>CM074733.1:144675743-145275743 GCA_037367245.1 Phrynocephalus guinanensis
CAGAAAAAGATCTTAAATTTTGGGCAATAGAAACTGTGAAAAACAATGAAAAAATCCTTCTAAAAAAAGAAATAGACTGGATCATTAGGCTAAACACCTTATCCCCTATGGGTTTGAATGAAGAAATAGACTTTTTACCATTATTATAAGTTTTGGCCAAGGCTACAGCCACAAATGGATTTCACTTGAATGCTACACCAGCTGGGTAATCTCACCAGCAATTATAAAAGCCCCCAGCTGTAGCTAGCAACAGACTGAGAAGCAAGACATTTAACGTCTCCAGAATTTCTTTGAGCACAGGTTAGTGATGTGTATTGTAGTATAATATTGCAGTTATGTTGAAAAAACAGTTCTTTTACCCTACTGAACAATGAAGTGATAATACTAAGAAAGATAAGAGTATGTTTGCCAACAAGTGGAACACTGAGATAAATGCACGTAAATTCTGCTTCAGATAAGATGTTTGGAAATAGTTGTAGACAACACCCACATACATGCAAGCAGATGAATGATACTCTATGTATGGATATAGTGGGGTAAACAGTAAAATACCCATGCATCTGCTACCATCACTTCTCTTTTGAAGCTATATTTTTGAGACTGTGTACACATGCATATCACGCCTTGTGTGGTTGTTCTCTAGAATGTTGTTACATAGGCTGGTTGGGAGTTTGAGACAGCAGGCCGGACTGTTTTTAAAGTAGACCTGTAACACTTAGTGAGTATCCCTACAAAACTTACTGTTTCAGCATTTTAAGTGTTTATCATGCATTTGATTATTAGTGCTTCTGTTTGTTGTTCATATGTAAAATTCTCTGACTCTATGTCTTTTAAATGTCACCTTTTTTATAGTGAAAAAGTCCCTGAAGAAGGCCATTTGGGCCGAAACGCGTTGGGCTATTTTAATAAGGGCTATTTTAATAAACTTTCTACAAACTTCCTAATCAGCATCCTGAGAGTGTTCTCTCCCACATTGCTACTACCCCCCGGCCTTCCCCACCCTCTTCTCCTGTCCTGGGCTGCTTGCACCAGGCTGGGGGTGGGGTCATCCTCATCGTCTCGTCATGCCATGCGGTGGGGGGGGATCCAAAATGGTGACCGCAATTTTTCTTTTGAAATTGTGGTCAAAAAACACACCAAATCACCACAGAAACATGTGAAATTTATTTATTTTAAATGCCTGAATTTTAATAGTAGCAGCAGTGGGTTTTTTATAGCAATAAAACGTCGTATTGATTTTATTTTATTTTATTTTATTTATTTATTTTTAGACCTGCCCATTTGGGCTGGGCATGGGATGGGACCATGCAAATTGTTTGAACCATTCCACCAATGGCATCGCCAGGTTTTTGACTGACACTTCTGGATGTCTTGGAGGGCATAAAAACCCAAGGCACCTTCCAGAAATCGCAGTCAGGTGTATGGATGTGGTTGAGGGAGGAGGGCTGGCTGGTGGTGCTGGTGTGATCTGATCGAGATTGAGGAGGGAGGGTGGAGGCTTTAGGATTTAAGTTAGGCAGGCAGGGAGGGAATTGATTTTAGAAAATAATTTCTTTGATTCCCTGTAGCTTTGTCTGCTGAAGGGGATAGCAGTTTATTCTTTATTTCTTCTCTGGCAGTTTGTGAGGATTTTTTTCTGACATTGGATAAAGGGGGAGGTTCGACTGGGAGTGGGAGGTGTGGATTTATTTTAAAAATATATTATATACTAACCATTTATTTTCTATTTTCCCAACTTCAATTTGCTTGCACACACACACATTTGGGGTGCAAGCCAAGGACAGAACCTCTATCCTAAGAGATATCCTAACTTCCCACTCACCCGCCTGCCCGCTCCGCCACCTGCCTGCGGCCCGCGCCGCCGCCCGCCCACTCGCCCGCCCGCACCTCCCCCCTGCCGCTGTCGCCACCTGCCCATGCCCCCCACCACCACCGCCTCCCCGTACCTCCCCCCGCCCCCGCCCCCCACCCCACCCGCCACCTAGGGCGCAAAAACACCTAGCGCCGGCCCTGATTGCGGGACACCCCTATACTCTGGGGGAAGTCAAATCGCGCTAAATCGCGGTGGAAATGACAAATGACAAACAAAACGATGAAACGACAAATTTTTGAAAATTTCGCGACAAACAGAAACGACCCGAAACGGACCCGTTACGACAAATGAAAACTCGAAACGTCATTTTTTTCTGGTCGTGCCCATGTCTAATTTCTACCCTCTTCCCCCAATGCATAGTTTTAAGCCGACACACCATGTCACACTTTTGTCAACTTTCCTTCCCCTAAACTAAACATTTTCCACAGGACGTTAGCTTTCCCAACACAAAAGACACTCCTTCCTTTTAATCATCTGGGACGGTTTGTCACTGTAGTAGCTGTTGTTGCTGCTGCAAGCACAAGGATATGCCTTGAATCTTAATGCAGAATTGTTTGCCTTCTTTTTATTGTGCCTTAGATTGGAACAGATCCATTTTCCTTCTCTGTGACTTCCAATGTATGGTGTTATATAACAATGGTAAAAGAGACATTGAATTTCCTCCAGCCAGTCCCACAGACAGAATGAGCATAGCTTTCATTTCAAAGGTCTAATAAGCAGCTTTGAGGGTGTGTGTTTTATTATTATCTTCAAAAGTAGATAACAGATTGTGATCGCGTACCACCTGAGTTTGTTTGATTAAATACTGTAAATGTCATAGAGCTGCCAGACCACTTGATCTGGGAATCCCCTTCTTCCCAATAAAGGAACATTTTGAAGTTTCTTCATGGTTGTACATTCACCATATTTACATTATACGGTTCTTCTTAGGATATATTAACAATCCCCTGTTACTGAATAAACATTTTAGTTTCAATAAAATCCTATGCATTAGATCCAACCCAGTTCTTTGAAGCCTGAATTATGAAGTCATATCAAGGATCAACGGTGCTGGACAAAAATGGCACATGACATAAAGAGTCACCTGTGGTAAAAAAAAAATCAGCAGCCATTCAAAGTGAAAGAGCTATTCTATGTTTAAGGCAACACATACCAACTTCAGACATTATTGTGTTTATTTATTTTCTCAATAAACTTCATTATTATTTTTATGTTATACATCTGAGTCTGTCCCAGTTCATAAGGCGACAATTTAAAAGGTGGCAGCATTACCAAGTGGATCCTGTGAAGATAAATAACTTGATTCTTTACACACGTTTTAATCACAATCACAATCATCACACAGACCAGGTGGGATGGACAATAAGAAAAAGAAGAATCCCTGAAATGTTATCTATTATACATACAGCAGAATAATATCTCACTGTTAACCCCAGCTCCTGCCAATCTAACAGTTTGAAAGCATGTAAATGCAAGTAGATAAATAGGTACTGCTTTAAAAAGCGGGAACATAATGTTCCGCATGCAGAAGTGCGTTCAGCCATGCCGGCCACATGGCCACGGGTTTGCACAACACTGGCTCTTTGGCTTGGAAACAGAGATGAGCACCACCTCTAGAGTTGGACATGACTAGTACACATGTGCAGAGGAAACCTTTACCCAGGTAAGAACTCAGTTTGTTTTTTATAAGAATTGACCCAAATTCTTTGCTGTGTACATACCTGGGATGAGTTTATCTCCATGTGGCAGAAATCCAAACTAACAGATACATCTATTTAGCATTAAATTATTATGGTAACACAATGTTCATGTTTAACCAATTATTGCAAGTTAAGGGAAATTACTTAAACTTTATTTGGCACCCAAAGAAGGATCCGAGTAGCTGCCATTTTACAATGTGATTTAAATTGTTGCACCTAAACCAGTGTACATGAGGGAAAGGATTCTGATCAGAGATAGATTTTTTCCTTTACTACAGAACAGTCATGTCTGCTGGATCAAACCATTCTCTTCCATCATGGGTGATGAAGTATTCACAGGAAGCCCACAAGCAAGTCATGGTTTCTTGATGCAACCCATTAGACAAGCCCATAAGCCAGAGTTTTAAACCTGTGTTTTTGTGTTTGCATTACTGAATGACTGCATCATGAAAATCTCCATTGAGCCTCCTTGACAGGAGATGGACTTCATGATCCATTGGGATCCTTCCAGCTCTGTACTTCTGTTATGACGATAATGATGAGCACTAGAGATGGGCACGACTTGAAAAAAATTTTTTTCGAGTTGTCGTTAGTCGGGCCAGTCCCGTTTCGGGTCGTTTCGGGTTTTCGCGAAAATTCGCAAAAATTAGTCGGTTCGTTTTTTCGTTTTTTCGTTGTCGTTAGTACTGGTTTTTTTGGGGGGGGAGCGGGCTCCTGGAGGCACCTCTGTGGGGTGGGTGCCTCCTCTGGCCCGCTATAAAGGGAAAGTGGGCTCCTGGAGGCACCCGTGGGTGCCTCCTGCCACTAGGAAGGGGAAGCAGGCTCCAAGAGACCCCTCTACATGGGGGTCTCCCTTCCTCACCTGCTGCTGCTGCAAAATGCTATGCAATAGCCATATGGATATTGCATAACATAATGTGCAGAGTGAGACCAGTGTGAGAGTGATAGGGTCATACCTTCCCTTCACAAGGCTCCCGCACCACCATGTCTCACACAGAAGGGAATTGTACTTGCTGCGTGTAGTGCAATGCAAGCAAGTAGATCTGGCTTTAAGGTGCCTTAGTGCAAGAGCTAGGGTTAGGCTAGTGACGGGTAAGGTTACGGTGGGCTAGTGGGTTGCACCTCTGGGTGCCTCTCTGACCCACTAAGAAGACAGTCTGTGATGTATGGGTACGGAGTCAAGGGTTAGGGTTAGGGCTAGGGCAGGTTTTAGGGGGCTTTTTGGCACATCCCAGAAGTCTCCATGGCCAAGTGGCCATGCGACTGGTGGGATGGCTCCAAAAATTTGCATGGTTGTCCACTCCCACATGGCTGGCCACTTGGCCAGCCCATCATTGCGCAGGTGTAAATAAAATAAAATAAAATAAAATCAATGGAGGACAGAGGAGGAGAGGAGAGACATTTTGTTGCAAGAAAAAACCCACTGCTACTGTGAAAAATCTGGCAGTTTATAAATTTTCGCGTGTTTCTGTTGTGCTTGTGTGTTTTTGGACCACGATTTCAAAAACAATATTGCGTTCGCCGCCCCATTTTGGATCCCCCGCCCGCACCGCATGGCATGGCGATGGCGACTCGCGAGTCCGGCTGCCCAGGACGGGGGGGAGGCGGGACCCCCCCCCCCAGAAACCACCCCTCCGGTAGGTGCCCTGCGCCCTTAGTCAAGCAGGCATTTTTCCGCCTGCTTTTTTGGCCCGGGAATGGGTGGGGGGAGAGTTTAAATTTTTTTTTCCTGTGCCGTCCGTGCCGCTTGCTTGCGCTTTAATTGCGGCGGCCGGCGGCGAGACTGGGCTTTTTGCTGGCTGCGAGCCTGCGGCGAGTCCCACCAGAGCAGCCGAGGACGGGGGATGAGGGGGGAGGCCGGGGACCTCCAGAAACAACCCCTCTGGTAGGTGCCCTGAGGCACGGCAGGCATTTTCCGCCTGCTTTTTGGCCGGGAACCGGGTTTTTTTAACTTTTAAAAACTTTTTTTCTGTGCCGCGTGTGGCATCGCGCGATCTCGCGATGCAAGTAACGAGCACGACAAATCAGACCAAAATTGTTCGTTCGTCGGTTCGAGCTCGAAGTCTGGGGGAGTAATTCCCGTTACCGTTTCCGTAGAGTAACGGAACCGAGTAACGGAAACGGAAACGGGAATACCGCTAAGTCGTGCCCATCTCTAATGAGCACATATGAGAGACTAATTGGTTGCTGTTTAAGAAGGTAAGGCAGCAACAATGAGATGAGATTGCCTCTAATGAATGCATTTCATGCTGCGTGTGGCTGGAACTGTTCCATCAAGATGATCAAATGGAAAATCATCTGGTTGATTATTTTTCTTCCCAGTGCTTTAGATTTGCAAAAAAACTTAAATAATAAATAAATAAATAAATGAAAAAAGACATTCTTAAGAGTCATTCATTCATAACACATAAGAGGTGAAATATTAAAGGAAAATATGTCTTAAATTACCTTTGTTTTAAAGTCAAAGCCGTAAAACAAAACAATTCTGTCTCATTCATGTTTTCAGCCAAGTGCAAGCAAGTCAGCATCTAGCTTATGGTCTTTTATCTGAGATCTAGGTCTTCCAGAAGTAAGGCTAATGTTGGAGTCATTCACAAAAACACATCAGGAATGATGACTATTAGAGATGGGCATGAAACAGAAAAATAGCATTTTCTTTTATTTTCTTTGTTTCATTTCATTAATGATTTTTTTAAAAAAACAATGAATAACAAAACAATATAAAATGATTCATTATACTATATAGGTATACTCCCCTGGGTCCTAGAGGCACCTGATTATGTGGGTAGGTCAAGAGCTGGGGCAATAAAATAGAAATTGAAATGTGTGTGCAGAGAGGTGGGACCTAGGAATGGATGATGTACCAGAGGATATAGTGATCCATCTGGGAAGAGATGGGCTGTCAGATACACCAGTGCAGAAGATGATTTTATGGTGATTGGGAAAGATCCCATGCAAAAATCATGTGAAATCAAGAGGATATGGTAATATCCAGCTTCTTTTACCCATAAACCTCTTTTATTTAAATTTAAAGAGAGGGGATTGGCTGGTAGCTAGGCAGGCACATAGCCACCAGCCAATCATTTCTCTTTAAAATTAAATAAAAGAGGTTTGTGGGTAAAAGAAGCTGGATCTTACTGCATCCTCTTATTATATATATATATTGCAAGGGATCTTTCCCAATCACCATAAAATTATCCTCTGCACTGATATACTTGATGACTCATCTCTCTTCTCAGACAGACCACTATATCTTTCTGGTACATCATCCATTCCTAGGTCCCAACTCTCTGCATACAGATTGTGATTTCCAGCCTGCTGTCCTGACTATTGGTATTTTCTGATAAGAGATGATGAATTACTTGTGTTGAATTTTTCAGGCTGTTTGGCCATGTTCTGGAAGTTTTTCTTCATGACATTTCACCAGACTCTGTGGCTGGCATCTTCAGAGGGCAAGGAGCTCAGGGAACTAGGAGTTCTCTCTGTGATGACGAAATGTTTCATTTCTTAAGCAGACAATGGTGTTTTGTTTCATTAGGGTAGGGCCCCCGTATCTGCTCTTATCCAGGGTGGCAGTGCTGGGGAAGTGAAAGGAGATGGCAGTGGTGACTGGGGAGGGGGGTGAATGAGCAGCAAAGGGCCACACCCCCCCCAGGCTGCTTGTCCACCCCTGCCCTTACTGCCAGGCCAGTATGGGGGAGTCTCTGTAACAGGAAGGAGGGAATCTCCTCAGTAGCTGTTCCGGGCTAGTACCAGCGGGTTGTGCTGGGGGCTCTTCTCCTGCTGCCACCACTGCCATTCTGGGCGGGTACCTGTGGGCCATGCAAGCACCTGTTCTGCTGCCATCACCGCTGCCATTCTGGGTGGGCGCCTGTTGGCCGCATGAGGGCCTCTTCCTCTGCTATCATTGCTGCCTACAGGTGCCTGTGGGTGCCTCTTCCACCACCACCACCACCACCACTGTACTGGGCAGGCACCTGGGGGCTGCACAGGGGCCTCTTCTGCCTCCATCGCCATTCCTGCGAGTCCCCTTCCTCACTGCTGCCACTTCCTTAAAGCGTCTTCCCATGTGCCCCCCTCCTCCTAACGAAACCAGGGAAACTTGCTTCTTCTCTTTCTGGAGGCAAGCCTTAAGGAAGCAGCAGAGGCAAGGAAGGGGACTCATGGGGAAAAGCCGCTGTCTGGCTGCTGGGGTCCGGGCTCCATAGCCCTTCCCAGGCACCACAACTTCCTGGGAAGGCTCACCGGATGGCACCACAAGGTTGAGAAGGCAGAAGAAGCAAGCGTGCACACGGAGAGAGGGGTGCAGGAGGAGTTCCTAGGAGGCAGGAAGCCACAAAGAGGCTGTCCAGGAGCAAGGTGAGGGAGACACCACTTCTGAGTCTTCCCAGGGGTGTAGGGGTGTGGGGGAGAGAAACCGGGAGAGTTTTGCACAGTGGCCATGAAGCAACAGATTCCTCGTGGCCACCTGCTTTGTGGCTACAGTATTTGTTATATAATTTCTCCCTCAATCCGGAGATAAGAGAATCAGCGGACAATGGATTTAGCAGATGGGGGGGAGTCATGCTGTACTTGACAGAATGCTTGCTTGTGTGTAGCCTGCACACTGTAATTAAAATCGTAAACCGCCCAGAGACTACTTGTAGTGGTATGGGGTGGTATATAAGCAGAACACTTTGCTTTGTGTTTTGTTTTGTTAGGTTTTATAACCTAACAAAACAGCATGTCATTCTTCCTTTTGTGCCCATATCTAGTGTCTATGTATATGGGATCAAGCCATAGACATTTTACAGAGTAGAAATATTATTTTTAATATTTGTTCTAGTGCGTGTAAGAGGATGAAACCAGAGACGTCCTGTGGCTGCTCACAGGTGCAATTAATCTGAAAATCTACTCAAGGAGAGAAACAAGGAAAGATCCATGATATGATGGCAGAATATAAAAGAAATCAGAGGAATATCAATGAATTTCAGACAATGCAATGATTTAATGAACAGGGTAATGTAGAACAACTTAGACTATCAGGTGATATCGTTAGACATGGGCACGGAGCGGCAAAATTCTCGTTTCCATTTTCGGTTCTCGTTATCGTTACGTAACGGGTAACGGTAACAAGAATTACTCCGCTCCAGCTCGAACCCGAACCGAAAAAGAAAAATTGGGTCTGATTTTTCGTTGTCGTTCATGGCAGCGTGGCGATCGCGCGATGCCAAGCAGCACAGAAAAAAAGTTAAAAAAAACCCGATTCCCGGCCAAAAAAGCAGGCAAAAATATGCGTGCCTCAGTGAGGGCACCTACCAGAGAGGGGTGGTTTCTGGGGGGGGGGTCCCCGGCCTTCCCCCCTCTCCTGTCCTGGGCTGCTGGTACAGGCGGGGGGGCATCCTCGTCGTCTCCATTTGCCATGCGGTGGGGGGGGATCCAAAATGGTGACCGCAATATTTATTTTTAAATCGTGGTCCAAAAACCCACCAAAGCACCACTGAAACATTTGAAAATTAGGTATTTTAAATGCCTGATTTTTTATAGTAGCAGCAGTGGGTTTTGCTTGCAATAAAACGTCTCCATTTATTTTATTTTATTTTATTTTTATTTTTATTTTTTTACACCTTGGCCATGGGATGGGACCATGCAAATTTTTGGATCCATTCCACCAATCGCATGGCCAGGTTTTGACTGAGACTTCTGGATGTGCCAGAGGGCATAAAAAGCCCACTAACCCTAACCCTAACCCTAACCCTAACCCATACGCCAGTACACTGTCCTTCTTAGTGGGTCAGAGGCACCCAGAGGTGCAGCCCACTAACCCACCCTAACCTTAACCGTAACCCTAAGCCTAGCCCTTACCCTAACCCCAACCCTAACCCAGATCCGTACGCAAGTACACTTTCCTTCTTAGTGGGTCACAGGCACCCAGAGAGGTGCCTCCCACAGCCCACTATCCCCTACCCCTATCCCATTCCCTAACCTGCACGTCAGTACGCTAGTACGCTCCCCTTCTTAGTGAGTCAGAGGCACCCAGAGAGAGAGAGAGGTGTCTCTGCCACTTACCCCCCACCCTAACATAATGTAATGTATGGTATGGTACGCGGCGGCTTCGCGTTACGCTTCCCTTCCCTTCCCTTCTTAGTGGGTCAGACGTCAGAGACACCCAGAGAGGTGCCTCCCAGAGCCTACTTACCCCAACCCCAACCCCAACCCCAACCCCAACCCAAATGACAAACGACAAATGGAAACGACAAATTTTTGAAAATTTCGCGACAAACGGAAATGACCCGAAATGGACCCGCCCCGACAAATGACAACTTGAAACGTCATTTTTTCTGGTCGTGCCCATCTCTAGATATCATAGCATGCAAAATGGCCCATTGGCTAACTCTTTACCTTTGCCCTTCATCTGCCACCAACCCTTTAGCTAAAGCTTATTATGTTCATAGCCATCTTCTCTGCCTTCTAAAGACTGAGAAAGAAAGACAGACACATAGCTACATATTCCAGGGTACAGGATCCTGGAGACTCAGTGATATATGGAGGAAAATTGGTCCAGAAACACACGGAAAAAATCTTGTTCTTTCTCTCCCTCTCCCTCTCCCTCTCCCTCTCTCTCTCTCTGTCTAAAAAAAATACAGGGGAAAATTCTGATTAGGGAAGTGTAGAATCTCCCAGAAGTACACAAACCATTGTAAAGCTTAAGTGTCCTTCAAAGTCAAACAAACAAATGCTTAAAGACCCCAGAGCAGTCAGCTACTGCAAAAAGTAAAAATTACATGAGAAATATAAGGTGAAAAATTGTTTGTCTGTGTATGTGTCAACATACCTTGGGCAAGGATAAATTATTTTTCCACTGACAGCCCTAATTTCCTTACATTCTGGCTGACCCCTTTTCCCTCATCACTGAAATTCAGTTCTTTATAGGTAGGTGGCAAGTCAAGAGGAAAATGCATGGAATCACCTTTCTTTATTTTGAAAGGAGAGAGTGCCTTTGCCTTGAGCCAGAGGTAATGAACAGAGCATCACTTCAGGGTGCACTCTGGGCATGCAGCCATTGAAAGCATCCAGCTTTGTAGCTTGCCCGCATGTTTCCCTTGTCTTCTGACTGGTAAAAGCATTGCTAGTAGCTACAGAAACCATGTATAGTAGGAACATGAGGGATTTGTACCTGCCTTTTTGTTCATCCCATTGTGCAGAAATCTGAGCTGAAAGAAATGTTCCACCCTTTTCCCCAACAGGTGTCTTCCCCCATCTTCTGAAAAGGAAGGATGACAGTGCCTCTACTTCCTCCTCCTGTGGCTTATGGGTAGCCACTAAGGCTGATACTTCATGTCCCTCTCGCTGCAGTTTGCGGCCCCGCTGGAGACCGGTTCGAAGGAACGGAACCTCACGTCCTTGTGGGGTCAATCCGAGTTCACCCCGACCACGCCCCCTAAACTGCGCTCCAAGCAGGGTGAGAGATTCCCATCCTGGAGCTCGGGAATCTTTTCAATCCGCTTCTCGATCCGCCTCCCAGGGGATGTGCGGTTCCTCTTAACCCTCATCGAGAGAATACTTAGTGCGATTACTGGTTTTTTTGTTTGTTTTTTTGGTTGAGAAGGGGGGAGGAACATCGGTATTTCGATGTATCGAACCACAGGAATTATAACTCCTTCTTATGAATCCATTTCCCCCACTTATCAACCAAGATTCTTCCTCGAACAGTTCACCCTGGTTTGTGTTTGTTCCTTACTGCCAGGTAAGGATTGAGGACGTTCGGTTAAAGTACTGCCGGTTTCAATCAGCATGCTCGTGAGCACAGAGAAACAGGGGCAGAACCGGCATTAGGTCACGTGACTAAACCCGATTTCAACACGGAGGCAAGTTCACCTCGGCTTGAGGAAGGACGTGAAGTAACCGTCCTTGTCACATCCTTGTTTTGCTGTGGCAAATGCTACTGCTATGTCTTCTTCTAGGACTCTTTTCTGAGAAACAGCTCCCACTGCCTTGTCCTCTTCCTTCTGTGGGAAGAAAGGTGTGTCCAGTTGTGGCTGCTTCCCCTTCCTCCTCCTCCTCCTCCTCCTCCTCCTCCTCCTCCAGCTGCAGTGAATTGTTGGGGGAGCAGTATTTCACCTCCCATCTCAAATGGTTTCAGAGCTTGAGGGGTGACCCACTGCTTACTCTTCCCTGTTTCCAAATTCTCTGATACTACCCTCTAGCCCCTTTTCAACTCAGCTGGGTTCCTAGCAGAGGCAGGGTCTAAACATACCCAAGGACCTTTTGTATAGGTTGACATGTTGACATGTCCTTCCAGTTAGGCACCCTTCAAATCTGTCATTTCTCCCTTGCAGATGTTGCCGCATGCATATTAGTAAGCCTTTATGTTTGGCTTGCACTCTGTGGTTCTGTTCTCTGACCCACTGAGATCATTTAGGACCTATCTCCTGGAAGCATGCTTAGGGGAATCTCTGCCTATCCTGTGTCATTGTCATTGTTCCCTTAATACAGGCCTCCCCAAACTCTGGCCTAGGGGCCAAATCCGGCCCGTCAGGCCATTCTGAGTGGCCTGCGGCTGGCTGGCCCGCCCTTCCCTCACCCTCCTTCGCCCCATGTTGTTGTTTTTTTTAAAAAAAAAATCTTCCACCAACACTGACACCACTAGGAAGCTTGAGGGGCTGGGCAGGCCTGCCAGCTGCTGAGCAGAAGCTTGTGGGGCTGGGAGGGTGGGCGAGGGGGCAGGCCACCACCACCAGGACCACCGGGAAGCTTGTGAGGCAGGGCAGGCCGGCCAGCCAGCCATCGCATGGGCTGCTGCCACCGGCACCGCTAGCAACCACGTGAGGCTGGGCATGCGTGTGGGGGGGGGTGGCGCGTGGGCAGGCTGCTGCCACCAGCGTCACCGGGAACCTTAAGAAGCTAGGTGTGTGTGTGGGCTGGCCGCTGCCACCGGCACCGCTGGGAACCTTGTGAAGCTCAGCGCGCGCACGCAGGGTGATGCACGGGTGGGCCGCCACCACTGGCATAGCTGGGAACATTGTGAGGTTGGGTACATGTGTGGGGCAGTGATCAGGTGGGCCACGCCACCGGCACCACTGGGAAGCTTGGGCGGCTGGGTGTACGGGTGATCTGCGGCCACCAGCACCGCAGGGGAATGTGTGGGGGTGGGCAGGGCAGTGGGCCTCTGCCACCACCAAGGAGCTTTGGGGTGGGCTGGCAGGCGAGCCATCGCCACCGTTGGGGAGTTTGGGGGGGTGCAAGGTCGCACAGATCGCCTCTTCCAAGGGGCGACCTGTGGCCACGGGTCCCTGTGCTTCCTTTGGTCCCCACCTTCCTTCCTTCCTCCCTCCCTCCCTTGGTCCCCACCTTCCTCCCTCCCTCCCTTGGTCCCCACCTTCCTTCCTGCAGGTGGGGTTGGAAGGGGTCAGGGGCTTATGGGTCAGTGGGTGGGGCTTGCAGTGGGGTGGCAGTTTCGGGGAGCAACCGGCCCCTGACACATTCTCAGCCACCAAATCTGGCCCTCCTTACAAAAAGTTTGGGCACCTGTGCCTTAATAGGTAATGCTCAAAGCCCACTGATCATAAATAGAGATCTGAGAATTTTGGACTGTAGGCCTAACAATGAATTATGATACATATCTTCAATAGGAGCTCCCCACTGCTACTGCAGCTTGCAGTGCAGAGGGACCATTTCCCACCCCCTCCTCAGAAAGCGACAGGGGGGGAGTAGGGTTATATGTTCTTTTCCCATCTACCATGGCCCTTTTTTAAATTCTTGGTGTCCCCATGCTTGATTATGTTTATTTTTCTTCATGACTGCTGTGGCTCCAAGTGACACATTGGATGACACAAATGTCGAGAGGATATTGTTTTCCTGAAACGCAGAATCGAGTACAAGTAAATGCTATAGTAGGGAAGATTGTGCAAGCAGGTGACCCATATGCCAGTTAGATCTGCTATCCAGGTGCTCATTTTAGATGTGAAGCCTCAAGGCTCCCTTCTTATGGTTTATATTCAAATGGACTTTTGATGGGCTAACCTTTTGACAGAACACTGCCTAACGAACTCTATCGTCCAATTTTCAGAGAATCATCCAAAGAAGATGCATGAGTGACACAATCCTATTCTTTAGTTACAACTTGTTTCCCAAACTGATTATTATCTATTTCTAAAGCAGCCTTTGAATGGACTGCCCTACAAAACTTGACCTCTGTAAATGAGATCATGTGACTGTGCTCCTAAGATATTGTTGTGTGGCCGTTACAAATTACAAATGGAAGGCTAGGCTATCGGCCAACAGAGAGATGTTGCATAAGCTAGAGAAATGTCAAAGTAAATATCCATATTGGTGTTTGTTGGGAGGGAGGGCGAATCAAAGTTGCATGAAATTCAGGATAAGAAGAAAATGTTTTGCAATGAAATGAGAAGGAGGCTGGCAGGAGAGTCCAATGAATTAGGTATCTGTCTGCAAAGCCAGGGGTTAGGAGTTCAATACCTCACTGTGTCTCTTGAGAAGAGAGCCAGCGTCTGCTGTCTTGGGCAAGAGTCACAACCCCAAAGTGTTCCCCTGTAGAAGAGAGCAGTAAACTACTTCTGAGCCTCGTGGTGCAGTGGTTAAATGCCTATACTGCAGGTAAAACTGTGCTCATGACCTGGGGTTCAATCCCAGGTAGCAGGCTCAAGGTCCACTCAGCCTTCCATCCTTCTGAGGCCAGTAAAATTAGTACCCAGCTTGCTGGGGGAGGGCAATGTGTAGCCTGCATACTGTAATTAAAACAGTGAACCGCCCAGAGACTACTTGAAGTGGTGTGGGGCAGCCACGGTATATAAGCAGAATACTTTGCTTATTTTCTACCTAGGAAATTGACTTGATGGCACATGATCATCATCATCAAAGGATAAAATGGTAGTGGAATTTGGAGAAAGCTGATAAACAGAAATAGACAGATTTTTTTTACATCCTCACATACATATTAGTCAAGAGAGACTTCAGTGCAGACCCAACAACAGTAGCTGTGGGAAATACATATATGGAAAAATAACTAGATGATCATATTTTCAAAATGCCTTCAAGGACATTGTCTGCTTTTTTAATGGCCTAAATTACTACATGTAATTTCAGTTCCCGGAGTAAGCCAGCACGTCACCATAACAAAGGACTGGATGATACATATTTCTACTTTGACACATTTTTGAATCTGAGAAGCAAGGACAGAGTAAGCATACCATTGATTCCATGGGTCCCCCAGAATGTTGTCAGTTGGTGTTTGCAGCATTTTTGTCAAAATATGACTGCATGTAATAAAAGCCAGGTGTCTTATTTTATGGAGGACTGTACTCTGTTAGAAAGGTTGTCAGAGGACAGGGTTTCATTTGAAATCATCCTCTACTCAAGGAACTAATGTGTGTAACAGTGGTTTAAAGAGAAATAATCTTAAGGAGCTGGACTATGATTGCACACTGACAGCTATCACATTGAAAGCAGATGGAAGAGGCATAGAGGTCACCTGGTCACTCTAGTGTGAGGTATTTTATTTCTATTTCAGTTGCATTATTTATAAACATGGCTCTACACTTACAAAGGTAGCATTTTACAAATCTGTGTATGGCAAATTTAAGTAAATTTGGGCTTTTTAAAGTACTTTATGGAGGAAGGGACAGTGTCCTTGCTTTTTTATAGGGATGTTTAAGTGGCTAGTTTCCAAGCTTGCTCATCCAGACAAGCCAATGGGACAGCTCACCTCAAACTAGGAGCTGCCAGTAACTCTTCCTCCTCGATCCATCCGAGACAACCAGTGTGCTGTTTAATAACAGATGTGTGGAATCCTACTGTGGGGCCTAGTCTGGTTCCCTGGAGTTGAGAAGTAATATAGACAAAAAGGGGGGGACCCAAAGGCTCCAAGTCTGCTGCTTGTTTCCTCCATCCTCTATTGGGCATTTCACTGGTATATGACCCAAGTAGAAATCAGTGGACAGGACAGATTGTTTTTTAAGAAGGAACTAAATCCTACACAATGGGTCCACCATATTACCAAAAGTCTGATGCGCTGCCTACTGACAGCACAGTGAGAAAATCCTCAGATAGTGGGTGAACATCCCTACCTATAAAATGGATGAAATGTTTTCTAGAGTGCCTTTGAAATACTTAATTCCTTAAACATTTTAGTCTCCCTAGTTGACTCTTGTGTCAGAATTCAGGGGAAAATAGACCTATACTTGTGGCAGAATTCAGGGGAAAGTAGACCTATACGGCAGCCATTTCATGACACTGGCCATACATAAACTTTGGGGGAAATGAAAGGGAATTTGCTACATATTCTACAGCCCACAGTGTGGATTTAAAATGGTGCCAGCATGCTCTTTTTCAGGACTGCACCAGGGCTTCCACTACAAGTCATAGAAGGCTTCCTAGCTACCGATAGTTGGGGCACCAATCCTCACCTGCTTGACATGCAACCATAAATGGAACTGCTGGAGCTGCCCCTCAGGGAGGAAAAGGACTGTTACCTGCCCAAGGCCAGGAGGTCTCCTGGCAACTTCAGAACTTGGAAGACTGACAATGGTTTCTCTTCCAACAAGGGGCAGCACCATAAGCTTTGCTTTCCCTGCATGTCAAGTGGGCAAGCTGTCTGTAGCTGCAGAAGGTATCTCTGTACGGGCTAGTTGGTAGCCCAACAGCTGCAACCACATCCTGCCCTAATGTGAGGAACTGCATTAAAGCAGGGGCATGAAATGGGGGTCTCATGCCTGTTTGCAGCTAACTCGCAGCAAAAAGTTTAATTGTGTTATTTGCAAGCATGTAGTTCTTGTTGTTACTGCCCGAAAAGTCTTTAAAAAAGCCCATAACTGCCAACCACTTGTTATTATTTTTAAAGTCAAAAAGGGAAGTATCTGGGGTACGTGTGTCTTGGTCAGTGTAATGGTATAAAACTGTGACAAAAATTTAAATGGTGAAAAATTTAAATTTAAATTTAAATGGCAAAGAAGCTGAAACAATGCATTTCACCCAACCAGTAGCTTGTAGAGATGGGCATAAATTGGAAAAAAATGGAGATTCATTTTGGTTCATTTTGTTTTAGGGTTTAGTTCATTTTGTTTTGTTTGTAACAATTTTTTTCCAAATATTCATTTCGTTGGTTCATTTTGTTCATCATTCGCTTTTTCCCGCTTTGTGCGATTTAATTCATTTGACAGTGCGCAGGCGGGGAAAAACATTCAAAAAATTTAAAAAACACAGACATTGAAAACAACTGCACAAACTGGACAGGCAGCATCCTTATCCTCATCATCCACATCCACATCCACATCATCATCTTCAATCATCAACACATCATCCTTACTGGGCAGCGGTGGTCAGGGCGGCGCTGGTTTTATTTTTTTATATTTTTTCTTCATTTTAGGGCACCAACTCGGCCACACCTGGAGCCAGGTCGATGCTCCTTCTTTTTTAAAAAAAAAGTATTGTTGTGTTTTTTTACTCCCAACCACGTGGGCCGCACTACAGATGTAGCACAGGCCGGTTGGCTTTTATTTTTTAACATTTGCCAGCCGCAGTCCGGGTCTGGTGCTCATGGGTCAGTACTGGGCCAGCGTGCTGCATCTTTTTTTGGGGGGAGCGGCCTGTGGGCTGGGTCCGTGACCCATAGGCCAGGTCCAGTGCTCATGGGCCGGTACCGGGCCTGCACGCTGGATCTTTTATTTTATTTTATTTTATTTTATTTTATTTTTTACTGCCGACCACAGCAGACTACCAGCTGTAGTGCGGCCAGCCAGCTTTTTTTCCTTTGTGGTCTCCGCCTCCTGCAGCCAGGAAGACTGGACCATCCAGGAGGAAGGACCAGCACCACGTAGGAGACATCTCCGCCATTAATGAAATGAACCGAACAAATTTTTTCGGTTCATTTCATTTCGTTCTAAATTCACTCTGAGGTTCGTTATTCATTTCATTCTGTAATGAAATGAATAACGAAAAAAATGAACTAAAAGTTCATTTTGTGCCCATCTCTAGTAGCTTGTCTTCATTCAGGTAGTGGGTACTGAATTCTCAGTGGATTTACAGAACTCAAGGCATACACATAAAATCCTGGCCACAATCCTAATTATACTGCCAAGTCTACTGATTACTTTGCATATGCTGGAATTCAATGGATTCAGAAGTCACTCAAGGTTAGATTCACTCTTCCACTTTCCTTTCCTTTCTTTTCCATGGTGCATGAAGGTTATTAATGAGTTGAATACAGGTATATGCACGTTTTTAAGTGCCTTATTTTGTAGACTCTTTTTTCAGGTGAGTGGGTTGGGACTACAGTCCCCAAATTATCCAAGTATACACAAGGATTCTGGGAATTGTAGCCTTCAACGTGTAAAGTGTCTGAGACAGAAACATGGTAGAAGAACATTTGGAAATATGTAGAAGGAGAATGGCAGCACCATTCAGATTTCATGGTAAGAGGGTCAGAGGTTTCTGTGACCTGCTTAGCTACCCTGAAATGGGCAAGGCGCAGCAGTGGGGGGGAAGAAGGGGGGGTAATGGCAGTGGCATATGAAGAGCCCTCTCCTAATATGCTGCTGCTGTTGCTACACAACTAGAGAGGGGCATGAAATGAAATATTTTTTCATTTTGTTTTTCATTTCGTTACAGAAGGAAAGGAAAAACAAAGTGCCCTTTAAAACAAAAACCAAAATGAAATGAAATGGAAATTTTCAGTTTGTTCTGTTCCGTTTTTGTTTATTATTTATTTTGACAAGTGCCAATCTTGGTGGTTGTGAAAATAAATAATAAAAAAGTGCCTACCAGCTGGGTCCGCGCGCGGGCTGATCAGCATAAGTTTTTCTTTTAAGCGCCGATTGGCCCACACTACAGCTGATCGGCACTTGGGGGAAAAAAGTCCCGACTGGACAGGGTGGCCAGCTGTAAAAAATATTTTTTTAAAAAATTAAAAAGCAGCTATCAGCTTGCACAACAGCTGATTGGCACTTGTTTAAAAAAAAGCTCCAACTGGCTGTAAATAAATTAAAAAACAAAAACCCCAAAATGAAACAAAATGAAAAATGAAATGATTTTTTTAAAAAAATATTTTGTACCAAATGAAATGAAACAAAAAAAAGAAGAAAGAAAAATGATATGAACCACCATTTTGGCATTTCGTGCCCATCTCTATACACAACCCTTTTCTGTGGTACTAGGGTTTGGATAAATGTCAGCTACAGGGTGGTGACTTTGCACCCTCTTCTTCTAGACATATGGACATTATTCTGGCAGATTTGGGGTGGGGAAACCCAACCTTTTTGCTTGTTGCACAGTGAACAACATGAGTCCTTTTCACAAGGTTCTTCTTTCTTGTCTTCTTGAAGCTGTGAAAGTCTGCTGGTGGAGAAGGGTGGCCATAAGGGGGTTAAAAGGAGCAAAGAGAACTGGCAGAGAGTGAAATGCTAGTGGTATTTATTTTTCATCTGTTTATAGACAATACACACAATCTGACGGATTAATAATGGGAGCCCGTTCCAGCACAGTGACTCCTCTCCTACTTAACCAAGTCTGAATTAAATTTATTTTTACTACCCTCCCAATAAATAAGAAAAATACGTCCTAAAAGCTTTTTGCATTCTCCAATCTTTGCTCATATATCCGGAAACTTGGACTACATTCTTTTCAGATTCCAATTTAATACAATGGTATTGTGTTTTTTATTGATGGGACTGGAACAACAGAGGTACGGGGCTCAGGCACAGTCTATCTGCTACTTACCAGGCAGTGATTTCAACAATACCCAGACAAACCAAAAATACTTCACACCTCCACCAGCAAGGCCATAACTAACAACCCATACTTTATGAGTTTTAGCACCTTAGGCCACTGTTCACCTAAAGGCCTACAGAGACAATTGTCTACCTAACAAGACTATTCAGGATTGTTCATCTTATGAGCCTATTTCAGACCAGGGTGACATGAGGTCAAAGTGAACTATAAAATGGAGGACTAGCAACTAGCTTTCCCCAGACTGGCAAAGCTGGATGAGCAGTGAAACGTTTCAATCTCTCAAGAAAAGAAGTCCATTTGCCATAACTCAACTCCCAGAGGAACTCACCTGGATGACTGAGAATCTTCACAGACAAATAACTAAACAGGATGTTGGCTACTCTGTTGTATAGGGTCCTGACTAGACATGGGCACGACCAGAAAAAATGACGTTTTGAGATTTCGTTTGTCGGAACGTGTCCATTTCGGGTCGTTTCCGTTTGTCGTGAAAATTTTCAAAAATTTGTCATTTCGTTTGTCATTTGTCATTTGTCGTTTGTGGTTTCCACCGCGATTTAGCACGATTTGACTTCCCAGAGCATAGGGTTGACCCACAATCAGGACCGGCGCTAGGTGTTTTTGTGTCCTAGGCGGCGGGTGGGGGTGGCGGGGGGAGGTGCGGGCGGGCGCTGGTGGCGGGGGGCCATGGGCGGGCGGTGGCCGCAGGTAGGCGAGAGGGCGGGTGGCGGCGCCGGCTGCAGGCGGGTGGCAGCGCGTGTGGATGGGCGAGTGGGCAGTTAGGATATCACTTAGGATAGAGGTTCTGTTCTTGGCTTGCACCCCAATTGTGTGTGTGTGCAAGCAAACTGAAGTTGGGAAAATAGAAAATAAATGGTAGTATATAATATATTTTTAAAATAAATCCACACCTCCCACTCCCATTCGAACCTCCCCCTTTATCCAATATCAGAAAAAAATCCTCACAAACTGCCAGAGAAGAAATAAAGAATAAACTGCTATTCCCTTCAGCAGACAAAGCTGCAGGGAATCAAAGAAATTATTTTCTAAATTCAATTCCCTCCCTGCCTGCCTAACTTATATCCTAAAGCCTCCAGCCTCCCTCCTCAATCTCGATCAGATCACACCAGCACCAGCAGCCAGCCCTCCTCCCTCAACCACATCAATACACCCGACTGTGATTTCTGGAAGGTGCCTCGGCTTTTTATGCCCTCCGAGACATCCAGAAGTGTCAGTCAAAAACCTGGCGATGCCATTGGTGGAATGGTTCAAACAATTTGCATGGTCCCATCCCATGCCCACCCCAAATGGGCAGGTCTAAAAAAATAAAAAATAAAATAAAATAAAATAAAATCAATACGATGTTTTATTGCTATTAAAAAACCCACTGCTGCTACTATTAAAATTCAGGCATTTAAAATAAATAAATTTCACATGTTTCTGTGGTGATTTGGTGTGTTTTTTGACCACGATTTCAAAAGAAAAATTGCGGTCGCCATTTTGGATCCCCCCCACCGCATGGTATGGCGAGACTACAAGGATGACCCCCCCCCCCAGCCTGGTGCAAGCAGACCAGGACAGAAGAAGAGGGGTGGAAAGGCCGGGGACCCCCCAGAAACCACCCCTCTGGTAGGTGGCAAAGCCTCAGGCAGGTATATTTTCACCTGCTTTTTTTTAAAAAACTTTTTCTGTGCTTCGCATTGCGCGATCGCCGCAATGCCACAAACGGAAACGAAAAACCCGACTGAATTTTTCTTTTTTTCAGTCCGAGTTCGAGTTCTGATGGCTTAATTATCGTTACCGTTTCCGTTACGTAACGGAAACGATAACCGAAAATGGAAATGACAATTTCGCCGAGTCGTGCCCATGTCTAGTCCTGACTAGGAATGTTCACTGCCCTCCAACCTGGTCAACTTGGAAACAAAATAATAGCACTTTTGTCCACATTTACACATCTGATTTGTTCCATATTTATACACTTATCTGAAGGCTGTGCCTATTTCTATTCCTGATCTAACTGTGAGCTGTGCTGGAACTCACATATACGAGAAATACATTACCAATGTACACATCTTGTTTTCTTCCTCTGAAATGTCAAGAGTCACATAAGTATTACTCTGTTATTAAATAACAAGGCGACGGTGGCCAGTTTGAGATCGGACAGTAAATTGATGGAGAAAGAGATGTAGCACATCTGATACTCCTGTAGTAATTCAGCCTTTGTTTGTTCCCCAAACCTATTAATCTGTCTCCCCAGATTACTCTTTTTCATGGATATATGGAATCAATCAGCGCAGGAGAATTTCTCTGTATGTTTTCTTTTCAATAGACATTTCTATTTGTTTCTTAAAGACAAGAAGTTTATAACTTAGGATGGGGGGTAGAATCTGTTAGAGGACTCTCTCTCTCTCTCTCTGTTCGTGTGTGTGTGTGTGTGTGTGTGTGTGTTTATATGTTTGTTGCTGTAAAGTCAGAACTGGACTTATGATGAACCTGATCAGATTTTCATGGTAAATGAGATACTGAAGGAGTGGTTTTATCAGTTCTACTTCTGCCACTGAACTCCTATGTTTAAATGGGGATTCAAGCTCTGTTCTCCAGAGCCCTAGCCCATCTTTTTATACACCACACCACATTGGGAATCCATAAGTGGGCTGGGAAAATGCATATGACTCTACTAAGCATTTAACACTCCTGACAGTCTGAAGCTTGTCAAGCATCTCCTTCATGATACATGGCAAAATGGCTCCTCCCACAGAGTACTGCCTGTGTCACTCTTTCTTCCCAGGTAGGGTGCCTAAGCGTGCTGACCATAAGAGAGCTTCGGGAAACTTCTACTAGGAACTGAGACTTCTTGGTGGCAGCCACCAGTTTGCGAAATTGGCAGCCCCCAGAGATCAGCCAGCCCACATCACTGGGACTTAGAGATGGGCACGAAATGCCAAAATGGCATTTTGTGCTCGTTATTCGAGCCTGGGGCCCGCTTCGGGTCATTTCCGTTTTTCTCCGTTTTTTTGGGTGTTGTTTTTTCAGCACCTGCTGGGAAAGCGTTCCTGCGGCCACGGGAAGCCCTCCCGGGCCGGGCGCCAATGGAGCCAATGGAAAAACTCCTGGGAGAGCCGTCCCGCAGCCAGAATGGTTAACGACTCGGGGCTTTTTAAAAAAAGCCCCGACCAGCTCTAGCAAGTTGCCCGGTGCTTGGTGCTTTTTTAAAAATTTATTTTTCTTTCCCCCCTAGAAGCACAGCAGGGGGGGCGCACTACAGCTGATCAGGGCTTTTTAAAAAAAGCCCGGACCAGCTCTAGCGTGCCCGGTGCTTGGTTCTTTTTTTAAACAAATATTTTTATTCCCCCCCCCTCAGAAGCCCAGCAGGGGGCTCACACTACAGCTGATTGGGTTTTTTAAAAAAAGCCCCAACCAGCTCTAGCATGCCCCTTGCTCGGAGCAATGGCAGCGGTGGTAGTGGCGGCAACGGGTGCTCCCCGGAATGGGAGGAGGAGGAGGAAGAGAAGAGAAGGACGGGGAGCCAGCCACCTGAGGCTGGGTGGGCAGTGACAAAGTTCCCTTCCCTGTTCCCCCCTGCCACCCGGCAGCCCGCCTTGCCTCACTCAATGCCGGTCTGGAGCCAGACTTGGGGCGAGGCAGCCATGGGTGTCTTTGACTCTTAGGCGCGCCTGCACAGGTTTCTTTTCCTCGCCCTGAGGTCCACCTCGCAGTCGCAGAGCCCCGCCCCCGACCAGCTCTAGCACGCCCCATGTTCGGTGCAACAGTGGTTGTGGCAGCAGCAGGAACGGGCGCTCCCCGGAATGGGAGGAGGAGGAGGAATAGGAGAGAAGCGCGGGGAGCCACATGAGGCGGGAGGAGGAGGAGGACCCAATGGCAGAGGGTGGCGGTGACATCCCTTCCCTGCCCCCCCTTTGGCACGAGGTAGGGCACTTTGACCTCTCAGGTGCACTCGGTTTCTTCTCCTCCTCTAGACACAGTTACCAACTCACACCAGCAATTAGCCCAGCAGGGGACCCGCACTACAGCTGATCAGAGCTTTTTTAAAACAGCTCCATTTCAGTGTGTGCCATCATAAATGAAAACGAACAGTAACGAAGTTAATTTTCTTGTTTCTGTTTGGTTTGAGCCTTGCCCGTCAAAATGGTCGTTATTCGTACCGTTACGTAACAGAACGAATAACGGAGAATGGTAACGAAAAAATGGTCATTTAGTGCCCATCTCTATTGGGAGTTTCTAAATGCCAATTTTTAAAAAGGTGATTCAAACAAACTTTCCTCAGTTTTGATTCTTTTTATTACACTATTGAACAACATTAACTTTCTTGTATTAATACTGCCTCTGCCTTGATTTATATAATGCGCAGTTTGATTCTTTGTCTAGTTTAATGAGTAATTGTCTTAGTAGTATAATGTTATTTTCCCCATTTGTGTTTATAATTGTTCATTTGTTCTTATTGAATTATTTATTTTGTCTGTACAACTGCCCAGAGTGGCTACTTGCTAGATGGACGTTATAAAAGCTCAAATAAATAAATAAATAAATAAATGTGATGAAGTACTTGTCCTTTTTTTACAGCAATTCCATGTGTGATGGCAACTCCAAGCCAAAGTGAATTTGATTCTGTCATATGGAAAAATGCAGTCATCACTGCACATGTGGAATCTCTACATTTTTTTTCAGACACAGATGCTTCTATTTCAGTCAAATTGTCCTTCCTTCCTTCCTTCCTTCCTTCCTTCCTTCCTTCCTTCCTTCCTTCCTTCCTTCCTTCCTTCCTTCTTCCCCTCTGGATGCAATGCCCCTAGTAAATTGTCTCAAAAGACGTCTGCTGTGATTTTAAGTTTTTTAAAAGTTTAAATTATCCCTAAGAAGATTTTGAATTAAAAGCAAGGTGGCATTTGGGATTTAGAATTAGAGCCATCTTGACATTTTATTTTGTTTCTTCACAATCAAAAGAACAAAACCCAAGTTTTGCATTCTTTTGCTGCCTTTTCTTCATGTACAGACAAAAGGGGAGCATTGTGGACACTGTCAATATCGGTATACCAGTTGCAGTATGTTGCCAGTTGCAATATGATTCTTCCTCTCTTGGTCATTACATTATATGGAACAATCCCATTGACTTCAATCAGAGCTTTTCACGGAATTTATAGATAAAAGAAGCGGAAGACCCCATCTCAAGAATCAAGGTATTGCTGGGACTAAGGGGAGCCGAGATTGAAAGCAGCTGCAGTGAAAGTGGATTATTAGCATCTGTGTTTATGTTGTCTTAAAGTTGTACAAATGAAAGCATATGTCCCGTACTTTCGTAAACTGCCAGTTCCTTTGCCCTTACTTGACCGAGCTGTGTTCATTGTTTTAAACAGTTTCCATCTGGGACATCTTTTAATTATTTAAATGTTAACACTAATGATCTTGCCCAGTCAGCACACACAAAAACAAACACCTTCAAACCCGAATCCAAAGTAGTAAATGGATGGCTTCCTAAAGGTTGTGATACTGCCAGGAGAATTCCTTAAGATGTCATAGTGCACATACATTCCAGAAATCATTGTCAGGTGTACATGCCAGCTTTCTTTGTTTAAGCCGAGGGCTGCAGAGGTTCATGCTTCATCTCTGGGAAGTACATTTAATTGTTACTCCCAAATGTGATCAAGAACTTCCAGTCACTCAGTTCCTCCACCCTGGCCCTTTGCTTTATGTTATAACATATTGTTCCATTTTGGCTGGGGAACCCAGTCACACAGAAATATGGAAAACATGATTACAGATGAGTTTGGATCAAATGAATTTACACAGTACATAAGCCAGTTGTGCCAAATTAAAAACATTGTTTAGTGTTTTGAGGAAGGTGTTGTCCCCAGTTCAATTTAACATGAGCAACAAGCTCTTCCATAAGATCAGGAACCATATCATGGAGGGAATCTGTCCATATCAAGGGACACATCTGCATTTATCTGTGCACATGTCGATTCCAACTTTTGACCTTTCCTCCAACTGATGTGTGGAAGTGGAGCCAAGGGGGATAACTGATGTTGGAGATGAGGTCATCACACCTAGTCCCTCTCCTTTCTCTCTGTATTCTTATTCAATATAATAGGCTACATCTGGAAAGGCTTGATAAATGGAGGAAACAGAATTGGCTAATTCCATCTTCAAAAGCAACCATAAAAACATATTGAGCTAGTGGCTAGGTCTCTTGCATCATTTATTTCAATCATTTAGACAGCAAGTATCAATGTAGGCTTGAAACATTCAGTACTAGTATCAGTAGACTCCAAAATCTCTTAGATTTTGCTTATATTATTATCTTTCCACCTTCACTTTGAGCTCTCGAGAGGTTTCTTGGGAGTTTGAACTGACTTTAGGCAGGCATACAAGTGTTCTGATGGCTCATTTAAACCAAACCCAGACTCTGGGTTTAATTATTTGCTTGTGCACGTTCAAGAAATAATGATGGTAACTTAAATCAATTTGAAAAGCCCCAATGACCTCAAAAGACAATTTCTTCTATGCTTGTTGTTTCAGGTAGTGGGTTGGAAAGGGTTCATTGTGCAATTAAGTCTTAGCCAACGATATTCTAGCAGGAAATATTTTGTTTCAAGAATCAAAAAGTTCAAAGCATCAAAATTGAGCCAATGAATGTTACAGTAGATAGTAACACTCATAAGTTCCCCGTGAGCACTTAAAATTAACAATGTCAATGTCTTTTTTCAGTCCAGCAAAAATGGGTTTATGAGAATGGGCAGCAGAACTATAAAAACCTTATACCGTTGTTTAATCCCAGAGATGGGGAAAGTTCTGTATTTGGGGACAAAACCATACAATATTCTGCTTGTCATTTAGTAAAGGAAATTTTCTGGTCATTCCAGAGGATCTTCACTCAAGTCAACTGATTTAGTTTTGACTGGCTACATTAGATTTTCAGAGGTCCTAAGAACTGCATCCACAGCCATGTCAGCCATGTTATATAGTTAAACCTTCCATGTTTCAGGCATCAAAAGAGTTAAATGTCATACTGATACTTGGCAATGTCTACTTCATTTAAAAACAGGTGCATGTGATGGTGGTGAGGGAAGTAGATGGATACATCTCATCCATGGAGCTGGGGACCACAAAAGACACCTTAGTGTCATCCATCATCTTGAAGGAAACTCAGAAGCAGATATCAGCTCAGTTTAGGAAAATGTATTCAGAAGTATATAAAAATTGTGTCCATATTGCATTTTAATGTTTTAAATTGCTTTTAATTGTTCATTTGTATTTTAATGTTTTTAAATTTTCATTTTTCATTTTTCATTTTGAATTGTAAGCTGCCCAGATACTTTTGAGTAGTGGGCGACATGTAAGCTGGATAGATAGATAGATAGATAGATAGATAGATAGATAGATAGATAGATAGATAGATAGATAGATAGATAGATAGATAGATAGATAGATAGATAGATTCCAAGAGCCCTGTTTGCCTCTCTTTTCACCAGGGACACTCTATGGGGAAATCAACTCTACTTCTTGTGTTTAATTGTAGGCAGACAGAGGGGAGATTACTCCTGAACCCAGACAGTCTAGACATCAATCAAGGCTTATAGACTTCTAATTTCCTCTCCCTAACATCTTTAGCCATCTCACTTGGTCTCTCAAATTGTCTCTGGTGGTGCCAGTTACACCAATGCATAAAGGTAGGCTCAAGCACTACCAATGTTCCTGTCCACTTTCTTTGAGTTTGCCCCCGAACCACCCTTTGTTACATTCGATTATCCAGGGGCAGTTCCTATCTTTAGACTTCTCAGTAGCAAGTGCAGGAAGAAGCGACCTAAAAGAGGACTCTCCTCTGGGAGGAGAAACAACTGGTGCCAACCCTTAGCCTTTCGATAGGAAGTCTAAGTCCACTTCTCAGAACCTCTCTCTTCTTCCTTCACTCTGCCCAGAGTCTCAAATACTTCTTTCTCTTCTCCACCTGGAGCAACTACCTTTGAAATATCCACTTTGAGGCGGGAATCCTCCTTGGTGAGTTTTTTTTCCTGCCTTTCTCTCCTACCAGCCCTACATACTCAGTGCTGCTTCTGGTTTAGGCAAACACCATGTGACTAGGAAATAAAGAAGGGGTCCATCCTTCATGTGCCAATTACCCTTGGCAGGGACCCATCAAGGGCCCAATGGGACCTGGATGCTGACCCTCCCTCCCGCATGGGCTAAAGCTTTATATACGTCACTTCATATACAGTCAACTTCATATACAGCCAAGAGGAAAGGGGGTACAAGTTTTGTAGCTGGGAACTTCCTCTGCAAACCAGAAGGAAAAGGTAGAGGAAAGAGTTGATATTAACTGCAGGGATAGGATATAGCCATGCCGGTGTTTGTTCCATCTTCCTCTAACCTATGGAATGGACAGCATGATATAGCAGGGGGCTGTCTACCTCTAAAGCATTAAAACATGCAGATACATTTTTTTATATATTTTTTATTTTTATTGAACATGAAAAAAGACAAAATAACAATAATAAACAATTGTATAAAAAAAACAGTAATAGACAATCATAAACAATACAAAGTGCCCCCCACCCCCAAGAAACCGTCCAGTATTCTTGCATCTTCTCTTTCTTCTTCATCTTTTTTTTCCTTTTTCTTCCAATAGGCTTCTTAAGGTCCTTTACGCCAGAACTGTGTTGGGTTATAAGTTGGTTGTATCCCTTTCCCTTTTAATAATACATGATCTATAAATTTCCCCCAAACATCATAGAACATATCTTTTTTTATTTCACCTCTCAAAACTTTTATATTACAAGATAGTTTATCATTTAACGCTATGTCCCACACTTCCTTATACCATTCAGCAATTTTAAGGTGTGATTTCAATTTCCAGTTCCTAGCAATAATCAGTCTAGCTCCTGTCATAAGATTTGCTATTAATTCTTTAGTTTTCACATCATATTCATTAATAGATGGTAATGATAACAAAGCAATTTCCGGTACACATTTAATATCAGTTTGTATTATTTCTCTTATCTCCTCAATAATCTCTTGCCAAAACTTTTGAACTATTTCACATTCCCACCATAAATGAAAATAGGTACCTGTCTTTTTTTTCGCATTTCCAGCAGAGCTTAGAATATTTTGGATTCATTCTATTCATTCTGACTGGAGTCATATACCATCTTAAAACTAGTTTGAAGTAGTTTTCTTTTATTCTGACTGATAATGACCGTAGAATCCTCAAATTCCAAATTCTTTTCCATTCGTCATTATTTATTTATTTCTCTATGTCTTGTTTCCATAGCTCTCTTATTGTGTCCTGTTCCCTATTCTCAAATGAATCTTGAATTATTTTATATAATTTACCAACTGTTCCTTTCCCTGTATTTCCTTTCTCTGATTCATATATTGTCAGAAATTGCTCAAATTTTGTATATCCTCTAAGTTGTGTATTTTTCCTAATCCATTCTTTCGTCCAGCTTTCTAACTGGGCGTAATTCAACCAGGACAATTCCTGAGTTTGCAGAATACGTTTAATTTCTTGTTTTGATGTCATCTTTTTAATCCAATCTTTTAGTCTTGCCACTTTCCTTAATTTAAATAAGTCTCCCAATTTCTTCATGTTCGTGGGGAAATTTTCCTGATCGATCACCGCGCCAAGCGGGGAACCTTCCTGTATCAATTTCTTTCCATACTTTTTCCAAGTGAGCAAAAGGGAACTTAGAAGAGGGTTTTTAATTGGGTAACTTTTCCTTTTTTGGGGGAAACTAAACACATATTTATTTATGTCTTCATTTAGTTCCTCTGATTGAAGTTCCCACCATATTAGTTTTTGAGGTTTAAATAGTATTTCCCCCAGGGAACTAAGCTGATTAGCTATGTAATACATTCTAAGATTAGGTATGCCTATACCTCCCTCTTTTTGAGATCTGTACCATAAGCTTTTATTTATTCTTGCTTTTTTTCCACCATTGCAAAATTTATTTAAAAAATCTTGATAGACTTTAATTTCAAATTCTGTGTATTGAATAGGTAACATTCTAAAAAGAAAATTTATTTTAGGAAGTATTTTCATTTTTACCATTGCTATTCTACCAAACCATGATAAGTTTAATTTGGAGTAATTTTGTAATTTATTTCTAATCTCTTCCTTTATTTTTGTGTAATTTCGTTCTTTCGTTTTGCTAATGTCTTTATCTAAAAGTATCCCTAGGTATTTTATACATTTACAAATTTTCAGTTCGTAATTGGAGATCTCTTCCATGTCTCGATTATCCTGATTGAAAAGCATGATTTCTGATTTCTGCCAGTTGACACATAATCCGGTTGTTTCACCAAATTCCTTTAGATGTGCTTTTATTCTTAATATATTTTCTACCGGATTTTTTATTGTTAACAAAGCGTCATCCGCAAATAAACTGATTTTTATCTTGCTTTCCTTACCCATACCTTTAATAAGTTGGTCCTCCCTTATTGCATTAGCTAGTAGCTCTATCACTATGCAAAACAGAACTGGCGATAAAGGGCATCCCTGTCTTGTTCCTCGGCCTAGGGTAATTTTTTCTGTCATCCCGTCATTGACAATGATTGATGAGGTGCTATGAGAATAGAGTTGGTTTATTACACTTAGAAATTTTTCGCCAAATCCCCATTTCACTAATAAAAGTTTTAACGCAGGCCATTGGACACAATCAAAGGCTTTAAATAAATCTAGAGACAAAATGCATGCTTTATCCTGTGATCTTCCCATCTCATAAAGAACATTCAAGACTCTTCTTACAGTGTCTGACATTTGTCTACCTTTGATAAAGCCCGTTTGGTCTTCTTTAATATATTTGTCTATAAATGTGTACATTCTTTTGGCTAGAATTGCTGTAAAAATCTTGGCATCTTGATTTATAAGTGATATTGGTCTGTAGGATCCAACATCTGTTGGATCTTTATTAGGCTTAAGAATTAGAATAGTTAAGGTATGTTTCCAGGAGGAAGGAACTTGCTCGCCCTCCAATATCTCATTATAAAGTTTCTTTAACTTAGGAATTAACATTGATTTGAATACCTTGTAAAATTCTGGTCCCAATCCGTCATCTCCTGGAGTTTTGGCATTCTTTAGCTTATTTATAACATCGTCTATCTCCTCCTCTTTAATAGCTTTTTCCATTTCAAGCCTGTCTTCTTCCGCTAGTCTTACTTTTAAATTTTTGTCAATATATTGTTCCATAACTTCCTTACTACTTCTATTGGCTGTATATAAGTTTTGATAGAATTCTTGAATAGCTTTTAATTTTTCTTTCATTTGAGTAGAAATATTACCGCTTAAATCCTTTATCCTTCCTATCATGCTTTTTTCTTTCCTTTTCTGTGCTAATTTTGCTAGCATCTTGGAGTTTTTATTACTATATTCGAAAAAGTTTCTTTTCAAATATAGTAGATTTCTTTGGGTTTGTTGTAGATCTATATCTTCTAATTCCCTTTTCCTGGCCTCAACCTGAATTAAAAATTTTTTGTCTTTGGTTAGAAAAAATTGAGATTCAAGGTCTGCTATAGTAGCCTCCAATTTTTTTTTATTTTGCTGATCTCGACTTTTAATAATAGCACTTTCTTTTATTATGTAACCTCTAGCCGCTGCCTTCAGAGTGTCCCAGATAACTCCTATTTGACCACCACCTTCTTCATTGATGTTCCAGGTTTCTAGCCATTCTCTTTGTATTTTTTGTACTGTATCTGGGGTTTGAAAAATTCTGGGGTTTATTGTCCACCTTCTTGCTTCCTTATAATTCTTCTTATTTTCTATTTCAATAGACATTAGAGCATGATCAGAAATTTTTATCAATTCTATATTTGTATTTACAACTTTAGATAGCAAACTTTGTGAGATAAATATAAAATCTATTCTTGAGTAAGCTTTATGGGCTGATGAATAAAAAGTAAATTTTCTTTCATCGCCCTTTAATTCTCTCCAAACATCCTTTAATCCTGTATTTGCGATGAATTTTGTTAAGATTGTATGTCTAGCCCTGAAGTCTACCTTCCTAGTCATTGTTTTATCTTTTATTTTGTCCATAACCATGTTGAAATCTCCTGCTAAAATCACATGTCCTTTCTGTACCTTTTCTATCTGCTCCCATACCTCTTTGTAAAACAGGTTGTGATTAGCATTTGGTGCATAAACATTTATCAGTGTATATTGTTCTAATCCAATTGTGGCCTGAAGGATAATATATCTACCTTCCAAATCTTTCACAGTTTTTTCAACAATACAATCACAGTGCTTTGATATTAAGATTGCTACCCCCCTTGCTTTAGATGTACCAAAACTTTTCTCATAGATGTTGATGTTGGGTAGTTTCAGTTCGTTTTGGCCATCTTTCGCTTGATGTGTTTCTTGAAGAAAGTCGATGTCCGGTTTATTCTTCTTAATTAATGACTCTATTCTGTTTCTCTTCGTGACAGTTCCTAGACCCTTGGCATTCAATGTAGCTAATTTCAACAGTCTACCCATATTTTCATTCTATTATCGATCTGGAACGGTCTCTTTGTGCACATATACAAACAAACATTACATATAATAAAAAAAAAGACAATGATTACCCAAACCCTACCGCCTACATTTATTTTCTGTTCTCCCATCCTCTTGGCTCTCATACACTTCCTGTATGCGCCCTTATAGGAGGGAGGGGGAAGGCACCCGTACACTTCCTGATGGCTAAATAATGATTCAGAAGCTCTAAATTAGCGTTAGCACTGTCTAGTCTTATTTACAGTTGTATACGTGAAAAGTTGAAAAGAAAGAATGTATTAAAAAGATAACATGATAATATGAATTTTAAGATCCTTCTATTCACCTCCTTTCCTCCCTCAGTCCCCTCCCCCCCCAAAAAAACCCAAAAAATAAAAAAAAATAAAAATAAAAAAAAAATAAAGAAAAAATAGGGGGGAAAAGGAAAGATGTGCTGGGAAAGAATAAGGGATAAGGAACAGGAAGGGAGTGGAGAATTATGGGACGGACAAGTCCAAATATAACCAAATATAACAAAATGGACTAAAAAAAAACAAGAAAAAGGGGAATATAAAAAAAAACGGGAGGGAAGGGAAGGGAGAGACAGGGAGAGAGAGAAAAGGAGGGCTGTCTTCTGTAATGCAATGCTCTTCAAATCGGTCTCCATTTTGCTTGCCCACTGAAAGATTTAAAGAGTTAAAGGGTGATACTGTCTTCACTGCAGATGCTGAATTTGGAGTTCTCTATTCTTCTTCGATTTGAATGTTCCATGCCTTGAGAAGTTGTTCACCTTCTTCCAAAGAATAGATTTTGTGTAGAGTTGGACCCTTCCACACCTTGAGAAAGATCGGGAATCCCCAGTTGTATCTATAGTTGTTGTTTCTCAGAGCATTTGTTACAGGTCTCATAGTTTTCCTCCATTCAAAAGTCTCCCTGGAAATATCCTGGAAAACTTGTAGAACTCTTCCCTCACGCTTCAGCAGGTCAGGCTTTGCCCTAAGAGTTGACATCAGTTGTTCTTTCATGGCATAAGAAGTAAATCTAATAAGAATTGGTCTTGGAGTAGCTTTCATAGCACTACCTATATAGTGTATCCTTTCAATGTCGGTCTCAGCAAGATGTTGGGGGAGGATAGAATTAAGCCAAATGAGGATTTCTTTCTTCATTTCTTTTTTATCCTGGAGTTCAAAATTAATTAATTTCAGATTAGACCTTCGAGAATAATCCTCCATATAGATAAGCTTCCGCTGTATGGCATCGATCTCTTCTTCATGTGCAGCGATAGCTCTTTCGTTCTTGGAGGCTAGAGTTTGAACTTGATTGATTTCTCCTGCTAGTTTTTTCAGTTCAATGCCGTTATTAGATACCTGTGTCTGCAGGGTCTGTATTTCTTGTAACAGGTCCTTCCTTAGGTCTTTATTCTGTGATGATAAGGACTGGAAACGGTCTTCGATAGTAGAAGTTACATCTTTTAGAGCTGATTTGATAAGGGAGCTGACTTCTGCTTTCAAGTTTTTGAACTCCCTTGAGAAATCTGGCTGATGTGCTGGCATTTTGCCAGAATCAGACGCCATTATGTCAGCTTCAACAACAGCTTCTGCTCTCTCAAGACGAGCTCGTTGATACGTGGCGTCTGAGGGTTTGCGTACCCACTTTTTTATCACAGTAGGACCCTTTTTCTTGGGTGGCATGCAGAAAAACCAAGTAAGTAAACTTTTTTTTTTCTTTCTTTCTAGCCTCAAAGCAAAAAAAACAACATCTCTCACAGTCTCTCACAGTCCGTCTGCCTGGGACGTGACTCGGCAGAAAGCGAAAGTAAATCACTGCTTCAGTAATTCATTGTTATCTCTCCCCTTAAAAATACACAGTTTTCAACCTGTCCTCCCCAAAGGTTTATGATCTTTTACTCACGATTTTGGTATCATTAAAGACAGTATTTCAAGTTTTATTCACCACATTAAGCGGAGCTGCTGGATCATCCAGCCATCTCGTCGTGGGCGGAAGTGCCCCCCCAAAAAACATGCAGATACAATGGACTCTTCATTAATTTTCTGTACAGAAAATTCACATGGTGGAGGTCCATTTTTGCATAAAAACAAAGTCTGTTGCACTGACCACCAGGGGAGAGGATTTTGGTAGTATGCCATTTTATGCAACAAAAGCTTAAATTGCGTAATTTTTTTAAAAAAAATTCTGCACAAAACATACAGAGCACTGCATATAACACTCTCTCTTTCTCTCTCTGAACATACTATTTTCTTTCAGAGACTATCAAATTCCACCTTAACATTTAGGCTGGGGAAAGATAAACAATTTTTTTCACAGTTGTTCATGCAGTGACTCAGCACTTTGTCATTTGTGCTTTATACATGACAAAACATTTTTAACTTTACTCCTCACCTGTGAATTAAAATTATTTGCTCCATTTCAGAGACATAGACATGCACACATAAGATGGTCTGTTTTTGCTGCAGCCATGTCTGAAATTTGCAAATCTATCCAGGCTATTGTCCACCTAATGAGCCTGTTCAGAACAGAGTGATGTGAAATCAAGGTGAACTATAAACTGGAAGCCTCACCACTAACTTTCCTCAGACTGACAAAGCTGCTTGGAAGAGTAGTGAAATGTTTTTTGATCTCACAAGAAAAGAAGTCCAGTTGCCATGACTCAACTTCCAGATAACCTCACCTGGATGACTAAGAACCTTCACAGACATTTTTGCAAATCTTCTCTGCACAGTTAAAGCAGCTGTGGCTGGTAATGATTGCCTGGATCCTATTGAGCTGCTAGGAAATGCAATCCTAATCCCCTTGAACAGGGGGTTCAAGGGGTCTTATGATGTCTCTCCAGCAGCAGGAAATTGTTCCACTAGTGAGTGGAGATAACCTTCTGTGACAGATCTCCATCCAACCACTGGAGGTGAATGAAGATGCACCCCCAGGATGTCCTGAAAGGTCCCTAGAGCTTTGAGAGACCAACACCAAGGGTTATGAAATCAAAGGGGGGGGAATCCCCCCACATAAAAGAAAACAGGGGGAACTTTGTATGGAGTCAGTTGTCCACTGAGAATGAGACTGTGCAGGGGCACCAGTAGCTTACTCAGTGTCCAGCATGCCAACAAGCAACAAGACATGTGCTAACATGGTCCTGGTAATGGCAGGATCAGGGCCAGGCTGACCCAGGAATTGCCTGGTGTCTGGTCACTGCATCTCAAAAAAGACATAGTGGAACTGGAAAAGGTGCAGAAGAGAGTGACTAAAATGATTACTGGCCTGGGGCACCTCCTTTATGAGGAAAGGCTAAAACATTTGGGGCTCTTTAGTCTGGAAAAAAGGTGCATGAAGGGTGATTGGATTGAGATGTACAAAATAATGCAGGGCATGAGTAAAGTGGATAGAGGGACACTCTTCTCCCTCTCACAAAATACCAGAACTAGGGGACATCCACTCAAACTGTGGGTTGGCAGAGAACAAACAAAAGAAAATATTTTTTCACCCAGCGTGTCGTTAGTCTGTGGAACTCCCTGCCACAGGAGGTGGTGATGGCATCTAGCCTGGATGCCTCCAAAAGGGGATTGGACAGATTCCTGGAGGAAAAGTCCATCACAGGTTACAAACCATGATAGAGATGTATCATCTCCAGATTTAAAACCAGGGTACTTCAAGGACCAGATGCAGGGGAGTGGTATCAGGAGACAGATATCTGGTCTTGTGTGCTTTCAGATGCATCTGGTGGGGGCACTGTGAGATGCAGGAAGCTGGACTAGATGGGCCTTTGGCCTGATCCAGCATTGCTCTTGTTATGTTCTTTTGTTCTTATGGGAAGCTCAGGAGCTGCCCTGAGCAGCAGCTACTAGGCCACTCATGTGGTCCACCTGGAAAATTGGAGGGAAGGCCTATTTAAAGAGTAGTTCTCCCTCCCAGACTTTGCCTCAGCAATGCTATTGTGCTTTGGCTTGCCTGTCCAGCCTCGTTGAGGATCCAGGGTTGTGGCTTGATTTCTCTGCTAATGATGTGGCTTATTGAATTGCTTGTGGACTCGGTGACTGTCAACACCACAATGGGCCATTTGAGAAGTCTTACTGGCATTTCAGTAATGGCAAACCAGTAAGGTATTGTTTGCAGTGGAAGTATATTAAAAATCCCAACAGAACAATTATGCAACAAGGCAGGCTGGATGTCTTATCCCTATTAGGTATAGATGCAGATGGTTATATAAGATTAGTTTTGAGGATCTGGTCAAAGACTTTGCAATTTTAAAAAAAATAGGAGAAAACTTTCAAATATAAAGTGGAAGTATATAAAAATAAACATTATTTTCCATCTTTCTGTAAGTTTTGTTTAATTTCAATAAATAAAATTTTATGTTATGGTTTATTATTGTTTATATTTTGAATTACTATATATGGGGGGGTGGCACCAAAATCTTTTAAGTGATTAGGGCCTCTAAGAGCCTTAATCTGGCCCTGTGCATGGGGCATGGAAGAAGGCCATTCATGTGTGCTAAATATGTCCTGTAGTGAGATGCTCATTCCATGTAGAGTTGAGAGGGAAGAAGGCAAATGCTCCGTAGCAGAGGACTTCCTCTGGACCCAAGTACTGAGAAAGGATTGGAACCAGCTAAGTGCCAACCCTCTGTCCCCATTTCTGATCAGAGACAACCCTTTGATTCCCCCCTGTCCAGGAGGATACCATGAATGATAGTATGAAAAGCCCTCGAGAGATCAAGAGTATCCACAGGGCCATTTCTCACCCATCAGCCTTCTATAAAAGGTCATCATGCAGAGCAACCACTGCTGTCTTGGTTGCATGGCACAGCCTGAACCAGGACCGAAAGGGATTGATGCAATGTTCCTCTTCCAGGTACAACTGGACGTACTTTGCCACTGTCAGCTCAGTCAACTTGCCCATAAAGGGGAGATTCATGGTGGGCCTGTATAGTTGTTTAAATTATTCATCTCCAAGTGCCACCACTTTCAATATCCATAAATGGCAAAGGTCAAGCACAGAGGTGGAAGGCCTGAAACAGTCCTGAAACAGCATCGGCAACCTGTCCCCATCCTCCGACGTACCTGGCTGAAACTGATCCAAGAGAAGTGGAGAAGATGAAATCTCGATCCAAATCACTAAACTGTCAAAGGAGTCCAGATCACACTGGAGGGCCTCCATTTTAAATTTTTAAAAAAGCTGTGAATGGGTCATGAGTAGACATGGGCACGACTAGGCAAAATTGTTGTTTCCGTTTTCGGTTCTCGTTATCGTTACGTAACGGGTAACGGTAACAAGAATTACTCCGCTCCAGCTTGAACCCGAACCGAAAAAGAAAAATTGGGTCTGATTTTTCGTTGTCGTTCATGGCATCGCGTCGATCGCGCGATGCCAAGCAGCACAGAAAAAAAGTTTTAAAAATAAAAAAAACCCGATTCCCGGCCATAAAAGCAGGCGAAAATATGCCTGCCTCAGTGAGGGCACCTACCGAGGGGTGGTTTCTTGGGGGGTCCCCGGCCTTCCCCCCTCTCCTGTCCTGGGCTGCTTGCACCAGGCTGGGGGGGGTCATCCTCGTTGTCTCCATTTGCCATGCAGTGGTGGGATCCAAAATGGCGACCACAATTTTTCTTTTGAAATCGTGGTCCAAAAACCCACCAAAGCACCACAGAAACATATGAAAATTAGGTATTTAAAATGCCTGAATTTTTATAGTAGCAGCAGTGGGTTTTTTATAGCAATAAAATGTTGTATTTATTTTATTTTATTTTATTTTATTTTATTTTTATTTTTTTACACCTGCGCATGCGCAATGATGGGCTGGCCATGGGATGGGACAATGCAAATTTTTGGAGCCATTCCACCAATCGCATGGCCAGGTTTTGCTGAGACTTCTGGATGTGCCAGAGAGGGCATAAAAAGCCCACCAACCCTAACCCTAACCCTAACCCTAACCCTAACCCTAACCCTAACCCTAACCCTAAGCCTAACCTGAACCGTTACCCTAAGCCTAGCCCTTACCCTAACCCCAACCCTAACCCAGAACAGAAAGGGAATGGAGGAGGGCAGTGACAGCAGAGTGAAGGGGAAGGGAATTCCTCAGAAGTAAGATAAAGAGAGGAGCTATGGGAGGGAGAAGGGAGAAGACAGATAATGTTGGAGGCAAGGAAAGACAGAAGAGGTGTGAGGGGAAAATGAGCAGACAACAGAGAGTTTTTATCACAAGGCACGAAAATATTCCAGGAAGCAAACCCTTGTTTAAATTCTGACCCTCAAGGGAAAGTAGGGTTTGTTTTAATACCCTTGCTAGACAACCAACTAGGTTGGGAATATGAGGATCTCCTGAAAACATAAACTGTCTTCTGCATGTGATACACCTATTTTCTCTGTTCAAGAATTTTGCATTTGGAAAATCAAACTGCATATAGATCTGTTCCACACAAAGAAGCCTGTTTCATCCAGTTATTTGTGCAAAGGGTTTGGTAGCCAACTATGGGAATGTCCAAGACTAGTTTTCCTTTTGTTCCTATTAATCTGCAATGGAGATTGTGAGTTTCGGATCTTGGCTTAACACAAACTAGTCTTTAGATATTTCCAGTACTGATATTTTCACTGGAAAACATATTCCATATCAGATTTGATCCCATATTTCATTCTGGTTTGCAACCAGATTTTGTTATTTTTTTCTCTGTTTTAGGAAAAACTCAGAATGAACTTGCCAGCAGGCAAAATGCTAGGATTACTGCCTTACTCCTTGGCTGTCACTATTGCAGAGTGAAAACATTTCTGGTTTATATATATATCCCAAAAACTCATATCTATTGACATGTTTTCTTTTCTCCTTTGTATAGAGGGCCTTCATGAACTTTGTCATAAGCACCTCCAGATTTTGTGTGTGTGTGTGTGTGTGTGTGTGTGTGTGTGTGTGTGTGTGTGTGTCTGTGTCTCTGTGTGTGTGTGTGTGATATTGCTTGAGACTAGAGATGGGCACGACTTGAAATTTTTTTTTTTTCGAGTTGTCGTTAGTCGGGCCGGTTCCATTTCGGGTCGTTTCCGTTTTTCATGAAAATTCGCAAAAATTAGTCTGTTCGTTTTTTCGTTTTCGTTAGTAATGTTTTTTTTTTGGGGGGTAGCGGGCTCCTGGAGGCACCTCTGTGGGGTGGGTGCCTCCTCTGGCCCGCTATAAAGGGAAAGCGGGCTCCTGGAGGCACCCGTGGGTGCCTCCTATCCTCACCCACTAGGAAAGGGAAGCAGGCTCCAAGAGACCCCTCAACATGGGGGTCTCCCATCCTCACCTGCTGCTGCTGCAAAATGGTATGCAATAGCCATATGGATATGCATATCAGTTGCAGACAGTGAGACTAGTGATGGCAGTGAACCCAGAGCCATAGGTGATGCCTAACTAAGGCTCTCGCACCACCATGTCTCACACAGAAGGGATTTGTACTTGCGTGTGGTGCAATGCAAGTAGATCTGGCTTAGGGTTAAGGTGGGTTAGTGCAAGGGCTAGGGTTAGGCTAGTGACGGGTAAGGTTACGGTGGGCTAGTGGGTTGCACCTCTGGGTGCCTCTCTGACCCACTAAGAAGACAGTCTGTGAAGTATGGGTAAGGACTGGAGTCAAGGGTTAGGGTTAGGGTTAGGGGGCTAGGGCAGGTTTTAGGGGGCTTTTTGGCACATCCCAGAAGTCGCCATGGCCAAGTGGCCATGCGATTGGTGGGATGGCTCCAAAAATTTGCATGGCTGTCCACTCCCACATGGCTGGCCACTCGGACAGCCCATCATTGCGCAGGTGTAAAAAAATAAAATAAAATAAAATCAATGGAGGACAGAGAAGGAGAGGAGAGACATTTTGTTGCAAGAAAAAACCCACTGCTACTGTGAAAAATCTGGCAGTTTATAAATTTTCGCGTGTTTCTGTTGTGCTTGTGTGTTTTTGGACCACGATTTCAAAAACAATATTGCGTTCGCCGCCCCATTTTGGATCCCCCGCCCGCACCGCATGGCATGGCGAGTCCAGCTGCCCAGGACGGGGGGGGCGGCGGGACCCCCCTCCAGAAACCACCCCTCCGGTAGGTGCCCTGCGCCCTTAGTCAAGCAGGCATTTTTCCGCCTGCTTTTTTGGCCCGGGAATGGGTGGGGGGAGAGTTTAAAAAGTTTTTTCCTGTGCCGTCCGTGCCGCTTGCTTGCGCTTTAATTGCGGCGGCCGGTGGCGAGACTGGGCTTTTTGCTGGCTGCGAGCCTGCGGCGAGTCCCACCAGAGCAGCCCAGGACGGGGGATGGGGGGGAGGCCGGGGACCTCCAGAAACAACCCCTCTGGTAGGTGCCCTGAGGCACGGCAGACATTTTTCCGCCTGCTTTTCGGCCGGGAACCGGTTTTTTTAACTTTTAAAAAGTTTTTTTCTGTGCTGCGTGGCATCGCGCGATCGCGCGATGCAAGGAACGAGCACAACAAATCAGACCAAAATTGTTCGTTCGTCGGTTCGAGCTCGAAGTCTGGCGGAGTAATTCCCGTTACCGTTTCCATAGAGTAACGGAACCGAGTAACGGAAACGGAAACGGGAATACCGCTAAGTCGTGCCCATCTCTACTTGAGACTATCATTAACAGTACAGAATGTTTAAGTCAGACAATGTGTTCATTTGCTTCCCCATTTTGTGAATGTCAATCAGCAGTTTGGGATGGAATGGGGGATACAGAAGTTTTCATATGAAGGTTTGAAATACCATAGCTATAGTTTTGCAATCAGGGCCATCCCTACTATTAGGCAGTCCATTGGGTTGCAGCTGACAGGTGATTGGGACAATGCAGCAGTTTCACCCACCCACCCGCCACGTTTGAAGACAATAATATATCTCTGTTTTACGCAGTCTCCCCTATGTCTCTCAAGCCAGTTTGCAGTTCTTAAATGAAGTGGAAGCTGCATTGCAACAACTGTGTTGGATATGATGGAAGGATCCATTTGCTGAACATTTACCTGAGAGGGAAGAAAAATATGACTCTGGAGTATGACTTTTGTATAATCATAATCATGCCATTCTTTAAAATGTTTTGAGTGTGCTGTTGCCTCCAGTTTTTACCCCGTGTTAGGAAATGCAAGATTTTAATGTGTGCTTTCTTTGCTAGATCTCGTGAGTGATTTGGCAAGAGTTGTTCTAATTCAAGATAAAAATAAGTTATTGTTGTTGTGTCGTACAGTTGCTTGCCAGTTCCTAATCCAGGTGCCTACAACACCTGGTATTCCCTGGTGGTTGCCCATCCAAGTACTAGCCAGGGCCGACCCTGCTTAGCTTCCGAGATCAGGCGAGATCAGATGTGGTCAGGGCATCTAGGCAGCTCTATAAAAATAAATGCATGCTTAAAAACATGTTTTATATGTGTGTTTCAGAAACAACAGTGAAACTATGGTTTCAAACTACAGGAAAAGATATTCCATTTGAACATTAGGAAGAACTTCATGACAGAGCTGTTCGGCAGTGGAATATGCTGCCATGAGGGTGGTGGGGTCTCCTTCTTTGGAGGTTTTTAAACAGAGGCTGGATGGCTGTCTGTTGGAAATATTGTGATGGGGTTCCTGCATGGCAGGGGATTGGACTAGATGGCCCTTGAGATTTCCAACTCTATGATTCTATGATTTTTATGATTCTATGATTTCTATAAGGAAGAAGCAAGCAAGCAAGTACGAAAACAAACAGCTTGTTGCAATTTGAACAAAGGGAAAGGTTAATGTAGAAAAATGTATAGCTTATGTCTTGTCCTGTTAATTTCAGTGGACATGCTCTAAGTACAAATAACTGGATCAAAATATTTGGGCTCTATCTAATTGTGTCCAAGGGGCCTCTTTTACCCAGCAGAAGGGTCTATGTATGGAATAGAAGTGTGTGGTTTCCATTGGTCTTAACTTCCCTCCAAAGCCCTCATCTCACTCCAGACAGCCAATGAACTCTCTGAAGAAATTCTGAGGGACACACTGCTGCAGAGGAAAAGATTCAAGGAAATTTTCATTGACAAGAAAGACTTGCATGTATATGGTTGCATGCAACCAATTTTATCATTTCTCAAATGATCCAGAAGATCATGTAATTACCAATGTTTCAGAAAGCGACTGCTGAATTTTATATGCTACAAATACAATGCATACAGAAAATAGCATCTGAAAATGTTATATTTTAACATTAACTTTGGAAATACAACTAATTGTTGCTCATCTGGAAGTTCAGTCATGCCAACTGGACTTCTTTTCCTGAGAGATTGAAAGGATTCACTGCTCATCCAAACAGCTTTGTCAGACTGGGGAAGCTGTTTGGATGAGCAGCAAAACATTTCAGTCTCACAAGAAAAGAAGTCCAGTTGGCATGACTCAACTTCCAGATAAACTCAACTGGATGACTGGGAATCTTCACAGACACACTGCTGCTCATCTGTACTTGCACGGCAAGTGCAGACAAACAGCCATTAGGTATATAAGAACATATAAGAACATAAGAAGAGTCATGCTGGATCAGGCCAAAGGCCCATCTAGTCCAGCTTCCTGTATCTCACAGTGGCCCCACCAGATGCATCTGGGAGTGCACGAGACTAGATATCTGTCTCCTGATACCACTCCCCTGTATCTGGCCCTTGGAGTACCCCGGTTTTAAGCCTGGAGATTACACATCTCTATCATGGTTTGTAACCTGCAATGGACTTTTCCTCCAGGAATCTGTCCAATCCCCTTTTGAAGGCATCCAGGCCAGATACCATCACCACATCCTGTGGCAGGGAGTTCCACAGACTAACAACGCGCTGGCTAAAAAAATATTTTCTTTTGTCTGTTCTTACTCTCCCAGCCCTCAATTTGAGTGGATGTCCCCTAGTTCTGGTATTTTCTGAGAGGGAGAAGAGCTTCCCTCTATCCACTTTACTCATGCCCTGCATTATTTTGTATGTCTCAATCATATCCCCCATCAGGCGCCTTTTTTCCAAACTAAAGAGCCCCAAATGTTTTAGCCTTTCCTCATAAGGGAGGTGCCCCAGCCCAGTAATCATTTTAGTCGCTCTCTTCTGCACCTTTTCCAGTTCCACTATGTCTTTCTTGAGATGCGGTGACCAGAATTGTACACAATACTCCAGGTGCAGCCTTACTATTGTTTTGGATAATGGCATTATAATGTTGGCTGTTTCATTTTCAATCCCTTTTTTTATAATCCCTAGCATGGAATTGGCCTTCTTCACCGCTGCCACACATTGGGGAGACACCTTCATGGAGCTGTCCACCAACACACCAAGATCTCTTTCCTGATCCGTCATGGATAACTCAGAGCCCATGAGTTGATAGATGAAGTTTGGATTTTTTGCCCCAATATGCATTACTTTACATTTGGCTACATTAAAACGCATTTGCCATTTCGCAGCCCATTCCCCCAGTTTGGAGAGATCATCTACCTTGGCCAAAATTCTAAATCAATAGCAAGCTTATGAAATGCTTAGTGAGATATAGGTTTATTAAAGACCTCTCACAGTATGGACACACTCTTTCCTACACTCCCTTAGAGAACTTTTGAAAAGCACATTTCTTTGTTGCTGAAAAGCTTACTGTTGACAGATCCTTGGCTAAGCTGAACTGAGTTGTTTAGACTTGGAATATCATACTCACAGACCTCCTTTGATGTAAATCATGTTTATATCTTGGATTTGCTCTCTAAACCTCCTTTCCTCACATTCTTCCTTAAGGAAATAACATGAGTTTTGGATGGAAACAAAGAAGCAGATCTACGTGGGGAAATGTAACTAGGAGTGAAATGGTAAAATGAAATGAAACAGTGGGACAGGTTAAACTAAAATATTGCTTGAAAGTTATGATTTGTAGACTTCCAGGAAGCTAAGGGGCAGCCTACATCAGGTATTATGTACAATAGCATAATGGGACATTTGGTTATTTTTAGCTGGGTTGGTCCTATTCAACGCAGAATAAGGGTGGACCTTTCCTTCTATGCTGGGGCATAGTGGCTCAGCAGACTAAGGCTCCAAAAACTGTTGGCTGCAAAGTTGGCAGCTCGGCAGTTTGAATCCCAAATGCCACACAGCAGAGCAAGCTCCCACTGATAACCCCAGCTCCTAACAACCTAGCAGTTTGAAAGCATGTAAATGCAAGTAGATAAATAGGTACCTCCGTAAAAAGCGGGAAGGTAAAACAGTGTTTCTTTGTAGCCATGCCGGCCACGTGGCCATGGACATGCACAACACTGGCTCTTTGGCTTGAATATGGAGATGAGCAACCGTCCCTAGAGTCAGATGCAACTAGCACACACATGTCTGTGGGAGAACCTTTACCTTTTTTTCTTTCTATGTAAGAAATACAACACATGCCATTACCCATTCCTACTCCTCCCCCTGCTGCTGAATCTCAATACACTGAGAGATTCTCAGAGGTTAGGCCAAATTCTAGCTATATTTTGAAGTTTCTGGATGCTGATATTACGGTTAAAACTGTATGTGTAGCAGGAGGGACTGAATGTAGCAAAGAAGAGCCATCCTAGAGAATGTCTCATTTTATCCTAACCATGGCCCAAGAGAAAGAGTCAGTATTGAAGTAAGATTTCACAAAAGGTAAAGGGCCTTTGAGCAGAGCACCCGATGAGAGCTGGAGAGGCTCTAATATGGCATCCACAGTGGTTTGGACTAAAATACTGAATGCCCCATGACACTTCCTGGAATACCTTCAATGCTTGTAAACGTTGTTCCAGTGATCCGGTAGATTCCTTAAACAGTAGTTTACAAGGATCGCTATTGTAGTGGGTTTGGGTATTGAAGTAGCAGTGAGGTGGGTGAGAGAACAATGCGAATTACAGTACAGGTCAAAGCTTGTATTATTCTCACATTTTGGCACTCAACGGATAATACTGGCATAATGTGCCACCAAACTTTTCTTTCTTTCTTTCTTTCTTTTTCTTTCTTTCTTTCTTTCTTTCTTTCTTTCTTTCTTTCTTTCTTTCTTTCTTTCTTTCTTTCTTTCTTTCTTTCTTTCTTTCTTTCTTTCTTTCTTTCTTTCTTTCTTTCTTTCTTTCTTTCTCCTTAAAAGGACCCAAGGTGGATTGCATCATTTAAAGACAATATTAAAGCTAGCTAAAAACACTAAAAAAGATCAAACAAATATTATACTAAAAACTAGAGATGGGCACGACTTGAAAAAAAAAATTTCCGAGTTGTCGTTAGTCGGGCCGGTTCCGTTTCGGCTCGTTTCCGTTTTTCGCGAAAATTTGCAAAAATTAGTCAGTTCGTTTTTTCATTTTTTTTGTTGTCGTTAGTACTGGTTTGGGGAGGGGGTAGCGGGCTCCTGGAGGGAGCTGCAGGAGTCAGCCAGAGCCACAAGTGACGGACTGGCAGACTCTTTGCACCCGCTGTGTCTCACGTACTTGCATGTAGTGCAATGCAAGTAGATCTGGCTTAGGGTTAAGACGGATTAGCGCAACGGCTAGGGTTAGGCTAGTTACGGGTGAGGTTAGGGTGAGTATTGGGGTGCACCTCTGGGTGCCTCTCTGACCCACTTAGAAGGACAGTGTACTGGCGTATGGGTTAGGCTTAGGGTTCGGGTTTGGGCTACGATTAGTGGGCTGTTTATGCCCGATTGGCACATCCCAGAAGTCTCTGTGGTCAACCTGGCCAAGTGGCCATGCGATTGGTGGAAAATTTGCATGGTCTACTCCCATGGGCGAGCCCATCATTGCAAATGTGCAGGTGTAAAAAAATAAAATAAAATAAAATCAACGGAGACTTTTTTTGCAAGAAAAACCCACTGCTGCTACTGTAAAAATTCAAGCATTTAAAATAGCCAATTTTCGCATGTTTCTGTGGTGCTTTGGTGGGGTTTTGGGCAACGATTTCAAAAAAAATATTGCGGTCGCCATTTTGGATCCCCCCCCACCGCATGGCAAATGGATGCGCCCTCCCAGCCTGGTACAGTCAGCAAAACCTGGCCATGCGATTGGTGGAATGGCTCCAAAACTTTGCATGGTCCACTCCCATGGGCGAGCCCATCATTGCGAATGCGCAGGTGTAAAAAAATAAAATAAAATAAAATAAAATAAAATCAACGGAGACTTTTTTTTGCAAGAAAAACCCACTGCTGCTACTGTAAAAATTCAAGCATTTAAAATAGCTAATTTTCACATGTTTCTGTGGTGCTTTGGTGGGGTTTTGGGCAACGATTTCAAAAAAAATATTGCGGTCGCCATTTTGGATCCCCCGCACTGCATGGCAAATGGATGCGCCCTCCCAGCCTGGTACCGGCAGCGCAGCAGTAGCAATAGCCAAGGAGAGGGGGTCGGGGAACCCCCCCCCCCAAATAAAACACCCTTCTGGCCTGGTAGGTGCCCTCAGACAGTTTTCGCCTACTTTTAGGGCCGGGAATCGGGTTTTTTTAACTTTTAAAAACTTTTTTTCTGTGCCGCTTGGCATTGCGCGATGCAAGTAACGAGCACGACAAATCAGACCAAATTGTTCGTTCGTCGGTTCGAGTTCGAAGTCTGGTGGAGTAATTCCCGTTTCCGTTTCCGTAGAGTAACGGATACGAGTAACGGAAACGGAAACGGGAATACCGCTAAGTCGTGCCCATCTCTACTAAAAACACAAACAACACCAAATCACATTCAAAGCAGTAAGGTACAGCATCAATTAAAAAATCCCCACTTAGGCAGCCAGCCACTCAAGGAAAGCTTGCCTGCTTGTGGATGGACAGTAAAGATGGGTCCATCCTAGCTTCCTGTTGGAGTGAATTCCAAAGTCTGGGAGCAGCAACAGAGCAGGCCCTCTCCTGTGTTCCCACCAAACGCACCTGTGAAGGTGGTGGGACTGTCCAGAAGCACCTCTGTCTTGTCCAAATTTGTTTCTCTTATTCTCACAGGCATTCCTAATAAGATTTTAACCAGTAAATAAAAAGTAATCATTTTTATTTTTGAATGATAAGAAAGTAACAAGTTAATTTTAATACCATAACTATGATCTAACTAAATCCTATAGAACGGTGGTTCTCAATCTGGAGTTACCCCAATGTTTTCGCACTGCAACTCCCAGAACCCTGGCAAAGGCTTCTGGGAACTGCAGTCGAAGAACACTGGAGTGACTCAAGGTTGAGAACCATTGCTCCAGAGCAACTATTGACAGTTTTTTTTTGCCAAGGCCCTAAGCACAATATGAAAGAAATATACAGGTACTTTGAATCAGAGTGCCTGTCCCATAAAAAAATAATAAAAAATCAAGATGTTGTGTGAAAAATTGTTTCCAGTTTATGTCCCCCAAGTATACCAGTGCCCCAATTAAGAATGGCTGCCCCAGAGGACTTTAAAAAGTAACAGCTAGAGATGGGTATGAATCAGGAAAACGATGATTTGTTTTGATTTGTGATTCAAGGTCAACAAACTACAAATGGTGATTTTTTTTGATGAATTGATGAATCAATTGATAAAGAGACACCTAGAGACACCACAATTGCAGAGAAGCATCAACAGACTCTCCTCTACAAGCCCTGCAAAACTAGTGTTTGGGTTCCATATTTCCAAGTTTTCCACCCAAAAAAGATATCTCCCAGGAAATTGCCCCCAGGGACCTAGAGACAACCAAAATTGTAGAAAAGCTGCTCACAACTCTCCTCTACAATACTTCAAGGTTTTGTGAATATTGGGTTTATTGATATCTGAGTTACACACTCACAAATTAACCCTCTCCCCAGAAAGTACCCTTTAGAAACTGGCTTGAGGAAACCCAGACTCGACCAAACATGGAAGAATTGTAGAGGAGAGTCAAAGGAACCTTCTCTGCATTGCAGATATCTCTAGGTATCATGGGGGCCCAAGAAGTTGACAAATCAAAAATCACTAAAAAAAATTGATTCATATCTCTCAGGGGGCACAGACCCATATAAATACAAATCAATGAATTAACAATTTTTGCTGAATTTTGCAATTTATTTTTAACATGTGCCCATCTGTAATAATGATCCCACCAAGAACAGAGTATTGAATAAAGCATACCCAGATGAGGCAGGGACTTGTGGGATAAACAAGGGGGAAAGAGAAACAAGATACAGTGGTACCTTGTATAAAAAGAATTAATTTGTTCCAAATGAAATTATGTTATACAAATTTCCCATAGGAGTGCATTGAAAACAGAGTAATCCCATTTTTATGTTGTAATGATTTGTCCCATAGGCAATTCTGTTAAGCAAATTGCCCCTATCTCCGGATTTTTTTTAATGTTGTACAGATTTTATGTTATACAAACCGTTTGTTATATAAGGGTCCACTGTATACTAGAACCATTGGCAAGGGGGACTCAGAAGAGACCTTAGAAACAAGGTTATGACTGGTTTTGTCCTACATATAAGGACTAAAGAATGATAGATAGGCTGGCTAATGTGGTGCCTAATGAAAAAAGAACAGAAGGGGCAGTAGGGTGGAAACAGGGAATCGATGCATAGAGGCATACAATGGAAGAAGGGGTCGAAAGGAAAACGGATCAGTCTAGAGCAGTGGTTCCCAACCTTGGGTAACCCAAATGTTTATATATTATATTTCCTAAAAGTCTCTCATGGAGGTACCATGAGGAAAAAAAGAAAGGGCTTTTGCGGTTCAAGGTCCACACTGGGAGCTAGGAAGACATCTTTTGATAGCCCAACAGTATATATGAGCTGTCAGGGCTGCAGTACATTTAAGAATTTCCTAGAAGTCTGGTCTCTGAAAGACATACATTTGGCTTCCAATGATTGGAAATGAAACTTTATGAGAACAGCACGTTCCACATTTTCCCATCTGGCTTCAAATCCTGTGAAAATGGGGCCTCTCCTATAACACCAGCACCTGTGTTCTATTTTCCAACTTGCTTGGTAAACAGCAGGCCTAAAAGCCTTCATTGATGAACCGGTGTCATTAACTGAGTGGTGAATTCAAATCATTATAGAGATGGCATTCATCTAAACTGGCCTACCTGAGCTGTCAGATAGAAATTGCCAGGATCTGATAGCTCTTCAGCAAGCCTAGCTACCTCCTACACTTAAATATTCCTTCCTTTTTCCATTTTGGACGATCTGTGATCTGTCTGGGCTCAAGCTGAACATCATGCAGAGGGAGGAGGCACTAAAGCTTCCCCTGAATTCTATCTATTGTGAATTTTTAAAACAAATATAACATTTCCTGTTGGAATGAAATTTGTATGATATTTTAAACCAAACTGAAATCAGCTTCAGTAAGGTAATGAAAGGTTTTCTGTGCTTCCCTATCTCTAAGCCATAAAAATTATAACTAGAAAGGTTCCTCCTCAAAGTACTTGATATACTACAGGGCAACTCCCCCTTTTTTGTTACCTCCAGTTTTAACATTCCAAAAGGTCAAAGAGTGGAGAGGATGAAAAGGAGCTAAGAACAGGGGAAATGCCATGCTTGATCCAAGGAGCTGGCCTCGCTCCGTCCAACTTCCGTCGCCCGGACATTAGCGGTAAAATAAATGTTCCGGGAAGACAGTGGGACAAACGCTGCAAAACCGGTAGTGTCCCAGCCAAAATGTGACACTTGACAGGTATGCAAAGAGGATAACTTCCTATATGTTTGGAGGTTCCCCACACAGTTCTGGACTGTGATTTCCCATGGTTCTGGCTCACATGGAGAAACTACGTGGAGTGTCTCTTCAGACTTGTTACTTGTTGCTGGTCAAGAAAAGGACACATATCAAGAGGCTAGCATACTTCCTCTTCCTGTGTTTACTTAACCCTTTTCTAAAATGAGTGGATAGAGCTATGGATTCCCATAGAGGCGACGCAAAAGATCCAAGACGGCAGGGACAAAGGCAACCACACTGTCAAAAATTAGGTTATTGGATCTAGTAGTGAGTTCAGTGGAACAGATGTTGAGCAAGTGCTTCATTCTTTCCATTGCAAAAGTCAAACTGGAATTCTAACATGTTGTTAGATATCTGGGTTACATGTCAGAGATACTGTCTAAACAAATAACTGCTTTCTAGGACCAAATATATCATCTGAGTCATTCCTGGAGCATTCTTTGCTTGCTTGTGCTTTGTAAACTAAGTTCATTAAAAATGATTTTTTTAAAAGGCCAAGTAAGACTTCAATGTTATATTAATCAAGTGAATAAGAAGGCTATAGGGCAGGTGTGTCCAAACTTTTTGGAAGAAGGGCCAGATTTGGTGAAGTGAAAATGTGTAGGGGCCGACCATTCAGCCGCTTTTGTCCCCGGGCCGGACTTTGGACAAGCCTCTAGGACATGCAAGGAGGTGGGAGGATGCTGCAGCAATGGAGCTGGGGGGAGGTAGGCTGGGGGGGGGGGGGCAGACAGAGGCAGGGAGGGCAGCCAAACCATAAAACTGCAAGCTAATGTCCCCATCTGGAATGGGGATGGGCCAGCTGGGAGGATGCATGACAGGCTGAGCCAGCGGGGAGAAGAGGCTGCGGGCTACTTGAAATTTGAAAACAGGCCACATTTAGGCTCCAGGCCTGACTTTGGACATGCCTGCTATAGGGTTTTAGTTAAAATCTATGAAGCAGCATCAAGGTCTTATCCTTACTTCTGTCCTCCAGCACCATTTCCATGGCTTTCTTCCCCCTCCTCCACTTTATATGCTCCATGTCATTCAAATTTGGCCTGAAATGTGACATGAGTTAGTTTCATTTATAATGATGGTTTTTTTGGCAGGTGGATTTTAACTTGCTAGGAGCTGGACCTGCAAACATTAACATTGTTCACCATGACAACCAAACATCTGTAAAAGGCAGCAACATCTTTCAGTCACGGGTAGGTTAAGCCAGCCTTGCATTTAGGGTCATATAATAAATATTACAACTTTTTAAAAAGCCTTAAATTCCATTAGTAGTTTTTTAGAGGGGGGTTTTCCAAGTCCCTATCCATTTGGAGCTGTAGGCTTTTACTGGCGCATTGGCAAAGAGTTTTGGTATTGAATTAATTAATGCATGGCAATAACTAGTACTTTTTGAGTAGATGATCCAGTATGAATGCGTCATCTTTGGATTTTGAAAGTTTAATTGAAACCCGATGGTGCTGAAAGATGTCATTCTTTTTGGAATGAATCCGAGGCGCAGAATCAATAGCAATATCACCAGTGACCATTCACTCTGTAACACAAAGGAACGGCTTCTCCACACCTTAGGCGGTCCTTTAACTTGGGATCCTGGGAACAAAATACATAGTTAAATTGTGGAACCCATGGCTACGGGTTGTAGTGGTGGCTGCCAATTTGTATGGCTTTAAAAAGGAAATAAATATGTGGAGATTAAGGCTAGCCAGTTGGGTGTGTATCACCTCCAGTACTATACAGGTAGGCATGTAAATCTGTGCTTGTCTTGCTCTCACAAATGAAGAGGAGAAAACCCATACATCCTGTTACAAATGCCAGGGAGGATGGTGAGGAATTTGCAGGCACCCGTGAGACTGTTCTTACAGCATGAAAAATGATGTTTTGCAACGATAGCTCAGGTTTCAGGGCTAAATTGTACAACTTGCCTCAAACTGGAACAGCCACTGCTTTATTTGATACGCAGCTAAGAAACTGAAACAAGCAGATGGGGCCTGGGGTCTCTTCCTTTACCATCAGCCAAACCATCTCTTCTTCCTTTCTGTTATGCATGCTTTGCTTCTCAGGGGGAAAAGACACCCGTTTTGTGCAGATTCTGCAAATTCTGGAGACCTTAATGGGGTGGAGAGTCGGAGAAACTGCTTGTCTTGCTCTGGACTGGAGGTTAGGAATCTCATGGAGCATTCCATTTCTCCATTGAGGTGTCTCATCAACTCAAGACAGCCCATCTCTAATGAAAAGCAGGTTGGCAGGAGCCCTCAGGAAATGGTGGGGAAGGAACTGCCTATCTGACCGTTTTCTGAGGGCTCCTGCCAAGCTGTCAATGGCTGGAGCCCTTTAAACCTGGCCCAGTCAGTACCAGAGGGTCCCTCTGGTGCCAACTGGGCCAGGTTTAAAGGGCTCCAGCCATTGACAGCTCGGCAGGGGCCCTCAGAAAACAATGGAATGAAATGGTTTGTTTCAATGCAAAAACAGCTATTTTGTTTCAACTATAACAAAATGCTGCTTCCTTGTTTTGTTATGTTTTATTTTCTTTTGTTACATAATGAAAGGACAAAACAGCATTTCATTTTTTGGTTTCCTGCCCATCCCTATAGTTAATCAAAATCATAAAAGCATTGACTGGCATTGCATAACAGATTCAAGTTTAAACTAAAAACCTAAGTACTGTATCTGTTAAATGTCAATGTAGTATATATGCTGTTCCTAATACTGCTGTTTATTTGTAGCTCTGTTGATGTCACTTCAGGAATTATTTCTGCTTATAATATTTAATGTTGTTCCCAAAGCCCCACTGACAATGGAGACCGCTGAGGTATGTTTGGTCTACAAGCAAGATGTTTTGATTACCAGATCTCTGTATTTTGCTAATTTTTCCAGTTCATTCATTTCAACTATGTCACACACACCCAGAATTGTTGCTGTTGCTGTTTGTTGTTGTTTGCTGCTGTTGTTGTTATAGAAATGCAGTGCACCCTATGGCTCATCAACTATAGCCTCTGTCAAAGAACACAGTGGAGAATCAAACTCCTAAACCAAATACATGGGGGACGGGGTTGGGGTCAGATGAAACAATAGGAGCAACCGCAGATGGAGGAAGGATCAAACAAGATGTGTAGGTGAGATGAACTCGGACAGCACCTAGGTTCAGTCAATAGAGAGATTAAACCCCTTGACCATTTCCCCATTTTTTTAAAAGTACAACTTTTAATTTAGAAGAACAAGGAAAGTTGCATAAGCCAGTTAGCAGCTGCCATTAGCTTCTGAAAGAATTATTACCTGGGCTGAGCAAAGGATGAGAAAGAATTGTTACAGGTGTGGATTTTAACAGAGACTGATCTAATTTGCTCTTTCTGAAATAAAATGCAAATCAGCCCGCAATTATCTTTCACACTCTATGGCCCTCTGAATTTTACAACCCTACTGAAAGTGTCATGGGACAACGCACATCAGTGGGAGAAGGGCTGGCAGGCAGGTCTGCCCATTGTCAAGTTGCACTTAGGTTTTGAATCGCCTTTTGCTTAAAGTCAAATCGCCTTAAAAATAACTTACCACACTTTCAATCATTTTTCTGCAGAGCCCCCTTGGCCACGCCCCTTTTTGGCCGCTGTGTCAATTTTTCTTGCAATGGCCACCAGGGGTGGTGTTTTTGTAAACCGATTTCTAGACCGTTTTTTGAAGCGATTTAGCTCAAACTGCGGACACCATGCACCAGTTTTTCCCGGCTTTCCCCCTCTGTATGCCTTATCCTGCCATCGGAAAAGCCAAAAAAGAAATCCGCCTGCAATTTAATCATTTCTGCCAACTTCTCTGGTCCTCCTACTTCCTCTTTTGGATACAATTTTGCTTTTTATGGTCACAGAAGTAGGCTATCAAAATCATTGTGCCACGTTGTAAGTAATCTAAAGGGAGAACTGGAAAATTAGCTACATTACTTTGAATGGAAGAACAATGGCATGAAATTATCCTAAAAAATAATTTCCGAAATTGAACCAGATAATGGGAAAATGTCGGACTAAATCAAAACAAAAAGCAGTTTAGCAAAGTGCGGACAGGGAAGTTCTTGAGAAAACACCCAAGTGCGGAATGCTAAATCGCTTCAGTGACCACATGACCGGGGGAGGGCAAAGGGTGATTCAAAACAAAAAGTGGTTGCTGTTTGAAGTGCGGTATGCAGACTTCTTAGACTTCTAAGGAAAAACCTTTGCAAGCTGTTGTGGGGACAGGATGATCATCCTGTGCTTGAGGAAAAGAATGCGGGTGTTGCAGAAAGTAAAATAGACCAATTTTTCCATCCCTACCTAAGACCATGAGCTGCCTAGATGCCCTAAGCACATCTGATCTCACCTGATTTCGGAAGCTAAGCAGCGTCAGCCCTGGTTAGTACTTGGATGGGAGACCTCCAAGGAATACCAGGTGCTGTAGGGGCCTGGAGTAGGAACTGGCAAACCACTCCAGTATTCCTGCCAAGGAAACTCCATGGATATGGAGTCACGAAGAGTCAGTAATGACTGTAACGACACAACACACTTAAGACCATGATATAGTGCTTGTTCCGGAGTTGAAATGCTATGCTCGTTTACTCAGGAAATCCTATACCTTTTACCCACTTCCCTTGCCCCGTCCCCCATGTATTTGGTTATTGTCAAAACTTGGAGATGTACTTTTACGAATGGGTGTGCTGGCATTTGGTCTCATCCTCCTGTCACTGCTCAGTTAAAGCATGGCTTCAATACGCCCTTTTATTCATTGTTCTTACAAGTCACTTTCCAAGTTCTTCTTAATCCTGAGTCCTAGGACATTGAACCATGATAATCTGCCTTTAACTCACTCAGTCCATTGGCTCATCTAGGCCAACATTGTCAACTCAGACCACTGTACAGCAAATCTGGAGCACCAGGCAGGATTCTTTTGTAAGCCTATCTGGAGATCCCAAGTGGTCTCTCCTATCCAAGTACTAACCAGCTCTGATGGCTTAGCTCAGGGGTGTCCAAACTTCAGCCCTCTAGATGTTTAGGACCACAACTCCCAGAATTCCAAGCCTGTATTGCCAATGACGAAGGACTGTGGGAGTTGTGGCCCAAAACATGCGGAGGGCCGAAGTTTGGACACCACTGGCTTAGCTGCTAAATGATCTACTGTGTTTCAGCTAGTTAGTATATAGAGGTGCTGTTAGTGTACAGATGTTCACAAGTGCCTTGGCAAAAGGGGGGGGCTGCAATCCACAAGGAGAGATACCAGTAGTAAGTTTTGAAGGGAAAGTTGCCACTCTCCGAGAACAGACTGAGCCACAATCAGGAACCAGTGAAGGGAAGGCCATTCATGAAAAATGGTGCCCTCCTCTTCCAATCCCCTGACAGAAGGTTTTTCAGCAAACAGGGTTAATACATTTTAGTGGGAGGCCACACCAATGGAGCATTGAAACAACTATGCATTGTTAATTACCATCACCCCATGGGCGGGGAGGCCAGAAAAGGGTCCCTTAGGAAAGAGCAAAACAAAAAGGACTAGTCAAAGTATCTAGAGCAGTGCAGCTGTTGTTGTAATTGTGCTTTTTAATGCAACATTTTACAGATTTCTCCTTATCAATCAAGACAGTTGGTGCCACATTAAGAAACTCTGAGTCATTTCTGCAGTAAAACTGTCTTCACACAAGCCATTTCAACTGAGTGTCAGAGAAGAGTCCCTGGCTGCATTTTTTACTAAGCACTTTTGTGGCAGATGGAAAGGCAATCTGTAGTGCATTGCAGTTGTGTTGCCTACTTTGAAAGAACAAGCTGTTTCACATCTGTGAAGATTCTCAGTCATCCAGGTTCGTTTAACTGGGAGTTGAGTCATGGCTACTGGACTTCTTTTTTTGAGAGATAGAAACGTTTCGCTGTTCATCCAAACAGCTTCATCGGCCATGACTCAACTCCCAGTTAAGCTGTTTCACAGATAAAAAATAAAGAATGGAAACAATTCAGAAAGCAAGTCAATACCCTATATGTTCTGGATCCAATGGACAGATTCTGTAGAAGTAGCATCTTCTTTATCTCATGATGCTTATAGAATTCTGCACAGCCTCTTCCCAGGAACAGCTCTGGAGAAATGGAAGAAGACGCTTAGAGTGACACAATGAGGGGGCGTGTGTATGATTATGACTATGGAGTAGAGATGGGCACAAAATGAATTTTTAATTCATTTAATTTTTAATTCATTTTGTTATTCATTATTCATTTCATTGGCTATTGAAACAAATAATGAACCAACCCATCGAAGGAAAATGAAGCAAAACAAAACGGACATTTCTGTTTCGTTTCATTTTGTTTTTCGTCCCCTCACCATCTCCTACCTTGTCGCAGCCTCCTTGCCTGGAACTCCGGCAGCAGCAACGGGCCAGGAGGAAATAAAAGCCCCGCATCAGGGACTTTAAAATAAATAAATAAATAAATAAATAAATAAATAAATAAATAAATAAATTATTATTATTATTATTATTATTATTATTATTATTATTATTATTATTATTATTATTATTATTATTATTATTATTATTATTAAAAACATCCCTCTGGACCACAGGCCAGGTGGTTCGGCCCACGAGCCAGTGAGCCAGGAGAAAAAAAAATTAAAAAAACCAAACTGGGGTTCATGGCAGTTAGTGCCTCTCAGCTGTGGGGAGGGGGGAAACCCGCAGCATTGGGGACTTTTAAAAATAAATAAAATTTCTAAAATTTAAAAAAATTAAAAAGTGCTGACCCGGCCCCTGAGACTGCATGGTCAGCGCTCTAAAATAAATTTTAAAATTTAAAAATTAAAAAGTGCCAACGCGGCCCTTCGAGTGGCATGGTTGGTGCTGCAATTTTTAAAAAAAAAATTAATTAATTAATTAAAAAGTGCCAAACCAGCCCCTGGGGCCATATGCCCGGCGCTGTAAAAATTAAATGATAATTTTAAAACATTAAAAAGTGCCGACCCGGCCCCTGGGGCTGTGTGGTCGGCTCTGTAAAAAAAAAAAAGGGTGCCAACATGGTCCCCCGGCAGCGGCGGTGGCACCCCCCTCCCCCAGTGGCAGTGGCGGCATTGTCCCGGCGCCGGCGGCGGTGGTGGTCCAGTTAAGCCGGACCGGTTCATTTTGGTTCGGTTTGTACGGATTTTTGTTTTTAAAATTCGTACAAAATGAAATGAAATGAACTGGGGGGGGAGCGAAACAGAACCAACCTTACCATCAGTTTTCTGTTTCATGCCCACCTCTATTATGGAGATGAGTACTGGGGTAGCTTTGTCTGCCCCAGAAAATGGTTGCGGCCATGGCTTGGATGTGGTCCCTTGTCAGTCACTGCTGTGCTCAGGTGGCTGCTCAAAACCACCACATGCCGGATAGTTGATCTCAGTTCCAGCCCAGAATAGGTACTGGAGGGACCAATGCTAGCAGGAGCATTAATACTGCCTACAGGGGGTGGGGTGGTTCAACAAAACCCACAGTATACTGTAGGCTCATATATAGAGGTCCACTCTTCAGGTTGCAGGTTGGCTGAGAAAACCACTGGGTGATACTTGGTGGCTTCTCCATTTCTGTATGTGCTAGTGCTAGTGGAGATTAAAGATAGACCTAAAGAGACAGGTCCATCAAGGGAGCTAGTGAATTGATCTCAGATCCCCACCCCCCCACCCCAAAGTGGATAAGCAAGCAAGAATAACTTGTTGTCAGAGCTGTACCACACTTCCAAAAGCCAATAGAAGCTGAACTCCCTCCCACTGGAGGCCAGGACTGCCTCAACTCTGTGTCTTTCCAGAAGCAGGCAAGGACCTTCCTCTTCAGGCAAGCTTTCCCTGAATGATGGTCTACCTACTATGTGTCTTTCATCTACAGGATCACATAGACTTTGTGTTTATAACTACTTATAACCTTATGGGTTTACATTGACACTATGTAATGTTAGTTTCCATCACACATAACTTTACATGGAACTTTACTCCCCCTTAACAGCTCGCATTCTTTTGTACTTATTGTAATGTTGTCTATTAGACATGGGCACGACTCGGCGAAATCCTCGTTTCTGTTTCCGTTCCTCGTTTCTGTTACATAACGAAATGAAGAATGACAATTACTCCGCCAAAACTTGAACTCGAACCGACTAAAGAAAAATTGGGTCTGATTTGTCGTGGTCGTTCCTGGCGGCATCGCAGCGATCGCGCGATGCCAAGCAGCACAGGAAAAAAGTTTTAAAAATAAAAATAACCCCGATTCCCGACCAAAAAAGCAGGTGAAAATATGCCTGCCTGAGGGGACCTACCAGAGGGGTGGTTTCTGGGGGTGGGGTGTCCCCGGCCTCCCCCCTCTTCTCCTGAGCTGCGCATCCTCATCGTCTTGCCAACTCGCCAAGCGGCGCGGCACAGAAAAAAAGTTTTAAAAATAAAAAAACCCCGATTCCCAGCCAAAAAAGCAGGCGAAAATATGCCTGCCTGAGTGAGGGCACCTACCAGAGGGGTGGTTTCTGGGGGGGGGGTTCCGGCCTCCCCCCTCCTGTCCTGGGCTGTTCTGGTGGGGGGCATCCTCGTCGTCTCGCCAACTCGCTCGCCATGCCATGCAGTGCGGGCGGGGGATCCAAAATGGGGCGACCGCAATATTTATTTTGAAATCGTGGTCCAAAAACACACCAAAGCACCAGAGAAACATGTGAAAATAGCTATTTTAAAACTGCCTGAATTTTTACAGTAGCAGCAGTGGGTTTTTCTTGCAACAAAACGTCTCCAATGATTTTATTTTATTTTATTTTTATTTTTATTTTTTACACCTGCGCAATGATGGGCTGGCCATGGGAGTGGACCATGCAAATTTTTGGAGCCATTCCACCAATTGCATGGCCACTTGGCCAGGTTTTGACCGAGACTTCTGGGATGTGCCAGTCGGGCATAAAAAGCCCACTAACCCTAGCCCGAACCCGAACCCTAACCCTAACCCTAACCCATACGCCAGTACACTGTCCTTCTTAGTGGGTCAGAGAGGCACCCAGAGTTGCACCCCAGTAACTCACCCTAACCTTACCCGTAACCCTAAGCCTAGCCCTTGCGCTAACCCTAACCCTAAGCCAGATCTATGTACTCGCATTGCACTACAGCAAGTACACTTCCCTTCTTAGTGAGCCAGAGGGCGCCCATAGGGGTCCTCTCTCACTTTGTTCCTCCAGCCCAAGTGCACCATATGCCAGCAGGTGGTGAGTCACAGAGGCACCCGAAAGAGAGGTGCCTCTGCCTGCCACTGCAACTTGGTATGCATATCCAATTGGCTATGCATGCCATTTTGTAGTGGGCCAGAGGAGGCACCCACCCCAGAGAGGTGCCTCCAGGAGCCCGCTTTCCCTTCATAGCGGGCCAGAGGAGGCACCCACCCCAGAGAGGTGCCTCCAGGAGCCCGCTACCCCCCCAAAACCAGTACTAACAACAGACAAAAAAACGACAAATGAAACGACAAATTTTTGAAAAATTTCGCGACAAATGGAAACGAGCCAAAACGGGCCGGCTCCGACACACAACAACTCGAAACATAATTTTTCCTGGTCGTGCCCATCTCTGTTGTCTATTAATGTTGTTAGGTGTCCCTCAATTCCCTGTTCTCAATACTTGAACATGTCTTAATTGTAAAAAGGTAAAGTTTCGCCCCGCACATGCATGCTAGTCATGTCCGACTCTAGAGGCGGTGCTCATCTCCTTATCCAAGTTGAAGAGCCAGTGTTGTGCAAGTCTGTGGCTACATGGCCGGCATGGCTGCGAGGAAACACTGTTTTACCTTCCTGCTTTTTTACAGCAGTACGTATTTATCTACTTGTATTTTACATGCTTTCGAACTGCTAGGTTGGCAGGAGCTGGGGTTAACAGTGGGAGCTCACTCTGCAGCCTGGCACCTGGGATTCAAACCACTGAGCTGCTGACTTTGCAGCTTTCTGTTTTGGTGCCTTAGTACCCTGAGTCACCACGACCCCCCCCCCCCCAATCTTAATTGTACTTGACTGTATATTATCCATCATTCTGTAAGCTGCCTTGGGTCCTTTTTCCAAGGAGAAAGGCAGGGTAAAACTAAAATTTAAAAAAAACCACCTCCCTCTACCAATCTGGATCCAATGGATACAAGGACTAAGAAGGGTTTGCCCACCACTAAAGCACTTGGCAGGGGCAGCAGTGCCCACAATGTACCATTATATTCATCTCCCCAAAGTATTGTCTAAAACTCTGAAAGATGCCCGTCATTCACAGAACTGTCAAGATCATGCTTCCAGGCAAAGGTGTTTAATCTTTCCCATTCTCTGATCCCCGTTGTTGTCCAATATTTCACTACTGATACATTATGTGGTATCAATTTCCCTGGTAGTAGTCTCCCTTTTGGAAAGTGACATCATCCACAGCTTACACTACCTAGAGTTGTCTCAAACATAAAGATTTTTCTCTAGGAAAAATATTGGCATGAAATTTTCCCTTGAAAATTACACATAAATGAAAGTATACCCTGAACAACAAAATGTAATGTATTATACCTGCCTATTGATGTCAAACATAATAAACAAGGTTGTCTAAAAAAATCTTTTGTTGGTGTGTTGCCTGCATTTTAAAATTGCTTTTTCCATGAGAATACATCCTGTCAAGACTGATGCCAAAAACCTCCTTTAAAAATATTATTTTTGGCATAAACATAATTTTTAAAAAAGGACTGATTTCCTAAATCAGATTGCCGGCACTACACCAAATATGTTCTCTAGAACGTTCTAGCCATTATACTGTAGCTTCTGGCAAATGTCCTCACTCAGGGCTGCCATTTGCTTGACATTCAAGTGGAAAGGTTCACCATATAGTTGTGCTTCAAGCGACTTTTGGAACTGGCTTGGAGGTAAATTGGGAAACAAATGTGTATAATATTATTTTGGAAACACAGTACATTCCAATTTCACCAAGCCTTGGTCACAGTAGTTGTTTCTAAACCTCTCAGAGAAGGCAGAAAACATTTGTTTAAACAGATGCAAAAGACTTTCAGAGGAAAACACTTGCTTATGCAGGTGCTGTTTCAAGTGGTCTGAATACTTCCACACCATAGTACAGTGGTTCCCAAAGTGGCATAGTGTGTTGCCAAACTTAGTCAGGGGCACCACAGGATCCTGCCATCCTTTGTTTAGGTTTCCCACTCCTTGACTGGCAGGTCTCCCTGCTTGCTGCTCAGGATTAGAGATGGGCACGAAATGATTTTTTAAATTTGGTTTTTCATTTTTCATTTCATTACAGAACAAAACGAAAAATGAAGTACCCTTTTTAAAAAAGAAACAAAATGAAATTTTTCATTTTGTTCTGTTTCATTTTCATTTATTATTTAATTTGACAAGCACCAATCTTCACGCTTGTCAAAATAAATAATAAAAATAAGGGCCGACCAGCTGACCCTGCGGGCCAGCTGGTTGGCACTAGACTAAAAAAAAAAGTGCAGACCGGCCTGGAGACCAGCTGGTCACCACTATGGAAGAAGAAGAAGAAGAAGAAGAAGAAGAAGAAGAAGAAGAAGAAGAAGAAGAAGAAGAAGAAGAAGAAGAAGAAGAAGAAGAAGATTGTTTAAAATTACAGTTATTAAACACAACAATCATACAACTTTACCTATAATTTTGCCGAAGTGCCCGTTTTATACCAGGGATGCTCCAAGTTGGAACCGCTCAGCATGATTGGACCATTGCCCTTCTACAAGCTGCTGGGAGTAGAATTGAAATGTAGACTATGTTACATGCCATTAACTATATTATTTAGCAGTACCTTTCCTCTTCCACAAGAACAAAGATCCTTGTATCATCTCTATTCACAAGTTAAGGTCCATTTCTCAACAGTCACCAATGACTTCAAGTACATGCGTATTGTTCACGGATTAAGCCTGCTGTTTTAGGATTTGTCAGATATTTCCCTAACACATTAAATGAATAGATGAGGAAAACAGTTTAACCACTCCTGATTAACCTCTCCTGGTGTCATCGAGGCTGTGAGAACATCAGCAGGATTCCTGGTTGCATAAAAGCTTTGCGTGTACAGCTGCTGTACCAATGTGGTTCCCTCCCTGTTCACATGGTGCAGGTGAATTCATAAGGAGGGGCTATTTGGTAAGCATAAGGTGGCGGGTGTGACTGAAGACTACAATTCTATTCCTCTTTTACACACTGGTCCAACACATGAGGGAACTCTCTGATTGGTCTACCATTTCTGCCCAAACCTTGCCATTTAGAGGACAATTTCCCCTTTCGTTGTCTCTCTCTCTGCCTCAATAATGAGATTGAAGGTTCCCCTCCCAAGATAAAAAAAACGGCACAGGGTAATTCACAGAAATGTTCAAAGTGGAATGTATAGTCCTTTTAATTGTGATTTCATTTTTCATGGCCTTATTGACATGAGGTTTTAACTGTCCCATTTAAAAAAATGTAACTAACTCACCCTTGGTAAAAGAAAGGAAGGTTAAGCATTGAATAAATAAAACAAGCAAATATTCTGGTTTTAAGTATGAGGAAAAACAATATTGAAAGGTGATGTCCTTTCCCCACTGCTTAAGTTAAAGCTTAGAGTAGAAATGTAAAGGATTAAGTATTTCATGTTCAGTTTACTGAGACTTGAGTTCTTGTTTCAAGTTTATAAAGCACTATGAATCTTTACCATCCCTGCCTGCTATGTAATTAATCTGTTTACACCAACAGTTTAATTCCATAGTAGGTGGTGAACTGATTAGGGTGAGCCACTTTCTCAGATTTATGGAAGCTAATCGGATCCTGAATGCCTACAGAGTTGGGGATCCCAGTGAAGAGAAGTACCCAGGTGGGTCACTCCAGTGAGACACTGGTGGAGCTCTTCCCAGTGATGGGAAATTGGGGTGGTGAGATATGTTAGTTTGTTGTTGACTCAGTCAGGACTGTTTTATATGGTTTGGGGATTTTTAGTATGTGTCCTGGTGGGCCTGTGATAGCTGAACATCCAGAGGTTCACAATGATGTGCTTGTAGAGGCCTTTAAGGGTTTAAAAAAGTGCTCAAAACCTCGCTTTTTAGGGAGGCATTTGGCAACCTTTTAATTTAATTTTTAACTTAATTTTTCCCTTTCAGCCCGCGATGCCTCTTGCTGAGGGTTTTCCCTCTTTTTCTACTAGTATTGTTGGCTTCTTGTTCTGTTATTTATTGTTGATTTTAATATTGCTGTAAACCGCCCAGAGTTCCTATCGGAAGATGGGCGGTATAGAAATGAAACAAATAAATAGTAAATAAATAAATAAAACTACCATCTTTCATGCTTGCTTAGATGCAGCGGCTTCTTGTGCCGATGACTGCAGCCCAGTTACCTTGTGTTCTTTCAAACTGAAACCTCAGCGGCTTTGAGGATCAACACCATAACGAGGTACCAAGGTTCACAGGAACCTCGCACTGAACAGAAGATTGCCTCTGTGTTTACATCTATTCTAAAGGAGGATGGCTCACAGAAACTGCATTTTTAAAAAAAAAATATTTATTTATTTATTTATTACAGTCTTCTGAACAGTTTGTGTCATATTAACTTGCTCCAGCTGTAAGTGAACAGGAAAAGTATGAACGTTTTATTGGAAATGTCCTTGGCAGTTTTTTTTATTAGTTTTCATTGTGGGTTTTCTGGAAGCTATTTTCAATTGCTGTAACTATTGGGGCCAGCTGACTTTACCAACTTAAGCGGAAGATTTAATGTTGACAGAATACTGAGCTCTAAAAAGTTAATGGTTGTGCATGTTGTCCACTGTCAGATGGCACCATCTCTTGCTTCTTCTGATTTATGTAGCTCAGAACCTCTAAGGAGCAAGTTTTCTGCTGTAAATGTGGTCTGCTTTATTACAGCTCTCCTTTGACAGTTTAAATAGGGAAGAACCTGCAACAGGAAGGAAATGAAAGTGTGACATTTTGTAAACAAAGAGATTTGGGTTGGTATTGAATCATCCCCAGGAATCAAAAGGGGCTTAGAAAGAATTCATTTCAGCAATGTCACATTTTCTAGAGGCTGCAACTGAGGTTTTGAATTAACTGTTCTTTGCTGAGCGATATGGACATACCTGACATCTTTCAAGGGAAAAAATGGTTTGATTGATTGTTGTTCAGAACAAATTTGTCAAACAATATGGTGTGTATCTTTGGGGGATTTCTGTGGGATTACTTACAACATGCTGAATGCATTCATAAATATTTGTATGACTGACACCAAGGGTTAGATGGGTAGGATAAGAACATTCTGCTATTGTATTTGGGGAATAAACTTTAAGTGGCTGACAAAACCAGACCACAATAATCTATCAAAGAATCATTAAGTGCAACCACTAGCTAGTATGGTCAATCTGCCCTAAAGCCAAGGCCTAAAAACAAGCATGCAGCTGGACATTCAGAAGATCAGGGTGTTTTGTTGTTTTTTGTTCCATCAGATATGTAATGCAGAAAGCTCCAATGCATGTCTCGCTGATGGCAAAAAAAGGTACAAACAGAAGAAAATTTCATCTAAATTACCTTAACTTTTAGCAAGTTTATGAATGCCAAGACAATCTGTTCACTGTAGAGCTCCAGCAGTTTTTTCCATTTTTTTTGAGATATCAAACACCAGTCCATTTTAACTGCTTATGAGTAGAAATCATTGCAAAAACACAAAACAAAAACCCTCATAGAAATTTGGAAAAATGATGACTAGAAGTGCTCTGGTTATAAACACTGTGAATAAATTGTAAATAATTAGAAGCTGTCAAGTGAATTCTGACCTGTGGTGATACTGTCTAGGGTTTCCTATGTAGAGAATACACAGAGGTGGTTTGCTATTATTTGGGGGACATCCTGGGACTGTGTAGCTTCCTCTTGATTGCACATGCTGCCTCTTTCCCCCCAGAAGCACTGTTTGGAATCAAACTTTCAACCTCTGGATCTGCAGCAAGAGACTAAACCACTGAGCTATAAAAGACAGTTAAAATGCATCATGTGATTAAATAAAGTATACACAAGGAGATGTATTTTGAACTATCATCAATCAGACATTCTTCACTTAACAACATGCCTGTTTTACAACCTAAAACCACTGCCTAACTGGTAACCTCAGGAAGAACCTGCAGTTCCAGCCCACAGGGCCAGAACCAAAACATCTAGCCTGCTTCTGCTCACCTGTGCCTACCTTGTCATCTGCTCAGAGGGGAGGAAGCAGGGCAACAGTGTTTGTTTGTCCCCCACGGCTTCTTCCTCTACTGCTTCCAAGGGATGGTGTTGCTGTGAGTGTCTCAATGGCTCTGCTAGGAAGGAGGATGCCCCAAGCAGGGCAAAGCATTGGCCACCTCCATCTCTATTTTCCCTCCTTTTGTTCTTCTCCCATGGCCATATACCCACAAAGTATTGTCCCCCTGCCCTGGAAATTGTCTTGGGGAACCCAATCTTTGCCAAATTTGGAGGGTTTGTGGAGGAGAGTTGGGGGAAGCTTCCAAATTTATTTATTTATTTATTTATTACCCCACCTTTCTCCTTGGAAAAGGACCCAAGGTTGCTTACAATAATGGTGGACAATATACAGCCCATAAAATGTAAGACATATTCAAGTTTGAGAACAGGGAATTAGAGGGGCATCTCAGAAAATTAAAAGGTAACATTCAATCTACAAAAAGCACACCAAAAGAAAAAAGTGGAAAGTAAACATGGAAACACTGGTGTTCCCAAGAAATCAGTCAATGCAGTCATGTATGGTAATCCATATAAAAGTCACATAGTAGGTAGTCCATTAGTTGGAGAAAGCTTGCCCAAAGAGGAAGGTCTTTGCCTCTTTCTGGAAAGACAGCAGAGATGGGACAGTCCTGGCCTCCAGCAGGAGGGAGTTCCAAAGACTGGGAGCAGCAACAGAGAAGGCCCTTTCATGTGTTCTTATGAGACACATCTGTGAAGGTGGTGTGATGGAGAGAAAGGCCTCTCCTGATGACCTTAGCACTCAAGCTGGCTCATACTGCGAGATTTGATCTTTGAGGTAGCTAGGACCCAGGCCATTTTCTGCTTTGTAGGTTAAGGTCAGCACCTTGATTTGTGCCCAATAACTGATTGGCAGCTGCTTTAGTAGGGGTGTAATGTGATCTCTGTAACCCACCCCAGTCAGCAACCTTGTCAAGGTATAGTTTACAAGCTGAAACAAAACAAAGCTTGTGATAATCAAAAGCCATATTGAACATGTGTGTGAAATACTGAGTAACTGTGGTTAACAAAAAAGGAAGGCTAACATATGTGTATTAAGGTTAAAGTAAATGATGTAATGCTTTGTGATTGGCTGAGGCTTGTATATAGTGAAAAAACCCATGTGTAGTGTTTTTGTAGGAATTCTCTTATTTACTTTGTTATGCTGTCGGATTGACCTACTGCAAAGATACCTATGGTGATGGTGAGCTCTGCTTTAGTGTCTTTATTTTCTGCTGAGCCAACTATGCTCAAAAGCCTACTCCAACAAATCTTGGCCGCTGCATTTTGGACCCATTGAAGTTTCCTGAGACTATCCATCATTAGCCCCACATAGAGTGCATTACAGTAGTCCAGCCCAGATGTCACTAGGGCATGTGTCACAGTGGCCAGAGCTGGCTTCTCAAGAAATGGTCGTAACTGGCATATTAGTTTTAATTTTGCAACTGCACTCCTGGCCACAGCTGTTACCTGGGCATCTAATCTCAAGGATAAGTCCAGGAGCACCTCTTTTTTTCAATTGGGGGGGGGAGGCGGTAATCCCATCCAGTATAAGTACTTGTATTCCTATCCCTTGATCTCCTTTTTGACTGACCAGAAGCAGCTCTGTCTTGTCTGGGTTTATTTTCAGTTTGTTCTTTCTCGTCCAGTTCATTACAGAAGCTAAACACTGTTCTAAAGTCAATATAGCTTCCTTGGAATCCGGAGGTGACGAGAAGTAGAGTTGAGGGTCATTGGCATTGGCATACTGGTGACACTTAACCCCCAAACTCCAAATACTTTCCCCCAGTTGTTTCATATAAATATTAAATAATGTAGGAGACAGAACAGCACCCTGGGGGATTCCACAAATTCTTTGCAGTGAGTTACAGTGTGGTCTGTGTTATCCTCCTGTGGGTCAGCATGTAGCAGACTCTTGACTATTCGGAAAAGCTCCGCTGGGCGATTCTGTGCCGAAGCAATGGTGGTAGAGAAAAATCATTTCTTTGCTGCTTCCATTGCCTTGGAATAAGCTTTCCAATGGCCTTTCACTGTTTCTTTATCTGCTTCACTCTGGGTTTTCCGCCAACACCTTTCAGCTCTACGGAGTACCCTTTTCATATTTGCCGGTTCCCCAGTTAACCAGGCAGCCAGTTTGGCTGTACTTCAAGGAAGAAGACATCCAGGGGCAATCAGATCAACGGCTTTACTCATTTCCCCATTCCAGAGATCAATCAAGGATTCAATGAAATCATCCGTCAAAGAGGTGGGAAACTTCCCAAGGGCAGATACAAAACCATCTGGATTCTGGATCCATCAACCTTCTTGGATGAATTACCTTTGTCTGACTTCCATCCCTGTCCAGGCTCTGAGTTCCAGTGAGTCTAAAGCGCACCAGATAATGGTCTGTCCAAGGCTAAGGTACTACAGAAATTTCTTTTACCCTGAGGTTCTCAATACCCATACCAAAGCAGAAAACCAGGTCTAAAGTGTGACCTGCAGAATAAGTATCCCATGCAATATTGGTGTCTCTAGGTGCCCTGGTGGCCATTTTATAGCCTAATGAATTTATGGATCAAAAATTGCTTTAGAAAATCATCAAATTCTATTCATCAGCGGTTATCAAATAAAAACAGACATATTAGCAGTTCTGGAAGAAATGTTGCAAATTGTTTTTAAATTCTTATCCATCTCTGGTCTTTGCTGCATTTCTAAAAACTCTACTTGCCTTCCTGTGCCATCCTTCATTTTCATGTTTAGTTCAATGACTTAGTCCCCCCCTTCCCTGTTCATGGGAATTTATATGTATTATTCATATGAATTTTCAAACGCACACACGTTTTTGCACATTTTCATAACATAAATGTTTTCATATGCATTGCCTCGTTGAGCAAAGCCTTCTTCTTCTTCTTCTTCTTCTTCTTCTTCTTCTTCTTCTTCTTCTTCTTCTTCTTCTGCTTCTGCTTCTGCTTCTTCAAGCTGGGGACATTTTTTTAAAAAAATGCACCTATTTTATTTCTCCAAAATATACACATCTAACAAATATATGACTTCCCAAGGCAAACTGCACTGGCTCACAACAAGTTTCAGGAGGTGTGAGGTAATTTTGCAGAGAAACTTGAAACATTATATACTGCATTTATGAAGCCTTGCCTCAGCGCAGTAAAGGGAAGACTTCCATTTCTTTTAAATGTGCTCCTTCCCTATAAAAATCAGGGCATCATGTTTTAAATAGTCTCTCTCTCTCTCTCTGTGCACTCCCTTAATTAAAATCAAACATAACCTTAGATTTCAGCTATTTTCAGTGAACCACTCTTTAATGTTCATTTAGATATTTATTTGAGGAAGCAGAAATGCTCCTGATGTTTTCAGTTTGCATGATTTAATCAGTGAGTGCCAGCAGTGCAACTTGTGTTCCTAAATGCTGTAATTCTAGAAAGTAAATGTCATGAACATTTGATTCTTGCTTCCAAAAGTGAGCCAAAACACAAGAGGCCACAAGCTGGAATTATAAAGCAAAGGTTACATTTGAGAAAGAATCATTCACTTTAAAAATGGTATTCCCTATATAAACATTACATTGGATTCAGAAATACCTATGTTGCACTGTTACTCATAGAGTACCCCACTGCTACCAAATTTAGAGGTACTACCCTCTACCTATTTGGACCAACACTTAGCTTGCATCATCATCATCATCATCATCATCATCATCATCATCACCATCATCATCATCATCATCATCATCATCATCAGCAGCAGCAGCAGCAGCAGCAGCAGCATCTCTAATAAGGGAAGGAAATGTGCTCAATGCTTTGAACTACTGGAATCTAAGTCATGGAAACTGGACTTTTTTTACTTGAGAGATAGAAATGTTTCACTGCTCATCCAAACAGCTTCATCAGTCTCAATAAAGCTACAGTAGTTGCAAGTCCTCCATCTTATAGTCCACTTTGACCTCTTATCATCCTGGTTTGTAATAGGCTCATTAGATGAACAACAGCCTGAATAGGCTTGTTAGGTAGACAACAGTCAATAGCCTTAAGGTGAACAATGTCCTAAGGTGCTGAAATGCAGGGGTTTTCCTATGTACATGTATTAGACAGAGAAGAAGGTGGTTTGAGAGAGGGGTCAGGGAAGCCATTCATGTGAGCATTGAAAACCCCTCTCTCAACAGAGGTGGGGGCCTCAGGCACAGACTATCTGCTACTTATCAGGCTGTGTTTTCAACAATACACAGACAAATCAAAGAGCCTTCACCACCAAGGCCATAGCTAACAACCCATACATTATGGGTTTTAGCACCTTAGGCCATTGTTCACCTTAAGGCTATTGTTGTCTATGCAACAAGCCTATTCAGGCCATTGCTCATCTTATGAACCTATTTCAGACCAAGATGACAAGAGACCAAAGTGGTCTATAAGATGGAGGATTCACCACAATTAGGTTTATTCAGACTGAAGAATCTGTTTGGATGAGCGGCGAAATGTTTCTGTCTCTCAAGAAAAAGAAGTCCAGTTGCCATAACTCACCTTCCAGATAAAGGAAGTGGATGACTGAAAGTCTTTACAAACATATTGCTTTGACCTACTGTTTGTGACAAACATGCCTTTCTGTATGATCAGCTAATGAGTTAAGTCATCCTGTTTCACAGATAAATACAGTGGACCCTTGTATAACAAACAGCTTGTATAACATAAAATCTGTACAACATAAAACAATCCGGAGATAGGGGAAATTCGCTTAACATAATAACCTATGGGGAGAATTCGTACAACATAAAAATGAGATTACTCCATTTTCAATGCATTCTTATGGGAATTTGTATAAAGGAAAATTTGCTTAACATAATTTCATTTGGAACAAATTAATTCCTTTATACAAGGTGCCACTGTACTGGGATTGGAGATGGGCACAAAACATAAAAATGGTGATTTGTCATGATTAGAGATGGGCACGACTTAGCGGTATTCCCGTTTCCATTTCCGTTACTCGTATCCGTTACTCTACGGAAACGGAAACGGGAATTACTCCACCAGAATTCGAGCTCGAACCGACGAACAAACAACTTGGTCTGATTTGTCGTGCTCGTTACTTGCATCGCGGCGATCGTGCAATGCCAAGCGGCACAGAAAAAAAGTTTTTAAAAGTTAAAAAAAACCCGATTCCCGGCCCTAAAAGTAGGCGAAAACTGTCTGAGGGTACCTACCAGGCCAGAAGGGTGTTTTATTTGGGGGGGGGTTCCCCGCCCCCCTCTCCTTGGCTATTGCTACTGCTGCGCTGCTGGTACCAGGCTGGGAGGGCGCATCCATTTGACATGCAGTGCGGGGGATCCAAAATGGCGACCGCAATATTTTTTTTGAAATCGTTGCCCAAAACCCCACCAAAGCACCACAGAAACATGCGAAAATTAGCTATTTTAAATGCTTGAATTTTTACAGTAGCAGCAGTGGGTTTTTCTTGCAAAAAAGTCTCCGTTGATTTTATTTTATTTTATTTTATTTTATTTTTTTACACCTGCGCATTCGCAATGATGGGCTCGCCCATGGGAGTGGACCATGCAAAGTTTTGGAGCCATTCCACCAATCGCATGGCCAGGTTTTGCTGACTGTACCAGGCTGGGAGGGCGCATCCATTTGCCATGCGGTGTGGGGGGGTGTCCAAAATGGCGACCACAATATTTTTTTTGAAATCGTTGCCCAAAACCCCACCAAAGCACCACAGAAACATGCGAAAATTAGCTATTTTAAATGCTTGAATTTTTACAGTAGCAGCAGTGGGTTTTTCTTGCAAAAAAAAAGTCTCCGTTTATTTTATTTTATTTTATTTTATTTTATTTTATTTTATTTTTTTACACCTGCACATTTGCAATGATGGGAGTAGACCATGCAAATTTTCCACCAGTCGCATGGCCACTTGGCCAGGTTGACCACAGAGACTTCTGGGATGTGCCAATCGGGCATAAACAGCCCACTAATCATAGCCCAAACCCGAACCCTAAGCCTAACCCATACGCCAGTACACTGTCCTTCTAAGTGGGTCAGAGAGGCACCCAGAGGTGCACCCCAATACTCACCCTAACCTCACCCGTAACTAGCCTAACCCTAGCCCTTGCGCTAACCCGTCTTAACCCTAAGACAGATCTACTTGCATTGCACTACATGCAAGTACGTGAGACACAGCGGGTGCAAGGAGTCTGCCAGTCCGTCACTTGTGGCTCTGGCTGGCTCCTGCAGCTCCCTCCAGGAGCCCGCTACCCCCTCCCCAAACCAGTACTAACGACAACGAAAAAACAAAAAAACTAATTTTTGCAAATTTTCGCGAAAAACGGAAACGAGCCGAAACGGAAACGGCCCGACTAACGACAACTCGAAAAATTTTTTTTTCAAGTCGTGCCCATCTCTAGTCATGATTCATAACTTGTCAATATGGATGAATCACGAATCCCAAATTAGTGAGGAAAACACCACTAATATGGTGGTAGTTAGGAAGCAGATGGCATTAGTGTGTGTGTGAAAAGCCAAATATGGCAAAGAAGGGTAAGCTAGGATACACAAGTGGTACCTTGTATAAAGGAATTAATTTGTTCCAAATGAAATTATGTTAAGCAAATTTTCCTTTAAACAAATTTTCCACAGGAATTCATTAAAAACAGAGTAATCCCTAATCGTAACCATTTTTATGTTGTATGGATTCGCCCCAACGGCAATTCTGTTAAGCAATTTTCCCCTATCTCCGGAATTTTTTATGTTGTACAGATTTTACATTATACAAACCATTTGTTACACGAGGATCCACTGTATACATTTCATTTGTATCTCAAAAAGAAATGACAACTTACTTCCTCCCCCCATTTTTGTTTACCTTCAATTTCTTTTGTATTTCAGTCCCTGCAAATCTGATGGCCATGTCATCCCCTTTTCTATTAATATCTAGTTATTTGTAATCAATTACGTTTTGCAATAAGAAAGTAAGAAATATATTCCTTGACAAGGAGTCACGTTGGAATTGTGGCATGACTATAACTTTCTGTTTAGTTTCATAATTGTCAGCTTGGGCCTCGTTAAATGTTTCAGGGAAATAATGTCAGAGCTGAAATTTCAGGGGAATTATGTCAAAAACGGAGATTCTGAAAGGCAGCGGTGAAGGTACTAGAAAATGCCACAATGTGTAAGGTTGTGTCACTGGAGACTAAAATCAAGATCATCTTGGTCTTGTATTTTATCATCAGCTTGAGCAGGTCTGAACATTGGGTAGTAAAGAAAGAGGGAAACATTGACAGGGGGATGGGAATTGATTTGTCTGAAATGTAATGCTGGATGATACAGTACCTTGGACTGGAGAGAAGGTGAAAAAGTTGATCTAAACTCAATTCAAGCCTGAACCATCTCTGGAGGCAAAAATGTTGAAGTTAAGGCTATTCTCCTTTGGGCACATAAATGAGAAGACAGGATTCTCTAGAAAAGACAATAAAGGTGGAAAGCAGCAGGAAAGGAGGAATACTTTTATTTATTTATTGGCATAATTACTATGTTGCAATTCACCCAGAGAGTGCTCCAAGCACTATGGGGCCAAATATAAGTTGAAACAAGCAAACAAAAGGGTGATGTCGTAATCGATGATGATTGTCAGCCTGGAATACTCACTTCCTTTTTGGAGCAACTACGCATTTGCAATGTTTTTGTTTAAAGAATGTAAGAATTTCTTCTTTGGCCCCTGAAATGTGTTTGATGTAGCTGTCAAGCAACACATGGCACTGAGGAGTGTCCCTACAAAAGGCAAATAACAGCACTTTCAGATTCAAGTACCTTAGAGCACTTCCATAACAGAAGGATCAGCTGTCTGTTACTGCTCAGGAGTTTATTAATCTTCCATTCAACTCCCGTCTCCCAATAAAGCCCCCGGAACGTTGTAAACACAGTCAGAACATTCACATGGCACTGAGACATACTGTCTGTATTCACCAGCTGAGGAAATTCCCACCTATGCTATTAAAAAGTGTGTGTGTGTGTGTGTGTGTGTGTGTGTGTGTGTGTGTGTGTGTGTGTGTGTCTTTTGGAGATAGATCAGTGTTGGAAAATGTTTGGATGCCGTATGTATTGATTAGCAACAGCAGCTACAGTACTGTGAAATATTTATTGTGCTCCTGCAGACTCAGTATTGTCAGATATTGATTTGTTATCTTGTCACAAAGGGATTTTTATCATTTTTCTGCAAAGCTCATCATGCCTTGTCTGCTCTCAACAAATAAAAGAGCTAGACAATGATTTCATGTGCTTAAGGTCATGTTGTCTGTAGCAATGGACATGAATTGCCTAACTGGTGTTTTGAGCCTTTTTGTTTGTTGGCCGTGTTTGCCATTTCCAATCCCTGCCTCCTCCTGTGGGCATCCACACAGAGGCAGTGCCCCATATTCTCTGCCCCATATCCCATGGGTGGGACCTCTGAGTGGCCGCTCAGCAGGCAAGGCAGGGCCAGAAAGTGCCAAACATCTGTTTGACAGGAAACAAGCTGGCATCACCTGCCAAAGCAGCCATTTTGTGCCACTTGTGTAATGTCACAGGAACAGAGAAGAAGCACAGAGGCTGAAATCCTGTTGCTTAAGTCACCTCCCATGAAGGTGCAATTTATGGGGCACCAAATCTTTCCTGATTCAATGGCTTAATTCAAGTTGTAAAACTATGCTAATCAACAGAATTCCAACCTTAAAGTTTCGTAAAATCATGAAGTTGGAAGGATCCTACAAGCCTGTCAAGTCCAACCCCCTGCTCAAGGCAGGAATACAATTCATAGGATATATCTGCCAGGTCGATATCTAGATTTCTCTTGAACTCTTTTTGTGGTACTGAGCAAAGGCTTGAATTTCTTTAGACTTCCAATCACCCCCCCCCCCCCAATAAGAAAAAGAATAAAACATTATTTTGGCTGAATAGTTGTGCAGAACTTAATCAAAACATTGGTACAACTCACAGACATTTTAAATAGCTAAATAGTAAATATTTAGATATTTAAATTTATTTAATCAAGAGATACATACCTAACTGGGTAGTGTGTAGTCCTCCAGAGGTTGCTGAAAGTCAGTTCTCACCAACCAGGTCCAAAGTAGAACAATACTGCGGTTTGCTGGCAGTAACTAGTTCATCAGTCTCTGGAGAGGTGATGGTTTACCTGCCAACCTTAAAGTAGCATTCCAGTCCTCTGTGTTGGTTCATGGCTGGTGTGCAAGACTGGAAGGGCTTCTGCACTTTGCTTCTGACTTGAGACATAGTGGTATCTGGGGCAGAAGTGGATGCATTGACTAGGATCCATCTCATCCATATTTCCAGCTGTACACAATTATTCCTTTGGGGAATTGCCCTGTATGTTTGCAATCCAGCAGAGAAAGCCCACTTCTGGCCTTATGGATTAGATGCTGACAAAGGTGCTGACTATTTATATTACACCAAAAGTTGCAGGTGCTTCAGGACACACAAATGACAAGGAACAGGTCAGATTATATCAGTATCTGATCAGCTAAAATGCAGCTGCTACTGGAGTAGCAGAAAACATTTGCAGTTTGCCTGTCAGTATGTGTGTAAAAAGATTTTATGAGGTGGGCAAAGGAAGTGAGTGACTCATTTTTTTAGTTAGTGAAACAGCCTGTGCCAGAAAAGGAGGTAATGGGAGAGGGAGCCTACATCCTGCTTTTTATGGTGGACACCTCTGGGTCCATAAAAATATAAATAATCAACTAGAGTCCATTCCTGGGTGACATTTATCTGTCAGTAAAGCCTAGCTGTCAACTCTCCCAATTTGGCCGGGAAAACCCCGTATTTCATTCCCTTTCACGTTTTTTTCCCGGGTGGTTGATAGTCCTGGAAATATCCCGAATTCCCCCATCCCCTCTGATCCTCCACCCAAGCATGGCAGTTCAAAGTGGGAGGGCAGAGTGCTCCCCGCTCCACCCCACCTGCCACCCAGATGCCTTCCTGCCTGCTGGCCTTCCCCTTCTTCCTTCTCAGGCCCTGCGGAGCTGCCCTTCCTCCCCCTCCCCTCCAAGGCCAGGCAGTAAAGGGTTAAGTGGGCTTCTCTCCCACTTGCTGAGGAAGTGGAGGCCACCCTTGGTGGGGGCGGGGGTAGGACAGTGCACGGAGGAGACACAGCAGGCAAGAGCCGGAGGTGGAGTGGAAAAGGGGAAGAGTCTCCCCACGCTGAAATGCTGCCTTGCCTGTGTGTCTCTCCTGCAGCTCCTCCATGGCCAGGAAGAAAGTGTGCCCATCCAACAGTGCTCCCCAGCTCAAGTATCTTTGGTGAAGAGGGGGAGCGAGCTGGTGTGGCTGTGGCTCAATGGGAGCAGCAAACCAAGCGCTCTCTCTCTCTCTCTCTCTCTCTCTCTCTCTCTCTGTGTGTGTGTGTGTGTGTGTGTGTGTGTGTATGCACGTGCGTGTGCGCATGCGCACACTTGTTTGTGTTTTTGTGCATGCATGCATGTTTGTGTGCATGCACATGCATTTGTGCTTATGTGTGTGTGTGTGTTTGTGTACATGCATGCACATTTGTGTTTGTGTGTGTGCGTGTGCTCCTCTCTCCTCCCATCCCGGCTAGCAACAGGGAAAAGTTGACAGGTATGCAGTAAAGGGGCATATCCGATCTCGCCTGATTTTGGAAGCTAAGCAGGGTCAAGCCTGGCTAGTACTTGGATTGGCGACCACTAGGGAATACCAGGGTCTGTAGGCACCTGGAGTAGGAACTGGCAAGCCACTCCAGCGTTCCTGCCAAGAAAACTCCATGGACACAGGGTCACGAAGAGTCGGTTATGACTGTAATAAAACAACAACCACAACCACAACCACAACCACAACCACAACCACAACAACAACAACAACAACAACAACAACAACAACAATAACAACAGGGGGGTTACCCTATATACCTAATCTGATCTGCCCCAGCAAACTAGGATTTCAACTGTTTTTCTAGGCGAAAAACAAAACAAAAGACAAAAAAACTTGTGGCACCTTAAAGACTAACTTTCATATTTTAATATTACATTTTGTGGGCATGTCCACTCCCCCCCCACTGTTCTTTTGCTTTCATTGCCTTCCTTGGCAATGCTTCATTTCTTTTGGTCCTTTTGCCTTTCAGGACCGCTAAATTGGTTTCCATGGGACCCTAGCTGAGATTCTCACCTTCCACCTATCCAGGTTGATTTTTCTTTTACTAGGGGTACTCTTTTTTTTTTTTTTTGCAGCTTGCACAACTTCCAGCATTTGCCATTTTGTACAGCCTTCTGGAAGCACCACCACCACTGTGTAAATAATAGGAGTCTGCATTGTAACAAATCAGATTGCTTGATCCCTCCCACCCAGTATGGCAGTTGTTCCCAAGGCTCACAGGCAGGGCTGGCTGAGCTAAATTAATGAGAACTTGAAGCTGCAGACAAAACAGCAGTTCCACCATACATCTGTAGTCCTGGGCCAATCTCAGACACACTTTGTCTGAGGTCCATTTCAAAGATAACCAAATGAAGACATAGAGGGCAAGCTGATTTGACTGCAGACAGGTTGGAGGTGAGGAAGAAGGTTGAGTCAATGAGCAACAGAAGAGGAGAAGGAAGTGGAGAGATGGAGCCAGGCAAAAAGTCAGATCCCAAGGCACTGCCAGAAGGTTGGAGGCAAAAGCCAGCAGTCAGAGAAAGAGAAGCCCAGAAAATACCACTGTTTGGAAAAGCTGTTTTTTAAAGCCTATACACCACCTAGAATCCCCCAGGCAACCTCAGCATCTACAGGTATAAGAGTGTTGTTTATTTATTTACTATGAAAAGCAATTGACATCAACATTGATTTGATCGAAGCCTTATGCAGTTACTTCACGTCCGTTTTGTCTCTTTTGCGCTTAGGAGCAGTAAAAAAAAAAAGTTACTTCACGTCCGTCGTGCAGCTACTGACATTTGTCTCAACCTCACCCCTGGAATGGGTGCTAAGCACAAAAAACTGTACCTGGTGCTGGGGTAGGGTTTTCCCTTGTCACTCTTTGGGCCTTTTCACACGACCCCTAAGGTCCGCCGCAAATGACTGCAAGGTCCGGACCTTAAAAATGTTTTCCCACCAGCTCCGGACTTTGCAGACATTTAAGTGCGACCCCGCCCACAAAGCGCGACCAAACAGCAGTTTTCTTGTACCTGCTTGTGGAGGGTGAATTTCGGCCGAGGTCCGGATTTAATCTGGCACCTCGGCCCCCGATCCTGCTTCTGCTGCTGCTGCTGCTGTGGCTGTGGCTGGGGCGCGCCTCAGCAGAGCCTCGGCTGCAGCCGCCCTGTTGTAGCCGGGGTCGCCCCAGCCGCCGCCGCTGCTGCTCCTCCGCCCGCCGGGCCTCCCTTTCCGCCTCGCAGGCTTGGAGCTGAAGCATCCCAGTGGCTCCGGCAGGAGGAGGAGGAGGAGGAGGAGGAGGAGGAGGAGCCGCCGCCCTCACCCCACCCCCTCCAGAGCGCCTGCACCGGCGGCGGCGGCGGCGGCTGGTCCGGGTGCAGCGGCTGGTCGGGCCGGGGCTGGGCGATGGCTCCCGAGGCGGCTGCCGCTGCCGCTGCCCCCGCGCCCCGGTGAAGGGAGGCGCGCCGCCTTCTCCGAGCCCCGCCTTGACTGTCGGGCTGGGCTCTCCGGCGCGCTCAGCATGGCCCGGACGCTGTTGGCGCTCCTGTTCGGCTGCGTGTCCGGCGTGGCGGCGGCGGCGGCCGATCCTGCCGGGCTCCAGCTGCCCTTGCGCAGCGGTCTCCCGGCCTCCCTGCCGCCGGGAGGGCGGCTGCAGCCGAGGCTCTGCTGGGCTGGAGGCCAGCAGCACCAGGCCCGGCGGGGAGGAGGAGGAGGAAGAAGAAGAAGAGGCGGCGGGGCGCGACCCGGCGCGCGCCCCGCAGACAGCCGCAGCAGCAGCAGCAGCAGGAGGAGGTGGGAACGGAAGAGCGACAAGCCCCTAAGATCGCTGGTCCGCATTTAAATGACCAGCGGATCTTAGGGGTCGTGTAAAAGCGCCTAATTTGTTTCCGCTTTCTGTTCCGTGACAGGACACCGTGTAGTAAAATCTGCCACACAACAAAACATTTGCTTCTCTCGGAAAACTGTGTCCGTTTTTTTTAATTTTGACTTTTCAGAAGTGAAATATCGAAAAAGAATTTTAAAGCCCCCCCCCCCCCCCCCCCGCAAAAGGTACTTTTCATGTATAGCCGGCTCTGAAAAGGTTCTCAGGGTCAAGTTCACAATGGTAGGTGCCTCCAAAGAAAATACTTATTTTCAGTATGGAACATTTTTGGTGGTGGTAGGGAGTCCTGCTTATCTTGGTCTCAAAAGGGGCCCTTGAAGATAGGCATGAAATTATATGTGTGTGTGTTGTGTTGTTACAGTCGTGACCGACTCTTTGTGACCACATGTCCATGGAGTTTTATTGGCAGGTATACTGGAGTGGTTTGCCAGTTCCTACTCCAGGCACCTACAGCACCTGGCATTCCCTGGTGGTCTCCCATCCAAGTACTAACCAGGGCTGACCCTGCTTAGCTTCCGAAATCAGGTGAGATCGGATGTGCTTAGGGCATCTAGGCAGCTCTATGAAATTATATACCTGAGTCTAATTCAAGGTTTTTGCTGCACTGCAATGCCTGCTTCCTTTTTTGATGCATGTGTGACCACTCCTGTCCCCAGCTAGCCACATTGTTAAACCAATACAATTTTTACCTAGTGACCACCCGTCCCCAGTTAGTCACAAGAATAATCTTTGCCCCCCCAGTCCTGAAATAAGGAGTCCACACAGATAATTCGGTTTTAAATCGGGCTACAACTTTATTAATAACTGTACTGCAACTGTAACTAAATAGTTGTAGCTGAGGGATGGGCCTCCCGTACTGCAACTTATATTTTAACCTACCGGTGTTGTTTTAATGTGACGCCATGTTGTGACCCAGTACGGGGGTGCTGTTCAAATAAAGCAGCCCTCCCAGCCAAAACTAGGTCAGCATATTACTTGGGGCAGCCATATGAGCTCAGTGACTTTATGATCTTTTAATTTACTTTCATTCTGTGGGGTTTACCTATAGGATGTTATTATATTTGTTATTCTCTATTGTACAGCTGCCCTGCTCCCTGTCCAAGGTGCACTTACAGTTTTGACGTCACAGTTTTGGCCCCATTTTAGTTGCACTACCCGCCAAGTAAACTCAGGTGGCCCTGCCTAATGGTCAAAGAGAATGGAATGGGCGAAAACATACTGGTATCAGGCAGCCAATATTGGTATCAGTCAAAAATTCCGTTTTGGCCCCGAAGCGACCAGATTATCTCATTCTCTAAGGGTGGGAGGGCGGGGTGCAGTTCGATGCGAAAGAGGAGGGTTGGAGCGCGGGCTGCCCTTTTAAGGACTTTGATCCCCGCACAGCCCGGGGATCATGTGCTCTCCTCTTTCGCGCTGAACTAATGGCTACCGGGGAGACAAAGCAGCCCCAATCTGGGACAAGCCCGGCAGGAGCCTACAAAAACTTTAAAATACCTCTGGTATTCTCCAAGCCTTTGAAAATGAAAAACTAAGTGTAGTTTTCAAATAAACCAGATTGTGAGTTTATTAAAAGTATAATGGTTTCACATAATAGTTCAGCATGGGAGTGGTTACAGAGTCTTCTTCATCTTGGATCTTTTTGTTAAGCCAGGTATTCTCAAAATCAGTTGTTTCAAGTCACATTAACTTGGTTCACTATCAAACTGTCTCTTACAGTAAGTAACCTTTTCAAAACCTTTTCTCTGTACTGTATAACTGTCCCCAGTTACACAGAGAAAACAACTCTCATGTCACACTCCTGGCTCAGATTCGTTCTAACATAACTCCTCCTTTGTTCTTCTGGCATCACATTAAATATCTTTTGCTGTTACTTTTTGACTGATTTTCTCTTTTGATCTTCAACACCCGGTCACAACACAGTCCAGCGTTGCTGAGTAGACTTTCCTGTCCCAGTCCTAGAGTCTGTCACAGGATGGTGCAGGGAAGGGTATAAAGATACCACCCCTAGTAAAGGATGCCTTTCTCTTCAGATTGTACAAAGATGATGGACCTCCCTCCTGAAATGGTAGAAGATGGGCCTCCCTTGATGCTGATTTTTTTCCATTCATTAAAGACCTTACAAATAACTTAAAGACCAGAAAATAATCCACACCAATCCTAATGGGAAGACTAATTTATGTAATCCACACCACAGGTAGTTTAAACAAAAAACCAGGAATTAGCCACTATGATCCACCAGCAAAGGTGATATAACAGACCTCTCAGTTTTATGCAAACTGTATCTAGGCTATCAGCAGGAAGTAATTTCTATCTACTTGTTGGCATGTTAATAGTTTTGGAGAGTTACTGTTTCTTCCTATCTTTTGTTCCTCCATTATGCATCACAGCTTACTGTGATCCATATAAACATAATAACAAAATGCCTGCAAAGATGTAAACTTTCTTCTCTGAAAAAAGTACTCTTGTTTGTTTGTGTCATGGTGGAATGTGTGATTCATAAGAATTAACATCCCAGAAACAACTAGGTGTCTCATGAGTCATAACTAACTTTGACAACTTAAAAAACCACACGTATTTATGTAACAGCTTGTATTTATAATGGCTTGTATTCATAAGGCACTTCAGAATAATCTTCTTCCTAGCATTTTCCTGCAAGAGTGGGGTGTACTCTTCAAAACCTAAAATGTCACTTTTGCCCAATCAGCCTTGTCTTCAGGGCAAAGGCCAATGATTTCATGTCAGCATCATTTATAATGTGGTCAAGGAGATACCCAATATCCAACAGAGCATATACATTTCCATGGCATTGAAATAGCTCTCTACATCCATTGTTGCTGCCTAGCATACTGTGACAGTGCAGCAGGGTGGATAATCATCTTTTAAATCTTAGATTTGAGTCTGATTGGCATTTGTCAGTCACAGAGCACAACAGTGAGTTCTCGCCAAATGCAACCAGGCCACATTCACCCTTGCTCGCATGTCACCCCTTATGCCACCATCGCCTTGGAGTCGGGAGCTAAGATATGAGAAGATATCCACATTCTTTATTACCATTTTTGGAGCATTCTGTGGGTAGTAACAGTCATTAGGTACTTGTTTGTTTTTTTAATTTGTAAGCTAAGTTGAAAGTGGTTGAGACGATCATTCCATGTCTGAACTTTTCACTGGATTTCATTTCTAGTGGTAGTAGCAAAGCATGGCGTCATCAATGTAGAACATGTTCCAGGGAGCATTCTGCTGAAGGTCTTGTGTGGTGGTTATCCATGACTAATATAAACAAGACCGGCAACAGTGCAGATCCTTGGTGCATACCAGCTATCACTGGAAAACTACTAGAGGCTAGTTGTGCATTGGCACACAGCTGCTGGTGTTCTGGTATAGCATTTTGATGAGTGATTTGGTCACTGAGGGCACACCAATCAAATGCCTTGTGCAATGGCTGGGTCTTTTCTTGGTGTTTTTCTGTGAGCTGACAATCTGTAAAATACAACATTGATCATTCTGCATCCTTCAAGAAGAAAACTGTGAATTTTGGCAAGTTGTACAAAACCAAACTCAAATAAAATGCTCATCCATTTGCATTAGCCCAATTCAGTATATAAAGATCATCCCATCTTAGTAAGCCCGTATAGTATGTCCTCTGTATAGTATGTTGTAAACAGAGAAGCACCTTGGGGACAAAGGATGGGTGGGAAACCTGTTTGAGCAGTGATGGGGATGGGGATTCCTTTCTGAAATTTTGGGGTGAGGCAGCACTTACTTTGATCTACGTGTTGCCCATGTATTAGTATTACTAGAGCGCAGTCCTATACTAAAAAATAATTCTATTGAATTTAGTGTGTTTTTAAATATGCATAGGTTTGCAGTATGCTTTAATTCTATGCATGCTTATCCTGTGCATGCTTACCTGGTATAAGTCCTTTTATTTGTGGAAAAATAAATAGCATATATTACATTTCCTTTGAACAGAAAATCATACATTATGCAACTCCAATGCTTCTAAATTTTCTAAGTACCTGCCATTTAAGAAACTTGTTTATGCTTTTCTTTGTCAGATTTTTTTCCAGAACAGTTATTTTGTTTTATCTATGACTGTGTCTTGAATTATATTATTCCCCCCATTTCATCTCCTAAACTATTATTTCATAATAGTCATGCCATGGCATTTATGGTGCTACTACAGATGGGGGGAGGGTAATGTGAATGTGTGCACACTGAAATTGCACCCTCAAACTGGGTTTCCACAGTTTAATTCTCTCCAGGCATCCACACAGAATTCACCAAAGAGAGAGGAGGAAATCAGACTTGTTGGCAGCTTGTTAATCATTTAAATCCTCTCTACACCTAGTGCCTGGATCTGTTTGTTTCCTTCATCACTTCCATTCTGTCCTATTTCATTCCCTTTTTAATTTTTTCTTTTAATGGATCTTTGCCCTAGTACTAGGACAGCCGGATGACTGAAAAGGGAAAAAGCAAGGAATTTGTAGAGAGACAAGAAAGATGTTTTCAGTTCCACCTTGTTTCTAGTTGTTAAAGTAGCTCTGCTCTGCTGTCCAATTTTGCAGGAGGCACAGTCAGAGCAAAACTGCGTTTAAAAACTCACTCTCTCTCTCTCTCTCTCTCTCTCTCTCTCTCTCTCTCTCTCTCTCTCTCTCTCTCTCTCTCTCTCTCTCCCTTCTCTCTCTGCCAGTGCCTCTTCCCTGGTTCCCTTGTTGCCCTGGCACTTGCTTAGCAAACCTTTCAAAGAAAGAGAAAGCAAACAAGCAGACGGATGGACAGACAGACGGACAGACAGAAATTATGTCCTCTCACTGTTGCAGTAGCCAGCTGGAATAGTTTTATATGAAATGGCTACATGCCTCTTGTAATCCAATGCATTCAAATCAAAAAATTTAGAAGCCCCAGTGGTGGAAGAAATTCTGAATAGCTCATGGGGTCTGGTATCTGGCTGTCCAACCAGAGGTTGGGAGTTCAATTCCTCGCTTTGCCTCCTTGACGGGGGCTGAATTTGATGATCTGTAAGGTCCTTATTCAGCAAAAAAGTTCTAAGATGATTGTGACAAAACCCTGGAAACAGGAGTAATGAATATATAAATCATCAGCCAATCCCAGCAGGAGAGCGGGGAATGGTATGATATAAAAAGGGTGGAGCCTAGTCAGTTGAGGCTAGACATGGGCACGACTTGGCGAAATTGTCGTTTCCATTTTCGGATATCGTTTCCGTTACGTAACAGAAACGGTAACGACAATTAAGCTGTCATGACTCGAACTCGAACCGAAAAAAGAAAAATTGGGTCTGATTTGTCGTTGTCGTTCCTGGCATCGCGCGGCGATTGCACGATGCCAAGTGGCACAGAAAAAAAGTTTTAAAAATTAAAAAAAACCACTAATTCCCGGCCAAAAAAGCAGGCGAAAATATGCCTGCCTGAGGGCACATACCAGAGGGGTGGTTTCTGGTGGGGGGGGGTCCCCAGCCTTCCCCCCCTCCTGTCCTGGGCTATTGGTACCGGGCTGGGAGGGGGCATCCTCGGCGTCTCCATTTGCCATGCGGTGCGGGGGGATCCAAAATGGCGTCCGCAATATTTTTTTTGAAATTGTGGTCCAAAAAACCACCAAAGCACCACAGAAACATGCGAAAATTAGCTATTTTAAATGCTTGAATTTTTACAGTAGCAGCAGTGGGTTTTTATAGCAGTAAAAGGTCGCACTGATTTTATTTTATTTTTATTTTTTAATTTTTTTTACACCTGCGCAATGATGGGCTGGCCATGGGATGGGACCATGCAAATTTTTGGACCCATTCTACCAATCGCATGGCCAGGTTTTGACTGACACTTCTGGATGTGCAAGAGGGCATAAAAAGCTGAGGCACTCCCAGAAGAGTCACAGTCCGGGCTTGGATGTGGGTGGGAGAGGGCTGTGTGTAGCTGGCTGCTGTGCTAGACTAGTTTCGATTTCGCGGAGCCTTTAGATTTCAGTTAGGCAGGCAGGGAGGGAATTGATTCAATTGAATTTTTAGGAAATAATAATAATTCCTTTCATTCTCTGTCTGCTGTGGGGAATAGCAACGCAGTTTATTCTTTTTTATTCTCCTGCAGTTTGTTAGGATTTCTTTTCTGATAGTGCTTCAAAGGGGGGGAGGTTTGAGTGGGAGGGGAGGTGTGCATTTATTTTAAAAATTTCATTTGCTTGGTGGCAAGTCAAGGTCCTTTCATACCCTGCCTGCAGCTCTGCTGTGGGTGCACTGCCCACTTTGTTTGCAAAAATTGCAATTGCTTTATTCGATGCAGTCTTGTGCAGTAGAGATGGGCACGACTAGGGAAAATGACGTTTTCGAGTTGTCGTGTGTCGGAGGCGGCCTGTGTCGGCTCGTTTCCGTTTTTCGCGAAACTTTGCAAAAATTTGTCATTTCGTTTTTCGTTTTTTCATCTGTCTTTAAACTGGTTTGGAAGGGTAGCAGGCTCCTGGAGGCACCTCTTTTTTGGGGGGTGGGTGCCTCCTATCCTCACCCGCTAGGGAAAGCAGGCTCCTGGGGACCCCTCATACATGGGGGTCTCCTCTCCTCACCTGCTGCAAAAGGGCATGCATGTATAGCCATATGGCTATGATTGCATACCCAGTTGCACGCAGAGACACAGCAGACTGGCAGAGGCACCCCTCTTTTTGGGGTGCATACTGCCTTCCCTGCATCAGTCAGGCCTCGGGGGCATGGTTTGCATGATGTCACACATGCTGCCAGCCGAGCCAAGCCTGTGCAGGAGTCACCCAGAGCCACAAGTGGCGGACTGGCAGACTCTCTCTGCACCCGCTGTGTTTCACTAAGAAGGGAATTGTACTTGCTAGTGCAATGCAAGTACAGATCTGGCTTAGGCAACAGGGTTAGCGCAAGGGCTAGGGTTAGGCTAGTTACGGGTGAGGTTAGGGTGAGTATTGGGGTGCACCTCTGGGGGCGTATGGGTTAGGGTTACTGGGTTAGGGTTAGGGTTCGGGCTACGGTTAGTGGGCTTTTTATGCCCGGTTGGCACATCCCAGACGTCTCTGTGGTCAACCTGGCCAAGTGGCCATGCGATTGGTGGAATGGCTCCAAAAAGTTGCATGGTCAGTCCCATGGCCAGCCCATAATTGCGCAGGTGTAAATAAAATAAAATAAAATAAAATAAAATAAAATAAAATCAATGGAGAGAGGAAAGAGGAGACATTTTGTTGCAAGAAAAACCCACTGCTGCTACTGTAAAAATTCTGGCAGTTTTAAAATAGCAATTTTTGCATGTTTCTGTGTGGTGCTTGTGTGTTTTTGGACCACAGTTTTAAAAAAAAAATTGCGGTCGCCGCCCCATTTTGGATCCCCCGCCCGCACCGCATGGCATGGCGACTCGAGTCCGGCTGCCCAGGACAGGAGAGGGGGGGAGGCCGGGACCCCCCCCCCGAAACCACCCCTCTGGTAGGTGCACTCTGCACTGCAGGCACATTTTCGCCTGCTTTTTGGGCCAGGAATGGGGGGGGGGAGTTTAAAACTTTTTTTCTGTGCCGCTTCCGCTTGAATTGCGGCGGCCGGCGGCGAGTCCGGTGCTTGTTGCGAGCGACTACGACGAGGATTTCCCCCACCCCCACCACCAGAGCAGCCCAGGACAGGAGAGGGGGGGTCAACCACCCCTCTGGTAGGTGCCCTGAGCACTCACTCAGACAGGCATATTTCCACCTGCTTTTTGGCCGGGAATCGGGGTTTTTTTTTTAACTTTAAAAACTTTTTTTCTGTGCCGCTTGGCATCGCGGGATCGCCGCGATGCCAGGAACGACCACGACAAATCAGACCCAATTATTCTTTAGTCGGTTCGAGTTCGAGTTCTGGCAGAGTAATTCCCGTTACCGTTTCCGTTCCGTAACGGAAACGAGGAACGGAAATGGAAACAGGAATTCCGCCAAGTCGTGCCCATCTCTATTGTGCAGCAAGTCAGTTTAAAGTGTTTTCCGCCTGCTCTGGGTCATTGTGGGACCCGCACCCGCCGCCCGCGTGCCCGCATGCCCGCCCCTCCCCCCTGCCGCTGCCGCCACCCGCCCATGCCCCCCCCCGCCACCCCGCCTGCCGCCTAGGGCGCAAAAACACCTAGCGCCGGCGGGACGCCACTCGCTGGGACGTCAAATTGCGCGAAACTGCGGCAGCGGTAACGACAAACGACACAACAAAACGACAAATTTTAAAAATTTTTTGTGAAAAATGGAAACGACCTGAAATGGACCCGTCCCGAAAAACGACAACTCAGAAAAAAAAATTCTGGTCGTGCCCATCTGTAGTTGAGGCAGTTGAGTTGAGTTAAGTTGAAGGTTTTGAGAGTGAGTGCTGGGAGAGAGCACTGCTCTGTGAGAGTTCTGTCAGGCAGTGAGGGCTATACTGGTTACTAGTTATTAAAGACGGGGGGGGCTGGAAGAGTTGATGAAATCTATTATATGTTAAAGGCAACGCATACCATCCTTAGATATTGTTATATTTATTATTTTCTCAATAAACTTTGCTATTATTTTTATATTATCCATCTGAGTCTGTCCCCATTCATGAGGCGACGATTTTAAAAGGTGGCAGCATTACCATTTCCATCACAATTCAGTGTGTAAAAGGGAGGTGTCATCACAATTTGGTGGCACAGCAGTGGGATGTCGAAATAAACCCAGTTGTGCCTTGAAAACCCAGTCTGTGAAAGGGGTGACGTCAGAATGATGATGATATAGAAATATTTCAAAATCTAATTTTAATAAAAAGTTTTAGTTTTTATATCAGTGAAGATACTCAGTCATCCGGCGAGTTTTTCTGGAAGTTGAGTCATGACAACTGGACTGCTTTTTCTTGACAGATAAAAAGGTTTTGCTGCTCATCCAAATGGCTTCTTCAGTCTGAATAAAGCTGGTTGTGAGTCCTCCATCTTATAGTCAGCTTTGACCTCTTGTCACCCTGGTCTGAAATAGGCTCATAAGACGAACAATGGCCTGAATAGGCTCATTAGATAGACAATAGTCTCAATAGGCTCATTTGGTGCCTATTTAGGTTTTGTAAACTTCAGATTGATCCAGAAATTGCAGTAGTTTGATCCATTTATCCTCAAAGCACAATTCACATTCCATGTCATTGTGTATACTAAACAATACCCTTCAGAATACTTAGTTATTTTTTTTAGTCGAATCCTTGTGGCTTTTTAAAAAGAACCTGGCAATCTATTATGTTTACTAAGCTTACCAAGAGATCATTTTAAAAGGTTACTTCCGTCTGTAATGCAATTCTTTAAGCAGTTCTTTAAACTTGGCCTGTAATGGGGAATTCCCCTATTCTTTACTTTCCTCTATTTAAAAAAAATCTATTTGTATTTAACCAGGGCACCACAGCTGTAGTCACTGTATTACTCCGAGAACAGCAACACCTTACAATATTCAAAGGTTGTGAAAGCAAAGCCAAAGCCTTCTGGGTACTTGTTCTGAGTTAATCTTTGTATATGAAGCATGAAGCACAGGATTTGTGTTATTCACTTTGTCATTCTTCTTTCAAGCTAATAGAGATGGGAATGAAATGAAAAAAAATTGTTCCATTATTCGTTATTTGTTTTGTTACGTAACGAAACAAATACCAAAAATTGTGATGAAATTGGAACAAACTGAACAGAACCACAAAAATTAGGTTCGTTACGTTCATTTTTGTTAATGGCGATCCACAATGAAATGAGCTGTTTTAAAATGTTAAAAAACATCCTGAATATCCATAAAAACCCAGCAATAATTATTTATTCTGCCTGATAATACCTACCGGGGGCTTGGGGTCCTTGAAACGTGCATTTATGTCTTTTCTCAGATTGCTGTATTTTTTTTTCCTTTAAGGGGAGTTAGGGGACATTGAGCCAAAATGGCTCCCAGATGCCTAATATTGATTTCTTGGGTATTAAAACGTCCTGGACATCTGTAAAAATGCAGTGATAATTATTTGAAATTATTACGTACCAGGGGGTTGCGGTCCTTAAAACGTTTGTTTTTGTCTTTCTCCCATCGCGATGTATTTTTTCTTTTCCCTTTAAGGTTGACACAAAATGGATTCCAGCCACAAGATGAATGCAAGCCATGTGATGGGATCATGTAAATTCTTGGACAATTTCAACCAATAGCATGCCCAGGTTGCAGACTGGGTAGGTGTGGCAGCCACAGAGGGCATAAAAAGCTTTGGCAGCCCCCGTCTTCCTTGCAGTCTGTGGTGGGAGTTAGGGTGGGATTGCTGTCTCTGCGACTCGTTACTTTAGGCCATCCAGGCAGGTGTGTGTCTCTGTGTTCCTGCTGGCTGCAGCCTGGCTCTTAGGGGAGAGAAAGAAGAGATTTCTCTTGCAGCCTCCCTGTGTGCGTGCGTACCTCTTGGTGAGTACCCTCCCCTGCCCCGCAGTGCAGTCACTCTGCGGCTGCCTTACACCCTGGGCAATGCCCGCTGCTGCCTTTGCAGCCTCCCTGCGTACCTAGTCTATGCTGTGTCTCTGCCAGCATCATTTTTTTAGTGTTTTCCCTCTGGTCTGGGGCATTGGGGGACATCCGCGTGCAGAAATACTTTAAGTCGTGCAAAAAGCGGGTAAAAGTGAAAAACAAAAAACAAAAAAACAAAATGAATTTTTTCAAAAAAATTCACAAAAAATGAAAGTGAACCGAAACGGACCCGCAACGAAAAAAGAAAAACCAAAACATCATTTTTTGATTTGTGCCCATCTTTATTAGATAATAATATATAATAAACACATGCTGTTAAGTCAGTTCTGACCTATGGCAACCCTTTCCAGGGGGTTCCACCAGGTAAAGAATGCTCAAATGCCCCTTTCTTCTGGAGGGCACCTTTGGACTGTGCAGCTTGCCCAAGGCCACACAGGCTGGCACTCCTAACAAGCTACCTGAAGGCCCTGATGGCAGGGTGGCCTGCGAGTGAGGAAGGCAATAGCTGGCCTCCAGATGGGAGCACATAGACACCTGGAAAGTGGGAGCTGGGGGGAGGTGGAATTGCAGACACCAGACACAAAGAGAGGAAGAGGAGGACAATTGGTGCAGCTTCTCACCATCATCAGGCACCAAAGCTGAGGACTGGGCAGAAGCCTGCAAAGAACTCCCCCTATATTTTCCATGGTGTGAAAGAATTAGTTCCTGCTGCTCTAGACCCATTAACCCAGGGGTGTCCAAACTTTGGCCCTCCAGATGTTTTACTCCCAGAATTCCAAGCATGTATTGCCAATGACAAAGGACTGTGGGAGTTGTGATCCAAAACTAATCTCAGGACTAAAGGTTAATAGATGAAAAACACTGTTGCTCACAAAAAATATGACCCCACTTATGACCGGAAAGCTGGTCAACCAGTCGGGTTTCCAACATGCTACCAAGGTAAAATATTTGGGCATCACTGTGTCTAACCGTTGTAACACTCTACTTCAAGATAACTATGTTAATGGTATAAAAGCAATCAAAGCTGACCTGGAAACCTGGTCAAGACTTCAGTTATCCCTAATGGGCAGAATTGCTGCAGTTAAAATGACTGTCTTACCCAAATTACTCTTTTTATTTCAATGTCTACCTATATTACCGAACTTTAAGATTATCTCAGACCTGGAAAAGAGTATACATGTGTTTATATGGCAAAAGAAAAAAGCAAGGATTAGAAATGTTTATTTACAGGACAGAACTAAAGCTGGTGGTTTTGCTCTGCCCAATTTGGTGTTGTATTACAAGGCACCTGCTATGACTTGGGTTAAAGAGTGGATCCTGATGACAAATAATAGAATACTGCAGCTTGAAAGTCATGATTTAGACAGGGGCTGGCATCATTATGTATGGTATAAGGGTAATATCCCTACCCTTTTCAAAAAACACTGGATAAGAAATGCCTTAATCAAAATATGGCTATCCATAAAAAACAGTTTTATCCTAAAGCACCAACGTGGTTATCTCTGACAGAGCGATAACTAGTTCTCTTACAAGTACAAGCCTTAAACCTCTAACCTATAGACAACTTTTGAATGCTGATAGCTCCTTGAAGCCATTAGCAAAATTATTATCTGAAGGTCACAAGTTAGACTGGTGGAAGTACCAACAAATACACTCACACTTTAAATATCTCACCAAAGAGGGGGGATTTATGACTAATGACACTCCACTCGACAAAATATTATCTTCTGGCGATTTAAAGCTTCTTAGTAAATTCTATAGCATTTTGCTAAAGGAAAAATGATTGATACTTTGGTAAAAGATACTATGATAAGATGGGCAGAAAATTTTGGCTATTCTATTCATCTAAACAAATGGGACTCCTTGTGGAATACGGTTAAACTTTTTAAATCTATAGCCTTCAAGGAAAACTGTTATAAGATGTTTTATAGATGGCATTTCTCCCCCCACCGTCTATCCAAGATGTATAATTACTCACCCAAATGCTGGAAATGTAAACATGACAGTGGTACCTTCTATCATATGTGGTGGACATGTAAATAGGCAAAGGCATACTGGATAATGGTAAAATTATTTTTAGAATTTTTTCTATTAAATATAGTAGATATTAATATCTCATATGATCAGAAATATGTACTTCATCATGTAGTAGCTGCAGCAAGGATATTGTATGCGAAATTTTGGAAACAACCAGAAGTGCCAACAGAGAGAAACCTCCACGAAAAGATAAGAGAATGTATTGAAATCGACAAGCTCTCTGGTTTTTTTAAGGGAGACTACGAAGAGATTTCCAAAAAAAGATGGCAAGAAGTAACAAACTTATTAGTATTGTGATACTATTTGGTGATTTGTAAATATGTTAAATTGTTATTTTAGGCTTGATATACTCAATGGAATTTTTATAATGTATTCCCCCTTCGTTCCCCTCATTCCCTTCTTCTTCTCCCCAAAAACCCAATAAAATTACTTAAAAAAAACATCTGGAGGGCTGAAGTTTGGACACCACAACCATTTAATGGGGTCAGCTTTGCTTCAGATAGGGGTCAAGGAGGGGAAGGGTCCTTTGTTGGCTGGATGGGCCCCCACAATGCTGACCCAAGTGACCATCTGAACTAGAACCCAGAAGGTCCACATTCACCCAGCAGAGGCTTTAGGGGTTATCGTCAGCAGTTGCAACAACTGCTCCAGGAGCAGGACAAGCTGCTGGGTCATGGGGATCTTCACAGTGCCCTTATTTGGACACAGTACAAGTCAGGGCCTTCACAATCCTAGCCAATCCTAGCCAATCCTAGCCCTGATAGGATTTGTAGTGCAAGTGTCAGGATCGGAGCCATTTGACTCTGCCAGCTGTACTCCCCATTGCCTGAGCCTGAGTGGGGCCCTGATTCTGCCAAGAGGCAGAGTCAAACCACCCAATCTTGACAGCAAGGAAGTAATTATCTTGGGTTCTACCAAATGGCATTCTACATGAATGAATATTAATTGCAGAGTGGATCCTGGTTCTTATTCCATAGGCAGAAGGGCTTGTTCAGTCTGTAGAAAGCTTCTGAGCACTAATGTATATCTGCTGGTGGAATAGAGTGGGTTATGAGCATTGTTGACCGCATGTTTGTTTGTCTGTATTCTAACCTTCTTTTCTCCCAGCAGAATGACTCAAGGCAGTATACAGATGATTTAAAAGCACCAGCACTTAAAAATGAAAAGCTAGTAAATCTCAGCATTAAAAACAACTAGACACACCTATTATAAAAATTACTAAGTAAAAACCCCATGAAGCAATTTAAAAACACATTTAAAAAACATAAGGCAACTACCCCCTGAAAATTCCTTCCTAAGCAGCAATGGACACCTGCTTGGAAAGAATGAACTTTGGATATTGGAGGAAGGGCAACAGCCTGGGAGCTGCCATCAAAAAGGCCCTCTCCTGTGTCTGGCCCCAGCATATAATGTTCCGTATGGAGGATTGGTTGATCCTAATGAACAGTTGGAGAGTGGCATTAGGACTGCAGAGTAGAGATGGGCACGAAACGAATAATTTTTCATTTCTGTTTTCTTTTTTTGTTTCATTACACAATGAAACGACAAACGAATTTTGTCTCTAAAATGAAACGAAATGAACAGAAACACCAGAAATTTTGCCGTCTGTTTCATTTTCATTATGGCAATACATTGAACTGCTTTAAATGCTTAAAAAAATCACAAAAAATTGAAATAAATGGTAACAAAACGGTAACAAAACGAACAAAAATGAAAATGAATTTTTTGCAAAAATTCACGAAAAACGGAAATGAACCAAACGGAAATGAACCCTAAACGACAAACGAAACACCATTTTTTTGATTCGTGCCCATCTCTACTGCAGAGGAGAGGAGAAATACCAATGGTCGCTCTTCTTGCTGGTGGCAAGCAGTCAAAGTGGAATTCATTAGGAAGTGGGAAAGAGTGGGAAAAGTAGAATACAAAGCAATGTGACAGAAGAGACAGTAAAACAATAGCCCAGTAGTAGACACCACTTTATGGAAACTGTTTGTGTCCCTTGATCACAAAGAAAAGATGGTGTGTTGGAGTAAGACTTAGCTATGCCCAGAGCAGATCCACTGAAACCGGAGATTGTTTTCTCCTGGTGTATGAAGGGAATGGCCTCTTAATAATCCCTTTCAACTGGGACTCTCCTCCTATTGGTTTCATTGGGTCTACTTTTAGATGCCTAAGATTGCATTGCACCTCGTAAATGGGCCAACAGAACTATTGTTTCTGGACTGTATTTTTCTATGTGATGAGATGAAATCACATAGATTAAAATCTCTCTCTCTCTCTCTCTCTCTCTCTCTCTCTCTTTCTCTCTCTCTCTCTCTCACACACACGCACACACACACAAGAAACAAAACAAAACTGCAAGCAGCTTTTAAATGTGCTCTAGAGATAACAAGCCACTTGGACCTTTTTGTTTTTTGTCATGAAATGCAAAAGAAGGTCGCCCTGAATCACAGGCTGGTGTGATGAACATTGAAGCTAACATTTCTAGCTCTCTGTTAGACTGTCAAACAGCATCTTGTCGTATCATCTTTCTGTTGTTACTCAGCCTGAGTCAGAGGTGATTAGTATGGTTATATGACTGTCAGCACACAGATTCCCCAAGGGTTCCCCTTTTCGTTGTTGCTTTTTAAAAGTTATCTTGGTTCCACAAGAGAAACAAAATATGCTGGAAGGATGCCGGCATGCTTTAGTAGGCAGGCAAAGAGACAGGAGGGAAGCCATGCCTTTCTTGCAGCTTTTTCAAAATAGCTTTTTAATAACAATGGAGAATTGCAATTAGAGATGGGCACGACTTGAAAAAAATTTTTTTCGAGTTGTCGTTAGTCGGGCCAGTCCCGTTTCGGGTCGTTTCCGGTTTTCGCGAAAATTCGCAAAAATTAGTCGGTTCATTTTTTTCATTTTTTCGTTGTCGTTAGTACTGGTTTTTTGGGGGGGGAGCGGGCTCCTGGAGGCACCTCTGTGGGGTGGGTGCCTCCTCTGGCCCGCTATAAAGGGAAAGTGGGCTCCTGGAGGCACCCGTGGGTGCCTCCTGCCACTAGGAAGGGGAAGCAGGCTCCAAGAGACCCCTCTACATGGGGGTCTCCCTTCCTCACCTGCTGCTGCTGCAAAATGCTATGCAATAGCCATATGGATATTGCATAACATAATGTGCAGACTTGAGACCAGTGTGAGAATGATAGGGTCATGCCCGCCCTGCACAAGGCTCTGGCACCACCATGTCTCACACAGAAGGGAATTGTACTTGCTGCGTGTAGTGCAATGCAAGCAAGTAGATCTGGCTTTAAGGTGGCTTAGTGCAAGAGCTAGGGTTAGGCTAGTGACGGGTAAGGTTACGGTGGGCTAGTGGGTTGCACCTCTGGGTGCCTCTCTGACCCACTAAGAAGACAGTCTGTGACGTATGGGTACGGAGTCAAGGGTTAGGGTTAGGGCTAGGGCAGGTTTTAGGGGGCTTTTTTGGCACATCCCAGAAGTCTCCATGGCCAAGTGGCCATGCGACTGGTGGGATGGCTCCAAAAATTTGCATGGTTGTCCACTCCCACATGGCTGGCCACTTGGCCAGCCCATCATTGCGCAGGTGTAAATAAAATAAAATAAAATAAAATCAATGGAGGACAGAGGAGGAGAGGAGAGACATTTTGTTGCAAGAAAAAACCCACTGCTACTGTGAAAAATCTGGCAGTTTATAAATTTTCACGTGTTTCTGTTGTGCTTGTGTGTTTTTGGACCACGATTTCAAAAACAATATTGCGTTTGCCGCCCCATTTTGGATCCCCCGCCCGCACCGCATGGCATGGCGATGGCGACTCGCGAGTCCGGCTGCCCAGGACGGGGGGGAGGCGGGACCCCCCCCCTCCAGAAACCACCCCTCCGGTAGGTTCCCTGCGCCCTTAGTCAAGCAGGCATTTTTCCGCCTGCTTTTTTGGCCCGGGAACGGGTGGGGGGAGAGTTTAAAAGTTTTTTCCTGTGCCGTCCGTGCCACTTGCTTGCGCTTTAATTGCGGGCGGGCGGCGGCGAGACTGGGCATTTTGGTGGCTGCGAGCCTGCGGCGAGTCCCACCAGAGCAGCCCAGGACGGGGGATGAGGGGGGAGGCCGGGGACCTCCAGAAACAACCCCTCTGGTAGGTGCCCTGAGGCACGGCAGGCATTTTCCCGCCTGCTTTTTGGCCGGGACCGGGTTTTTTTAACTTTTAAAAACTTTTTTTCTGTGCCGCGTGTGGCATCGCGCGATCTCGCGATGCAAGTAACGAGCACGACAAATCAGACCAAAATTGTTCGTTCGTCGGTTCGAGCTCGAAGTCTGGGGGAGTAATTCCCGTTACCGTTTCCGTAGAGTAACGGAACCGAGTAACGGAAACGGAAACGGAAATACCGCTAAGTCGTGCCCATCTCTAATTGCAATGCATTTATTTCATCCTGCAATTTGTGTGGGCTTGTGGAACTCTGTCCTTTGCTTTCAATCGATTTTTAATAGACTAAAGCAGTACACACATGCAGGCATATGGTCCTGATGCTTCTAGAACCTGATTTAAATTTTATATGACACAATGAAATTTCAAAGCACGGTACAAAAATCACCTAATCCAAGAGTCAATCAGTCAATTATATAAACAGTGATTATTCTGTGAAGGCAGTTGTTAAATTACAAATTCCCATGGTGAATGTTGTGGATGATTTATTCCAGCTCTCTGGTCCAAGGAAAAAATACAGATGTTGAGTATCCCCAACATATGGCTATGTCTGCTCAGAGCATTCAGTGAGGGAAAACACACACTAGTCCTCTAGGAAATTAATCCATGGCACAATTGTTTTCATGGTCAATAAATTTATCCTGATGGTCATCTAGTATCTAGAGCTATTTAACTAAAAAATCATCATGCCTTGTCATGAACTCTGGGACAGTAGAAGACAAGTATTTTCTGTCTTCTGTATGACAGCCATTCAAGAAATTTATAACCCAGAACCACAAAATCACAGAAGTACACACCTGGAAAAGACTCAGAGGGTATTGAGGCCAACCCCAACCAATGCAGCAAATCCACAGCTTATCCTTGATAGATGACAATTGAACCTGTGGGGATTCCACGTACCCCAATAGGCCCTGGCAAAGCACTGAAGCAAGCTGTTAGGCCAGGGACTGAGGTCACCCACCAAAACGGCATGGCCAGACGTGGAAAGACCAGGCCAGAGTGAACTCTGGATAACCCTGAGCTATGGCAGAGGTCAGCAGGTATGCCTCAGGGGGAAACAGATGGCTACCCAGATATCAAACTGATCAGGCTACATCAGGCTGGCAAGGATTTCCTCCTAGATAAGGATTGCGTATGTGAGGAGCCACAGGTCTGTCCAAGACCCTCTCCCCCCTATTGTGTTATATGCATTGTGCTTGTTTACTGTAACCAATAAAAGCCTTGGGTCCCAGGCGAGAGTCACACAAAGAGACACACACAGAGAGAGAAAAAAATGGGACGCTGAGCATGCTTGCAACCCACCTCAATGTGTTGTGTGTTTTGTAACATAACATACCTTTGTTTTTTTTACAAAAACATGGTGAATGATAGTCTACACTCTTCTGAGGTCCTCCATTCAATTTCTGAAGAGCTCTTACAGACAGGAAGTGTTTAAGCTCCTTCCTTTCTCCATGTGCGTATCTTATATGACATTGTTGAAACCATGGATTAACTCAAAATGCACACCATTCACAGCACTCCCCGGTACACCAGTTTGTAATGCTATCAAGAAAAGAGGCAAGTTTAGTTTGGGTTTGAGAAGCCCATGCTGCTTCTTAGTAGTCAGACCATTCATTTCCAGGTACAGTCCTGGTATCAAAGTTAAGCTGACCAGTCAATAGCTGCTGCGGTTCTCTTTTTTTTTTTCATTATTGAAAATAAGAATGTTTGCTGCCAGTCTTCAAGGATTGCTACTTGTTCTCCAAGAATTCCTAAATGTTATAAACAAAGGTTCTGAAACTAGGTTTGTGAGTTGCTTTAGTGTCCATGGATGCAGTAGATCTGGCCCCAGGGATCTGAATTTATTTAAAAGAGCAAAGTATAGTCATATCATCTCTTATCTATCTTTAGATAGATAAATAGATAGATAGATCTAAAGCTGAAACATCCCCATCACTACTTCAGATTTTCTTTCACCAGGTTACACATTGTTTTTTCTTGGAGAAGAGGAAAGTAAAATATGTGCTGAGAAGCTCCACCCCATCACCTCTTAATACTTCTCCTTCCTTTCAATGCAATGAACCTACCACTTCTTCCTTCTACTTTCAGCATTGCTAAAAACCATTTATCCTTTGATTTGTTTTTTAACATCTTTTACAAGCCTGAGCTCCCGAACTTTATTCCTCTTGACTTTCTCACTACTTGTTGGACATTTTCAATCTTCTGCTCTCCAGGTTAAACAGAGAGGGTACAATAAGATGGACATTCATCCTCCACTGTGGGGATCAGTTGGTTCATTCCAATTTATGGTAGCCATGTGGCACAATCACAGAAGCAAGCCAAATTGTCTCCAGAGCATTCCTACCTACAGCTTTCTGAGCTGCTATCAGGGGCTTCTACTGTTCTGGTGCAGGTACAATTGCTCTGGTTTGGTTCATACCCAGCATTTTCAGTCACTGGAAATGAACCAAAAGTGAGCCTTCTGGTTGTCAAGTCTCCTTCCAATTGGAGTTTTTGATACTGTGAAGTGACTTAATAAGAGAGCTACTTCAGAATATTGACAAATTAAACAATTTGTCTCCTCCTCAGCAGAGAAGCAGAAGGAATGGGATTTTTTAAGGACTGCATTAAAGCAGTGAAGATGTTTAAAACATGAGTATATATATTATCTTTGCCCTGTTTTAAAGGCCTAGACGAGAAACTGCCTGCAGCTGAATTCAGGGTGGCAGATTTGGCTGTAGGAAGTTTTTCAACTAGTCCTTTGGGACAATGCAAGGAACATTTTGTTCAATTCTTTTAACATGATTTTTGTGGCTATGATTTCTAATACCCATGACTGCTTCTAACAATTGTATGGCCATATTTTTATCTTGTGCATTTCACCACTACTTGAGTCTCTCCTCTTCATTCTGGTAAGCCAAAGGTGTCTAGGAACACAGCTCTAATTCAGTTGTCTTATTGTACCTAAATGAAGTTGAGACCATGTTACACTGATATCTGCTGGAGGATTGCCACCTGCTTAAGGCCAAGAGCAAAAATCTCAACTTCATAGTTTGGAAAATGGCACAAGAACAAGGATGAAGGATGTTGCCTACCAGGCATATATTATTTTCAAGTTCAGATTGATATTAAAGGACTGCATTGTTCTATGTAGATGTTAACTCTACTTAAAGAGGAAGGTGAAGACAAAAGCAGAATTACTTGTTCTTGGTTCTGCCTAGCAATGTTGCCAACTTGGCATCCATTTGGCTCCCATTCCACCTGTCATTTTGGGGGTCAATGACCAAGATGAATTTTTGCTTAAAATGTCCACTCTCACTTTATTTACTGCCTAACTCTAACCATCTTCAGGAAGTAGATTAGCTATTCATATGAGAAGATTAATATAATATAATATAATATAATATAATATAAATCTTAGAATGGCAGAGCTGGAAGGGACCCTAAGGATCACTGAGTCAAGCTTCTGTCAAGGAGGCACACTGGAGAATCAAACGCCTAACCTCTGACTTTGCAGCAAGATACCTGAACCACTTGTGCTATCTAGCAGCTCTATTTCATCTCACATAACATTGGACCCTAGGTCTCTTCAACCCTGGAGTCCTCTCTGAGATTTAAAGAACACTTTCCCCCTCCAACACAGCTCATTACTGAGTTCACTCAATCAAGCTACCTCCCACCCTTGTCCCCAAATGGGAATTAGTTCAGGTAATTCCACTAACAGGCCAAGTCAACGTAGACCAGTGGTGGCCAAACTTTGGCTCTCCAGATGTTCTGGACCACAACTCCCACAGTTCTTTGTCATTGGCAATACAGGCTTGGAATTCTGGGAGGGTCAAAGTTTGGCCACCACTAACTTAGACCCTTATACAACTTCAGTGACATCATGCAGTTCTCATCATATAGTTCCCAGAATCCCCCCCCCCAAAGCTGGCATAGCCTAAAGTTTCCCACTTCTGCTTGTTTCAGATGACCATTCACATGTCTTCTCTTTTTTTGGTGATGTGTATCCCTTGCTTGAAGGTGAATTCATGGCAAGTAATCTGTGTTATGCTTTTGTGCCCTCTCGCTTCCTCTTGGACCTCTGTCCTGAAGTGCTGCTCTGAGGGAATCAGTGCCCAGTGGCACAGGGTACACACTCTCATTCTTGCAAATAGAGATGGGCACGACCAGAAAAAATGATGTTTCGATTTTTTGTTTGTTGGAATGGGTCCGTTTCGTTCCATTTCCGTTTGTCGCGAATTTTTTTGAAAATTTGTCATTTCGACATTTCGTTCGTCGTTTGTTGTTTCTACCGCGATTTAGCACGATTTGACTTCCCAGAGCATGAGGGCGTCCTGCAATGACCCAGAGCAGGAGGAAAACACTTTAAACTGGGTGATGAATAAGATATTTAATAAATATATCATAGCATAAGACTGCATCCTATGCAATAAAGCAAACAAAGTGGGCAGAATGCAATATTCTTTTTCTCTCTTGGTCAGCGCTGAACCCTACTTGGTCTGGCTGCCTGTTATACTTTTTTTGTTTTGTTTTGAAGCCTTTATCCATCCCATTTCCCCTCCAACTCTCAGAGGCAGCAGGAGACACAGTATTCCATTCCTCCCCCAAATCTGGATGAGGGTCTACTCTACTCCTCTCAATGTCCCCTCCCCATGACACTCCTTGTAAAGCCAAGCAAATGCCACCCTGGTCAACTAGCAGTCAGAGATTCAGATGCTTCCCCCCCCCCACACTCATCCAGATGAGTTCCCCTCAATATCTCGGGGAATCATCACCAGTTGGAATGTCCCGAGGAGCCCGGTTCGCTCATGGAGCGGAAGTGGTCTCGGTGTTGTCTCAGGCAGCCATGGGTGGAGGCTTCCCTCCCGCTCAGCATGATCTGGAGGACATGTGGGCCCACCTTCAGCTGCTCTTGTCTGCTTTCAGCAAAGCCACGAAGCCAGAACGGCGGGGAACAACGGGGAGGGATTCTTTCAGCCACCTACTTTGGAGGCCAGTTTTTCCAAACCAGGAGACCAGTTCCACCAACCCAGTGGAGACACAGTCCACGCATGCGGCAAAGCCACCATGAAGCCAGAACGGCGGGGAACAATGGGGAGGGATTCTTTCAGCCACCTACTTTGGAGGCCAGTTTTTCCAAAACAGAAGACCACTTCCACCAACCCAGTGGAGACACAGTCCACACACGCGGCAAAGCCACCACGAAGCCAGAACAGCGGGGAACAACAGGGAGGGATTCTTTCAGCCTGGTACTTTTCTCTCTCAGCGGAGGTTCCAGGAAGGAGACCACTTCCACCAACCCAGTGGAGACACAGTCCACGCACGCGGCAAAGCCACCACGAAGCGAGAACGGTGGGGAACAACGGGGAGGGATTGTTTCCGGCCTGGTACTTTTCTCTCTCAGCGAAGCTTTCAGGGAGGAGACCAGTTCCACTAACACAGTGGAGACACAGTCCACACACGCGGCAAAGCCACCACGAAGCCAGAACGACGGGGAACAACGGGGAGGGAGTCTTTCAGCCTGGTACTTTTCTCTCTCAGTGAAGCATTCAGGGAGGAGACCACTTCCACCAACCCAGTGGAGACAGAGTCCACGCACGCATGCGGCAAAGCCACGAAGCCAGAACAGTGGGGAACAACGGGGAGGGATTCTTTCAGCCACCTACTTTGGAGGCCAGTTTTTCCAAAAAAGGAGACCACTTCCACCAACCCAGTGGAGACAGAGTCCACGCACACGGCAAAGCCACCACGAAGCCAGAACAGCGGGGAACAACGGGGAGGGATTCTTTCAGCCACCTACTTTGGAGGCCACCAAGCCAGAGTTTTGACTGCCCAGTGGAGACACAGTCCACCCAGGAAAGCCACAAAAAACCAGAGTGCAAATGTTAGGAAGGGATTGTTTCTTCCGCCTTTGGAAGTCGGAATGCTAGTTGGAAGGAATCTTCCCTCCTTCTGCAAAGGGATTTCCAAACCTGGACTGTAACCGGTGGGAGTGAACCCCCCCATATTGGAGAACATAGTACCCCAACTCTAAACCAAACAGTTGATGATGACTGTGCCTGTTAAAGTTGGTCTCCTAAAGTGATTTTCGCCTAGAGGCGGGGGCAGCCGGGGTTGCTGCCTGGCGAAGTCGAGGAGAGTGGCCAACAGGGCGCATGTCAGCTTGGAGGCTGAACTTGAGGCACTGAACCACTGATAGGCTGAATGAGAAGCACCTGGAAGGCCTCCTCCAAGCCGGGAGTAACGGGAGCCTGACAGGCAGGCAGGTAGGCAGAGGGGCGGGCAGGCAGGCAGGCAGGCAGGGAATCAGGAAGTCTGGCTTGCAGGTAGGAAGGCAGGCTTGCAGGGTACCCACCCAGGCTAGGGAAGGCACAAAACCAAAGTGCCAGAAAGGAGGATTGCTTCTGCCTTTGGAGGCAGAGTTTCTCCACCCCAGGAGACCGAGTTTCGTCAACCCAGGAGACAGAGTGGATGCAGGAGAACAGGGCTATTTATTTAAGGCTGTAAGGAGAGCTAGGCCCCTGCTAATCAGTCTCAGAGGTAGGTTGTTGTAAAGTGCATCTCGACCCCTTTGTAAGCAGAGTGGCTCCAAAACCCCAGGGAAGGGAGGAACGCATCGAGGAAGGCAGGTATTAGGGTGTACTACACTCAGACCAGCCATGGTCAACGTGGAAATATTGGGCCTACACTGACCCTAGAAAAATATATTCCTGGACTGCTATAAAGACCAGGGAAGCCCTATAAAAACAGGGCTAATTATGTAGCCCTTATTAGATCCACACATGCAGCAGAATTACAGGCATTCAGGCAGACAAAAGTGGAAGGCAGGCAGGCAGGCGAAGCATTCAGGCAGGCAGTCATACAGACAGAGCAGACAGCCAGGCATGACTGCGTTGCGCTGGTGGAATGTTAGGATGGGAGGCATACAGGCATTGGTTTGATGGGGTTAGGGTTATGGTTAGGGGAAGTTGCACGGATGCTACCCCAACAGTCATGTCCGGTTCAAAATTATAAACATTGAGTGGTCCTCCCTTGTTCGGAGCCAGGTCAATAGCCTGTCTGCCAAGGCCCTGCACTTTGGGAGAAGATCGGCTTCTTCCCGGATACTGGCCTCTAGGCGTTGGCGAAGGGCATTTACCAGGGAGAGTACGTGGCCCAGGCTGGCGTTGTAGCTGCTGAGGACGTGGGTGGTCTCCTCAAAAGGCTGCAGGATACCCACCATCTGAGAGAGGGCGAACCACTCAATAGCACCAATGTCCAACACCCTTCCCTCAGGCAGGATGGAAGTGTGTGACATGATGTATTCCACCACTTCCCCCTGCTCCACCAGGCACTTGACCATTTTGTAGGTGGAGTTCCACAGGGTGGTCACGTCCTGGATCAGAACGTGCTCTGGTCGGCCCGTCTCCGCCTGCCTCTTACGCATCATCCTGGATGCCTTGACGCTGCGTGAGAAGTGCCTGACTATTTTCCTGCACTTGTCCAGCAAGGCCTTGGTCTCCAGGGTCCCCTCATCCCAGGAGTCCTTTGGTGCTCCCAGCCCAATGGCATCGCCCACCACTAGGTGCAGTTTGTGTGCTGCGCACATGATGCCCTGCAGCCCTACCCTATCAACCGCGTTGATCATGTTACGGCCTGCGTCAGTAACCATGAATCCGCAAGTGACTTCCCCCTCAGGTGCCCACTGTCAAGCCATGCACACAGAGCACACACACAAACAGGGTTCAGTTCTTTGCCAAGATCTTTAGTGGAAACCCGGGCAAGTTCACGTCCTTTGCAACAATCAAGTGCCAGATAAATAACAGAATCCAACTCCCAGCAATTACCAGTCCAAGTCAAAACCAGAATGTCTTACAGAAACCAGATGCCAAACGCAAGAGAACAGATCAAGCCGTTGTCCAGGAAGCCAGTCCGAAATCAGGAAACAGAGCTAAGGTCACAGACAGGGCTAGGCCAGTGATGGCAAACCTTTTAGAGACCGAGTGTCCAAACTGCAATTCAAAACCCACTAATTTTTTTTTTGCAAAGTGTCAATAAAGTAATTTAACCTGTATACAGGTGGCTATGAAGGGGTGATGTCAGGTGCCCACAGAAAGGGCTCCAAGTGCCACCTTTGGCACCCATGCCATGGGTTTGCCATCACTGGGCTAGGCTATCCAATGGGATATAAACCTCAATACAAACCCTTCTCTTAATTTCCTCACCTTCTTGGTAGCTGCCCTCAGGCTGTGGAACTCCCAGACTAGATGTGCGCCATCCCTGTTGTCTTTCCACCAACAGGCAAAGGCTTTTAGTCCACTAGCTGGCCTTTGGCAATTTAGTGCTTGTTTTAAGGAAAGAGATTCTAAAAGATTTGGGATATGTTGCTGCTTCTTTTCCGTACCAGTTGCTGGGAATGAATCTGCGGAGCAAACAATCATCTAAGTCAAAGAAATTACTTTTAAAATTGGCTGTCTAATCTGTGCTTTCTGGCCTGGCCTGTCCCTGGAAGACCACGTAGAAAGCCTCTATCTGTTTCCACAGTTGTGAAATTTGGCAGATATCAGAAAGTCCTCATATCCTACTTACGGGCTTCCCAGTAGCATCAGTTTGGCCACTGTGGGAAACTGGATACTAAGCTAGGCTTTTTATCTGATCCAACAAGGCTCTATTGATAGTCTTAACATTGCAGAAACCATTAAACCATATATTCTAGACTCTAGAGTGCATTCCAGGAGTTTTTACATGATTTTACTAAAATTATGATTTTAAGCCTGTTGCCATTTTTCTGTGAAGCTTCTCATTATCTTTAAATGCATATACTTGTATTTGATGGCTCAATCTTGGGTTCCAATAATCTCTATCAAGCAACTCCCCTTTTGAGACAGAACTATACAGGATTCTCTGAGATCTCCTCTGGAGTTAAAGCATGTGTGTAAATATTTGCAAGGCCATTGCCTTAAAGCATAGTTGTTTAATTTTCCATTTCTTGAACAACAATAAGAGCAGGGTCATGGACTTGGGTCATATTCACACTTGCGTAATAGAAACACTGCACATATGGGAGATCTCACTTAATTTTGTTCAGTGAATGTGTGTAGTTCTAGCAGCCAGTGTTCTCTTATTTTAAAACTTTGACCTACAGAATAATAATGCTTCCACAAGGATATCCATAAGTAGTGATACTCAGGAAAACAGTTATCAGTAGAGATGGGCACGACTTAGCGGTATTCCCGTTTCCGTTTCCGTTACTCAGTTCCGTTACTCTACGGAAACGGTAACGGGAATTACTCCCCCAGACTTCGAGCTTGAACCGACAAACGAACAATTTTGGTCTGATTTGTCGTGCTCGTTACTTGCATCGCGAGATCGCGCGATGCCACACGCGGCACAGAAAAAAAGTTTTTAAAAGTTAAAAAAACCCGGTTCCCGGCCGAAAAGCAGGCGGGAAAATGCCTGCCGTGCCTCAGGGCACCTACCAGAGGGGTTGTTTCTGGAGGTCCCCGGCCTCCCCCCTCATCCCCCGTCCTGGGCTGCTCTGGTGGGACTCGCCGCAGGCTCGCAGCCAGCAAAAAGCCCAGTCTCGCCGCCGGCCGCTGCAATTAAAGCGCAAGCAAGCGGCACGGACGGCACAGGAAAAAACTTTTTAAACTCTCCCCCCACCCATTCCCATTCCGGGCCAAAAAAGCAGGCGGAAAAATGCCTGCTTGACTAAGGGCGCAGGGCACCTACCGGAGGGGTGGTTTCTGGAGGGGGGGTCCCGCCTCCCCCCCGTCCTGGGCAGCCGGACTTGCGAGTCGCCATCGCCATGCCATGCGGTGCGGGCGGGGGATCCAAAATGGGGCGGCAAACGCAATATTGTTTTTGAAATCGTGGTCCAAAAACACACAAGCACAACAGAAACACGCGAAAATTTATAAACTGCCAGATTTTTCACAGTAGCAGTGGGTTTTTTCTTGCAACAAAATGTCTCTCCTCTCCTCCTCTGTCCTCCATTGATTTTATTTTATTTTATTTTATTTACACCTGCGCAATGATGGGCTGGCCAAGTGGCCAGCCATGTGGGAGTGGACAACCATGCAAATTTTTGGAGCCATCCCACCAGTCGCATGGCCACTTGGCCATGGAGACTTCTGGGATGTGCCAAAAAGCCCCCTAAAACCTGCCCTAGCCCTAACCCTAACCCTTGACTCCGTACCCATACGTCACAGACTGTCTTCTTAGTGGGTCAGAGAGGCACCCAGAGGTGCAACCCACTAGCCCACCGTAACCTTACCCGTCACTAGCCTAACCCTAGCTCTTGCACTAAGCCACCTTAAAGCCAGATCTACTTGCTTGCATTGCACTACACGCAGCAAGTACAATTCCCTTCTGTGTGAGACATGGTGGTGCCAGAGCCTTGTGAAGGGCGGGTATGACCCTATCACTCTCACACTGGTCTCACTGTCTGCACATTATGTTATGCAATATCCATATGGCTATTGCATAGCATTTTGCAGCAGCAGCAGGTGAGGAAGGGAGACCCCCATGTAGAGGGGTGTCTCTTGGAGCCTGCTTCCCCTTCCTAGTGGCAGGAGGCACCCACGGGTGCCTCCAGGAGCCCACTTTCCCTTTATAGCGGGCCAGAGGAGGCACCCACCCCACAGAGGTGCCTCCAGGAGCCCGCTACCCCCCAAAAAAACCAGTACTAACGACAACGAAAAAACGAAAAAACAAACCGACTAATTTTTGCGAATTTTCGCGAAAACCAGAAACGACCCGAAATGGGACTGGCCCGACTAACGACAACTCGAAAAAATTTTTTTTCAAGTCGTGCCCATCTCTAGTTATCAGTTTAAAGTACCATTGCTTCACTACACTCTCTCAAGGATACAGAGATAAAGAGGTGAACTTATTGGGTTTTTGTGGGAATCCTGGAGAGCAAATTAACTTCTGGGGGGAAAATAAGCTTACATTTTGGTCTTCACTCAGTTAACAGACAAGAGCATGAGAGAGTTTTAAACAGTCTTGTTGATTTAAGGACTTATATTTTAATGAGTCAGACAATGTCCTGTGTGAAACATTATTAACAAGGCAACATCCACATCATGAATTATACAGTTCGTTACACAAATTATGGATCTGGAGGATGAGTCATAAGATTTAATAGCACAATATTAGAATATAGACTTATCCACATGAATGAATTAAATCCACAATTTTTCCAGAAACTGATTCAGGCTGCTAGGCCTGCCATTTTGTGGTCAGAACAGCTATTAAATGTTGCCTTGTGTAAACTTTAAATTGGGGCAACTCATGGTTTTAAAAGTAAGTAAATGTGAGGGTCGGGTGATTTCCCTGTTGCAGTTAAGAGCTACCTGTGAATTAAACATTTGAAAGCAGACGTGTGGCTTTCATTCTTGGCATAGCTGGCTAGTGGTGGAACATTTAAAGTTGTATCATTAAGTCAATTATTGTAAGATCTTGCCCGCTAATTTAAATGGATTTATTCAGTAAGATCTTGCCTGCTAATTTAAATAAATCAATGCCTTTTCAATAGACCTACAGGTGAAACACAAAACAATAGAATATAATGCAAATGTTCATTTATTTCAGTAAGTCAACACAAAAGGTGAAACTAATACAGTGGAACCCCAATTTACGAGATTAATGTGTTCCGAGAACACTCGTAAATCACTAATCTCGTAAATCGAGAAGCAGTTTTGCATAGGAAAGCATTGAAAATTAATTAATTAATTTTAAAATATCGCCACTTCTCCCCCACACACACACACCATCGGGCATGTAGAGGGAGAAGCAGTGTTTCCCCCCGCCCCCAATTTTTTCTCTTCCACTGCAAGCGCTAATGGCTGCCATCAGCACTTGCATAGGAAGAAAAGAAAAAAGAAAAAACCTCCGCATCTCCCTCTAGGTGCCCAATGGTGGGGGGGGAGTGGAGGTTTTTACCCTTTTTAAAAATTTGGTCTTTGAGGCACTGATGGAAGCTGACTCTTTAAATGGAGGCAGCTTCCCTCAGTGCCTGAAAGACCTTTGAAACAGAGCCTGCTTTTTCCCCCAAGGAGGGGGAAAGCGTCTTTGAACCACTGACCCAAGCACTAAAGGCCAGTACAGTCACCCCCCTGCCAATTTGCGGTTCAGGTACTGCAGTCCCACTACATTGCAGGACCGCAGGACCTGCACCTTGGGGGACAGTGGGGGGCGATCGGGTCACTCCCTGCCACCCCCTCAACCTCCGAGAAGCCTCAGAGCCACACAGGGGGGTGGCGGGGGTGTGATTGGGTCACTCCGTGCCACCCCCGGGCCCCTTCGAGAAGCCTTGGAGCTGCACAGGGGGGCGGCGGGGGGCGATCGGGTCGCTCCGCGCCACCCCGGGCCCCTCCGAGAAGCCTTGTAGCTGCATGGGGGGGCAGGGAGTGATCGAGTCACTCTGTGCCGCCCCCCCGGCCCCCTCCGAGAAGCCTTGGGGGTGCATGGGAGGGCAGCGGGGGGCAATCGGGTCACTCCGTTCCACCCTCGCGGCCCCCTCCGAGAAGCCTCGGAGCCGCGCAGGGGGGCATGGGGGCCCGCAATCTCCATTGAAATGCATTGAGTCAATGGATTTCAATGGAGAAATTTTCCCCATTGGAAAGCATTGAGCCAATGTTTTCCAATGGAGAAAATTTTCTACACTGAAATACATTGGCAATGCATTACAATGGAGACGGCCCTGGACAAGAAGTCTTGGGTGGCACGGGCGGGCAGTGGTGGGAGGTCAGATCCCCCTGCTGCCGCCAGCTCACACCACCCCAAGACTTCTCAGACAGGCACGCGATCACCCCCCATCCCCGCCCCCCGCTTCCACATATCGTGGATTTTCATGGATCGTGGGTGGGGTGGCTCCCTAACCCCCGTGATTGGCGGGGGGTTACTGTAGTGAAAAACAAATTCTGTATTAAATATATCTTTGCTCTGCTCCATCTGGGCTCTTATATTCTTTGAATGTTGAGGCTCACTGTATCACTGCTGAGCAAATCAACAACATAATAGTCTGATACATAGCATTCCACTGGGAAATGCTTCCTTTATTTGATTCCTTAAGAGGGTGACTCATCTAATATACTTCCCATAGTTATGTCTTTCCATAGTTAATTTCTAAATTACACAGTGCTAGGGAGTTATTAAGAGAGGTGTCACAGAAAACTATAACCTCTCATTAATGAAAGGAACTCATTTTGAACATGAGTGTGTTCAAAATGTTGAACATGAGTCAAATGTTGAAATGTTGAACATGAGTTCAAAATATTGTGTTGTTTTCATTTTAATATATTTTATTGGTATTTTTGTTGAACTGTTGTAAACCGCCTAGAGTGGCCTTGCTGCCAGATGGGTGGTATATAAATCGAATAAATAAATAAATAAATGTGAAATGAGAAAGGCCTGCATATTCAGTAGTGTATTTCCTGGGTCTACACTGTGATGTACTCTGCCTCAAAGAACTTCTTATCTCAGCAAGAAGGATGCTGGTGGGGAACAGGTACAGACAACAGGTGTGTTACTTCTAAAAGCTTACCAAAATTCAAGGACATCTTTACATTCAAGAAGAAAACCAACTGAGATTTGGAAAATGTGAATGTGGGAGAAACCAAAAAAAATGACAGCACAATTGGAGCAGCAGGCTTAGAGAGAAGGGCCGCTATCGCACTTCCTTGAGCAGCCACTTTTTATTTTGCATCACTTTATCTCCTCCTGCGGTCACGTGCTCACTACAGCAGTTCGGCAGTCCGCACTTCAGCAGTTGCTTAGCAATCGGCTTCCCCGTTCGCACTTGGCTGAACTCCTTTAAACTACGACAGGGAAACGGCAAAATTGGGGGAAACAAACAAAGGTGGTGTCCGCAAATACAACCAAATCACTTTAAAAGGGGGTGCAGGAACCAATTTAAAAAAAAAATGCCACCCCCAGTGGTTGTTGCAAGAAAAACTGAGATAGCGGTCAAAAATGGGCATGGCCAAGGGGGCTCTTCAGAAAAAGCAATTTGAAAAGCGGACAGTAATTTTTAAGGCATTTGTCTTTAAGAAAAACTGTTTCAAATCTAAAGAGTTGTAGCGGTCAGAGACCATAAATAAGCAGATGTCTGTATGGACAAAAAAGGGTCTGTGACCCAGACATTGCAACGAAAAATCAGCAAAATGTGGAATATGGCTGTTGTTGGGTGGGGGATTAGACATCTGAAACTGTGCTACTTGCAGCACAAAATGCCAGATATTGCCTGGCCTCTTAAATATTCTCCTAAATCATGGCAAAACTGCTTCACCATTCTCTTGCCCCACAGGACACATGTTTCACAATAGCTTTTCATCCAAACACTGTGCATTAGAGAATAAGCTTGCTGCGCTGGTTGCCCTGATGTCTCCGGAAATCCAATTCAACTATGAGAGGCAAAGCAGTGCCACTCACTTCATGCTTGTGGACTCATTTGCTCTGGACCCTGTTTGAGGTTCCTGTCTGAGGTTTGCTTATAGTATTTATTTATGTATTTATTTTTAGGCTTATATCCCGCCCATCTTCCCAGGCGGGAACTCTGGGCAGCTAACAATGATAAAAACACATAAAAAAAACCCGAGCAATAAAGCGACGGGGGGCAAGATGGCGGCAAGTCGGATAGGAGAAAGAGGAAAGTGGAAAGTAAAAAAAAAAAAAAGAGAGAGAGAGAGAGAGAGAGAGAGAGAGAGAGAGAGAGAGAGAGAGAGAGAGAGAGAGAGAGAGAGAGAACTAACTAACATGGTCACCAAAGGCCTCTTTGAAAAGGAAGGTCTTCAAGGCCTTCTTAAAGGCAGGCAGGGACTCCAGCAGGTGCAGCTCACTAGGGAGATGATTCCAGAGTGAAGGCCCCACCACAGAGAAGGTGCGGTTTCGCATACGCGTTTTCCGGGCCTCTCTGGGTGTGGCCACTCTCAGTGAGCGCGCCTGCGATGATCTCGTGGGTCTGGATCCGGATGCCCTCTGGGAGATACGCTCCTCCAGGTACTCTGGTCCCAAGCCGTGGAGGGCTTTGAAAATCAAAAGCAAGACCTTGAACCTGATCCGGAAGACAACGGGGAGCCAATGCAGGCGGGCCAGGACTGGGGTGATGTGCTTGTATCTACGGGCACCCACCACCAGCCTGGCTGCCGCATTTTGCACCGCTGTAACCTCCGGACCAGGGCCAAGGGAACCCCCACGTAGAGGGCATTGCAATAGTCGATCCTCGAGATCACCAGGGCCTGCACAACTGTCCTCAGGGAGGACTCATCAAGGTACTGGCGGATCTGGGCGATCCTGCGGAGATGGAAAAAAGCAGCCCTAGAGACGGCCATCACCTGGGCTTCCAGGGAGAGGGCCGAGTCCAGGACCATGCCCAGATTCCTGGCCCTGTCTGTAGGCTGGAGGGAGATACCCCCCAGACTAGGGAGGGGGCCATTGTACTGAGACGAGGGTGCCCCGAAGAACAGAACCTCCGTCTTCTCCGGATTAAGCTTGAGCCTGTTATCTCTGGTCCATTCCAATACGGCCTCCAGGCACAGATCGAGGGAGCGAACCGCCTCCTCTGCAGATGATGAAAAGGAGAGATAGAGCTGCGTGTCATCAGCGTACTGATGACAGCAAACTCCATATCTCCTGATGACCTCCCCCAGTGGCCTCATATAAACATTGAACAGCACGGGAGAGATTGCCGACCCCTGGGGCACCCCACAAGGGAGAGTCCAAGGAGCCGACAAGACATCACCCAGCTAAACCCGCTGAGTCCGGCCGCCAAGGAAGGAACGGAGCCAGGCCAAGGCCTGACCACCAATTCCCGCCTCCGTGAGCCGGGCCAGAAGGTCACCATGGTCGACGGTATCAAAGGCTGCTGAGAGATCAAGGAGGACCAACAGGGAGGAGCTCCCCCCCGTCGGCCTCCCTGAGGAGGTCATCCTGCAGAGTGACCAGGGCGGTCTCGGTCCCGCGAAGAGGCCTGAATCCAGACTGGAAGGGATCCAGGATATGATTTTCCTCCAGGTATGACTGAAGTCGGACAGCGGCCACCCCCTCAACGACCTTGCCCAGGAAGGGAACAATGGCAATCGGACGATAGCTGGAAAGGTCGTCCGATGCAAAGCCAGGTTTTTTAAGAGTGGGTTTCACCACGGTCTCCTTCAAGCGGGAAGGGAAACATCCCTCCCTAAAGGAGGCCGTGGCAATAGCAGAAACCCACTCAGGCATGTTCCCCTTCGGCAGATTTAATAAGCCAGGCTGGGCAAGGGTCAAAGGGAGTGGCCGCCGGCCGGCAACGAGCCATAGCTCTGGAGGCCTCCGCCGAGGAAACCGGCCCAAACTCATCCAGGAGGGGAGAACGGGGGGGTGAGGCACCGGAGAGCCCAGAGGGTGGGCTAGAGCAACTGGGGGGCAAGTCAGAATGGATGGCCTCTATTTTTAATCTAAAATGGGCTGCAAATTGCTCACTAGTGAAATCACTAGGAGGAGGCCGCAGCTGACTGAGATTGGAGAGGTCCCGAACAACCCGGAATAATTCCGCCTGGCGGCTCGAGGCCTCGCCAATTCTCAGGGAGACAAATGATTTTCTAGCATCCCTGATCGCGCGAAGATAGTGGCCAGTCAGCTGTTTGAGGGCAGCCATATTTTCTTCCGTCCGGTTTGCCCTCCAAAATTCACAGTCAAATGACCTCCAGTCTCCTACGTTCTTGTTTCATCGACCGCAGCTCCTCCGTGTACCACGGGGAGGAGTGGTCTCCACATCGTAGGAGACGCTTGGGGGCGATCCGGTCCACCGCCCCCGCGGTACCAACATACCACCTTTCCACCAGGGCATCGACCGGATCGTCTGCCAGACCACCAGAGAGCTCCCCGAAGGCCTCCATGAACCTGGCAGGGTCCAGGAGCCTACGGGGGCGGGCCCAGATGTGAGATGGGCACTCCCCGCAGGGCGGGGGGGGGCGATCGACAGGGAAAATTTTAGCAGGTAATGGTCCGACCATGACACGGGCAGGGGCAAAATACCCCCAACCCCCAGACACGAATCTGGCGACATGGAGGAAAAAACCAGGTCCAGGGTGTGGCCAGCTCTATGGGTGAGGCATAGAACATGCTGAGATAAGTTCATGGAAGTCATGGATTCCATGAATTCCAGAGCTGCACCAGAGAGTTCCTCCTCGGCATGCAAGTTGAGGTCCCCAACCACCAAGAGGCGGGGGGATCTCAACAAAGCAGCCGAGACGAACTCAGCGATCTCTGGCAAGGATTGTGCTGGGTTGCGGGGAGCGCGGTACACCAGCACAATGCCAAACTTATCTCGCTGACCCACTGATAGATGGAGGCATTCCACCCCAGAACACACCATTGTCGCAGACCTACTAACACAAAGGGATTCCCTGTAAACGATGGCCACCTCCCTACCCTCCGATCTGCCTGCCCACTGAACCTGAAACCCAGGTGGGCACAGGAGGGAGAGGGAAGCCCCGCCCTCCGCGCCCACCCAGGTCTCGGTGATGCATGCCAGGTCGGCATGCTCATCCAGGATGGAATCAAGGATGAGCGGGGTCTTGTTATGCACCGACCTGGCATTAATCAGGAGGCAGGACAGGTCAGAGGCACTGGCAGGATGGCACCCAGGTAGATGGTGGTGGGCAAGGGGATCAGAACGGGGGGACAGGCAATAAGTGCTGGACCCGAGTTCTTCTAACCCGACCGATCCCTCCATCCAGAGCGTACCTCCCACAGCCAGACACCACAGAGATGCGAGTCCCTGCCGACATGGTGGCCTATGAGCGGGAGAGGAGGAAAGGGGGGGAAAAAGAGTAACAATAGTATAAATACAACAAAGTAATACAATGGCAGAGAAACACTGCAAGAGTGCAAAAATACAATGGAAGAAGTTGCAAAACGCAAAGGAACTATTAAAACACAATAAAAGAAATACAGCAGAAATTGGACACATGACCAGGGCAGAATGGAAATACAAAGAGGAGAGGGAGGGAGGAAAGGGATAGGAGGTACAGAGTCAGGTATACCATCAAACAAGGAGGCAGCTGGTGGCACAGACAGAGATGGGCAGTACCGTCTTGATCGAAAAGCTGCAGGGGAGGGGACAGTGGGCAGGGGTAGTAGGCACTTCCGAAGGCATCGGGGGATACATATCCAGGTCCGAGGCAGTCAAGGATAATGCCAAACCCCCGAGGTTCAAACAACAATCCAAAGCCTAATGGCAGTGGCCCACCCAAACCCCTCCAAGCTGAAGTGCCAAAAAGAAGGAGCAAGCAGTCTGGGGGCCCACACGAGGCAGCCAAGGCCAAATGGAACATCGAGGCAGGCTCTCCGGGGCGGCAGTGGTGGATGGGCCGCAACAGTCTCTGAGGCGGACTCTCCAAGCGGCAGAAGGTAGGGCTCCCCGAGACAGCGGCAGAAGACGAGCCGCCGCGGTGACGACGGGAGATGGTAGGCCGTGCCAGCCTCCGAGGCGGGCTCTCCGGGACGGCGGCGGTGGACGGGCCGCATCGGCGGCAACGGCGAAAGGTGGGCCGCGGGATGCGGCAGGCCGTGCGAGGCTCCTGGTAGACTCTCCGAGGCGGCGGCGATGGTGGGGCCGCATCGGCGGCTGCGGCAGATGGTGAGCCACAAAGTGCGGCAATCTGCGCCAGCCTCCAGGCGGACTCTCCGGGCGGCGGCGGCATGAGGCGAGCCAGGGGGCAGCGGGCCGTGCCGGTCCCAGGCGGGCTTTCCAGGGCAGCGGCGGTGGTGGGGCGGCGGCGGTGGCGGCGGCGAAAGGTGGGCCGCGAGGAGCGGCAAGCTGTGCCAGCCCCCCGATGGACTCTCTGGGGCGGCGGCGATGGTGGGGCCGCGCAGCCTCCAGGCCGCGCCGGTCTGCAGGCGGACTCTCCGGGGCAGCGGCGGTGGTGGGGCCGCGCCGACCTCCAGGCTGCGCCAGCCTGCAGGCAGACTCTCCGGGGCAGCGGCGATGGTGGGGCCGTGCCGGCCTCCAGGCCGCGCCGGTCTGCAGGCAGACTCTCCAGGACGGCGGCGATGGTGGGGCCGCGCCGGCCTCCAGGCTGCGCCGGTCTGCAGGCGGACTCTCCGGGGCAGCGGCGATGGTGGGGCCACGTGAGCCTCCAGGCCGCGCCAACCTGCAGGCGGACTCTCCGGGGCAGCGGCGATTGTAGGGCTGTGTCGGCCTCCAGGCCGCGCCGGCCTGCAGGCGGACTCTCCGGGGCAGCGGCGACGGTAGGGCTGCGGCTGCGGCGGCGGCGGCGGCGGTGGCAGAAGACGGGCCGCAACAGCAGTGGCGCATGGTGGGCCGTGGAGAGTAGGGGGCCGAGCCAGCCCCCAGGTAAGCTCACCGGGCGGTGGCGGGCGACGGGCCGGGGCGGCCGTGAGCAGTGAGCCACAATGAGAACAGCGGCAGCAGCGGCGGGCCCCATTGCAGGCTCCTCATTTTGTTTTGTTTGCTTGTTGCTTTTTGGTATTTTCCCCTCCATGCTAATGAAGTGTTAGGAGATGGCTTTGCAGTCAGCATTCTGAGCAAGATGGAACAATGCCTGCATTCTCTGTAAAATCCTTTTAAACACATAAACTTGTTTAAAGGAAGTTTGAAGCTGGAGGCAACATTGGTGGGAACTGATAGATGATTAAAAAAATATCAAGCCATCAACCTGCAGGCAGGAGGAAAGAAGATAAAAGCTCATAAACCACCTGGGATTGCTAACAGAATCAAGCTACCGGGGTTTCCCAAGATTATTCATAGTAATCTACAGGTAACCTTCCCAAAATAGTTTGGGGAGCAGGGTGGTCCTGGCGTGCTCAGTGCAATCAAATACTATGGGTCAATGCAGAGGATTTTTTTTTCTCATCCCATGACACAAAGGCTGACCCAACCCTTTTTGCCCCCATCTTGGCATTTCCCCTTCTGCCGCCACTTTTTTTCACACCAGAATGATTTGAATCGGCCTCCTCCCATGTGAGCTGCCTAGATGCCCTAAGCACATCCAATTTCGCCTGATTTCAGAAGCTAAGCGGGGTCGTCCCTGGTTAGTACTTGGATGGGAGACCACCAGGGAATACCGGGTGCTATAGGCGTCTGGAGTAGGAACTGGCAAATCACTCCAGTATTCCTCCCAAGAAAAGTCCATGGATATGGGGTCACGAAGAGTCAGAGTCAGTCACGACTGTAACGATGCAAGACACACACACACACACACACACACACACACACACACACACAGTAGTCCAGAAGAAGGGATAGGTAAGCCACCTCTGAGTATTCTCTACCTGGAAACCCTGAAAAATAGTGCCATAAGTCAGAATTGACTTGGCTGCTCATGAATATTATTATGTACAGATGTGAAAGCTGAAGAACACTGACAGGCAAAAAAAATCCATTAGAAATATGATGTTGGAGGAGAATTTTATGGATGTCATGGACTGTCAGAAAAACAAATGAATGGGTTCAGGATCAAATCAAGCCTGACTTCCTATAGAAAACTGAAATGATTAAACTGACTGGAAAAGAAAAATGATAGGAAATATTGAATGTGGTAGGAAAAAATGAAAGACTGAACATGAGATGGGGTAACTCAGTAAGGAAAGTCAAAGACTCTCATTTTCAAGGCTTGGAGGAGGCTGCTAAGGATATGATCATTTGGAGGTTATCCATTTGTAGGGTCAGCATTAGTCAAAACTGTATTTAGTACATGAAGTCCCAAGATAAATCAGAATAGGATCAAGTCTCACAAGCTCGTTTACCAACATGTATGTCTGAAACTGAAAATGCTGGAATATAGCTTCCTAAAAGTAGTTGGTTTTCATTGTTGGAAGAGTGACCCATGGCTAACAAGTTAAATTTTAGTTAATTCTGTTTTCTTTCTAAATATAATTTCCAAAACATATAAATAGCTCCAAATGGCCCAAAACAGCTCAACAGTCACAAAAATGTTACTCTCTAAACCAGTGGTGGCAAACCTTCGACACTCCAGGTGTTTAGGGCCACAACTCCCAGAATTCTAAGCCTGTATTGCCAGTGATAAAGGACTGTGGGAGTTGCGGTCCAAAACATCTAGAGTGCTGAAGGTTTGCCACCACTGCCCTAAACTAGTATTTTGAGCACTTCATAAGAAAGCAAGATTATCTGGAAAAGATAATATTGCTGGAAAAGGTTAAAGGTATGTAGAAAAGATGAAGACCAAATATAAGGCAGATTGGCTGCTTAAAACGAAGCCACAGGCTTCAGGCTTCAAGAGCTGGGGAGTTCTATTTAGGACAGAACGTTCTGTGGACTAATTGCTCATAGGGCTTCCACAGGTCGGAGGCAATATGATGGTACATAACAGCTACAAGCCTAATAATGACATTTCAAGTTGTTGTGTTGCTTGTTAAAAGTAGCAGAGAGAATGCAACTGTCACCCAGAAGGTGATGCATTCCAGGTAACATCATCATTTATAATGTGCTGCCTTCAGGCAGTATTATAGAGGGGAATGTCTAGGAAGCCGCAACTATTTCTCAGCACACATTTCAAAATGCAAAAGGTTAAGAATAATATTGGCTTTCACTCTTAGAAGAGGAGAATTTCTGGTTTATAGAAAAAGATTATGGGAAGATTATGGTTGAATTGATTGTTGTTTATTAGTTTGTTGTGAACCACCCAGAGTTCCTTCGGGAAGATGGGTGGTATACAAGCCTTAAAATAAATAAATAAATAAATAAATAAATAAATAAATAAATAAATAAATAAATAAATAAATAAGGTGTGGAAGGAAGGACATATAGAGGGATTAAAAAGCTGATTTACCTGCTAGTTGACACAGGCATTTTCAAGTGATTACACTGTCCTATATCTTAATTTGCTACTACTCCTGAACTGTCCTTAGTAACACAGAAGGCTATTAGAAATGTTCTTAAGTCTGCTATTTGTACAGGGCTACAAATGTAAGCTGCCATATGGGTGATATTTTCCCTGACACAATTTTAGTAAAACATTAAAATGTTACTCATGGATAAATGCCTCCTTCACCAGGTGATTAGTATAAAATGGCACTGGCAACTGTGTGATGCAGCCTTCATAATGGAAATGGCTTTTTATCTTACATCAGCACACAGGTGACGGAAGAACACATGCAGCAATATAATAATAATAATAATAATAATAATAATAATAATAATAATAATAATAATAATAATAATAATAATAATAATAATAATAATAAAAGAAGAAGAAGAAGAAGAAGAAGAAGAAGAAGAAGAAGAAGAAGAAGAAGAAGAAAAGTGTGGATCATTGATATTGCTATACCAAGTGATAGTAGAGTCACCGAGAAACAACTTGAAAAAATTACCCGATATCAGGATCTGAAAATTGAACTTCATAGATTCTGGCATAAACCGGTACCGGTGGTCCCAGTGGTAATTGGCATGCTGGGTGTGGTGCCTAAAGAGCTAAGCAAGTATTTAGAAGAAATTGGAGTTGACAAAGTCACCATTAGTCAACTGCAGAAAACCGCCTTACTGGGATCTGCTCACATAATTTGCCAATACATCACATAGTCCTAAACGCTTGGGAAGTGTTCGACTAGTGATTTATAATACAAAATCCAGTGTAGTTATCTTGTCTGCTGTGTGATAATTTAATAACAACAACAAAAACAACATCAATAATAATATTCTGTTCCATTAATGATCGGTCTATTATATATTTATTTGCTTTTATCTGTAGTCCATCTTGCTCCTGTTCTATGTTGTTGTTATATATTGTTTACTAGTTATAGTGTTTTTATTTATATACTTGTGCTTATCTGTTATATTGTATTTTACTGTTTATGGTTTGATTTCTGTTCAGTTTGTAAACCGCCCAGAGTAGCCATGTAGCTAGATGGAGCGGTATATAAATTTAATAAATAAATAAATAAATAAATAAATAAATAAATAAATAATAGGAAGAAGACAGATTTTGTGCATATTTGTAGCTCTAAAGAGAGGTTTTAAGCCCTACCCAGGAGTTAGAAAGAAACAAATCCTGCCCAATGTTCATGCACTGAATTGTCAATAAATTTCTCATATGAAAACATAAGAGTTGGTTTCTTTTCAGCACCACGACTTTATTGTACATGCCCTTTCAATTTATTTGATCTTTTTGCTTTTGGTAATGGTTACAGTTTCAGCTAAGACTTTTTAACTTATCTTTTTGTTATTCTGACCCTGGGAAAACCTCACACTTCAAGAAGTGAACACAATCAACCCAGTCACACATTGAAAACCACAGAGTCGGAAAATTCCTTAAAGACCATTCCGTCCCACTACCTACCACATATAGAGGAAATCCAATGTTATAGTATGCTACATAGCCAAACAACCAGTTCATCAGTTTAGTGCTAGCGAATGCATAGATTCCATTCCATGCCTCTATTAGAAGGTATAGGTCGGCCATGTCATTTCCTTTCAGAGGATAGTTCTTTGTCTGAAAGTCAAGACCTTCACCAATGAAACAGTGAAGAGTGAGGAGGCACTTATGTCACCTAGCCTATGCCACACTATGTCAAGGAGTAATGAAACCCTCTTTAAATGAAAGTCTACGGCTGAAATCCTGTTGGTGTAGTTATTCCTGAGGGAGGTTGATGATGTCATCAACAGGAAGTAATTTTGAGTAACTAAATATTTGTTACTTCTCTCCTGGAGATCTCCCAGCTCCCATGGAATCTCTTTCATCATGTGGAAGCAAGAGGAATCAAGGGACAGGAGGGGAAAGTCTTTTATAACTGAATTTGGCAGCATGTCATCCTAGTGGTAGTGATTTTCAGCAACTAAAGACTTCTTCTTTCCATCCAGCAGCTCCCACAGTTTCTGCATAATAGAAGAGGTTACACAGGAGACATGGGATAGAAGTAAGAAATGATAAATATCTAAAATGGCGTCTTACTGAATATATTGTCAGTCTTCCATAGATGTAGTTACGCCAACAGTGTTTAAGATGCTGTTTCTAAATCTACACCTCTAAATTGTATAAGCGAATTTTATGCAAAACTGTGCTCTCTTCTGTCCTCTTTTTGTGTAGTGTATGTTTTCTTTTTGGCAATATATAAGCAGAATTCTCATAAGGTGGGTATCAAGGCAATATATACTGTTGTCAATAAAGCAAAACAACATCCTCAAAAAGGAATCTTGATGTAATCACATATACAATCATAGCAACTGCTTTGTTTTGTTTTGCAGTGTTTTCTCAGTTCCCATGAGAAATTTTGATACTGCAAAGGATAGAAATTAGTTTAAGGAACTGAAACCTATACCAAACAAAGCCTTTTTCAGTCCTGGAGCTGCCCTGCCTATCAAGAAAGTCTGTGGTTTCATCAGGAAGTAGATTCCCTCTGACAGTGTAGATTGCAAACATCTCACATATTCATTATATTTATATGCTCCTTTAGCCCAGGCCTGCCCAAAGTCCGGCCCGGGGGCCAAATCCAGCCCGTCAGGCCATTCTGAGTGGCCCGCAGCTGGCTGGCCTGCCCCTCCCTCCCCCTTCTTTGCCCCATGTTTTTTTTAAAAAAATCTTCCACCAACACTGACACTGCTGGGAAGCTTGAGGGGCTGGGCCGGCCGGCCAGTGAGCAGAAGCTTGTGGGGCTGGGTGGGTGGGAAAGGGGGCGGGCCACCACCACCAGCACCGCCGGGAAACTTGTGGGGCTGGGCGGGCCAGCCGGCCAGTCATCGCGTGGGCTGCTGCCATCAGCACCACTGGGAACCTTGTGAAGCTCAGCACCTCTCTTGGTTTCCACCTTCCTCCCTCCCTCCCTTGGTCCCCGCCTTCCTTCCTGCAGGTGGGGTTGCAAGGGGTCAGTGGGTGGGGCTTATGGGTCAGTGGGTGGGGCTTGCAGTGGGGTGGCAGGGTCAGGGAGCAACCGGCCCCTGACAATTCTCAGCCACCAAATCTGGCCCTCCTTACATAAAGTTTGGGCACCCCTGCTTTAGCCAAACTATCACCTGGTGGATCTACCTACTAGTGTTAAGCCTGCCCAGTGTTAGGTAGGCACATATGCACTTTCATACCAGGGTTGTAGTCAGACTCTCACCAGCTTGGTAGAACCTGCCAGAGCATTTACCTATTCCACTGAGATCATGTTCAAGAGGCTCCTTTTAAGTCACAGTAACATGACAAGGTAGGAGTTCTCCCAGAGTCAATTTTTAAAAATTCCACTATTTTGGTAACATTTAGAAGGAGTTTTGAAAATAATAGTCAGAGTGCAATGAGAATTCCTAATGCTATTCAAATTACAATCAGTAATGCACCAGTTACCTAGACTACATAACTTGGAATTCCAAACCTGATAAGAAAATTAGTGCTGTAACTGCTAAACAAAAAAGATAGGATGGAAGAGAATCCAGTGTTCCATTCTGTAAATCTTCTTTGTCTGATGCATCTACATCCAGTGTTGATACCCCAAAAATGAAACCTTCAAAACTATGACAAACAAACAAACAAACAAACAAACAAACAGCAGCATCAACAATAATAAAATAGCCAGCTGGCCAAAATCAATTTGCAGGAAACCTAGAGGCCAGGGATTCAAGAAATGGGACAATATCTGTTTGGAGTTTCCTCATCAGTTTGGAACTTGGAATGGGCCTCTATTCCTTTGGCCTTGCTTGGCTTGGTTCAGAACATGATGACGAAAAAACAAGGAGCTATTGTAAGTTCACACCCCGTGGAACTTTTGACTACCCCTCCCCAACCCCTGTTTTGAAAGGCTGGTCCTCATAACACGTCACAAATGCTTATTATTATTATTATTATTATTATTATTATTATTATTATTATTATTATTATTATTATTATTATTATTATTATTATTATTATTAGAGATCGGCATGAACCAAAAAATGGTGATGTGTTTCGTTTCATTTCATTTTCCAGTCCGGATTGGGTCGTTAATTACAAAATGAATTTTTAGAAAAAAATTGTTTTGTAATTAGTTTTGGTTCAGGTTCTGTCCCCCCCCCCTGTTTTTTTTAACCCCACCGATGGGATTATTTATTTATTTATTTATTGTAGATTTTTTTTACTGCCAGCCACGTGGCCGCCTACCAACTGTAGCGTGGCATGTTGGCTTTACCCCCTTTTATGCCCTAGAGGCTCCTTGACCCTCCCTGCACCCAGGACGGAGGACCCAGGAGCAGCACCAGGTAGGAGACACTGCGAGCAAATGAAACTCTTAGAGGGGGCAGTTTGTTATTTGTTTCATTATGTAATGAAATGAATACCAAATAGAGATGGGCACGACTTAGCGGTATTCCCGTTTCCATTTCCGTTACTCGTTTCCGCTACTCTACGGAAACGGTAACGGGAATTACTCCGCCAGACTTCGAGCTCGAACCGACGAACGAACAATTTTGGTCTGATTTGTCGTGCTCGTTACTTGCATCGCGCGATCGCGCGATGCCACGCAGCACAGAAAAAAAGTTTTTAAAAGTTAAAAAAATCCGGTTCCCGGCCGAAAAGCAGGCGGAAAAATGCCTGCCGTGCCTCAGGGCACCTACCAGAGGGGTTGTTTCTGGAGGTCCCCGGCCTCCCCCCCAATCCCCCGTCCTAGTGGGCTGCTATGTGGGACGCGCCGCAGGCTCGCAGCCAGCCAGCAAAAAGCCCAGTCTCGCTGGCCGCCGGCCGCCGCAATTAAAGCGCAAGCAAGCGGCACGGACGGCACAGGAAAAAACTTTTAAACTCTCCCCCCACCCATTCCCAGGCCAAAAAAGCAGGCGGAAAAATGCCTGCTTGACTAAGGGCGCAGGGCACCTACCGGAGGGGTGGTTTCTGGAGGGGGGTCCCGCCTCCCCCCCGTCCTGGGCAGCCGGACTCGAGTCGCCATGCCATGCGGTGTGGGCGGGGGATCCAAAATGGGGCGGCGAACGCAATATTGTTTTTGAAATCTTGGTCCAAAAACACACAAGCACAACAGAAACACGCGAAAATTTATAAACTGCCAGATTTTTCACAGTAGCAGTGGGTTTTTTCTTGCAACAAAATGTCTCTCCTCTCCTCCTCTGTCCTCCATTGATTTTATTTTATTTTATTTTATTTACACCTGTGCAATGATGGGCTGGCCGAGTGGCCAGCCATGTGGGAGTGGACGACCATGCAAATTTTTGGAGCCATCCCACCAATCGCATGGCCACTTGGCCATGGAGACTTCTGGGATGTGCCAAAAGCCCCCTAAAACGCCCTAGCCCTAACCCTAACCCTAACCCTTGACTCCGAGTCCGTACCCATACGTCACAGACTGTCTTCTTAGTGGGTCAGAGAGGCACCCAGAGGTGCAACCCACTAGCCCAACGTAACCTTACCCGTCACTAGCCTAACCCTAGCCCTAACCCTAACCCACCTTAACCCTAAGCCAGATGTACTTGCATTGCACTACACGTAAGTACAATTCCCTTCTGTGTGAGACATGGTGGTGCGAGAGCTTTAGTTAGGCATCTCACTATGGCTCTGGGTTCAGTGCCATCCACTAGTCTTCACAGTCACTGTCTGCACATTCTGTTATGCAATATCCATATGGCTATTGCATAGCATTTTGCAGCAGCAGCAGGTGAGGAGGGGAGACCCCCATGTTGAGGGGTCTCTTGGAGCCTGCTTCCCCTTCCTAGTGGGTGAGGATAGGAGGCACCCACGGGTGCCTCCAGGAGCCTGCTTTCCCTTCATAGCGGGCCAGAGGAGGCACCCACCCCAGAGAGGTGCCTCCAGGAGCCCGCTCCCCCCCCCAAAACCAGTACTAACGAAAATGAAAAAATGAAAAAACGAACCAACTAATTTTTGCGAATTTTCGTGAAAAACGGAAACAACCCGAAACGGAACCGGCCCGACTAACGACAACCCGAATTTTTTTTTCAAGTCGTGCCCATCTCTAATACCGAATAACAAAATGAACCAAAAGTTCATTTCATGCCCATCTATTATTATTATTATTATTATTATTATTATTATTATTATTATTATTATTATTATTATTATTATTACTACTACTACTACTACTACTACTACTACTACTACTACTACTACTACTACGACTACTAGGTTTCCCCAGCCTTTCGTGGTTCATATACTGCAGTCCTGGTATATCACGGGGCCACAGTATATGAAATGCAAGGCCCCCTGGGGTAAGCTGGATGGGCCTGTTTCAGGCCTCCTGTACTTACCCCAGGCATGGTGCTGCCCCGAACGGGCCTCCGATGGCCTTCCTTGGCCTGTCGGTGGCCCCATAAATCTGAAAGACTGACACCAACTTTACTCAATGGAAAATGTGCACAAAAATGCATATACTGTGTGAAGAGAGCCCAGATCATTCTGCTTGTTAGCAAGGTAGCAATGTGATTGGCTGAGTGGCATATGTAGTTAGCCTATCCATGTGCCTGAAGGAAGAGGGTGCTGGAGGGATGAAGGAGAGAGTAGAACAGAGGATTTGAGGGAGAAAAACTAAAATAAAATATAAGGGTTACGATGAAAAGTGAGAATATTGAACTGAGAAAGTGTTGAAGTGCAGGAGAAAGCTAAGGAGCCTGTGGATATGAAATATCTTAATTTATTGTCCTAATCTAATTTAAGAGAGAGTGGAGCTCAAATGTGTTTCCAGTCTACTATTCCTAAATAAAACAAGTTGAGGAGTCGTGTAGTAATCACAAAAACCAAATACAAAAATGGATCAGTTGATATTTAGGCTACTAGAAAATTAACAAAAACGTTGCTAATATTTCGGGGGCAAAAACCCCTTCCTCAGAGCAGTACCAATAGGTTATAACATTGCAAAAGATGGATATGCCAGGAGTTATTACTTAGATGTAAGGTCCCTGGCAAGATGGAAAAAAGACAGGCAGTTTCTTAGTTGAGGCTCAGAGCTTGGAAGTTCTCAAGCTGCATCCAAAATGAAGGGAGGGGGTGTTTGTATTGTCCGTCCTTCCAAAGACATGTCACATACATTCACACCTGTCCTCAATGTGGCTCATCGAGGCTCATGGCCACTGCCTTGCCAGTGCAGGGGGAGGGATGGTGGTGCAGAAGGCCCATGCATTTCATTTGCGGATTGGGATAAGATTTGGAAAATTCCACTGGGTGTAGCCAATTCAATCAAATAAAAAGGAAAGAGATTACCCAGTATTGCAGTCTTGTCGTTATTCCTAAATAATTAATAGATATCATTTTCACTTTTCAGCCGCTGTGTCTGGTATGGTTAATTGCTGGTGTCAGACATGCTACTGGAAATACATTGTTAAAAAGGTGACAGGCATGGGTTGGGGCTGGTCACACACTGGAAAAATGTATCAGAAATGTGTACATGTTAGAAAATGAATTATACACACATTGGGGGGGGTGGATTTAAGATGGGTTTCATAGATTTACACATTTCTATGTAGATAGATGCATAGTAACTGAGGTGGAATTATGATGGGGTGGATCTCTTGTTATTAAACTGTTCCCCTACCAACACTTTCAAAAGCAGTGCCCACCTCCAGTGGTCAATTTCCTTTCTCACTAATTGTATTATTCCCCACCAAAAAGGAGGATGGGTCTCAACAAGGAACGGGAGGACAAAAGAGGTTACCAACTTGCATAAAATCAAAGATATGTTTGCAACACTATGTGCAAATGCAAAGTGAGAAATGTTTTAAAAATAAATAGAATTACAATGCATCCCAGTTGACTGGGGAAGACTGTGGCCCTTTGACTTGTTCCGGTGCTGTCTGTTTCTATCCATGTTCTCATTGTGACCAGGTAGTTTCAAGGTCCCTAGACACCTCATCATGCTTGTTGCCTTTCCAATAGCTTGGGTGCACAAGTCTTTGTGTGCAGGGCATATTGGAAGGGAGTGATGTCCCCTGGCAGAGGGGACTTCAAGTGGAGCACTGTCTTCCCCGAAAAAGACCAGGTGGACACCCTGAGACCCCTCTGTTTAGTCTGGCCTTTAAAACAGCTGTTTGGATGAACAGCGAAACGTTTCTATCTCTCTCAAAAAAAGAAGTCCAGTAGCCATGACTCAACTCCCAGTTAAACGCACCTGGATGACTGAGAATCTTCACAGACGTATAGCTGATGGGTTCTTGTAACAATTTTGTTCCTTTTTTTGTTCTGTTGATCCATTTGTTATAAGGATGTTTGATAACACCTGTCACTTAAAAAAACAAACCAGTATGTACAAATGTTTAAATGATGCATTTTCAAAGCAATCCCTTTCTGCTTTCCTGCTTTCTACGAATCTTACTTTTTCTGTGTGCTTGCAAAGAAGTCCAAATGTGACATGTTTCTTTAATGAAAATAAACTAGGGGTTTCCACAGAGAGGCAAAACATGCCTCAGATTCTTAATCAACTTGGGGAGATGTTCTCTGTTTTGATCACATGGCATTTTGGCATCTCTTCAAGACAATATGTCACAGCCTGCAACTTCCACAAACTTGGCAGCTCATCCTGTTTAGTCTGTAACAAGGCATTTGGCTGAGGATTGAACAAGCACTGCCTTGCTTAACCTTCCAACCTTCCACAGAATATTTTGGTGACCCAGAAGCATTCCTGGCTATAAACATGCTTGTAAAAATAGTGGAGTATGACAAGGAAAGCTATAGGCCTCCATTTGAACACACTTCCAGCTTAGCAGACAACATCCTTGTGAGCATTTATTGAGTGGCGTGTAATGGAGAAGATGAAATTAAGTGTAAAAAACATGTAGATATAGAGTTTCTTATCTCCTTATGTGATTTAGTGGATAGAATAATGGGTGATGATTCAGGAAGCCAGGGTTCATATCCCCACTCAACTATAAACTCATTTGGAATGTGGATCTGATACAGTCGTCACCCACCATTTTGCGTTTCATATACTGCGGTCCCAGTATATTGCGGGACTGCAGCATATGAAACAAAGGGCTTTTGGGGCAAGCTGCATGGGCCCATTTGAGGCTTCCTGAACTTGCCCCAGGCCTGGCGCTGCCCTGACTGGGCCTCCAACAAGCTTCCTGGGCCTGTCAGAAGCCCCAGAAATGGTTTCTGGCGAACCGGACGTCACTTCCGGATAACTGGAAGTGCTTTCCGGAGTGCCCAAAACCACTTCTGGGGCCTCCGACAGGCTTCCCGGGCCTGTCGGAGGCTCCAGAAGTAGTTTCTGGTGATCACTTCCAGATCACTGGAAACTACTTCTGGGAACTTCTACAAGCCCAGGAAGCCCATCAGAGGCTCGTTCAGGGCAGTGCCAGGCCTCAGGTAAGTATAGGAGACCTCAGATAGACTCCCCCAGTCCCAATCCAACACAGCATCCGCATATCATGGATTTTCCATTATTGTGGGTCAAGTCGAGTCCCCGATCCCCACAATAAGTGGGGGATTACTATAAAACCATACCTGAAATACCTCACTTACCTTGAAAATCCTGTTAGGGTCACTATAAGTCATTCCTGTCTCACTACCTCAGCTTCCAAAGAAATAGTTAAGAAAAGTTTCTACCATTGGTATTGGCATAACGATGTCTTGGTCCCACATTTGGTTCCCCGTGGTCTCTTCACTTAGGCCATAGTGACAATATTTTTGGTTATGGTACAAGTGCTGTTTTTATTTTCAACTGGCTGGATTTGTACATTTGAAGCTGAGGAGGGAGAGCCAGGAATGAAATGCAAATATCTTTGTGGAAGAATCAGATAGGTTTGCCTGCATGTGAAGATTTGTTATGAATAGTTAACGGTTCCAAAAATGATGCAGTTTCAGAGACATTGGTATTATTACAATTCAATAAGCTCTTACTAACAAAAGGGTGAAATATAACTGCTGCAGCTTCTGTGTCTTTCTTTAACATGTCAGTTTCATCAAACAACATGAACTTTTTGGTTATCATCATGAATACAGGGGATGAACCCTCTATGGGTAACACTTTTAGTAATTCCCCCTCTTGGGAATGTAGGTTTTTTTGTAGGTCAGTCCAACACACCAACTCCCGCAACAGGGACATCTTGCCCAAGTTGCCATCGGTGTTCCCCTCCATCCAGAGATCCTTCCTGGTGAGTGAGCCCTCGGACATTCTACACCATAATGAGGCATCACCTGTATGGTCCACTCTAACGGCACTGGTGGTGGAAGAGGCAGCCTGGTATCTCTCTTCCTCTCAGTCTGCATGCCCACCTCTTGCCTGTCAACCCCTTTAAATCCCTCCTTCATCTCGCTGGTGCCTCATTTGTCCTCTTCCCCTTAAATCGCATAAAAGCTCTCTACTTTTCTCTACAGTTTCACTGTTCCTATACTCTTTATATCAACACCTGCACTAGACAGTCCCTTCTCATCTGATGGCACACTCTCTTCTGTTCCTCTCTCATCCTTACTCCTTTCACATTGCAGATGAAAAAGTTATAAAACACGCCAGCTTTAATTGTGACAGGCATATCAGGTCACTGAGTTTCTTATGAAGGCCTTTGTTTCCTCTGAGACCTCAGAGCAGTAGTAAATCTAGTGACATCTCACTTCCTGAGCAGTTATGGTACAGCAGGTTTCCATGTCACGGTGCTGCTGGTTGGTAGTACAGTGCTATACGGATGTCACTGAAGTGTTAGTACTTTATATGGATCACTTATCCCAGCTCTGGGATTTTTCAAACCACTCCTTCCCCTTTGTGACATTTGCTCAGGATGTTTGCTAAGCCATAAACACTTAGCCCTTCGGCACTGGACTCCCTTTATCAACTTTCATGGGAACACTTTGAAAGGTGAGGTGTTTGAAAAACAAAGGACAACAAACATTCTCATTCCATGGTTCCAAATGCCATTCATTTAATCCAGTACAGGCTTTATTAATGTTTTTATAAGTCAAATGGAAGAATAGCTCATATTTTCTCTCCTATGTACGTTGGGTGTCCTGAAGAATTAGGGATAACTGTTCCCCTATGGCTATTAAGCCAACTTGTCAACACACCTTTATGGTTTCTGTGGTGATTGTGCCAGGGTGCCTGGGTTGTGAAGTGCTGTGGTAATTGAAAGTTGAGATGACTGTTGCTAGAGAAAAGTTTACACCAGGCATGTCCAAACTTCATCTCTCCAGATGTTTTGGACTGCAACTCCCACAGTCCTTTGCCATTGGCAATCTAAGCTTAGAATTCTGGAAGTTGTGGTCCGAAACATCAGGAGGGCTGAAGTTTGGACATGTCCGGTTTACACAGACAGCTGAGGGAAGTTAGTAGTCTGTGGAAGTCAGTAGTCTATGAAGAGATGTCTGTCTTTAGTAATAAGTGTTTTTAAGAAAGCTTAAGAATGTATAAGATAACTATTTTGAACTTTAGATTCTGAAGAAATATATTTAGATCTTACTGTTGTCACTCTTACCCAAAAAGCTATTTTCCTTCCTACATATTAGGTATAGTCTCTAAATAAAAATCATATCCAGTTGTTTGAGCCAATTTCTTTTCATTGTTTGTTTTCTGTGGAACTTAGGAAAGGGATGCAGACAACAAATACATACCCGTATCATGCAGCATTTTACTTTGTCATTGGGAGTTTTGGTATTAAATAGGTGTTGAAATATATTGTACCTGACTGAGGAGTTTCTGACCCAGCTCGCATAAAAATAAATGGAGGGTTATTGCCTCCTTTAGTATATTTTAGGGTAGAAGATACAATAATGGTGAGGTGATTATTATGACATGGATAAAAATATGGATCACAGGCATATTTTGGCATGGAAATGGCAGGGTAGCTTACTCAAGCTCTTCCCTGTAAGGCCCCCCCCCCAATGGAGATGTTTGGGTTTCAGGGGGTGAGTTATTAAGCTCCAAAAGGGGTCACCCTAGAAAAAAAATTCATTCAAATTGAGTCAGAAGTTTGGAACTAAGCTGATAATAGCCCCCACACAGGCAAGCAATTAGCAGCTTCTGACTCAATTAGAAATTTTTTCCTAGGGGGACCCCCCCTTTGGAGTTCTACAACTCAGCCCCCCTGAACCCCAAGCCTCTCTAAATTTAGGACACTTACAGGGAAGAGTCCAAAGAAGCTCCCCTGCCATTTTGGTTCCTCTAGGATGAACTGTTTCATTCCAAGAGGGGGGAAATGTGTTTCATTCCATTTTGTAACTAAACACATCCTAACATTTTGTTACATAATGAAGAAATTTGTTACATAACAAAATAAAACAGTGTTTCATTTTTTGTTTTGTGCCCATCTTTACTGCTGACTCAGTGGGATTCACCTAAATGTTGACATACCATTCAGCAATTGATTCAATGTGTCTGTTCTTTAGGTGAAACTAGCAATAAAATATTGGCCAGCATGTAGTAATCTAAAATAGAGTAATAATATAAAATAAAGTGCTACTATAAAATAGATTGATCGATAAAAATGTATTTGTGGCATGTGGTAAAAAAAAAATCACTGGAAAGAGGAATGTAGATGAATTGTGTTTTACCAAATAATAATTAAAATCCTGCTTTAAAAATAAAATAAAATAAAATAAAATAAAAGACAGCTTGAGTCAAGCCTGCCAAGGTAACTCATTAAAGTAGGTCAAGCAGATGATGTTTATTTCAGTGGTTTACTGAGCATTGTATTCATACGTCCAGGTGGCAAGGACAAATTTCTCCACTTGGCACAGCGACATAAATGAAGATGGCAGAAATGTGTCACTTTCTCCCACTTGGCTTTGTCCTTTCAAGTAGACCAGGCTTCTTCCTTCATCTTCCATACTATTCCCTTGGCGGGGGGGGGTGTTGATTAATTAATGGCTTGTATACAGGCTAAGGGGTTTAATGAAAAGGAAATGACTCGAACTATTGTTGGTCCCTGCTTCATACAAAGCACGTTGTCTAACTATTTCCCCAGGGATTTGCAAAATCAAAGCTGTCAAGGTTGCTATAGAGGGAGCTAAGCTTATCCTTGTAAATGTCTATCTGCCTCCCTCTCTTGATACCCTTAGGAGATCAGCACACTGAAGCGATCTCCTAACATGTATTGATAACTTAAAGCACTTCCACCCTTCTGCTGAATTTATTCTGGGAGGTGAACTCAATGCAAGAGTCGGGACCACTAATCAAATCTTTTATAAAACAGGGATGGCTGAGGATGAACACTCTCTGCCTCCCTTATGTGGTCTGACCAGGAGGTCAAAAGATCCGTTTTACAATGCTGCTGGATTAGCCCTGGCCAGATTTTCTATTTGCACCAATATGATCCGGCTTAATGCTCTCCTTGACTTCCCTAATGCTGGCGAACATACCTTTGTATCCCCCCGAGGCTCCAGCGTTGTCGACTATCTCCTAGTTTCGACATCAACAAAACAGCGATTAGTACACTTTGCAGTTGGCAATTATGTCATCAGTGACCACCTTCCTTTAATATTGTCTCTAAATCTGCTAGAGCATAAGGCATCACCCGCCAGGGAGGCTGATAATTTGATGCCTAGGTCTAAAATCCCAGTCAATAAAGATCTGTCCACTAAATTCCATCAATTAGTGATAGCCCAAGGAAGCAGAAAACTTCTACAAGGCATTCTAGTGAACCCTGACTATTCCAGCCAAATTAAATTCTTTGAATCCTTTATAAACCTAATTTTTCATTCCTTGAGTCATAAGCCCACACTGTGCCGCTATGGGGGACCCCATAATAACCTTAATTGGTTTGACAAGGAATGCAGAGAGCTCAAGGTTCTATTGCGCGCCTCTTTCATGGTTTTCAGGCAGACCAATGCCCAAGGTGACTTAGTAAAATACTTTCAGTATCATCAACAATTAAAGGCCCTACTCCTTAAGAAAAGGCAATTTCCCCCCCATAACCAGTGGAATGAGCTATTTCAAGCTGTCGCTCATAATAACACTAGACAATTCTGGTCTATTGTTACGGGATTCTCAAGATCAGAGGTGGAGGATTCAGATGCAGTTCCACCATCTAGGTGGGTTCAACACTTTTCTGACGTTTTCTTTGATAGGAATAAGCCCACAGCCAACTGTCCTGACTTTTCCTACCCCAACCTGCCCGAGTGGCCTCCAGTATGCCCTGAGGATATCTACAAAATTATTGTAGGTCTACGGTCAGGTAAAGCTGCAGGCCCTGACGGTATACCCCCTGACCTCCTAAAATGTGATCCAGCTTGGTGGTCTTTACTACTAGCCCCATTTTTCACAACAATCAATAAAACCGGCTTTATACCCAAAGATTGGACAACTGCCACAATTGTTCCCATCTACAAAAGGGGGATCCTAATTCCCCAGAGAATTACAGACCTGTCAGCCTATTATCAGTAATTGGCAAAGTTTATGCCAAATACCTAAGCAATAAACTTTCCTCCTGGATAGACGCCGAGAACATCTTAGGCCCTGAGCAATCAGGATTCTGTCAGGGCAAAGCCACGTTAGATAACTGCGCTATCCTTTCACACTTGGTCTATAAACAGGTCAAAATATCTAAGGCTAGACTCTATGTGGCTTTCCTTGACCTGAAGGGTGCTTTTGATTCTGTAGATAGAGAGCTACTTTGGGATAAATTATCCAGATGGAATATTGATCAAAGGCTACTTCTCCTAATTAGAGCCTTGCATGCCGATACTTTATGTACGGTTAGATGCTCTCAGAATGGCAAACTAACTCAACCCTTCAAAACAAATAAAGGAGTGAAGCAGGGCTGCATTCTGGCCCCAACACTTTTCAACCTCTTCCTAAATGACTTAGCTCCTAATCTGCGGAATGTGAATAGCCATTGCCCAAAACTGGGTCAGACACAAGTGCCATTGCTTTTGTACGCCAACGACGCAATACTTCTCTCTTGCACTAGGATAGGTCTTAAACGCTTACTTAATGGTGCCACGGACTATTTCTTAGCCAATAAATTGGAGGTCAATTACTCCAAATGTAAAATAATGGTCTTTGCGAGAAAATGGACTGCCCACAAATGGCTTTGTAAGGGTAATGTTATAGAGCAGGTAAAGTCATTTAAGTACCTGGGTGTTCACTACAACTACAGGCACACCTGGTTCTCCCATCGCAAGTATGTCCTAAATTCAAGCAAGATCTCTGCTAGCGCAATCTCACGATTCTTTTTTAGCTATAGCAATCGGTATGTACCAGCTTCCCTGACAATATTTAAGGCCAAAACCCTATCTCAAATCTTATATGCATCACCAATTTGGTATAAAGCTATAGATCGCACAGTGGAGAGTATTCAAGCGTCTCTTTTGAGAAGAATCCTAGGCCTCCCTAAATGTGTCCCATACGCCATTCTTTGCTTAGAAACCGGCATGATAAGGCTGAAGACCTTGGCCAGATTAAGAGCTATTAAATTCTGGCTTGGAATCCTTTACAACCCAGTTCATACCCGTTTATTATATCAACTTTTGATAGATCCTGACCTCCCAGTTGAGATCTCCGATGTTCTTACCACTCTTAAAGTAACGGGATTGGACATTGAGCAGCTTGGCATGTTAAGTCAATCTGAAGCATATAGGACTATTAAAGACAGGCTATTGAACATTGAATGGCAAGAACTGTGCAGCAAAGCTAATACCACCAGCTCCCCACTTCAATTTAACATCCCAGTCCTACCTGGGAAGCCTGCTTTTTTTCTGACTTACCTAACATGTCCCGAAGCGCGCAGAGCCTATTCACTTGCCAGATGCAATTCCTTCCCCTCGCTACTATTGTCAGGCAGGTTCAATGGAATCCCTTACTCCCAGAGGATCTGTCCATGTCAAACTAATGCCGTTGAAACGCTTGAACACATCTTCTTTCATTGCCCAACTCACGATGCACTTCGTAAGAAATATCTATCCTCGATCCTCAATAGAATGCAAGGGTGGGAAGTCTTGGTTAAGCTTAGGTTCCTTCTCTCTACGCAAGCCACCTCTTATCTGGATGAGGTGGCCTCCTTTGCCTCTGAAATTATAGCAGCACGAGGATCTGGGCTTCCCTATTCTCCATCTCATTGGCTTAAGTAGCTAATGCATATATTAGAATCACCAGTTCCATGTTTGATTACCCTCCTTGCTGTACCTAATTTTCTCTTGTTGTGTTGTTTTATTTTATTTTAATGCCAATAAAGGTTGATTTGGAGCTATTGTTGGAGTTCCTGGCGCATTACGGTTTGAGGAGACCATATGAGAATGAGCTGTCATTCCCCCCCCCCCCACACACACACACACAAACATACAGGAGAGAGATCAGCTCCTTGGAGAACTTGAATGCTTGGTTTCTCAATTGATTCTACCTGCTGAAAGTATCCCCACCTCTTGATCCCAGGCAAAATGGCTTCTGATGGGATAATGGCATGTATGGATTTATTCTATACCACTCTTATACTCCATTTATTTTAAAGGCGGGATCGGTTAATAGTTTGTTAGAGAAAAGTTCATGATTAGTGACTTTGACAAACCATGAACCAAGACCAACTGCTATTTTGCTGGTCCTTGCCTATCTCTGTTTGCTGTCCATATACTCTTGGGATTTTTTTTTGGGGGGGGGGGGGGAATGAAACAATAAAATGATTAATGCATATATAAGAAAACACATAAGACCAAACGGAAGTGGAGCATAGCAACAGAATCCATGCCAGCAAAGAGTAGTAAGTCTAGGTGGTATGTGTTTCTTTAATGGTCTTTGCCTAGTGCCATAATGAAACAAGCGTGGTCACGATGTGAACCTCCTTAGAAAGAACTGTCTATATAGGGGGATCCATGAATAAGAAGGGCTGCCCCCAATAACCCCTTGCGTTACTTCTGACAGTGGCCCAAAGCCTATAGAAGTGACACCTTGTGGTACAGTGTTTCAACTGCTGTAATGCAGCAAAAATTGTGCTCATGACCCACGGTTCAATCCCAGCTAGCCGGCTCAGGGTTGATTCAGTCTTCTATCTTCGGAGGGTGGTAAAATGAGTACTCCACTCACGGGGATGGGGGGGAAGGCAATGTGTACCCTGCATAATTAAATTGCAAACTGCCCAGAGAGTGGTTTAAGTGCCATGCAGAGGTATATAAGCAGCACAGTTATTGGGGGGGGGGCTTTAGAAGTGTACAGGCAGGCTAATAGAAGCAACCTGTTTTCCTGGAATATAGATTCCAAGCTGTGTACTAGGGACAAAGAGTAGCAGTGCATGCAATAATGCCAGGTAAAACTTCCTGAATCTAAAGGACATCGGCAGTGAAACGGTTTTATCACCAACCATCATATAGCTATACAAGCTCTATACCTTCTGGACTCCAGCCCTGGTGCTAAGTAGATGAGATGACATTCTCATCCGTCTAAGCGAACAAAGAGCATTGTGTCCTGGATAATAACCCCAGAACTTAAGCTTTGCATCAGGAAATCAAAACATGTGGTAGATCAAGGAATCAGTGGTGCAGTTAAGCCAGAGTCGTGCTAACCTGCTGGTATGCTTGATGAAAGATGAGAGAAATGTCTATTTTGTCAGTTTCTCCCAAGGAGAGCATACCAGTGAAGTGACACGTAACTGCTTGTTATTTGATAAGCTGATTTCAGTGGCATTCTTCATGTCATCCTGACCCACCTGCCAACTGTTCTCACTGCTCCAAATGGAATTACACAAGCTGGTGAATATATTAAAAGTTGCACAAAGAAAATGAAGGCAAATATGTTTGTTACAAGGCAATCTTATATTAAAAATGGAAAGTTAAAAGTAAAAAGAGCAGATATTTAAATAAATCACCAGACTCCTCAACCATTTGCCCTAGCCAAATTCTGTTGTCATCATGTTGTTGTTGTTGTTTTTGTTGTTTTTGTTGTTGTTGCTGTTGTTGTTGTTGTTGTTGTGTACTATCAAGTTGCATCCAAATACTGATCCAAATTTTTATCCCTCTACTCCATGAGTAGAAAGAGAACATTTTTAATTTCCCCGTTATCAAATGCCATGGAGTGGTTAAACTGTTTGTTTATGCCACTAATGAGATGGGGAAGTTGAAACCAGCAGGAGCTTCCACTTGCCAGCTTATTTTGATTGATTCCTTGAAATTGCATGCACTGAAAATCAACTCAAAATGAGCAATCCTACCCACACCAAAAAAGTAGTAGCCCCTGGCAGGGGTCAAAAGAGGTGCCGGGGGTGGGGGTGGGGAGTTCATTCCATCAAAGATGTCTGATGGCCAGCTTTGGGGGTGGACCAGTTCATCACTTCAGTGAACCAAGCAGCAGGCTAAATGCCCATGTAGTTATCCCATGACTTACTGTGGAATAAGTTTCTTATTTTGTTAATGGATTTGTCAGCGCATGATGGTCAGGTGGGAGGGTAGTGCTCCAGTGCTCTTCTTCTAGTCTCTCAAGAGCTTATGGAGTGCAACAGAAGATAAAGAGTTAACCCTACAACAGAGCTCTGGCTTTTGCATGCTTTGAATGGGTTGGGAAACTTTACTTTTAGCCCAACCTGAGTAATTGCTGGCAAGCGCACAGCCTATTGGCAATTTCTCAGTAAGTCAAATAACAGCTGAGAACATATAACAGTATTCACAGTGTGGCTGAGGAGATAGTATTTGTGTCTACTCCCTGGGAAACCTAGCTTTCTATGTCTCCCTCTCCCTCCCTCCCTCCCTCCCTCCCTCTCTCTCTCTCTCTCTTTCTCTCTCTGGACTTATGTAACTCTCAAGTACAGAGATGGTCAATGGGTAGCCCAACAGCTCAATCAAACAGACAATATGATTCTAGGCAGCCTGCAGATGCACCATCAAATTTTAATCAAGGAATAATTGTTGCCTGTTATTTCAATCAAAAGAAAATGGAAAGAAAATTAATGTGCATTCAATTTGCAAGAAATAAATAAACGCCTTACGTTATGGTCCATGCATCTTTTGTATTTTGTGTTCAACACATCTGAAAATAAAAATGCACTTATTTTTCAAGAATGCCATTCTGTTGCCCATGTACACTGTGATTACAAGCTCCTGTGTCTAGATATTGTCAGTGTTATTATGGGTGCTTATGCTTTATGAGTTAATCAGTTTTGTGTAGCAAAACACATCTGGACATGGTTGGCTTGCAAAAATTAATGCAGACCCTAAGAATTAAGGAATTGTGGAAAGCAGCTTGTTTTGTTCAGAATGGCAGGAAAAAAAGGAGAATGTTGTACTCAACATGTGAAGAAAGAAGCATGCCTGCCTTATTGTGTTCCCTCATTTCTTCAATTCTGTGAAGAGTGATGTGCGTGACTGTGAAGCAGAGATGGGGATGAACTACCAAAACAGTGGTTCATCTTGGCTTGCCAAACCAAGATGAACCATCATTTTGGCAGTTCATCCCCGTCTCTGCTTCACACGCATCACTCCTCGTGCTTCATTGGTTCTGAGAGGGGAAATTCGTGGTCAGTGGTTTGTCAGTGATGACAACGGGCACAAACCAATGAACCATGAAGCGGTTTGTTGGTTTGTCAGGTCTACCTGATTCCCCACCCCCTATCCCCAATCATTATCTTCCACTGCCTGCTCACCTCCCTACCTTGTCTGAAGGGCAGTCACACTGTGTCTGGCTCTTCCCCTGTGGCCTGCTGAACAGCCATTTGGTAGGGCCATCTCCCTGTTCATAAAAAGGGCTTCTCAGGGGCATTGTTGTTTCCTTTCATTTTAAGGCTGCCTGCCTGGGACAGAGTTTTTTAAAAGGGTTAACCTTGCAGCTCCATTCCTTCTTTCTTCTCTCTCCTTCCCCCCTTTTCTTTCAAACCTGCAATGAGGGGCTTAAAAGAAAAGGAATCTCCTTCTGCCTTTATTGTTTTTCCTTTGCTTTTAAACAACCCCCTTGTGGAGGCAAGCTTAAAAGAAAAGAAAAAGCAATCCCTGCAGCCCTCTTTCCACCTTTTTTTCTTTCTTTCAGTTAGATACCTGGATAGGACTGGCTTAAATGAAAGAGAAAAAAAAAGATACAGGGGAACTGGTCTGCTGGTGGGGTGAATCCCTTTCTGGATCTCAGCCAAGGCACTATCTATCTGATCAGCATACAGATGCTTTCCACAGGGGCATATCTTTGACATGTCTATGTATCAAAGACCTGGGGGGTCATCTTCAATCTAGAAAGTGGAGTTGGAAGTGGCCAATTACACCACTAAACCCAATCCGCTGCTGAATGCAGGAATCCAAATAAATGTATATCTGACATATGGCAGTCCAATTTTCTTTAGATTGCCTCCAACCTTGGAGTGCTCACCATCCCCTGATATGATTGGTTCCATTGTCTTAGGTTGTTAACCCATGGCCTGGAATGGTCATGTGGTTGAAAATGCAGTTCCTGTGTCCCCATGGGTGCAGTTTAAAGAACTGCATCTTTTGTGTCCCCACAAGCAGGAACCGCAACACAGTGGAACATAAAGGTTTTGATGCGGGTTTTCCAAATCCCCACAGACTCAAGTACACATTGGAACTGAGACAAGCTTTGTACCACCTCAAGACCAGGTACTTCTAAAACTCACTGGATCACACTTAAGTGGCCATGGTTGCATTTTTCCCCTTTAAAGTCTGGTGGTCACAATTTTATTAACCACATCTTCAAGCAATTTGAAGTGGTATTTAGTGGTCGTGGGTTAGCAACCTCTCTGCTTTAAAAAATTCCTGATCTTCAACTAAAATTGGGTTTGTGCAACTTGAGCCCATGTTCACATGTCTTGCACTGTGGGATGATGACAAACACGTTTTGCCCATCCTTGATAGGCAATCTTTCAAGTGTGTTTGAAGAGTGCTATCATACATCTCTTAGGTTTTCTTTTCTGAAGGATAAACATGCCCAGTTCTTGTAGTCTTTCCTCATTGGGCTTGGTTCCCAATCCACTCATCATTCTTGTTGCCTTCCTTCTGTACTTGTTCCAGTCTGGTTAGCATCATTTTTCAAGTGTGGTGTCCACAACTGGGCACAGTATTCAAGGCCACCTAACCAGTGGTGAATATAATGGAACTGGTACTTCACAGAAATGCTTCTGAATACCATTTGATGTGTGAGGACAAGGTGCTGCAAGGTTTGATGCGAGAGGACAAGGTTGCCCTGTAACTTTGGCTGATACTTCATGTCCACCCCATTGCTGTTTGCAGTCCCGCTGGTGACCAGTATGAAGAAATCTAACCGCACGTCAATTGTGGGATGAGGGGAGTTCGTCCCGACCACACACCCTGAACTGCAATCTGTGGGATGAGAGATTCCCCTCACTGGCCTCGGGAATCTCCTCATCACGCTACTTGTTCCGATACGAGAGCCCGTGAGGCCAGTCTCCTCCCACAATGTGCCATTCTCCATCTAGTGGCAGGAAGTGTGAAATGCCATTCGCCAGTACATTCCCTATGGAGTCAGCAATGCAGTGCAGAGAGATTAAAAGACAAATGCCTCAAACTTAGCTCCATAACGCATTGAAGGTAAGGCTTCGGAAAATCGAAACATCAAAAAACGGAAGGTCGGGCTGAAAAAAAAACGGAGAACAAAGATATGGAATTTCACATCTCATCACGGAACAAGGACGTGCGGTAACAGTCATGCCGGTATCATCCCTCACGCCCATGAGTACACGGGAACAGGGACAGAACCACAAGAAGTCCACGTGACTGCAACCGACATCAACATGCAACAAACTTCCTCCCGGGAGGAGAGTGGACGTGAAGTAACCGTCTTAGAAGATTTTGGCTGGCAACTTGGTAAAGTTGCCCTATCTGACCCATTAGGGTTTTTCTTCATGCTCATATGTTCAATATAATCTTTGCCAGAGTCATCCATTGAATGTATTGGAGCTCCTTTATTCCATCCAAAGCTCTGAGCACAGCATCATACATTCCCTTGCTTATCTGATGCTGGCATGGAATGCTCACGCACTGCAGAGGGACCATTTGAGAAAGCTTTGCGTAAGAGTTAAACTGGAACATAAGGAGAGCCCTAAAGCATAATTCCACAGGTTCAACTTGTTCAGCATCCTTTTTTCCAAATGTCTCCTGCCAAGTGCTTGCAGGTGTTTGCCCACCCCAGATCCATTTGTTGTTGTAAAGTGTTCTTGCTGCTGACTGTTGGTATGTGGTGCCACGCTACCACCAGGAAGAAGCATTTTTGGCAGCTTCCACTGTCTGGAGCACTTAAGATGCTTCCTCTCATAAGGTGCATATAGATCCTCAGCGGAGCTGAAATGGGGTAATTCACATGGCATGGAAAAGCTGTGATCACACCATACATACCAGTCATGCAACGATCAAGAGAAAGGGAAGGGAAAAGGCAAAAATGTCCTTTGCTTTCAGTGCTTTAAATTTCAGGGCCTTTCCCCATTAATGTCAGAGATCTCCTAGCCTCAGCTCCGTAAGACTGCCTCCCTTTCCAGGATATTTTCACCTTGTTTTTCCATTGTGCATCTTCCAGGCAAACATTCCATGATTAGGATCCAAATATAGATAAAAACCATTAGAATGTTAAATGGGCATATAGTGTCTGGCAGTCCTTTTGGTTTACTGTGACCAATAAATCAGATGAAGGAATGCATCCGTCTCCTGGCGTGGTGGACGGCGCATTTCAGATTCAGAACCACTTCTGTTTCATTGGCTGCTCCTTGCTGCCATTACAGCTCATTTTACAGCTACTGGTGAGCAGAAAACAGAGGCACAATGAATCATTCAGGCCTCTCTGGACAAGTCAGGAAATACTGGAGGCAAGACAGACTCACACTCAGAGCTGCACGAATTTATCCGGTTCTTAGAAAAAAAAACATTTAATTGCTTTTCTGGAGTGTCCTATTCGCCAGTCAGGAACACCACACTTAGAACAGCTTTGAAGTCTCAGGCACGGAATGTATTTGAAATTACATAAGGAGATGTGGGATGGGTCTGAATTGAGCTTTTAACAGAAATATTTGCGAGCATCTTTCTACTCCCCCAGCGAAACAGTGCAGCTTTTGTAGAGGGTGGGAAGTATTGCAAGGCCAGCCTGAGGCAACCAGGCTTTATTAGCTGGGATGAAAACGCATTTTTTGTAACAAGGTAAATATTCAAATGTATTTGGAGAGCCAGAAATTAAAAAAAAATAAGAGCAGCTGAAAAGACTCTAAGATTCTGAAGCTTTATTAAAAAGTGATGTTTTCTTTAACCACCATTGTTATGTTAATAATCCATTCCTTAATCTTTCAAGGAGCTATTGTGCGATATTCCATTTCTCTCTGTTTTTTTCAACCTGCATAACACTTGCTGACGCTTCTTGTTTTACCCGCCTCCGGATGTAATTTCTGCTACTCTCTCACTCTCCAGTCCCCTCACCTTTCTCATCTTTTCCCGCTCTGCCCACTCTTTGCTACTTGGCTATCTCCCCATGTGGAGGTGCCTTCGCTTCTTCCTGCCTTTCTTTTTTCTATGCAGAACAGCGATACACCACCAATCTGGAGTATGTCTGTGAAGATTCTCAGTCATCCAGGTGAGTTTATCTGGAAGTTGAGTCATGGCTACTGAACTTTTTTGAGAGATAGAAACGTTTCACTGTTCATCCAAACAGCTTCATCGGTCTGAATACAGCTAGTGCAAATCCTCCATCTTATAGGCAGCTTTGACCTCTTGTCACCCTGGCCTGAATTAGGCTCATAAGATGAACAGTGGCCTAAATAGGCTCGTTAGGGAGACAATAGTATCCTTAGCCTTAAGGCGAACAATGGCCTAAGGTGCTGAAACCTATCAAGAATGGGTCGTTAGCTATGGCCTTCGTGGTGAAGGCTTTTTGATTTGCCTGGGGACTTTGGAAAGCACAGCCTGATAAGTAGCAGATAGACTATGCCGGAGCCCACCACCTCTGTTGAGGGAGGGGTTTTCAATGCTCACATGAATCAGGACCCTAAGCCACAGAGCAGAGAGCATCACCACCTCCACAGAAGCCAAGAAGAAGGAAGACAGGCACCTGAAGACAGCACTTACGGCCTGCGGATATCCAAAGTGGGCCTTCAACAAAGCAGTGGGCCATCCCAGAAGAACAAGGGATCAGTCTGAGACCCAGACCTGACAGAAGAACCTGGTCATTCCTTACATGGCTGGAGTGTCGGAGAAGCTTAAAAGGATTTTTGGCAAACACCACATCCCTGTTTATTTCAAACCCACAAACACGCTAAGGCAGAGACTTGTCCACCCAAAGGATCCAATACCAAACCATAAAAGGAGCAATATAGTATATGTGGTCCAATGTAGTGATGAGTGTTCAGACCTCTACACTGGAGAAACTAAACAGCCATTAAACGGAAGGATGGCCCAACATAGGAGCGGCAACAGGTCAGGACCAGAATCAGCAGTACACCTCCATTTGAAGGACAAAGGGCACTCTTTCAAAGATGAGGATGTACACATATTAGACAAACAGAGGTGGTTTGAAAGAGGGGTAAGGGAGGCCATTCATGTGAGCATTGAAAACCCCTCCCTCAACAGAGGTGGTGGGCTCCGGCATAGTCTAAAGGTGGTCTTTATCCTTTTGTACTGTCACATATATGTGCATTCCAGACTTAACAAAATCTCATCGCAAGCTAACAAAGAACCAGCAGTGAATTCAGTTTATTCTAGCAAAGCATAAAATATTCCAATATATAGCAGGGAAAACAAGCAAAAACAAAGAAATAAGAGACAAAACCATTGTGGAACTTGAAGGACTTGATCTGCGAAAGCTTACATTAAAATATAGCAGCTGACCTTTAAAGTGCTGCAACATTTTTGTCTCTTTGTTTTTGTTTGGCTTGGTTCTGTCTGATATACTTGCACAGATTAACATGGCTACTTCTTCCAAATTCTTAAACACATTGCTATACACTATGAACTTCCCATTCTAAATGGCTTGTAATTGTCAATTATCATCCAAATCACCCTGAACATCCTCATTGTGACTGGTCCAAAAAGCAAAGTGAGATTAGGCTCGGTTAGGACTTAAATGGGAGATCATTTCAGGGATCTCTTACTGAAGAGATAAAATAATCCTGCCTGAAAGCCTGAACATCTGCTGCTAGTTAGCATTGAGAACTAGAGATGGGCACGACTTAGCGGTATTCCCGTTTCCGTTTCCGTTACTCAGTTCCATTACTCTACGGAAGCGGTAATGGGAATTACTCCGCCAGACTTCGAGCTCGAACCGACGAACGAACAATTTTGGTCTGATTTGTCGTGCTCGTTCCTTGCATCGCGCGATCGCGCTATGCCACGCGGCACAGAAAAAAAGTTTTTAAAAGTTAAAAAAACCCGGTTCCCGGCCAAAAAGCAGGCGGAAAAATGCCTGCCGTGACTCAGGGCACCGACCAGAGGGGTTGTTTCTGGAGGTCCCCGGCCTCCCCCCCATCCCCCATCCTGGGCTGCTCTGGTGGGACTCGCCGCAGGCTCGCAGCCAGCAAAAAGCCCAGTCTCGCTGCCGGCCGCCGCAATTAAAGCGCAAGCAAGCGGCACGGACGGCACAGGAAAAAACTTTTAAACTCTCCCCCCACCCATTCCCGGGCCAAAAAAGCAGGCGGAAAAATGCCTGCTTGACTAAGGGCGCAGGGCACCTACCAGAGGGGTGGTTTCTGGAGGGGGGTCCTGCCTCCCCCCTGTCCTGGGCAGCCGGACTCGCCATGCCATGCGGTGCGGGCGGGGGATCCAAAATGGGGCGGCGAACGCAATATTGTTTTTGAAATCGTGGTCCAAAAACACACAAGCACAACAGAAACACGCAAACATTTATAAACTGCCAGATTTTTCACAGTAGCAGTGGGTTTTTTCTTGCAACAAAATGTCTCTCCTCTCCTCCTCTGTCCTCCATTGATTTTATTTTATTTTATTTTATTTACACCTGCGCAATGATGGGCTGGCCGAGTGGCCAGCCATGTGGGAGTGGACGACCATGCAAATTTTTGGAGCCATCCCACCAATCGCATGGCCACTTGGCCATGGAGACTTCTGGGATGTGCCAAAAAGCCCCCTAAAACCTGCCCTAGCCCCCTAACCCTAACCCTAACCCTTGACTCCAGTCCTTACCCATACGTCACAGACTGTCTTCTTAGTGGGTCAGAGAGGCACCCAGAGGTGCAACCCACTAGCCCACCGTAACCTTACCCGTCACTAGCCTAACCCTAGCCCTTGCACTAACCCACCTTAACCCTAAGCCAGATCTACTTGCATTGCACTACACGCAAGTACAATTCCCTTCTGTGTGAGACATGGTGGTGCGAGAGCCTTAGGCATCACCTATGGCTCTGGGTTCACTGCCATCACTAGTCTCACTGTCTGCAACTGGTATGCATATCCATATGGCTATTGCATACCATTTTGCAGCAGCAGCAGGTGAGGAGGGGAGACCCCCATGTTGAGGGGGTCTCTTGGAGCCTGCTTCCCTTTCCTAGTGGGTGAGGATAGGAGGCACCCACGGGTGCCTCCAGGAGCCCGCTTTCCCTTTATAGCGGGCCAGAGGAGGCACCCACCCCACAGAGGTGCCTCCAGGAGCCCGCTACCCCCCCAAAAAAACCAGTACTAATGAAAACGAAAAAATGAAAAAACAAACCGACTAATTTTTGCGAATTTTTGCGAAAAACGGAAACGACCCAAAATGGAACCGGCCCGACTAACGACAACTCGAAAAAATTTTTTTCAAGTCGTGCCCATCTCTATTGAGAACACTTGGCTGGACCAATGGTTTGTTTCAGTAAAAGGCAGCTTGTCATGTTCCTGTGTTTTTCAGTACAGTGGCGCCACCGTGTCCATAGGGGATCAGTACTGGGGACCCCCCCCCCATGGATAGCAAAATCTGCATATAAGAGCAAATGCTCTTATCTGAGAATAATGGTGGCAGCAGGGATGGTAGGGTGCTAGGGCAAAAGCTTTCACCCCCAATACCCCCCAAACGACTGGTAGTGCGGTGGCCAAAAGGGCTTGGCATTGGCAAGCTTCCTTTTGTTTTGTTCCTTCCTCATTGCTGCTGGCCAGCCATGCTCTTTGTCACCGGACTCAGTGGCCGGCTTGCAGGGGCGATGGCAGCAGCGGCAAGGAAAGAAGAAAACAAAAGAAAATTTACCAGTGCCAAGCCCTACTCACCACCACTGCCCTCTTCACTGTTGGACTTGGGGGCTGCCTGTGGAGGCGGGGGCTGCAAGGAGGGCTCCTTATCAATAAACTTTCTTTTGTTTTCTTCCCTCTTTGCTGTCAGTGGTAGCCAGTCGGCCTCTTTGCCACTGGCTTTGTGCTACGGTTTGCAACAGTATCCTGCTTTATGGCTTCTGTTTGTGACAGTAGCCTGCTTTACGGCTACTGGATTATTTTAAAAATATCTTCCCCCTCATTCCACAGATAAGTGAATCAGTGGTTAATGATTCAGCGGATAAGGGGGCCATACTGTAATTCTTGTAAGTGGTTCTACCAAATATTGCCTCTCCATATTTTGCTATTTAACGTTGCTTTGGCCCATTTGGCGTGCTGGTTGGTAGTCATGGGAGTTGCCATCAAACAGCATCAATTGTTGTCCTATTTTATGCCTAGCATAGATAATATTGGTCTCTTCCATTGCTACAGAACCACAGCATCTTCTAACCCCAGGCAACATGTCCAATAGTGAGGGATTATGGAAACTGTAATCCAGCACACTCTGGAGAACCACCCTTGCTTATTCTTCATACATTTGATCAGGTACAGAGGTTCATGCATCAAGAAAGTCCCTAAAGCTCCATAAGACAATTTGGACTATTGTTTCAACATATAATTTCTTTTCAAAACGGATTCTATTTCATCTCTCAGCAACAGTGACCATGGAAACTCGCCTAACCTTTGCCCATTGACTGTTCTCTGAGTTGGGCAGTGCTCTACCCAAAAAGATGCCCTTGTGCCTGTGTTTAGCCTGCACACACACACACACACACACACACAGAGAGAGAGAGAGAGAGAGAGAGAGAGAGAGAGAGAGAGAGAGAGAGAGAGAGAGAGAGAGAGAGAGAGAGAGATGCATAGACACAGAGAGTTGTTTCATACACAGCAGAGATGGGTGGCTGTGAGTTTTCCAGTGCAATTCTTTGTATGTTTATTGAGAAATAATCCCAGCTTCCTATTCTAGTAGGTAGGCATAGTGCCCCCAAAATAAGATATCTTCCCCCCATCAAACTTACATTTAACTCCATCTTAAACAGCCAATGCAGAGAGCCTATTTTTGTCTATATACTATCTCTCCTGCCTCTCCCCTTCCACTGGACCTCAGTTTAGACATTGATGACTCTGCAGCAGGACGGACAAGGACGATTCATTTCTAATATAAGCAGCACACTTTCCTTCTTTGTTACCATCAATTCAGCATCTTGTTTCCTTTGTTCCTTTGTACACTTTGTACAAATTGTGTCAAGTAAATCGGCTGGATTCAACATGGTATTTCCATGCAGTGCAAATGACACTGGGCTCTTTACCGTGCCCTGAGGTCATCCCAGAAACTCACAGATACCACTGATTCAGTTTGTGTTTAGACATTTGTCCAAAGACGGAGCACATCCCTACCTGCAAGTGTTCTTACAGTATTTAAAAATAAAATAAAAATAAAAATAAAAGCAGACTGAGCAAGTGCATCACCCTGTAAGAGGTTTGGTATTGAGGACTAGCTTTGGTTTACATGGAAAACCCTGAGATGTCTGCGGATAGCTCATATGAGGGAGTGTTCTTCAATGCTAAACATAAAATTAACAAGCAACTGTTTTTGTTGTTTCTACTGCTGTTGTTCCTGCTGTTGTTCCTGCTGCTGAATCATACTATATGTACAGATATATACTGCAAATGATTTATGAATTCTCCAATATCAAGGCACTGAGCAGCTGCAGCAGCCCCTCAAGGAGAAAAGATTTGCATTCTGCTTAATGTCAGCTGATGATGTTGCAAAATCATGTTCATGCCTGAACATCTGAGAGAAGACTGCTGCCAGATGATTGCACATTAAAGGTGAAGTATGTGACCCAAACAAAGCAAAACACAACAAATCTTTGGGGGGGGGGTTAAAAATATTGAAATCACTTTCTTCCCTAAAGTTTACATAGAACGATTTCACAAGAAAGCTGTATATGCTAAATAATGTACTTGCCAAAACACCGAAAGCAGGAACTCTAAAACATTCATTTGACACAGGCTTAATTCAACTTAGATCAAGCACAGGCCAGTTTAGAAGGTCAGTCTGATTTTGATTTAAAAGCCAAACGCTTCTCTACACAGACTTGCTGAAAGAGTAAGTTTAGAACTTCGGCTAAATTATAGGTAAAGTGGTATGATTGTTGTGTTTAATAACTGTGATTTCAAACAAACTTCTTCTTCTTCTTCTTCTTCTTCTTCTTCTTCTTCTTCTTCTTCTTCTTCTTCTTCTTCTTCTTCTTCTTCTTCTTCTTCTTCTCATTTGTCCCACTTGGTGGTAGGGTCCACTATTCATATTTTGGCCCTCCACTTGGTGCAGTCATGGGCTAGGTCTGGGTGAACCCTGGACAACTTCATGTCATTCTCAAGGGTGTTTGTCCAGTGCTGTTTTGGATGACCCCTTGGTTGGGATCCACTGACCTGCAGGATGAGACCATTTTTGGCCAGAGTTTCCTCATTGACACACAGGACATGACCAAACCAACGCAGTCGGGCTTCATACGTCTTGTCAGCAATAGGTGCAATCCTGTATTTTGCTCTGATGTCATCATTGTGCAAATTATCCTTTCATGTGAGGCCAGAGGTCCATCACAGCATCTTCATTTCCATGAGACCATACACTGAAAGCAAGCTAACTGAACGATAATTGGTTGGTAGTTTGGGATTTCCTCTTTTAAAAATGGGGACTATTATTGAGGTTAACCAAGATTCTGGAAGTATCCCAAACTGATCAATCAAGGTAAAAAGGTGGGCCAAGGGTTCCACCCACAAATGGAGATTGTTTTTAATGAAGTCCACTGGGATACCATCAGGGCCAGGTGATTTTCCACTTTTCAGAGTAAGTATTAATTCAGTTATTTCGTCTTTAGAAACAGGTGGCCAAGGTGGGGTTCCCCAAGGAATTATGGCTTGCTTGGGAATATCAGATGGATCTGAGGCAGATAATACATCAGCATAGTGGGAGATCCATTCTCCAGAGGATATTAATGAGGGGCCAAAGGAGTTATCTGGAGCGTATGCTTTTGTAACAATCGACCAGAATTCCTTAGAGTTCTTGGAGTGCAATGAATGGATAAGCCTATTCCAATTCTTTATCACATAGTCTTGCCTTTTCTCCTTTAAGAGAGAATTGCACTCCTTCTTGGCCTCTATATAGGTTCTATAAGAGACAATTGAAGGCTGAGTGCACAGCAATTGAAAGCAGTGGCGGAGGTTTTTTTTGGAAGTCAGGCATTCATTATCAAACCAAGTTAAATTTCTAATAGAAGTTTTAGTGGTAGTAGGTGGCACTAATGCATCAAGGAGAGTTTTGATAATCTCATGATAAGCCATTATAGCAGCAGTCAGAGTTGTAGACTGAAAAATGATTTCGCGAAATTGAGAGACGTTAGTCGTATTGGCCCATTGGTCAAATAATTCTTTGGTTTTATTAGTCCATTTTGTTCTCTTGTGAATTTGAACAGTAGAATCGGGATGGGACTCTAATCTATTTGATACTTCAATTTTCAAGTGGGTCAGGATTGGCAAGTGGTCACTTTCTGTGCAGGTGTCAATCTTAAAATACAGTGGTACCTTGTATAACGTAATTAATTCGTTCCCAATCAAATTATGTTATACAAATTTTCCGCTGTACAAATTGTAATTTCCCATAGGAATGCATTGAAAGTGGATTTAATCCGTTCCAATACATAGTCAAGAGTACAGTACTGTAATGAGGTTACCGGAGAGGATGAGCTGCAGCAGGAGCCGGTGCGGATCATTCTCTTTGTTGTCGCCAGGGCCGGCGCTAGGTTTTTTTGGGTGAGGGGGGCCGGGCGGGCGGGCGGGCGGGCGGGCGGCGGACCCCCGTGCAGGTGCCAGGTAAGGGTGCCCCTCCCCGGCTCACCCCCCACCATGTCTGCCGCCCCTCCTCTCCCCTCCCTCCTTCCCTCTTTCCCCGGACGGCCACAGGTGGTCGGGCGGAGGTGGCCACGGGGGTGGGGGGAGGGAGTGGGGTGCGCTGCTTGGCCTGGGTGGGACCATGGCCAGAATCCCCCCGCTCGCCTCCTGCCGGAGCTCTGGAGGCAGCCAGCCAGCAGGAGGGCGCAGCGGTAGCCGGCTTTGTTCCGAGGGGCTCGGGTGGAGGGGATGGCCGGACCCCGCCAGCCAGCCGCCCCGGCGCCGCTCTTACCCGGGCGGGCGGCGACATCCTGTGGAGGGGAGTTCCGCAGGTGGAACGGGAGCTTTGCCCTCTGAATGGGTGAAGAGCCTCCGCCTCGTTCCCAGCAAGGCCTCCGGTTCCACGGCTCGGGGGATGGGGGCGGGGGCGGGGGCGGCGAAACCCAGGGCGCTAGGACCGCATGGCGCCTGGAGTCGCCCTTCGCCTTCGGCTGAGCAGCAGCAGCCTCGCCCGACCGAGGGGCCGGCGGTGCGTGGTAGTGGCCAGGGCAGAGCCCCCCGCCGCTTCACCGAGGAGCTGCGCCCTAGCAACGCCGCCCTGCCAGGAGGAACCCCAGCATCCACGGCGGCGGCCTGCCGCCCCTCCCCTCCCCTCCCCTCCCCTCTTTCCCCTCCCCTCTTTCCCCGACCGCCCCGTGTCCTCTTCCCGGGCAGCTGCGGGTGGTGGGCGGAGGTGGCCGCGGGGGGGAGGGGTGCGGTGCGCCACTTGGCCTGGGGCGGGGGGCTTGGGCAGGACCAAGCCGGGAATTCCCCCCCCCCCGCTCGCCTCTTGCCGGAGCTGCGGAGGCAGCCGGCAGGCAGGAGGGTGCACCGGCGGCCGACTTTGTTCCGAGGGGCTCATGGGGGGAGGGGGGGCGGATTTTTTTTGTTGTACGGATTTTTCGTTAAACAAACCCTCCATTATACGAGGTACCACTGTATGTCACTTTATTAAACAAAATTGGTGACACTAAAATATAGTCTACTACACTTTGTCCCTTGTTTGAGCAGAAGGTGAAATCCCCCGAAGAGCCGCTAACAGTGGATCCATTAAGAATTCTGAGATTGAAAGTACTACAAAGATCTATCATTTGTGATGTTGCATAATTAAAGACTGGATCTTTAGAAATTCTAATATCTTGGAACGTCAGGGGGATCAGATCTTCACTATCCCACTTCATGAAGGCTGCTAATTTTTCATTGTTGGAGCCTAATGTAGCGTTGAAGTCTCCCCCTATGATTATTGAGGACGAGGGATAACTTCCAAATAGGGATTCGATGTAGCTCTTCAGAACTGGCCACATATCAGAAGCAGACAAAGATGAAGAAGGGGGAGGAATATAAACATTTAACAGAACCATCTGGTCCGATCCACAATTAAAAATGAACGCCTGAGCAAAAGGGGGTTTGGATGTTAATTGCTTGATAGTAATGTTAAAGGTTGATTTTATTAAACAGCAAAGGCCTGCTTTATAGCGGCCCTTTCTATAATCCTTGTGGGCTGGTAAACAGTACGACAGGAAATCTGGTAGATAGATTTCTCTTGGAGTCCATGTTTCTTGAAGCAGGATGATATCAAAAGTATTCAAATACTCAGTCCAGTCCTGGTCAACATCCAGCGATGTTCCATGATACCAACTTGATATGGAGGGGAGAGGCTCTCCATGATAGATTAGAGGAAGCTAGTCAAAGTTCTGGTATTGTCCTTTCGATATCACCTGGCGTCTCCTCATAGGGGCAACAGTTTGTAATCAGTCTGCGAGGTGATACCGCCGGCATCTCATAGCTGTTTGTTGAGCCAATCTTTTCGGGCTGTGGAGATTGAGTGTTTGCAAGAGAAAGGGATGATGGGGATCCACAAATATTACCATGTGCTATATCCGTTAGTTGAGTTTCCCTGGGGTCAAAATTGTCAACCATTTCTTGAAAAGCAGTCAGATGGATCCCTCCTTCTTCTGGGTGTACTGCACTAGTCATTTGAGACATTGTCCTCTTTAATGTTGTGCACTTGAAATGCAATGGGGGATCCGGTTGGTCTAAAGTCTCTACCAAAATAAAGGCCCCCATAGTTTGGGTTTATGAATTACACAGTTAGGAGAGAGAGGTATGATGGATTTATTCTCTGCGAGATTGAAGCCCTCTATCCACAAGTCCTTTGCAAGTTGGTCTTGGGAGCAAGAAGTCAAGAGAGTTGTGGTTGCAAGGTTATTCTGCCTGGGAATTGAAGGGTCATCAGAAGAATCTGTAGAGGGCTCTCTAATGAATTTAGTCTTCTTTCCAGGCTGAGAAGCCTGCAACGTCCCAAGTTCCTGAGTCAAATGTGCTTTCTTAAAAGAGTTACTTGGGGAACCAATTGTGCTTGAATTGCCATTATCAGCAGCGATCTGAATTGGTAACCTTATCTCTGTCTTGCAAATAGGATCACAATTGATCAAATCCAAAGTAGTATCTTCTATTATATGTAAAGAATCCTGGATCTGATTATTATGTGATGAGAGTTCATGAGCTATTCCTACTTTGGTGTGCAATTTAGGAGAGGTTTGCATAATATTCTTATCTTGTAGATCTAGTTTATTGCCCTGTTTTCTATAAAGTGGATTGCTTAAAGTTGTAGGGTGATCATCCCTACCAGTTGATCTTTCCTTGAGGTGATGAGTAAGCTACCTTGGAAGTTCCTTGCATAGTGTTTGTCTTTGCTTTTGCTTCCTTACTGTCAGGAGTTAAACTGGGAGCAGGTTGATTATTGTAGTGATTCGACTGCTTCCCACAGGTATTCTGATTATTTTGAGAATGAATCAGTGGAGAGCAAACTGGATCCCAGAAAACCCTTGATGGTATAATCAAATATTTGGCTAAAATACTTTTCATCTTAAATAGCATTAAAGGAAGTACAATTTGATCAAAAGTTAAAAGCAGTCTCAGTTGATTCCTATGTCTAGGGAGCCATTCAACATCCCTTAGATCAATTTTATAAGCATGTATGTTTAAAAGGGGCGTGGTGGCTCAGTAGGGGCGTGGTGGCTCAGTGGACTAAGGCTCCGAAAACTGTTGACTTCAAAGTCAGCAGCTCGGCAGTTCAAATCCCGGGTGCCACGCAGTGGAGCGAGCTCCCGCTGTTCACCCCAGCTCCTGCCAACCTAGCAGTTCGAAAGCATATAAAAATGCAAGTAGATAAATAGGTACCGCCGTAAAAGGCGGGAAGGTAAAAACAGTGTTTCCTTGCAGCCATGCCAGCCACATGGCCATGGACTTGCACAACACTGGCTCTTCCAGGTTGATTAGGAGATGAGCACCGCCCCTAGAGTCGGACATGACTAGCACACATGTGCGGGGGGAACCTTTACCTTTACCTTATGTTTAAAAGCAATGCCAGAGAACAATGGTATTTGAACTTCTCAGTTCTTGGTAGGTCAATACCATCAATTTGGATTTTAAAAAAAATTATACTGCCCATCTTCCAGCGGAACTCTGGGTGGTTTACAAGAGGATTAAAAAACAGCAATACAATACAAAATAAAAACAGAAGGAACCGAGACAGTAAGAGGGAAAACCCTCAGCAAGAGGTGTCAGAAAGGTGGGGGGGAGAGAAAAAAGTAAAGTAAATAAAATTAAAGTTTGCCAAATGCCTCCCTAAAAAGCATGGTTTTGAACGCTTTTTTGAAGGTGGGCAGGGACTGTGCAAGGCATAACTTTTGTACCATATTCATTTGGGTTGGTCATCAGATATTCTGTCTTCTTTGCATTTGGGCTTGTTTAAATCTAAAGGTTAGATTAAATCTAATCCACAATATTGAAGTTTTTTTTAAAAAATACATAAAATAAGCAGAATAGCATTTGTCAAGCTTACAATGACATATGATGCTGACCACCATCAATTGCTGCCCCTGATAGGGACGAATGAGCATGTCTCAAAATCAAAATATAAGCAGACCCAAATATGCTGACAGGGTACAGGGTCAGGTTAACCCAGCAAAACCTGGCATAACAGCTGGGACTCGGCACGATATCTTAACAGCTCGTGGGTGCCAGTCTATGAGGTGTCATTTTGCTGAGGGCAACATATGGCAGCTAGCCAGTAATAAGGAACAAGCTTTGAACTAGGAACATAGGGTCAAGTCATTCTAGGCTTTGGAGGCCAAATGGCTATAAGCCAAAGAACATGAGCTGATGAACAAGCACATGTAGGCATGTGTAGGCGAACAAAATACGTCAGCCTTAGATCATGCTTACGGTACAGAAAACTATATAACTATCATTAAAAACCTTATTACTCCTTTGTCCAGGACAGCAGGGCCATCTGGCCTGTGCTGTGCCTTGGATCCTTTGTTCCTTAAGCTAACCTATTCTCTGTACTGTATGTGTTCTGTTGTATCTCTGTTGTTCTTTAATAAACCTTTTGCTATATAACTAACTCAGCGTGGCAATTTTGATGAACCATCAATGCCGCATTGACAATTTATATTGGTGCATTGGCAATTTATAAAGAAAACCCCAATGCCAATTCTTAAGGTAAAATTTTTTGACTTTATCACCCCAAAACTCTATCTCCTTACTAAAGCTTGTGGACATGTGTCACCATTCTACTTCAGAAATGGAGATTCTCTGTGCCCTTATTGCTCAACAGCATAGATGACCCAATCCCAAACACCCCTTAACTCCAATCATGAATCACTATTGCCACTTAACATAGCACATTCTGCTGAGACCTACTGTGTAGTAATATATAATCCCTATTGCAACTGGATTGTGACCTCATTAAAATCTGCCTCAGAATCCAGTCATGTCATTTTTTCAAGTCCTTTGCTGGGATAAAAGAGCAGGTCACGGTACTATTCAGATGGCTTGAAAGCAATGACTTCCTTGAGTTGAGGAACACATATTTGGTCCTAAAAGCTAAACTCACAGATGCCTCTTAAAATTAATGGGAACTTCTACCAGTACTTTAAGTGACACCTACATGCCCAACCACCACCACATAAAATAGGATAAAATACTGCCATCTTGAGAACATGCTGGTGAAATTGGTGCAATGTACTTCTCAATAAATGTAATTAGGTTCAGGGCCGAGAGATATATGGCTGCTCTGATGATCTTATCTACAAAAAATAATAGAGAAGAGAAGTTATAACTAAAATAAATTTCAAAAGGGCAGTTTTAGGTCAAGTAAATGAAACAAATGTGTGTCACCACATGCTAAATTTAAGAGAAAAGTAAATATTCCCACATGGAGGGGGAGGGAGCTTAGTTTGTCAAAATAATATAAATATTAACAAAACAAATTAAATTTATATAGATTTATATGCTTTAAAATGTAATAGAACAGAGGATGTCAGAATTAATATCTGACAGAGACATGAAATAATATTAGGAGTGGCACAGGATATAGGAAACAATTTTAAATATTTTCACTGTTTTTTGAAATGTCCGTGGGCTTAAGACAAGCAATAAAAATTGCAAATATAGTTGCAGAAAAGACTAAAATAATAAAAAGAGAGAGGAGAAGATTTGGTGCAAACAGTAAGGCAGTTTCCAAATATCTATTTCAACTTCTGGTAAAAGCATGATTATTTGAGCCAGGCAATTTTCCATCCAAACCTCTTTCAAATACCTTAGTTCCTACCGTAGGTATCCAGATTCATATTGTGAATGTAGAAGAGCAATAAAAAACCTTAGGCCCCCAGATGTTCATGGACTAAAACTCCCAGAAGCCTTCACTATTAGCTGTGCTCGCCAGGATTTCTGGGGGTTGTAGTCCAAGAGCAATATCTATCTATCTATCTATCTATCTATCTATCTATCTATCTATCTATCTATCTATCTATCTATCTCTATCATCTGGTCTTTTTTCCAAATATGTTCTTGAACATATAGTATATATTACATAAACATATTATTGTCTTAGAGTTGGAATGCTAGAAGGGATCCTAGGAATAATCAAGTCTAACCCCTGTCAAGAAGGCCCAAGAAGGAATCGAACTCCCAGTCTCTGAGCTATCCAGCAATTCATGCAAGCTAGCATTTGCGTGTGCTTATGTAAGATTACACAGTAGAGTGGGTATCCACTGAATCAGCATCCTTGAATTCACTTCTTCCCTGTCTGAAAGTCTAAAATGAAAAGCTCCACAGAAATACATCTTTATATGTATCTTTAATGCATATTTACCATAAATAGCCACTACTAGAGGAACCAGAGGCAACGCTATATAAAGTACTGGCTACATCTGCATTATTATTAGTTTTGGCATCTAAGGAAGGACTTGGAATTAGAGATGGGCACGACCAGGAAAAATTACCGTTTCGAGTTGTCGTGTGTTGGAGCCGGCCCGTTTCAGCTCGTTTCCGTTTGTCGCGAATTATTTCAAAAATTTGTTGTTTCATTTGTCGTCTGTTGTTAGTACTGGTTTAGGGGGGTAGGGTAGCAGGCTCCTGGAGGCACCTCTCTGGGGTGGGTGCCTCCTCTGGCCCGCTACGAAGGGAAGGCATTTAGCAGGCTCCTGGAGGCACCTCTCTGGGGTGGATGCCTCCTCTGGCCCCCTACAAAGGGAAAAGTAAGGGTACATGACTGTGTAGCCATTGCGTACCAAGTGGCACTGGCAGAGGCACCTCTCTTTTGGGTGCCTCTAGCTCACTAAGAAGGACAGCATACTGGCGTACAGAGTTTTATGGAACTTTGGACTGTGAGCGAGGTGAGAGAAGAATGCCTCTGCTGGGCGCCCTCTGACTCACTAAGAAGGACAGTGTACTTGTGTGTAGTGCAATGCGAGTACAGATCTGGCTTAGGGTTGGGGTTAGGGCAAGGGCTAGGCTTAGGGTTATTACGGGTAAGGTTAGGGTGAGTTAGTGGGCTGCACCTCTGGGTGCCTCTGACCCACTAAGAAGGACAGTGTACTGGCGTATGGGTTAGGGTTAGGGTTAGGGTTAGGGTTAGGGCTAGGGTTATAGTGGGCTTTTTATGCCCGACTGGCACATCCCAGAAGTCTCAGTCAAAACCTGGCCAAGTGGCCATGCGATTGGTGGAATGGCTCCAAAAATTTGCATGGTCCCATCCCATGGCCAGCCCATCATTGCGCAGGTGTAAAAAAATAAAAATAAAAATAAAATAAAATAAAATCAATGGGATTGGAGACAGACGTTTATTGCAAGAAAAACCCACTGCTGCTACTGTAAAAATCCAGGCAGTTAAAATACCTAATTTTCGCATGTTTCTGTGTGGTGCTTTGGTGGGTTTTTGGACCACGATTTCAAAAAAAAAAATTGCGGTCGCCATTTTGGATCCCCCCGCACCGCATGGCATGGCGAGACGACGAGGATGCCCCCCACTAGAGCACCCCAGGACAGGAGAGGGGGAAAGGCCAGGGACCCCCCCCCCCAGAAACCACCCCTCTGGTAGGTGCCCTCACTCAGGCAGGCATATTTTCGCCTGCTTTTTTGGCCGGGAATCGGTTTTTTTAAACTTTTTTTCTGTGCCGCTTGGCATTGCGCAATCGCTGCGCGCGATGCCATGAACGACAATGACAAATCAGACCCAATTTTTCTTTTATCGGTTCGAGTTCGAGTTCTGACGGCTTAATTGTCGTTACCGTTTCCATTGCGTAACGGAAACGAGGAACGGAAACGGAAACGAGAATTTCGCCAAGTCGTGCCCATGTCTACTTGGAATCAATCCTCTGCAGATATCACAGTCTTACTTTATATATGTTTGAAGTAGATATGAGCATGAATTTAAAAATAAATTGCTAAATTCAACAAAATTGCCAATTTTTGGTTCATAGTCATGTAAATTGATACCCCCAAATAATACCAATTGACAAATTCTTTGAGAAAGTTGATTTGTTAGGCTATAAAATGCCTCCATTAGGCACCTGGAAACATTAAAACTGCAGAGAATCTTCCTCCAAATCTCCTCTACAACCCCTGCAAGTTTGGTCAAGATTGGGTTTCGATGTCTGGGTTATAAACCCACATGGAGGTCCACCCAAAAAAGTTTCCCCAGGCACCTAGAGACACCAAAATTAAAGAGAAGCCTCCACTAACCATTCTCTACAACCCTGTCAAGTTTGGTGAAGATTGGGGTTCCCCAAGCCAGCTGCTAAAGGCACTTTCCTTGGAGGGTACATAACTCAGATATCTGAAATCCAATCTTCACAAAACTTGGACAGTTTGTAGAGAAGAGTTGCAAGAAACTTCTCTGCAATTATGGTATCTTTCTGTGCTGGGAGTCATTTTCATGGGGTGGGGGACTCTTTCGGAGTGCATAACCTGGACATCTGGAGTGCAAACTCCACCAAACTTGCAAAATTGTAGACAAGGGTCAGTGGAATTTTCAGTATGATTTTGATGTCTGTAGGTTCTTAGGGGGAGGTATTTTATAGGGACCTAGGCCCCAGTCACACGACCATTTTGATGCTGTGTTTGCTGCAAATGACTGTGCAGCAAAATATCGTGCCTCCACTCCAAAGTGCAGCATTTTGGCACCCCAGTCGACCACACCCTCTGAAGCGCACTTTAACAACATCATCCTATACCACCACTAGGGGTTCGATGCGTCCATCACTTTTGCAGCAGGCGGTTAGTAACATTGTTCCTTCATGTAAACCTGCCCACATTACACAGAGGAAAAAATATCTCAAACTTTCGCATGAACTCTTGCAGTAATACTAGAAGGCTGACATGCCAGTAATTAGCAAGCAAATCACTTATATATATATATGGTGAAAGGTAGATCAATAAACAGGGAAAAGATGTGCATTTGGCAAGAAAGAAGTATACACCCCTGCCATTGGGGCATTAGCTGCGCACCAAATGTCATGTGACTGCCCACGATTTTAGTATGCATCAAAATAGGATGCGTAGTTAATAGCCGTGCAACTGAGGCCTTAAAAACTAAAATGAATCAACAAATCAATCCATCAAATGTCAGAAAAAATGTGAATTAGTTATTTGTGATTTGTTGGCCTTGACAAATCATGAATCAAAATGACTCACATTTTTTCTGATTCATACCCATCATATCACACATCTAGAGAAATGGACTATAGATTATTTATCTGTATGTCCTTGACAAAATACCATTAAAATGAATCTAATATATAATTAGTGTATCCAATGAGCCTACTTTATTTCCTCAAAACCACTTTTTCATATCACTCCACATAAAGGGAGGTGAATTTTAAGGGAACTCTAAGGGAGCTGTTATCTCCACTGTACATGCGTGTTTAGCTTTCAGTAATGAACTGGATGAGGATGAACAAACTGAAACTAAACCCAGACAAGACAGAGGTGCTCCTGGTGAGTCGAAAGGGAGAACAAGGGATAGGGATGCAACGTACTGGATGGGGTCACCTTCGAATTGGAAAAAAAAGAGTTGCACAGCTTGGAGGTGCTCCTGGACTCATCCTTGAGCCTAGGTGCCAAGGTCACATCTGTGGCCAGGAGTGTATTTTTACAATTAAAGCTAGTACGCCAGTTATGCCAATTTCTTGAGAAACCTGCTCTGGCCATGGTAACACATGTCCTAGTGATGTCCTAGCTGAACTACTGTAATGTGTTCTATGTGGGTCTACCAATGAAAAGTTTCAGGAAACTTCAACAGGTCCAAAATGCAGCAGCCAGACTGCTGAATGGGGCAAGATACAGAGATCACATTACGCCCCTATTAAAAGGGGATTCAAAAGGGGATTGGACAGATTCCTGGAGGAGAAGTCCATCACAGGTTACAAAGCATGATGGAGATGTGTAATCTCTAGGCTTAAAATCGGGGTACTTCATTTCCATGCTACTAGATTCCTGGGATCACTATTTTTGAGTACATAACCTTCCAATTAAAAATGATTTTTACCTGGGGGGACCCACTTTGGAGTTTAATAACACTGCCCCCTGAACCATAAACCTCTCCAAATTTGGAGGGCTTAAAGGGAAAAGTCCAAGGAAGGTGTGACAACACCCTGGAAGCAGGAGAAATGCATATGTTAATCATCAGCCAATCCTAGCAGGAGGGCGGGGATTGTATGGTATAAAAAGGGTGGAGCCTGGTCTGTGAGAGTTAGTTAAGAAGAGTTAAGAGTTGAGGGTTTTTGAGAGTGAGTGCTGAAAGAGAGCACAGCTCTGTTAGAGTTCAGTCAGGCAGTGAGGGCTTTACTGTTTACTGGTTATTAAAGACAGGGAGGCTGGGAGAGTTGATTTAATCTATTTTATGTTTAAGGCAACGCATACCAACTTCAGACATTATTGTATTTATTTATTTTCTCAATAAACTTCATGATTATTTTTATGTTATACATCTGAGTCTGCCCCAGTTCATAAGGCGACAATGTAAAAGGTGGCAGCATTTCCAAGGGTCTTCTGTGAAGATTAATAAGTTGGTTCCCTACACTTCATATTTTTCATCACAATCACACGTTTAAAAGGGAGGTGTCGTCACAGAAGGTCCACCAAATTTGGTGTCTCTAGTATCCAGGAGAGCCATTGTATATTGTAATAACCATTTCATATTGGTTCATTTCATTTCCAAAATTATTTTTAAAATTTGTTAATAACAAAATGAAAAACGAAATGAAATGAAAGGCTAAGTTTTCATTTCATGCCCATCTCTACTCTGTACCTACAAAACCATGGAAAGGGAAGTCATGAGGCAGAACTGACCTGGCAGGACATAACAGTGATGATTGCAAATAAAAGTGTGGTCTGGGTGAATCTTGTATTAGAGCAAACATCTATACTGTGTACAATATAGAGAACAGAAAGCATTTTGCTTATAAAGAACTAAAGGTTTATGATTATATCCTAACAAAATTGAAAGCTTGAAACATCATTTTTTGCCTTTTATTTTAATTGAAACTTTGAAACATTTTTCCCATAAAGGCATTATTCAATACAAAACTTTGTTTCTATGGATGGATCTTAATGGTTCCTTTTTCTATTTTTATCTATTTTTTTACTATAGAATCATAGAATCATAGACTATAAGTCTTTCCTTCTCTTATACAGAAGTCCCCCAGCAATAATTCACAGTCCAGGTCCAGAGAAGCAGGCAGAAAGTAAGTGTTCTGATCTGGAACACTGTCCATTTTGGGAGGGCTGGTAAAGGTGAGTGATGGGGACAGGGCTCTGTGGCATTGCTCTTCCCTGAGGTGTCTCTCTCATGCCTGTCACTGCCAGGGTCCCCAGCACTGAAATGGGACTGGAGTAAGCACCATGGCACTTGTTGGGTGGTATGGATGAGGTAGCACTTCACTAGCATTTCTGAAGCCTCAAGTCCCTGATCCCCTTCCATTGCCAAATGGGCTGGGTGGAAGCAGGTGGCTCTCCTTGTCATCTGTCCCTGTTTGCAGCTCCGCAGAGATGCAGAAAAGGGGTTCCCAGTGCTTGACAACCTCTCTCCACATGTCTCCTTTTTTCAACATGGTTGAAGAGAACCATGAATTCCGCAGTTCCAGCCTTCTTAGTCCCACCATCCCACCCCGCTACCAGCAATACCTTCCTCCACATGTTCCAGGAGACTCACTCTCTCCCAGGTTTTCCTGGGCCTGAAGGGTGGCATCAGACAGTTCACTAGGGCTGCTAGAGGCAAGCCCCCTCACAGTCGTTTTTATTTGCAATTTTACCTGGAGAATACAAAGGCTCCTGTGGCAAGCAGCTAGAAGTTGAACACAAACGTCTGTGTTCTGTACTTAACAATCTGTTTCTTTTTGGATCCTTGACTCACATGTGGATGAAAATGTAATTAATTATCATAGACTTCACGCTTTTGTGAATTTTGTGATGCAGCTTCCCGCTTTTTAAATAATCGCACATGAAAATCACTGTTGAATTGCATGTTCACAGCAAAATGTGTTTAGAAATATGTTGATGTAAACCAATTCATGAGTGCAGGCTGGGGCCAAATAGACCAATTTGCTCGGAAATGGAATTGCAAGTGGCTGAAATTCCATGTCTGGTTCTTTAAAATGTCCCCATTTCATTTCAGGACAAGCCACCTTCTTTTAAAGAGGAATTTATGCTCTCAAAGAAATCCAGAAATTGCAATTTTCTCCTCCTGCCCAGGTAAACAAGGAATGTACATGTCGAAGCCGCTTTTATCCACAAAGTTCTCTTGCTTGGTTCATTTCTGCTAAATGCACACAGTCTCTGTCAGAGACAAACACCGGCCCCTCCCCCAGTCATTTTGATCTGTTTGGGCTCTATCCCACGCTCTTCAAAATACGGATCTAATTTTCTGATAAACCAGCTCTAAAACTTCTGCCCCAATGGTCAGGGGGGTTTTCTTTTAAAAACAACAACCCAGTATTGCCCACTTAACTGGGTTTGAGCGAGTTTTTCAAGAATCAAGGCAGAGGGTGGGTAGTTTTTAATCTGGTTCAAAATCTGAATTTTTTCAAGATGCAAACCTTAATGGGGGTGCAGAAAACCTGGTTTTTCCCCTTTGTTGTCAGTTTACCAGTTATGCGGGTCGGCAACATTCTATCTTGCTGTCTCCCCCAGCTTCTGTCTCTTCGATATTTTGCTCGGGAGACTGCCAGCCAACTCATGGTGAGGAGGAGGAGGAGGAGGAGATTCACTTGCGGGACAAGGATTAAAAAGACAAGTCACGTCTTCTGAGGCCAACCGGCGGCAGCAAGGGAGTGGGTCGGCCTCTGTGGCAGGCCTCCCTTTCCAAAGGTGCCCTGGCAAAATCCTCACCAGCCAGAGACTCTGTTGCCATGCCAGAGGAGGGGGAGGGGGAGACTGTGATGAAAGAAGAGGGAACTCCCTTCTCCGCGAAGGAGCAAAAGGGAATCTTGAGGTTGTCGAGCGAGCTAGCGAGTGACTGACAGGTAGCTTGGAATGGTGAAAGCCAGGCATTGGTCGGCTTTCCCTCAAGGGACAGCAATGAGGAAGCCCTTTGTTGGTGGCTGCCTCAGGTGAGGCTGAGGAGGGCTTGGCGGTGGTGGTACCAGGTAGAGAGGGGGCGTGGAAGCAAAGCGCAGGGCAACTGGCACTGGTTCCTGCCAGCACTGGCATATCTTTATTCTCTCTCTCTCACACACACACACACACACATGCACATACCATTCTGTGCACATGCACTCACACACATATTCTCACCTGCCTGCCTTGTTTCTCGATAGCAGCAGCCTTGTTCCCCACCTCATGTTGACATTGTGACCCCGATCTTTATTCTGTTGCCACCCTGCCCCAGCTTGAGCTCCTGTAGCACCGAAGGTTCTAAGCTCCATGCCGTTGGATATCCCCCTTGGAACTTTTAGATGCAGGTTAATGAAGCGAGGACATATAAAATGTGGTTACGTATGTGGGAACACATGCATTTTCAGTCATGTGATGACTTCATAAAGAAACAAGAGTTTTTTTATAATTAACCGCCTCTTTCACCTGTGTGACAGGGGCCTTAGTAGAACAAGACACATTAGGACAAGTCACAGACAGCTTGAAGGGGCACTGCTGAGCGACTCTGCACTACAATTATATGAAGTCCTGTTCCAGCAGGGAAAACATATGTGAGTGAGGTTATATGAGGACATCTTTGGGAACGATGAAATGTTATGGAAATTAGAAGGAGAGCTGTGGAACTGGTCTGGAGCCAGCTGTTTGAAATAAATCAACAGCTGTAAAAAATTAGGAGAAAGACCAGGAAGGGATGATACTATGTTATTTCCATTGTTAAGATGCAGGGTCCTTTCACAAGTCACAGAATGCTTCCCATCACTGGCTGACGTTGGAGTTTCTTTAAGCCAGGGGTGATGAGAAAGGAGTTCATGGTCGACTTGGTTGGACAACTGGCGAATTCCTGGTGAGCCGCCAAGGTACTGCTGGTTGCTGGGATTCTGACAAAGAGATTTGGACTAGAAGAAATCTGATGCAATATAATGGGAGACACCTTGTTTTCCTCAGTCAGAGCACTCCAATAGATTCATTACTTCAGTGCTGACTGATCAGATAATACTGAGGAGGTGTTCCTGCTTTTCAGATTTAGATCACAACACAAACCAGGGAGATTCTAATTTTAAAAAGAGCTAGATAAAGGTTTATTGAAATAAGATGGAAGACAGTCATCAATCCAGAACAAGGGATCAGCCTGAGACCCAGAGCTGACAGAAGAACATGGTCATTCCTTACATGGCTGACGTGTCTGAAAAGCTTGGATTTTTGGCAAACTCCACGTCCCTGTACACTTCAAACCCACAAACACAATAAGGCAGAGCCTCATCCACCTAAAAGATCTGATACCAAAACACAAGAGGAGCAATACAGTACATGGGGTCAAACGCAGTGAGGAGTGTGCAGACTTCTATATTGGAGCAGCTAAATAGCCACTAAACAGGATTGCCCTGTATATGAGGAGCAACAAACAACTCAGAACCATAATCAGCAGTGTATTCAAACCACGGTGGAGTGAAACTAAGTTGAACTATAAATTGGAAGCCTACCACCAACTTTTCTTAGACTGAAGAAGCTGCTTGGATGAGTAGCGAAACATTTTGATCCCACAAGAAAAGAAGTCCCGTTGTCATGACTCAACTCCCGGATGACCTCACCTAGACAACTGAAAATCCCCATAAACATACCCCATCACTGCCTTCTGCAGAATGACAAGATGATGACAGTGGCCATTTATCCGGCCATTGGCATTGGATTCTGCACGGAAGAAATTGAATTACAAAATGGCAGCAAAGCACAAGGAAGCATTATTTGTTTGTTTGTTTGTTTGTTTGTTTATTTATTTATTTATTTATTTATTTATTTATTTATTTATTTATTTATTTATTTATTTATTTATTTATTTATTATGGGACTTCTATACCACCCATCTTCCTGAAGGAACTCTGGGCGGTTTACAAAAAGCTGATCAAGTTCAGCCTAGTCAGACAGACTCACGAATGACAATCAGTACAATACACAAACAATTTAAAAACAGAGTGAGAACCCCTGGCGAAGAACTGCAATAACTAAAACAGATGGCGGGGGGGGGGAACCTAAGCTAAGTGACCGAAGGCCTCGCAAAAGAGCAGAGTCTTTAAAGCTCTGCGGAAGGCCGGCAGGGACTCTGCAAGGCGCAGTTCGCTGGGAAGATGGTTCCACAGAGTCGGGCTGGCCACCGAGAAGGCCCGGTTCCGGGTCGAGGTTTTCCGGGCCTCTATAGGGGTGGCCACCTGAAGCAAGTGCACCCGCGACATCCGCGTTGGCCGGGCCGAGGTTGATCAGTAGTGAATTGCTTCTTTTTGTATAGCAGGGAGTGGCTGGTTTTGCTGTAACAAGGCTTTATTGCTTTTCTCTGCCTTCTGCTCTGTAGTCACCTGATCTGATGTAAAGGGGATGCCAGATTCTCTTCAGCCGAGTGTCTGCTGTCCCCAAACAATGTTTCCTTCTTCCTTTCTGTATAGGGCATGCTACCACCTGAGAAAGGCCTGTATAGGGCATGCTGCCACCTGAGAAAGGCCTAAAGGGAGGGTCATTAGTGATCATTGGGCCATTAAAATATACACAACACACCCCAAAGCTTGAAAAAGTTACTTCTTTGGATGATAACTCCTAGAATCTGAGAGCTGGCATGGCCACTATATAGGAGGTTCAAAAAAATTGCATTTTCTGAATCTGGTTCTTAGTAACATACAGCACATAAATGCTTCCTATGAAACAGAACAAACACAAAACCTATCAGCAAGCAGTTAGTTGGTGCCCCTGCTGATTTGTCATGCAGAACAGGTCATGATTTTTGAATATCTTTGAAGTAATAAGGGATGCTCAAAGCATATACAGTGGTACCTTGTATAAAAGAATTAATTCATTCCAAATGAAATTATGTTAAGCAAATTTTCCTTTGTACAAATTTACCATAGGAATGCATTGGAAACATGTTTTTTCTCTTGTACGGATTCGCCCCATAGGCAATTCTGTCAACTGTCAAGCGATTTCCCCCTATCTCTGGAAATTCTTTTCTTTAAGCGGATTTTCTATTAAACAAATTGCTTGTTATACTTTAAAAATGTATTTCCGGCATTATTTTTCAATGAAGGTCTTCTATACCATTTTAAAACAACAATATTAGTTGGAGAGCACTGGAGATTTATGGGTCCCATTTTTATCTTCTTTCAAACTGGTGATAGTGGAAGATTCACTCCCAGAGTGACTAGTATTTAGATGTGTAATTTTCAGATGGATCATGTCAACAGGAAAACTGTTCCTTCTTTTCTTCTAGTGTAGGTTGACTACACGCCCCCCTTGACTTAATTAAGTTAATAATCAAACACAAGAAGTAATCAAACACAAGAATTTAACCTACAGTTAAATTTTGCCTTGAGTGAAGGAAAGAAGTAGTCATTCTTAACATACAGTGGTACCTCTGATAACGAATTTAATTCATTCTCAGAGGCAATTTGTTATCCGAAAAATTTGTTATCTGAAACATGGTTCCCCATTGAAATGAATGGGAAACTGATAAATCTGTTCTGGAGGTCGAAAAAAAGGCAAAAAAGCTGGGGGGAGGGTTTCCAGACCTCTTTAATGCACTTTAAAGTCTTGCAGTGCTGGAACACCCTCCAGAACATCCCCCTGTAGTGCAATGCAAACATGGATAAGAGAAACCAGCAAGACTACCCCAGCCTGTTCCCACCCAAAGTGCAATGGGGAAAATGCAAACAAATAAACATAAGCAGGAAGAAAAATCCATCCCATTTTTGCCTACAAAGCAATGAAAAAAGACTACAAACAAGGAGAAATGAAACCAGCAAGACTACCTCAGCCTCTTTCAGCCAAAAATGCAAAGAAAAGCAGTGGAAACATTAATAAAAGCTAGCTCCCTATCTTACCAAGTTCGAAAGCTTCAGATCCCTCAGCAAAACATGTCCAGAATGGCTCCAAAACACCATGAAAAAAATCTTTCAACTCCTTCCACCCGTCCACAAACTATGCATCCTGCAATGCATGCAGGGTACACATTTTTGCAAGGCATTATGAAACATTTGTTATCTGAAGCAGCCCATAGGGAACATTTGCTATCCGAGGCAGCCCTATACACAGAATTTTCCATTTGTTATCCGAAAAATTTGTTATCTGAGGCATTCTTTATCCGAGGTATTACTGTACTTATTTGGAAGGAACAGGCAATAAAATATTTGGGACTTATTTCCAAATAAGTGTAAATCCAGTTAGGGTGTGATCAAGAGAAAGCTAAGCTGCGTTGTATCAATAGGTATACTGAATCATAGCAAATTTCCTTTTTGCAAGATATAAGGAACTGTGCTGATTGCTCAGAAGAGATTTTGATATGCACAATCCCTTTTTCTTCTTACAAACACTGTAGGTTGGTCATATACTTTTTTGCATTGCCATAATTTTGAAAACAAGAATTCGAAGAGAAACTTGAGAAGAAAGCCTCTGTCTCTTCCTGAGATGTGTGGATCATGAGTTGGTATATATAGCTTTTGATATTTCATTCTGTGTGACCTGACCTTTCCTTTTGGGATTAAAAAAAGTGGGGGTTAAAAGTTCCTTGGTTATGAAACTTCCATCAAATGTAGGTAAAGAGGATCCTGATGATATTCTTGATTAGAGATGGGCACGACTCAAAAAATGGTGTTTCGTTTGTTGTTTGGTTGTTTAGGGGTCCGTTTCGGTTCGTTTTCATTTTCGTGACGTTTTTTGCAAAAAAATTCATTTTCGTTTTGTTAGGTAACGAAACGAAAAAATGAAAATGAAAACGAAAAATTGCTGTTTCGTTAACATTCTTTTTAGTTCAATGCATCTGCTGCAACGAAAACGAAAAACACGGCACATTTGGTCGTTTCGTTTTTGCTTTCGTTTTTTTTTTAAATGTTGTTTCGTTTTTGTTGCGTAACAAAACGAAACAAAAATGAAAATGAAAAATCGCTCATTTCGTGCCCATCTCTATTCTTGATTAATGAATTGATTTCAAAATGAATGCCTCTCTCCTTTATCGTTTTCAAGAGTGAGAAATTAATCAGAGGGATTATTTTTTAGAAAAAGTTTGAATTTAGTTTATGTGGACAAAATGGTACACAAAGATCCGCTACTGATTGTGCAAAAAGAAACACATTCTGAACTCATATATTATGGATTCGCTTATTGGGCAGATATAAAACATATTGGAGTATAGTCAAAGTGTCTTAACATAACAGCAGAATATGGTCATGGCTCATTATCAGAGACATTTTTAACACATACACATAACATGCTGTTGTTTCACTGATGCAGAGAATACGATAATAAAATGTTTCGTTTAAAATGCTTATGTTTCACATCCATACAAGACAATATGCACTAGAATTTGTTCCACAGTTGATTTCCTAGGGCACCTTGCCAAAGAAAGCTCAACTGAAAATAACTGGAGAAAGACTAATGCTTCATTCCTCAACTATTTATTTGTTTCCTGGCTTTAATATCTCAGCTTCAACATTGGCACTTACCCTTCTTCATATAGCCCGAAACACATAAACTGTTTTTATGTTGTTGTTTTTAAAAAAACATCCTCTGAGCACTCTTTCGTTAACATCTGTTGTTCCAGTAACACACTCTGCGCCAGCCTCAAAACAATAAACTAAGTGGAAAGATGTTCATAATAACAGGAGCTGAATGCTGGGGATTGTTATCAACATCTTGCTCCTGGGTCCTGTAAATTCTGCTCTAAGATAACAAGAATGTAGATCTAGACGGCCCTCAAGACATCCCTGCTAAGTTCTCCAAAACATAATAAGATAAAATTCATTTTTAATATGCTTTTCATACTCAAGGCATGCATAGTTTATCTGCTTGACCAAAAAAGTCAGTTGCAAGGTGACTAGTGCTTGTAATACATCAACACTTATGACTGGGAAGAAATTATAAACTTTTATTATTTCCAGATTAAAGAGTGCCTTCTAGCCTACCTGTCAAAACAGTTAAATTTATTGCATACAATACTTATGAGCTTAGATGACATACAATCACAGAAGAAGCTCAAATATGATGTAAGCTTTAAAAGGTCTGATAGCTGTTGTGAGTTTTTCGGGCTGTTGGGCCATGTTCTGGAAGTTTTTCTTCCTGCCAGGAAGAAAAACTTCCAGAACACGGCCCAACAGCCCGAAAAACTCACAGCAGCTATCAGATCCTAGCCGTGAAAGCCTTTGAGAATACTTTAAAAGCTCCTTGTTCTGTGGGAATAAGTACCTTCTCATAGCTCCACCAGGGCTTAGGGGAAAATATATTTTTGAACTACATCTCCCAGAATATCCCAGCCAGCATGGCTCCATTTCCCCTTCCCACCTGACGCCTCAACATTCACAAAAGCTTTTCCATTCAAGCTTTCATTTGCATTTCAAACAGTGATCAGCAACCCAGTACCATAAAGGGGTTCCCCCTCCCCCATTGTATTTTCTGTGTTACCCTGTTAGGTAGGTAGTCTTGTGCTGTGCAGGAGACCATGGGAAATGTTCTTCCAAGGGCTGATGGGATGGGTAGAAAAGTAGTTTTCCCCCATACAGGCTCAGGTGGTGGGGGGGGAAGATCTTAATTTTTCCATTCCATACCTCGCTTTTGTTTTGTTCCAAGAACTCAGGTAATTTCCCACCCACCACTAACGTGATAAGCTAATATTATAGTATGTGGTAGCAGTAAAACTGTGACCTTGGTAATGTTTCAGGAAGGCTTCCGACAATCATGACTGAGTCCCTGGATGCCATTTTACAAGTTAAAATAGTTTTAAGTTTACCTAAGGTTTTTACATTTTTTAAAATAGCCCAATGTATTTTAACCAGTTTTATAGTGTTGTTGTTTTTAATGTATAATATATCAAGTTTTTATTTCTGTTCTTTTTAATACTGTGACCTGCCGTCAGCCCCCTGTAGAGAGAAAAGTGGACTATAAATAAGACAACTGAACCCCATAAGAAGAGCCAGGTTTCTGTTAGGTATTTCCATTTCTAATTCAGTTTTCACCAACAACTAATTTGTGTCAAAGTCTTCAATCAAGCTGGCAGGCTCAAATCTCTACCCAGCATATGGCTGACGACTTTATTTGTATTTCCATGGAGCTAAATAATATCAGTTCAGCCTGATAGTTTATTAGGGCAAACAGCACAAGCACGGTGTGAAAGTATAAATGAACACAGAGCTGACATCAGAAATAAACAGTACAGAAATGTGTAAAGCCCCTTCCACCTTTCAGGAGAACCTGCTGCTTAAAGGGACATTAGAGGAAGAGATTCCTGATGCAGAATTCATCAGGAATGTCCAGTCTGTCCCAAGAGGCTTGAACCAAGATGAAGATGAAGCTGATCATAAAGAAGAACAAAATCGTCATTACAGAGCAGCTACACAACTTTAGAATTGATAGGGAAGAAATCGAAATGGTTAACGATTTCGTATACCTCGGTTCAAGCATCAGTCCAAATTGAGATAGCCTCCAAGAAATCAGAAGAAGGCTGAGACTTGGAAGGATAGTTTTGAAGGAAGTAAAAAATATGCCATCAAGTGTAAAGATGTGTTACTGGAAACCAAGACCAAGATTATGCACACTGTTGTATTCCTGTTCATGATGTAAAAACTGGACAGGTTGACTAGGGTGACGGGGAAGGGGGAAATTAGAGATGGGCACAAAATGATATTTTGTTTCATTTTTCATTTTTCGTTTCATTAACTAATGTAACAAAAATGAAGTACTTTTTTAAGAAAAATGAAACGAAACGAACTGGGAATTTTCATTTCATTCCATTTTGTTTTTTGTTTTTTGACAAGCCGAGCCTCCCACCGTCCTAATGCTGATCAGCTGGAGGGGGGCAGCTGGCACAGCCCCGAGTGCCAGCTGATCGGCTCTTCGGGGGCAGCCAGCAGGGCCCTGCACACCAACTGATTGGCGCTTCGGGTGGCAGCTGGCAGGGCCCTGCATACCAGTTGATCAGCACTTGGGAGGGCAGCCATGCTAGCATCCCAACCATTTTCAGAGGGATCTTGCCGAGCTATCATTAGCTGGACCCCTTTAAAAATGGCCCAGTCGGGGGGATCCCCAGGTGGCGACTGGGCCATGTTTAAAGGGGTCCAGCTGATGACAGCTTGGCAGGATCCCTCTGGATGACAGTTTGGGGCTCTTGCACTGGCATCTCACACAGGCACCCGATTGGGGGGATGGGCTTTTAAACATTATTTTTACCACCAAACCAAGCACCAATGGCCACAGCCGCCACTTGCTTCAGTGGCTTAGAAAAACAGTTTTAAAACCCCATGCTTCTCCTCCCCCCATGTGCCTGATTGGGGAAAGGTGCTGGGTTTTTAAAATGTCTTCGAGCCACTGAAGCTACCTTGGTGGCTCAAAGACATTTAAAAAACACCATGCCTCCCCCCCCCATTGGGTGCATTGAGGGAAACAAATAATGAAAAAACAAAAAAAATGATTTTTTTAAAAATCATTTTGTACAAAATGAACCCCTCCCCCCAAAAAATAAAACAAAAAATGAAACAAAACAGAATTCTTCCATTTCGTGCCCATCTCTAGGGGACATGCTTCATTTGAAACATGGTGCAGGAGGAGAGCTTTACAAATAACTGAGGGCCTTTTCACACGACCCCTAAGATCCGCTGGTCCCTTAAATTCGGACCAGAGATCTTGGGGGTTTGTTTCTGTTCCTGCGTCCCCACCCCTCAGCACTTCCTGCTCCTGTCGGCGTGAGGGGGGGAGGGGAAAAAGGACAAAAGAAGCCTTTACTAACCTGCCGGTGCCAGTCGAACTTGCCACGAGCCCCGTTACTTCCTGGTTCCGTCTCAAGGAGCTCTTAAAGGGGCAGGAGGCAAAAAAACAACAGACAAACCAGGAGAGCCCGGCACTCTTATCCGCATCAAATTTTTTCACCTCCAGAGAGAAGGTACAAGAAAAGTGTGCTGGGTTACGCTAAAGTGGGCGGGGTCGCACTTAATTGTCTCCAAACTCCGGAGCTGGTGGGGAAACATTTCTAAGCTCCGGAGCTGGGAGCCATTTGCAGTGCAGCTTAGGGGTTGTGTATAGAGATGGGTACGACTTAGCGGTATTCCCATTTCCGTTTCCATTACTCGTATCCGTTACTCTACAGAAACGGTAACGGGAATTACTCCGCCAGAATTCGAGCTCGAACCGACGAACAAACAATTTGGTCTGATTTGTCGTGCTTGTTACTTGCATCGCGCAATGCCAAGCGGCACAGAAAAAAAGTTTTTAAAAGTTAAAAAAAAATGATTCCCGGCCCTAAAAGTAGGCAAAAACTGTCTGAGGGCACCTACCAGGCCAGAAGGGTGTTTTATTTGGGGGGGTTCCCCGCCCCCTCTCCTTGGCTATTGCTACTGCTGCGCTGCTGGTACCAGGCTGGGAGGGCGCATCCATTTGCCATGCCGTGCGGGGGATCCAAAATGGCGACCGCAATTTTTTTTTTGAAATCGTTGCCCAAAACCCCACCAAAGCACCACAGAAACATGCGAAAATTAGCTATTTTAAATGCTTGAATTTTTACAGTAGCAGCAGTGGGTTTTTCTTGCAAAAAAAAAGTCTCCGTTGATTTTATTTTATTTTATTTTATTTTATTTTATTTTATTTTATTTTATTTTATTTTTTTACACCTGCACATTTGCAATGATGGGCTCGCCCATGGGAGTGGACCATGCAAATTTTCCACCAATCGCATGGCCACTTGGCCAGGTTGACCACAGAGACTTCTGGGATGTGCCAATCGGGCATAAACAGCCCACTAATCGTAGCCCAAACCCGAACCCTAAGCCTAAGCCTAACCCATACGCCAGTACACTGTCCTTCTAAGTGGGTCAGAGAGGCACCCAGAGGTGCACCCCAATACTCACCCTAACCTCACCCGTAACTAGCCTAACCCTAGCCCTTGCGCTAACCCGTCTTAACCCTAAGCCAGATCTACTTGCATTGCACTACATGCAAGTACGTGAGACACAGTGGGTGCAAAGAGTCTGCCAGTCCGTCACTTGTGGCTCTGGCTGACTCCTGCAGCTCCCTCCAGGAGCCCACTACCCCCCCAAACCAGTACTAGTGACAACGAAAAAACAAAAAAATGAACCGACTAATTTTTGCAAAATTTCGCGAAAAACGGAAACGAGCCGAAACGGACTGCCTCCGACACACGACAACTCGAAAACGTCATTTTCCCTAGTCGTGCCCATCTCTAGTCATGTATAAACGCCCTGAGACTGCCAGAAAGACAAACAAGTGGATTCTAGAGCAAATGAAGCCTGAACTATATTGAGGCAAAAATGGTAGAACTGAGACTGTTCTATTTTGGGTACATCTTCAAATCATAAAGGAATTACAGAGTGTCTAAATGTGAGTTTAAAACACCTGTGATGCAAGTAGCAAGTTCCCTCAGGGCAAAAGCTGCAGGAGGCCCACTGAATCCTGCTGAGATAACAGAATTCCATAAAGTATTCACAGCCTACTGCTCACTCAGGATATGGTGATAAACTCAGCAGAGGATTAAATCAGCTCCGTGTTCAGCAACTTTTCACAATAGGCCACAATGCCGAAAATGTCGTGTTTGGTCAAAGCTCAGTGTTTGATTGAGTTTTGTTTCCATTTTAAACAACCTTTTTTGTGCTTGCTAATGAAGCAGGCTTCTTGCAGTAAAGATGCATAACAATATACATTTTGCTAGATCTACAGAACTTTTCCCCCTGTGTTCAGTGATGTCACGTTGGTTGATTTGCTGCTCCCATTCATTGCTATTTTGAGGGGAGAAATCTGAACTGGTTTTGTTTTGTTCAATCTGTAATGCAGTCCAGTTCAAATTCAATTGTTGTTATTACATGCTGTCAAGTTACCCGATGACCCTATGAGTGAGAGAATTCCAAAATATCCTGTCCCAAACAGCCACACTCAGCTCTGTGTAGACTCAAGGATGTGGCTTCCTTTGGGAAGTCAATCCATTTGATACATGGCCTTCCTCTTTTCCTCCTGCCTTCAGTCTTTCCCATTATTGTCTTTTTCAGAGAATCTTGGCTTCTCATGCTATGCCTAAAGCAGAACATCTTGAGTTTCAATATGTTTGCATCCAGAGATAGTTCAGGTTTCATCTAGGACTCGCATGCTCATTTTTCTGACTCTCAAGGGTATCTGCACACACTGTACTGATGATGTTAGGTTGTTGTTTTTATTTACAAGAAAGGGAACCATATTACAATGGAGCAGAGTTAATACAAATTGTAATATTGGAGTATCTGTAAAACGTGGATATGAAATTTATAGCCTCCAGATGTCACACTAGTTTTCAATGTCATCATTCTGAATCACTGGCCAACCATTAGTCATGCTGAGTTGGATGAATGAGAGGTGGAGAACAACATCTGGAGGACCATGATTTTTCCACCTTAGCATAAGGTACGCTAATGAACTCAATATATTTCCTGGCTTAACACTTACAGTGAAAGCTACCAATAAGAAGTCTAAAAGCTGTCTAGAGAATTTCTGGCTATGGGTAGAAGATGTTATGCGGTGTCCTTTTCTCTCCTAGCCCTAGAATAAAGATGCAGCACTTCTGTGGTTTTTGTGGGGGGCACACTACCCCCAAATAAACCTATCTTGGATTCACAACATCATTGAATTTGTGGCAGCAAAATTTGATTTAAAAGCTTCAATAAAGCAAGGCACAAGCAGAGTCCACACACCCAGGCTTTCAAAGTTGGCAGCACATCCAGAAGTGCTGTTTGCCTCAGGCACCTGTGCGCATCTAGTTTTCATGATGGTACAATTCACTTCTGGCTGCCACTGCAGATTCGGTGGTAGGATCAGGTGATACTTGGGTGGTTACAAAAATGGAGCAGACACATCCTTGTGTTCCTCAGATTCTACAAGAAGCTGAAACATATTGAATCTAACTTTTAAATACAAATTCAACAAGAAGCTGAAAAAAAATGAATCTAACTTTTAAATACAAAGCAAAGTGTTCTGCTTATATACTGCCCCGTAGCACTTCAACCCCCTTTTTTAACAATTCAATTATGCAGGCTACACATTTCTCCCCCCCCCCCCCGAACCCGAAAGCTGGGTATTCATTTTACCAACCTCAGAAGGATAGAAGGCTGAGTCAACCATGAGCCGGCTACCTAGGATTGAACCCCAGGTCGTGAGTTTTAGCCGCAGTAAAGGCATTTAATCACTGAGCCATGAGGCTCTTCTTTTATCAAGGCATGTTTACAGTTGAAGCTGTTTCTGTGTTCTTCAAAAGCATGAAAGTCCCTCTGTGACATCTTGTGTAGTTTTTCTTTCTCTTCTCAAGCTAATGAAATGACAAATGGTTTCATTATACTCAGTAGGGCCATCGCTGCTTTATTCCTTAAGGGGGACTGTTGGCATGTGTTGTCAAATGATACATCTGTTTCTCTGGCCATTTTCATGTGCATAATAAAAGAGAATAGAGGTTGCCGCAGGGTAGGTAAGGGAAGAGGATACTTATATTTCTTTTCTACTACACAAAGTGATTATTCAGTAGCAGAGGGGAACGTTATTTGGGGTTAAGAAAAACAAGCAAGAATGGTAGAAAATGGTTGCCTTATACTGGACAGTGGTTCCCAATCGAGATGGGCATTTGTTTCATTTTGTTTGCAATGAATTTTTAAAGTAGTTTCATTATGAAACAAAACAAAACAAAACACTATGCTCCCCTGGGTTCTAAAGGACCAAAATGGCAGGGGAGCTTCCTCAAGTAATTCTAGGTAACCCCTGAAATTTGGAAACGTTTGGGGGTCAGGGAGCTTAGTTATGAAGCTCCAAGGGGGTGCACCAGGAAAAAAATATTTCTAATTGGATCTGAACCTCCTATATTTGAGCCAGCCTACCCCCTATCTTCAGCTACAGGTTTTATATACTTACAATGGGAGGGGTTCTGCTTAATTCTACTGGGATACCAATGATTTTATAAATCAACTCCAGTTTCTGGTTCTGTTCAGAGTTAAACTCTGAGAATAGACATGACCACTGAGCAACAGTGCCACCTCGAGTATGCAGGCTTCAATACCCCCTCCCCAGGAACTCAACAAGGGGCAAAAATTATATCTCCCCAATAGAGATGGGCACGACTCAAAAGAATGGTGTTTCGTTTGTCGTTTGTCGTTTAGGGGGTCCGTTTTGGTTCGTTTTCATTTTTTGTGAATTTTTTGCAAAAAAAATCGTTTCCATTTCGTTACGTAACAAAATGAAAAAACAAAAACGAAAATGAAAAATTGCTGTTTCGTTAGCATTCATTACAGTTCAATGTATTTGCCACAACGAAAACGAAACGCACGACAAAATTTCTGTTGTTTCGGTTCGTTTTGTTTCATTTTGGAGACAAAATTTGTTTTTTGTTTCGTTACGTAACGAAACGAAAAAACGAAAATGAAAACGAAAAATTGTTCGTTTCCTGCCCATCTCTACTCCCCAATATAATTCCGGAAGCTAAGCTATTTTCCAATACACTGCAGTTGCTGGGAACCCACCAGCTCTTTAGGGGTATACATTTCAAGTTGTTTGGAAGGGGGACCTCACCTACAATTGATGTTTTGATTAAGGAATTGGATAAGTGGTATCAGACATTTTCAAACCCTCAAAAAGATGAGAAAGGGGCAGCTTTTAGAGGTCTTGGGTTCCCGTTAATACATGAATTAATGGGACTCTGAGAAACTGACTGACATCTTAGTTTTGTCCTGTTAGTGACACCTTCACAAGAACCCCAAGGTCATCTTCTTTGCAAAGAACTTGGCGTCTAAGAACATGGAACCTAAGATTAGATTAAGGCAGGTAGAGTGTCTTAGCCAAGCAACTTTATTGATTTGTATGAACTGTTGGATAGTTTAGTGGTTTAGGTATCTGGTTGGGGTTCGATTCTCCACTACCTTTCCTTCCCAGCAGCTAGACTGGATGTATCAGAGAGTCCCTTCTGGCTCTGCAGTTGTATGATTATTTTTAATTGGGCATTTCCTCCATGCATGTGATAGTGTTCTTCCCTGCTTCTTTCCTCTTTTCTTCCCTTCCTCATACCTGGAAATGCAACTCCATGATGCACAAAGTTTTTCAAAAAAAGTACGGTCCACAAGAGTCTGTTGTATGCTGCTTGTTCTGGGCTTTGTGCAAATAAATCTGGAGGATGGACTCATGTTTTTCTTTCTTTTAAATATGCCTCTTTCCCCACCCCACCCCGCCAGGGCTGGACTGATGGGAGTGACCTTTGGAAGAAAGGCTTGGACAGTTCCCAAGCAGCTGGACAGTTGAAGCTACACCAATAAATCTATGCTGTCAACAGCAGGCAACATGCCTTTATTTTTGAGGTTGGGAGGAAGGTATCCATTGTTCTAAAACAAAAACCAGCCTTTACAACTGCCCTTCCTTCCTCTTACAAGATTTTCTGCCGTGGCAGCAACACCATCTACAATAGCCATGAATTTTAAGAACATCTCAAAGTTACATCCTGGTAGGGCACTTATTTTACCATCTCTCAGCTTCTGGGACCTGCTTTGAAGAAGAGCTATTTAAACTCGAAAGCTTGCAATGTTCCTCATTTTTTATTTTTAATAGTGGCCTATAAAGGTATCACTTGTAGCTTATTTTAGCAATTGTGTTTTGTGATGGCCATGCGGCTCAACCTCCTTTTTCACTTTGATGGCATTGTAAAGAAACAAATCCACCAGTAGGGAAGGTTTCTCCACCGACTCCTGATTTTGTTGCAGCTAGCCAAGGTTGGAGTTCATTTTCCAGGGCACAGAAAGCGAAATTAGCTGTTCATGAATAGTTGCCACCCAGCACTTATTGAGCAGGCATGCTTAGCTTAGACTTTCAAACAAAGAGGCCTCCTGTTTTCTGACCTCTTTGGTTGGGACATCAGCTCCCTCCTGCGAAAAATGTAGCTGGACAGCAACGGGTCTGTTTCATTCATTCATTCATTCATTCTGTCACTCTTCTTCTATATAAGCCTAAGTCAACTCGCCTCTTAAAAAGAACATTTATAAGCTACAGGCAATATTTTATTGTCTAAATGTGGAGGAGAAAAGTCCCCTTGCCTCTATTCAAGCAGATTTCTGCTTGCTGTTGTTATTTTGACATTTTCTGGGTGGCTTATAACATAATTATATAAGTAACACTTTCCTGCCCTCCTCTCCAATGAGCGGGTTACTTATATTACCAACCTTGGAGGGTCAGTAATATAATGCACTTATAAGGCATTAATAATCTATTTTGGACATCATGTTTGCAGGTGGTTTTGCTTTTAGTGCAGCTTTCTGTACATTCAAGGAAAGAAAGCTCTCCATCATAAAACATTGTACATTTGTCTCAGTGACCCTTTCAGCTTTCCCAATCATAGCTGGTTCCCCTCTTCAATAAGTCACAATTCTTTAGTTGATATACTTCTTAAGAAAATCCCCTCTGTCTTAATGAAAGGGTGGCTGAAATCCTGTTACATACCTTACGCCTCTGAAAGGGGGATGACAGATGAAAGAAATTTTTAATACAGTGGTCCCCTGCCCTTTTGTGGTTCATATACTGCAGTCCCACTTATCGCGGAACCACAGTACCCGAAAGGGCTTGAGAGAGGGGGAAAGGTTTTAAAAGCTGGGGCTTTTTAAATCTTCCCCCCTTCTCCAAGACCCAGGCTCCAGCTGATTGGCGCTGGGGTGGGGAAACAAAAGTCTTCCCCACCCCAGCGCCAATCAGCTGGAACCCAGGGCTTGCCTCCATGGAGTCATTGAGCATGCAAGGGAGTGGTGCACGATCTTTAAAAAGGACTTTCAGCCATGGAACCAAATGGCTCCATGGGAGAAAGCCCTTTTTAAAAGATTGTGCGCTACTCCCTTGCACTCCCCCCCCCGGGTTGCTGGGAAGCCGTGTGCGATTTTAAAAGGCTTTCAGCCATGGAGCCAAGCACTTGAGTTTTTAAGCATTGCACGCCACTCTCCCACACACCCCTGGTAATAGGAAGTGGCACACAATGTTTAAAATTGTGCCCCCCCCAGGCCCAACCCAACCCGCATCTGCATATCACAGATTCTCAATGATTGCAGATTGGGTTGGTCCCTAACCCCTGTGATAGACAGGGGTTTACTATACCAAAAGCTTTTCCCTGCCAACTACATCCCTGCAGATGTAGTTGAACCACCCACCCACCATCAATATGGAATTTCTTGGAGATGGAAGTGATGGCGGGGCTCAGCTGAGAAGGAATATGCAATGCTTTCAGTGGCATGATGGAGAAAGTCAGGTAGCTTAGAAATATTTGGAGCGGTTATGGTCTTTCAAGCTACGTGAAGCTCAAGAAGGAGGGACAACCTAAAGTCTCTCCGATGTGCCATAGTAAAAATCTGATGAAAAGCAATGAGCCAATCCACCATGTCTGTAAAAGGGGAAAAAAGCTTCTGAATGCATGTTTAAACTGAAATAAATCACATAGTGTATCATTTCAATTTTAATAATACCCCACCCTGTGTGGACTCGGGTAAAGTGCATAGTCCTAGGGAGTGGTAAACCACTTCTGAGTACTTTTGGTCTGGAAAATCTTGAAAAGTATTACCGTCAGTCAAAATTCACTTAACGGCACATGATTATTATTAATGTTTATAGGGCATCTATCTATCTATCTATCTATCTATCTATCTATCTATCTATCTATCTATCTATCTATCTATCTATCTATCTATATTAGAGATGGGCACGACTAGGGAAAATGACGTTTTTGAGTTGTCGTGTGTCAGAGGCAGTCCGTTTCGGCTCGTTTCCGTTTTTTGCGAAATTTCGCAAAAATTATTCGGTTCGTTTTTTCGTTTTTTCGTTGTCATTAGTACTGGTTTGGAGGGGTAGCGGGCTCCTGGAGGGAGCTGCAGGAGTCAGCCAGAGCCACAAGTGACGGACTGGCAGACTCTTTGCACCCACTGTGTCTCACGTACTTGCATGTAGTGCAATGCAAGTAGATCTGGCTTAGGGTTAAGACGGGTTAGCGCAACGGCTAGGGTTAGGCTAGTTACGGGTGAGGTTAGGGTGAGTATTGGGGTGCACCTCTGGGTGCCTCTCTGACCCACTTAGAAGGACAGTGTACTGGCGTATGGGTTAGGCTTAGGCTTAGGGTTTGGGCTACGATTAGTGGGCTGTTTATGCCCGATTGGCACATCCCAGAAGTCTCTGTGGTCAACCTGGCCAAGTGGCCATGCGATTGGTGGAAAATTTGCATGGTCTACTCCCATGGGCGAGCCCATCATTGCAAATGTGCAGGTGTAATAAAATAAAATAAAATAAAATAAAATAAAATCAACGGAGACTTTTTTTTTGCAAGAAAAACCCACTGCTGCTACTGTAAAAATTCAAGCATTTAAAATAGCTAATTTTTGCATGTTTCTGTGGTGCTTTGGTGGGGTTTTGGGCAACGATTTCAAAAAAAAATATTGCGGTCGCCATTTTGGATCCCCCACACTGCATGGCAAATGGATGCGCCCTCCCAGCCTGGTACAGTCAGCAAAACCTGGCCATGCGATTGGTGGAATGGCTCCAAAACTTTGCATGGTCCACTCCCATGGGCGAGCCCATCATTGCGAATGCACAGGTGTAAAAAAATAAAATAAAATAAAATAAAATAAAATAAAATCAACGGAGACTTTTTTTGCAAGAAAAACCCACTGCTGCTACTGTAAAAATTCAAGCATTTAAAATAGCTAATTTCTGCATGTTTCTGTGGTGCTTTGGTGGGGTTTTGGGCAACGATTTCAAAAAAAAAATGCGGTCGCCATTTTGGATCCCCCGCACTGCATGGCAAATGGATGCGCCCTCCCAGCCTGGTACCAGCAGCGCAGCAGTAGCAATAGCCAAGGAGAGGGGGGGCGGGGAAACCCCCCCCCCCAAATAAAACACCCTTCTGGCCTGGTAGGTGCCCTCAGACAGTTTTCGCCTACTTTTAGGGCCGGGAATCGATTTTTTTTTAACTTTTAAAAACTTTTTTTCTGTGCCGCTTGGCATTGCGCGATCGCCGCAATGCAAGTAACGAGCACGACAAATCAGACCAAATTGTTCGTTTGTCGGTTCGAGCTCGAATTCTGGCGGAGTAATTCCCGTTACCGTTTCCGTAGAGTAACGGATATGAGTAACGGAAACGGAAACGGGAATACCGCTAAGTCGTGCCCATCTCTAATATATATATATATAAGTTTTTTTTAATCCAGAGAAATGGAGCTGGTCCTTGTAGAAATCACACATTACTGATGTTAGTCAGCATATTCCAACAATCCAGGATAGCTCTACAAGGACCAGATCCATTTCTCTGGATTTAAAACTGTTCCCCGCTCATTGTCTCCATATTTCTGCCTACTTGAAATATGCAAGTCTTGACTTTCTTAAACTAGACATTACAAATTAATAATAAAGTTTCAAGCAGAGTTTGAATGACTTTTTAAGACAATGCTTGAGTGTTCGAAACTGTAAACTAAATTACATTTCAGGCTTTAAATCTTCTTGTATAATATCGTAATCTCACATGTAGAGATGAGCACAAATTAAAAATGAATTGCAAAATTCATCCAAAAATCACTAATGTGATTTTTATACCATTTGATAGGCGAACAAATACAAATGAATGAATGTGTAGTGATTTTTGATATATTGATTTGCTGAGCTATAAAATTGCCCCCAGGTACCTAGAAACACTAAACTTGTAGAGCAGCTTTCTGTGACTCCTGTACAATCCCTCCAAATTTGATTACAATTGGATTTTTCCAAACCAGTAGCTAAAAAGCACATTTTGGGGGTGCATTTTGGGGTGCATAACTTAGATGTCTGAAACCCAATCTCACCAAACCTGGAGAGATTGCAGAAGAAATTCATGGAAGAATTCCCTAGAAATTTAGTTTCTCTAGGTGGCTGAGAGTTTTGTGGGTATATAATTGAGATATCTGAAACTCAATCTTCACCAACCTGGAGAGATTGCAGATGAAAGTCATAGGAGGCTCCCTGGTAAATACGGTGTCTCTAGGTGACTTGGAGGCCATTTTATAGTTTTAAGAATTGCATTTACAAATGAGTTCATGGGGAGAGAAATCATAAAATCTTTTTTTGTTTGTGATTTTCTGTTCTTGATAAATGACAAATAAAAATGAATCCCCCATTTTATTATTAATTTTTGTCTCTACTCATGTGCTATTTGCCCTTTCTCTTTTGGGGGAGAAAAAAGGAATTCTGACAAGGGACATGGAAAAAAAGCCAGCTTGCCCCTTTGACCTGTCACACTATACCCCATAAGCTTTCTTGCTTATTGCTGCTCTGAAAAGGTGATAAAGGATCCATGCAAGACTCATAGTAGCTCTTGGTCTGCAATTATATAAGTCTCTGCTTAGGCATCAAGGATCAACTCATTTCACAGCAGAACAGTAATTTCCTTTTTCATGACCACAAGTTCATAAATATTTGCCAAGTGGACAATTTATTATACCATGATGTGTAATAGTGGAGTGTTCTCTTCCTTGGACACCTCTCATAGCTGGTATGCAAATTATAATTATTAGTTTTGAAATTTTGGTATCAGTGCTTAGAACAAAGTAGTAAATTGCAACTAGAGTAGGCCAATCAAAGCCTTCATTGTTCAGCCTATGACCAGGCCTTGCCCCTTGCAACTCCCCACTTATGGGAGTACAGTTTCTCTGGAGAAATGCTTCCTCAGTGACAGAAGAAGATCAGGGTGATATGCTGCCAAAAGGTACCAGATGGGCAGGGCACCCACTGTTGTTTGATACCTTTGTAAATGACCTGGATGAAGGCATGGGGAGATGCTTATCAGATTACCGGGCTGGGGGACTTCCCTTATGAGGAAAGGCTAAAACAATATTAAAACACATAAAATCTTAAAACACATAAATCTTAAAACACATAAAATCACATAAAATCTTAAAACACATAAAAGAACAAACCTTGCTGAGAGAAAATCAGCATGGCTTCTGTAAGGGTAAATCTTGTCTGACAAACCTCTTAGAATTTTTTGAAAAGGCACGTGGATTTGGGGGAACCGGTTGATATAGTCTATCTGGATTTTCAAAAGGCTTTTGACACAGTCCCTCACCAAAGGCTGCTGAGAAAATTGCACAGTCAGGGGATAAGAGGGCAGGTCCTCTTATGGATTGAGAACTGGTTGAGATCCCGGAAACAAAGAGTAGGTGTCAATGAGAAATTTTCACAATGGAGAGAAGTGAAAAGCGGTGTGCCCCAGGGCTCTGTCCTGGGACCGGTGCTTTTCAATCTGTTCATAAATGACCTGGAGACAGGGATAAACAGTGAGGTGGCCAAGTTTGCCGATGACACAAAACTTTTCCGTGTGGTAAAAACCAGAGAAGATTGTGAAGAGCTCCAGAAGGATCTCTCCAAACTGGGGGAATGGGCTGAGAAATGGCAAATGCGTTTTAATGTAACCAAATGTAAAGTAATGCATATTTGGGGGGGGGGGAATCCAAACTTTATCTATCAACTCATGGGCTCTGAGTTATCCGTGACGGATCAGGAAAGAGATATTGGTGTGTTGGTGGACAGCTCCATGAAGGTGTCTCCCCAATGTGTGGCAGCGGTGAAGAAGGCCAATTCCATGCTAGGGATTATCAAAAAGGGGATTGAAAATAAAACAGCCAACATTATAATGCCATTATACAAAACAATAGTAAGGCCCCACCTGGAGTATTGTGTACAATTCTGGTCACCGCATCTCAAGAAAGACATAGTGGAACTGGAAAAGGTGCAGAAGAGAGCGACTAAAATGATTACTGGCCTGGGGCACCTCCCTTATGAAGAAAGGCTAAAACATTTGGGCCTCTTTAGTCTGGAAAAAAGGCGATTGAGGGGGGATATGATTGAGACATACAAAATAATGCAGGGCATGAGTAAAGTGGATAGAGGGAAGCTCTTCTCCCTCTCCCAAAATACCAGAACTAGGGGACATACACTCAAATTGAGGGCTGGGAGAGTAAGAACTGACAAAAGAAAATATTTTTTCACCCAGCGCGTTGTAAGTCTATGGAACTCCCTGCCACACAATGTGGTGATGGCATCTGACCTGGATGCCTTCAAAAGGGGATTGGACAGATTCCTGGAGGAAAAGTCCATCACAGGTTACAAACCATGATGGAGATGTGTAACCTCCAGGGTTTAAACCAGGGTACTTCAAGGGCCAGATGCAGGAGAGTGGTATCAGGAGACAGATATCTAGTCTCATGCACTCCCAAACACATCTGGTGGGGCCGCTGTGAGATACAGGAAGCTGGACTAGATGGGCCTTTGGCCTGATCCAGCATGGCTCTTCTTATGTTCTTATGTTCTTATGTATGTTCTTATGTATTGGGGGCTCTTTAGTCTGGAAAAAAGGCACCTGAGGGGGGATATGATTGAGACGTACAAAATAATGCAGGGCATGAGTAAAGTGGATAGAGGGATGCTCTTCTCCCTCTCACAAAATACCAGAACTAGGGGACATACAATCAAATTGAGGGCTGGGAGAGTAAGAACAGCCAAAGGAAAATATATCTTAACCCAGTGCATTGTAATTCTGTGGAACTCCCTGCCACAGGAAGTGGTAATGGCATCTGGCCTGTATGCTTTCAAAGGGGGATTGGACAAATTCCTGGAGGAAAAGTCCATCACAGGTAACAAACCATGATGGAGATGTGTCATCTCCAGGCTTAAAACCAGGGTACATCAAGGGCCAGATGCAAGGGAGTGGTATCAGGAGACAGATATCTAGTCTCATGCGCTCCCAGATGCATCTGGTGGGGCCTCTGTGAGATACAGGCAGCTGGACTAGATGAGCCTTTGGCCTGATCCAGCATGGCTCTTCTTATGTTCTTATGTTTTTATGTTGTAACATGTGTATGATAGAGGGATCAGGAGTCAGACTAGTAAAACAATCCTTTAATTATTGGGGGTGCTCCTGGACCCCAGTCTAACTCTGGAAGGCCAGGTGGACTCAGTGGCCGGGGTGCCTTCCTTCAGCTGCAGAAAATATACCAGCTGCACCCCTACCTAGATGAGCAGAGCCTCATGACAGTTATGCATGCGCTGGTAACATCCCGTATTGATTACTGTAATGCGCTGTACGTGGGGCAGCCTTTTAAGATGGTTTGGCAATTGCAACTGGTTCAGGATCATGTGGCTGGTAAGTGGTGTGGCCACCAGGGATCACATCATGGCCAATTATGCATAAAGCGCATTGGTTACCAGTTGTTGCCCAAGTCCAATTCAAAGTGCTTGTTTTGAGAGTGAGAATGGTTTGACAACGGAATGGACTACTTTGGAAGTTTATGGACTCACTGACAGGGTTGCTTAGTCGTGGACATCCCAATTAGTCAGAAGTTTAGACCCTCAATCCCTTGGGGCTCTATAATTCTATGATTCTATTATTTAGAGTTTGGATTCATTTTGTAATGGAAATATAACCATCTGTCTGTCTGCCTGGCTAGGTTTGGGAACCTTGGCCAGTGCTTGTCATGCTTCCCTGTTTCCATTTTTGGTTGATGGTTTGGGAACTGGGGAAGGGATAATTCTTTCATTTCTTTATTGCTGGCATCCAGCAGTGTCTCGCTGTACAAAACAACACAGCAGTCTTGTGTGTGCACGGATACACATACAGAGAGAGAAAACGAGAGAGAGAGAGACTTACGTGAAAAGAAATGTTCATGTTTGTGTGCATATGTTGTCTGATGAGGGGGTTGGGAAATGAAAAGGGAACAGACACCGTGTGCCCTCCAAGTGGTTATGTCATGCAAACAGAATGTCAGCTTCCCCACTCCTGTTGTTGATAAAACAAAAGATTCCTCCTTGGATGTATGTTGGGCTGAGCTTTGCTTCAAAATAGAAGAGTAAATTGGATCACGCTCACTTGATGGAACTATAAATTTGGCAATGTTTTCGGATGATAAGAAGACAGATTGTCTAAATCCCTTATTTAATTCTGGCTCCCAAGTCCCACAAATACTTGCATCCAACATTGCTCTGCAGGGATCCCTTGGAAACATTAGGCACATCAGTGTTGTAAACACTGTCCTAAACCCATAAATCACACTGCTTTCTTTTCTTTCCGGGTGGAAGTCTCTCTATGAAAAACAAACCTACCATCTGCAGAGTTGTGGAGAGAGACCTTTGAGAAAATGAAGGAGAGAGAGAGGGAGATTGTTCATAAAGGAGACCTCTGCATCTTCAATCTATAATAGCTTGTTCATAACTGATTATGACAGGTTCTTGTTGCAGCTGGCTCCCCCACCCCCAATCTCTTTATTCTATAAGCCAATGCACACCCTGTTAAGGGTTCACTACCACACTTTAAATTTGAAATGCCTTTTCCTTAAAGACAAAATGCCTTTAAAAATCACTGTCCACTTTTCAAATCGCTATTTCTGAACAGCCCCCTTGGCCACACCAATTTTTGGCTGCTGTGTCGGTTTTTGTTGAGATGACAACTGGGGGTGGTGTTTTTCTAAATCAATTCCTGCACCCCCTTTTAAAGCGATTTGGTTGAATTTGTGGACATACTACACCACTTTTTTGCCCCCCCCCCCGTTTCTGCCGTTTCCCTGTCATAGGACATTAAAAAAAAACGCCTGCCACAATGTAAACATGTTTTCTGACTTTGCCGATGCTGCACTTTCACATTGTGGTCACTGAAAACTGAAGTATAAAGCGGTTCAGCAAAGTGCAGATGGGGAAGCCGATTGCTAAGCAACCGCCAAAGTACGGACTGCCGAACCACTATAGTGACCACATGACCACGGGAGGAGATAAGGTGATGCAAAACAAAAAGCAGCTGCTCAAGGAAGTACGGTAGCAACCCAAAGTTCATCATGCTTTGTAGTTGTCTGTGGACTTCAGAGTTTCCCTGGATTTCCTCATGCCCCTTGCAATGTCAGAGATAAACATTAGATTGTCAGTCTAATTCCTTCTTATATTGAGAGGTCTGTAAACTATGTGCCTCCGTCTAGGTAGCAACTGAGGAAGTGAGGGAGAAGCTTCCATATTTACTCACTCCAAAGTGCCACATAATGCGTGCCCAGCTGTGGTTTGCTTACACCAGGCATGTTCAAACTTCAGCGCTCCTGATGTTTTGGACCACAACTCCCAGAATTCTAAGCTTAGATTGCCAATGACAAAGGACTGTGGGAGTTGTGGTCCAAAACATCTGGAGAGCCAAAGTTTGAACACGCCTGGCTTACACGTTGCCTTCTCACAGCCAGTGTCAGCAAATACCAGTCTTGGTGGTTGTTTTGAAATGAGGATAAGGAATTCCCCTGTCCATGAGACACACCTGGCCCTGCAGACCAGCCTAGTTAACATCTAGCATTCATGAAGAGAAGCCATGGCCCTTCCCAAAGGAAAAGGTAAAGAAGAAGCTCCCTCGTGTTCAGCTATCATGTCAGGAAGCTCTTTAAGGCTCAGCTGAGCATGATTTACTTCTTCCCTTAACTCCGCTGTATGGAAAGGACCAAGTAGGCATAAAAGTGGACTCTCTTTTAGCTAGTGCTCTAGTTGAGTGAACATATTTCCTTCATCACCTTCCTTGTCCTGCCCTGCATAGAGAAAATAAAAGACGGCGAAACCAGGTGGAAATGGGAGTCATCCTGAGAGGCCCACAGCCTTCCTGGAAAACACGGATGGGGGAGGGGCATCTTGCAGATCATGTGAAATGTCATATATGCCTCTCGCACCACACCGATTATCTAAGATGTATAATTGCTCACCCAAATGTTGGAAATGTAAACATGACTGTGGTACTTTTTACCATATGTGGTGGACATGTAAAGAGGCAAAGGCATATTGGAAAATGGTAAAACTATTTTTAGAAAGATGTCTGAAAATTAAGATTGAGCTTAGACCAGAACTTTTCTTATTAAACATAGTAAATATAAATATTTCATATGATCAGAGATATGTACTTCACCATGTAATTGTTGCTGCAAGGATATTGTATGCGAAATTCTGGAAACAACCAAACGTGCCAACAGAGAAGAATATTCACGAAAAGATAAGAGAATGTATCGAAATCGATAGACTCTCCGGCTATTTAAAGGGAGACTATGATGAGATCTCTCGGAAAAGATGGCAAGAAGTAACAAACTTATTAGTACTGTGATAATATTTGGCAATTTATCAATATGTTATATTACTTTTCTTTTACTTTGCTTGACATATTCAATGTAAATTTTAAATTCTATCCCTCCCCTTTTTTCCTTTTCCCTTTTCCCCCCCTTAAAAACCCAATAAAATTATAAATTAAAAAAAAAAGAAATGTCATATATGCCAAAGACCTTCTTGGTCTTTGACATTTTAAACAGCATGTCTGCCTCCTCACAGGTGTCCAGCAAGTTAACACTGAGTCTTCCAAATGCAGAACAAGTGTACCAGCATTCTTGTGAAAAACAAACAGGGTTCTCTAGCTCTAATAGATGCCAAAAGGTAGTTCTCTCATTGCTTTTAAGTTCAAAGGCCAATTCAGACCATTGCAGCATGATATTCTCAAGCTTTATATAAGATTTGTGCGGTAGACAGTATGACTGTGTTAAATCATCTACAATGCATCATTATTCATTAATTCTGTTGTTGTTGTTGTTGTTGCTGCTGCTGCTGCTGCTGCTGTTGTTGCCTTATAGTTTTCTTTTTAATCCACCTAAAACCATTATGAAAACCAAGGAATGCCCTCCTGCCTATCAGAAAGAATAATTTGGTCAAGTTTCCTCTTCCAAAAACAAAACTAGACTTCATAGGCTGCTAGAAGAAAAATTTAAAACGCTGAGCTTTTGAGAGCAAGCTACCTTTTTCAAAGCAGGTATAGAAGTCCAAACATGGCAAGGGGTGTAATTTGCCAGGAGAGAGTTGTTAAAAGTTCCCTTGGCAAGATGGACACCAGGCTTCTTCTTGGAAGGCACAGGGCATCATGGTTCGATAGGGCTGGAGTTTACAGGCCACTTCAAACAAAGAGCGGCATGGTGCGGGCAACTCCCTCTTGCTTACAACCATCATCTCTCTATTGGGTCTTCAAAGCATAAAGCTCCTGATTGGCCAGAGGTGGGGTAGAAGCAGGTTAATGCAAAAAAAAAGCTCTCTACTAGGGGGGTGGGGAAAAAAATTTTTTTTGCGGGGGTGGATAATTTTTAAAACTGTCCCACTAGGTAGATCCAATTAAGACCCAATTGAAGGGAAAATGATATCACAGTAACTAGTGTTAATGCCCTGTTGCTGTCCAGCTATTGGAATAATATCAAATCAGGTAACACTGACTGGGCATAAAACGTGGATCTTGTACTGATGCCAGATAGAATGTGGGCATTTTACTAGACCATGGCTTATTCCTGAAGGAACTGAATCCAAGAGCTCTACATTAGTAATTCCATGCTCGGCTTCCAGATATGTGAGGGCAATGTGCATTTGGGTATTAGAATGTTTGTTTGTATATTTCTATACAGCTGAAATAGTGCCCAGCACTACTCTAAACAGTTTACGTATAAAGGCCCTCACACTAAAACCATATAGTAAAATGTCCTGTGGTGCAGCTTCAGTAAAGTAGAGCAAAATGGTGTGTGAGAGAGAGACAGACAGACAGATGGACAATGTGGCGACCAAGTGCAGAATCTAAAGGTCAATACAAGACTAACAAAGTTTTGCTTCCCACAGTTGGTTGTGAGAGATCTGCAAGCTGATTGGTAGTCATCCATTTGGGAAGCAATTCTAATAATAAAAGTGGTGGTGGTGGGGGACTGTTTTCCAAGCCAGAAAAAGTTCTACCACTCCAAACCAAAAATGCTGCTTCATATGATGGGCTGCAAGTAGTGGAGGCTCCATGAGGCTTGTCCCGGGTGGGGACATTTTGCAGCCTTGACCTGCAAGCGGCACAAAAATAGTGCCCCACATGATCCCTGGCAAGCCTCGACTCACAGCCTTTAAAAGGGATCACTGCAGGGGCCCCATTCTCTTTGCTTCTTTTAACACGCCTCCTTCCCACCCACCCTAGAGGCAATGAGAATGAGAGTAGCTGGTTGCTTAGGAGCCGGATGAGAATTTTTGACCATCATCCTGATTGGTCTTGGTTCTCTTCCCTGGGTTAGGCAGGGTCCTTGTAATGCATCTTGGTCACAATGGCAGGTAGTGCAAGAATTTTGGTCCTAGGTGAGTTCATAGTGTTAGTCCCATTAAGGAAAATGGGGCAGCCTTTCAATGATAAGGTCAACAGTTAAGGTTAGCGCGAGTTGAGTTGTAAAAAGATAAGCGGTTGTGATTAAATTGGTTCCCGGCTGCCCCCATGTTTAGTCCCCAAACATGGAAATATGCTGAGTAAGTATGACAAAGCAAAGCAAAGTGCTCTGCTGATATACCACCCCATACTACTTCAAGTAGTTTCTAGGCAGTTTGCAGTTTAATTACAGTATGCATACACATCCCCCCACCCACAAGCTGGGTACTCATTTTACCGACCTCAGAAGGATGGAAGGCTGAGTCAACCATGAGCCTGCTACCTGAGATTGAACCCCAGGTCGTGAGCACAGTTTTACCTGCAGTACAGGCATGGGTCCTGGTTTTGATTTTCAAAGCCCTCCACGGCTTGGGACCAAAGTACTTGGCGGAGCGTATCTCTCAGAGATCAACTGGGACCAGACCCATGAGATTGGCGCAGGCGCGCTCACTGAGGGTGGCCACCCCCAGAGAGGCGCGGAAATTGCGTACGTGTGACCGCGCCTTCTCTGTGGTGGGCCCCAAGCTGTGGAACCATCTCCCCAGTGAGCTTCAAAAAGGCTTTGAAACCCTACCTTTTTAAGGAGGCATTTGGCGACCTTTTTACTTAAGTTATCGGGGGGGGGGTGTTTTGTTTGTTTGTTTGTTTGTTTGTTTGTTTGTTTCCCCCACCTGCATCATCCCTTTGGGCTCTGCTTCTCTTTCTTGTATTGTATCTTGTGGTGTTTTTTTTCTTTTTCTTTTTTCTTTTACCTTGTTTTATTGTTAGCCGCCCAGAGTTCCTTTCTGGAAGATGGGCGGGATATAAGTGCAATAATAAATAAATAAATAAATAAATAAATAAATATAAATTTAACCACTGTGCCATGGGGCTTCTTCGTTCCCAGGGAGAAACTCACCAAAAATTATGCAGAGCCTGAAGATCAAGGTGATACAGGCCATGTCTACCTGCATTACGGCAGGCCCCCTTTTACTTACAGATTTAAAAAAGATTTAATAAAGTTGTGGCCCAATTTAAATCCCAATACTTTCATGCCATCTATTTATTTCGGATGTTGGACTGCAATAATTTTGCCTCGGGCTCTGGTCTATGGCATTCATATTGCTAAATGAATGCTTGATTGGGTCCATTTACCAAGTGGTCTGCAACAGAAGCAGGGCAAGACCTAAAATTATCACACCAGCAATGTGCCATTTCTTTTTGGGGCAGTGACTAAGACGTGGACAATGCCTCTGGAAATCTGGATCTTGGGGTCAAAGCCTCAGAGCTTGCAACCGTTGATGGCCCTCTTTCTGTTATCTGTTAAGTAATGTAATTCTTTGTGCAATGTTTCAGTATTCTTCAATACTGAAGAATACTGAAACTTTTTGCTTTCTTTCCATATGTTTCTTATGGAGACAGACATAATGTAAACATGTGTCCTTAGATCTTTATGTAAGCTGTGAACTGTTTTGTTAGCTATGACCTTCTAACCAGCACATTAACCATGGTTTTATATGCATTCATTTAGCTTCTTGCCTTCAAAAACTAATCTTTCCACTGAAGGCCTTTTGGAACAGATATCATCCATGATCTGTCTGCCTTTATTGTGTTATCTGCTAATACCCCAAATAAGAACAACCCACTTACTTTATATTAATTTGTCACAACTTAAAAGTGAAATCCAGATACTGACTAAATTAAGCCTTAATTATGTATAGCCTTCCATTAGAAAAATATAGAAGATCCCCAGTAACATTTTATTTAATAATATTTATTGTTATTACAACCATAGGTCAGCCATATGAGATATTCAGTTCTTAGAAAGAAAGAAAGAAAGAAAGAAAGAAAGAAAGAAAGAAAGAAAGAAAGAAAGAAAACCCCCTCTGATTTATGAATGTAGGATATTGTACTTCTGTACCCACGATAAAAAAAAATTCAGGAAATGGCCCCATATTGCTGCCCAATATAGGCAGCAATACAGGTCCATTTCCCATTGTCAGGAGAAAAAGGGATGCCAGAATTTCAATAGCAAAGGTCTATTGACAACACTAGTGGAAGCAATCGAGATGCTCTACAGGCCACCTTCTTCTGTTCACTGCCATTCGCATGACACCATGGAAGGAAAATCCCAGAAGCTGACTCCTTTATTCATAAATTAACTAGTATATACTCGCATATAAGCCTCTTCGACTTGCTGCCATCGGGACGGAGATATAGAGTACTGAGGGCAAGAACAAACCATCTCAAAAATAGCTTCTTTTTAGAGCAATATTGGCCTTAAACGGAAATTCTGGACTTTGAAGTCAGCTTATTTTATATGTCATATTTTAGTCATTTTATATGTCATATTGTTACGTGTTGTACCTGTTTTTAAATCTATGTGAAATGTTTTAAATGAGTTGAATATAGCAACCACAAAATTTCGTTGTTCCTGCAAGGGGGCAATGACAATAAAGATTCCTATCCTATCCTATCCTATCCTATCCTATCCTAGTTTTTCAGCCCTAATTTTGGGCCGAAAAAATGGGCCCTCGGCTTATATTCGGGTCAATACTTTTAGCCACTGAGGCAAGTGCTTGGGTCGGTGGCTAAATGTCATTTTAAACATTGTGTGCCACTTCTCATGACCCCCCTCTGCATCACAGGGGAGCAGCATGCGATGTTTAATATGACTTTTAGCCACTGAACCAAGCACTTGCATCAGTGGCTAAAAGTCATTTTAGACATCACACACCGCTCCCCCAGCTCACAAAGGAAGAGCTGCCAGGCCCCACTGCATTTCCCACCCTAGACTTATACTCGAGTCAATACGTTTACCCAGTTTTTGGGGGTTAAATTTGGGGCCTCGACTTATACTCAGGTCAACTTATACTTGAGTATATACGGTACTTTTTCATTAAAAAATAAAGCAATTGTCAAGACTGTTTTTCAACAAGTGTGAATGGCAGTGATCAGAATTTTTCCAGGTATGAAAATTTGGTCTTCTTGACTGGCACTCAGGGTTAGAGATGGGCACAAATAGAAAAAATGGAGTTTCGTTTGTCGTTTGTCGTTTAGAGGTCCGTTTCGGTTCATTTCCGTTGTTCGTGAATTTTTTGCAAAAAATTCATTTTCATTTTGTTACCGGTTCATTACCATTTCGTTACCATTTATTCCAATTTTCCATGATTTTTTTAGCATTTAAAGCCGCTCACTTCATTGCTGTAACGGAAACGAAATGCACAACAAAAATCCCCGCCTTTCTGTTCGTTTCATTTCATTTTAGAGACAAATTTCGTTTGTCATTTCGTTGCGTAACGAAACAAAATCCGAAAAACAAAAACAAAAACTTGTTTGTTCCGTGCCCATCTCTACTCAGGGTTGCTTGGTTCTGCATGGGGATAAAACTGTGTTAATTTTTTTTTAGAAATCATAATATGAAAATCCTTTGCCAAACATTACCAAATCTGTCACAGAGCAAGAGCAGACCTTCTGCTATATCCATGACAATTTTTGGTGCTGATATGTGGTCCAGATTTATATTTATATTTATAATTGGGGGGGGGGCATCCTGATTTTTCTGAGTTGGTTCAGAGAATGTTGAAACCTGCTCTCTGCATAATATATGTTGTTACTGTTACAGGCGCCAATAATGCAAAACTAGATGCCCTGAGCACATCCAATCTCGCCTGCTCTCGGAAGCTAAGCAGGGTCAGGCCTGGCTAGTCCTTGGATGGGAGTCCACCAGGGAATACCAGGTGCTGTAGGCGCCTGGAGTAGAAACTGGCAAGCCACTCCAGTATCCCTGCCAAGAAAACTCCATGGTCATGGGGTCACGAAGAGTTGGTCATGACTGTACGACACAATAACAACAATCACAAAAAGATAAGTAATCAGATAGTAGTTGCTGTGCAATCTCACTCACAAGTGGCAGGTGTAAATTGCTACTTGAACATCTCCCATGTCTCAAAAACTCCTTTAAGGTCTCCAAACACTACTTCATAGCACTTAACAACACATGGGGCCACCCTACCGGATGGTGGGAATCCACAAGTTGGACATGAAAACAGTAACATTCTCCTGGTTGTATTCCTCTCAGAAGCATAATGCCTTGGAGACTGAAAGCAATATGTAGGCATCATTCATGACTGCAACCCTGATCATCTTAACAAATAAGTGCCTTAACATTCATGAATTTGTTCCACCTCCTTTTAAAGTTATATGCAGCGGTGCAGATCACTACCAATTTTGGAAATCAATTCCACAATTTAAAGCCAATAACAAACCCAAGTGAACAAAGTTGGTGGTTTTCCCCCCTCAATACTTTGGAATAAAACAGGAAATGTACACTTGGTACTGATTAATACCAGTAATATGATCAGAAACTACAGTACACAGTCTGGCTAGCCATAAATGTATCCCGAATGTTCAAGCACTGGAAGTTATTTACGAAGTTGAAAATTCATTATAGTTTTTACACATGCTGGCATTCATCCCTGGTGATCACCAGAGAGATCTAAATGTATTTTTTCAAAATGTTATCTACTTTATCTATATATTTCCCCACGGAGACCCTAGAGGAAGTCATGCAGACCGTTTACTTGTGGAAAAATGTCTGGAAAAGAACCTTCTATGAACACTCGGGAAAGAACAAAACAAAACAAAAAGTACTGCGGCACCTTTCAGACTAGCAAATCATTTTAAGTGTGAGTTTCCAGGGATTGCAGTCCATGTCTTCAGACACTGCCTGTGCTACAATACATATACGGGTGGACCTCGGTTTACAAACACCTCCATTAATGTAATTTTTGGTTCATGAAAGGAAATCCATTGAAAATAATACTGTGGTTTACGATTTTTTTTCACAATACCTTGGTTTATAATTTCCCCCCACAATGCATTGCAAAAAAGTACCCAGGATGCATTGCACCCCCATGCATTTCTAGTTTTCAAATTTCTGCAATACGAAATGTCCTGGACATAGCTGGGGGCTATGCTCCTCTTTTAATGGCCTTAAACAGATCCAAAGTTCACACCATAGGTCCATCCTGGCTCTGCCTATATTGTTTCCTAGTCCATAAACATCTTGTATAGAGTTATTTTTTTCTCCTATTTATTCTAATTGGCATAGTGGTCCATCAGTGTTGCAAACAGAAAATACTCCAGTACCTATATGATGTGCTCAATCTGAATAGCTTATTTTAAAGACATTTTAAGCACACATAATTGCTGATTTCCCAATGGTTCAGCATAGCATAACACCACAAACACATCACTAAAATGTCAGTACGGAGGACATCCCTGCACAAAGAATGCAACAACATGACTGTTTATCCAACCAATTTTTTTTTTTAAAATCACTATGTAATGTAGAGAGATTTAAAATAAACAATCTTCTGATGGGCATTCAAAAATAAATAATTACTCAAAGAAGAATACAATTTTCTCCTGCACTTACAATAGCCCTATGTGGATATGAACTTTTGAATCAATTTGCATTGTGCTAAACCCAGAATAATTGGAGGAGTAGATTGCAGTGTAGTCACACTTTCAGTTTATGGCAGAACAATGTGGGGGGAAAATGGTGCTGTGCCCCAGGAAGAATTTCTAAACTACCTCAACAATATCCACCCAAATATACAGTTCACCATGGAAAAAGAAATAGAGGGGAAACTCCCATTCTTATTTATTTATTTATTTATTTATTTATTTATTTATTTATTTATTTATGTTTGCATTTATACCCCGCTTATCTTCTTTGTGAACTCTAAGCGGTTTACAACGGCTATAATAGCCACACAAAAGTTACAATGATTACACAAACACAACAATATAACAGCAAACGATAAACGTTAAAACCTTATGGCACCTCAACAGCTAAAAACCCTGGGGGTGGGGGGAACAGGCAGAAGATGATGGCGGGGGAAAAAAGAAAAAAAACCAGACCTCCAATTAGGACACAAGGTCTACAGAAAACTCACCCACACAGACCAGTACCTACATAAAAATTCCAACCACCACCCACAACTAAAAAGGCATAATCAAAACACTTGTAGACCACACAAACTGAAATTGTGGAACTGAATTCCTCAACACTAAACTCAGCCACCTGAATTGGGCCTTACAGGCAAATGGCTATTCCAACAATGAAATCAAAAGAGCCATCAAACTGAAAAGACGACACCAAAATGAAGAAGAAAAACAGACCCCAACAAACAAAGTATTTCTGCCATACATAAAAGGAGTCACAGACCGCATGGACAAAGTGTTGAAAAAACACACAACCTACAAACAGTATTTAGAACCACCACAAAAATACAACAAATGCTATGGTCAGCAAAGGACAAAAGGAACCCATTCACCACTGCAGGAGTATACCAGATAGCTTGTAGTTGTGGCCAGGTTTATTTTGGGACTACAAAGTGCAGCATCCAGACCAGAATCAAAGAACATGAAAGACACTGCAGGCTGAAACAACCAGAAAAATCAGCAGTAGCTGAACACACCCTGAAACAAATTGAACATGAAATCTTCTTCCAGGACACAGAGGTACTGGACAACACTAACAATCACTATGTCAGACTACATATGGAAGCCATTGAAATCTACAAACACAAAGTTTCAACAAAAAAGAAAATCTGAAGCTCAACAAAGCCTGACTGAAAACTACAGTCTGCAAAGGGTAAAAGTTCAATGATTCCCACCCAGTTCACACAATAGAACAGCTGATGACACCCATCAACCACAGAGAAGGATCCCCGCCACCCCTGATTGCAGTGAAACTTCTTAATCCCTCCATGACAATACAATATCTAACATCTATTATCCTACATAGGACAAGTTTTCCCCCTTTCCCACAACTTCAAAACCCCACAGTCTCACTCACTCTATACCCCAGAGCACAGAGAGAACTCCTAGTTCCCTGAGCTCCTTGCCCTGTGAAGATATCAGCCACAGAGTCTGGCAAAGTATCAAGAAGAAAAACTTCCAGAACATGGCCAAACAGCCCAAAAACCTCACAACAGCTAATATTTTGAGTATTTATGTAATTATGATTTAATGTTTGTTTTGTTATTGTGAAATTCCCCCGAGGGGCTGGTTTCTAGATAGGTGACAAATAAATAAATAAATAAATAAATAAATAAATAAATAAATAAATCCTGTCCCTATTAACTTTCCATCACACACACACACACACACACACACACACACACACACACACACACACACATGTTTCAATATTCTCCTGTTGTGGGCACCACATTCTTCTTTTTATGGATGGCCTCAGGATGAAGTGAGTGTTGCCACTTGACCTAGTTGCCAAATGGCTAGCTGCTATTTTGGTTTAAGTTGCTGTCAGAAGAGAGTTTACCATTTGAAAGCATGCTCTGCTGAAAGGATTGTCCTGTGACCATCTAATTTAAAGATGAAGAATCATAATAAGTGAACAGTAGCATTTGAAACTGGTCATAATCAGTCTCATTATGTGAAGTGTATATGGGATGCAAAGTGGTGTTTTTAATAATGTGTGTTTTTTGCTCTCTCTCTCTCTCTCTCTCTCTCTCTCTCTCTCTCTCTCTCTCTGGACAACACATTTCCTTTTGCAGTAGGACCTCCGTATTCACTGATTCATTAAATACTGATTCAATTATCCATGGTTGGCAGAGGAAAAAAATTAAATGAACAATTCAGCAGCTGCAAAGCAAGCTATTGTAACAAATACCTGCTGTAAAACAAGCTACTGTCACAAAACAGCAGCTGTAAAGCAAGCTACTGTTACAAAACAGCAGTTTTTTGGGGGGAGGGTTTTTTTGGCATTCTCTCTTATCCACGGTTTCCCTTATCCACAGGAATGCCTGGAACTGATCTCCAGCAGATACCGGTGTCCTGTACTTTGCACTGCCAACAGTGAGACACACTGCAATGCTTTTTAGCCTTGACTCCTAGGTTTTTTTCCTGAACTTATACCCTGGACCATGGTGTCACTGATGGTGTAACTGATGTTTGGGCTGTGCAGTTGCTTGGCACCATTTCTCTCCTGATGCTAGGAAGGATATGCTTTGATGTAAGGCTAGTCGTGTCATAAGAGCAATGAATCCTGAAGACTCTGCCAGCCCCTCTGTGAATGTCTCTTCCATCCCTGCTACAGCACTAAGATGATGTCTGCAGGATTTCTCATTCCTTTCCCCAAAGTAGGGTAATTGGGCAAATTTAATAAACCAAACTAAGGGCCCATTACTGATACAGCACTACTACCTAGTGAAGCCAGGTCACCACTGCTGACCAGGCTGCTCCTCTTGGCTGGCGCCTGGGGATACACCACAGTCATGGAGACTCCACGAGACACCCTCCACAGAGTTCCATCTTGTGGGCAGCAGAACACTTTATGCTGGCAGATGCATCCATGCATACCAAATGTTTAAAAATAAAGCAATTTTACATCTATGCTAAAATAAACAATCCTCTGCGGGCACAATATAAAAAAAACTTGTTTCCAACCAAAAACCCACGATTCCTAAATCCACACTTCCACTTGCATTGTGTAGCCAGGAATTTATTTAAAGCGGGGGGAGGGGGGAACACAATTCAACACTAGTTCTTATTGCCTGTGTAACCGACCCTGATTGGGTTGTGCTGTGACTAATCTTTTGGATGCATCCCTGGAATTCTAGAGTCCTTCCATTTATGGGAAGGTTTGGGGCCATTAAATACGAAGACAATCTTAAACTGGCATTTGAGCCTTACTCTTCTCTGTGCTTCATCCTGGGAGCAACTTTATACATGTAAACCTGTTGAGTGGGGAAATGGGGAGTTTATTGGAATGCTTTTACCTCTTGCTGGTTCCTGTGGAGTGTTTGTGTCTCTCTGTGTATAATGTTGCTAGTTATCTTGAGAGGACATTTGAATGTGTCAGATGATCCCACTAGATCAGATTCCTCCAAATATTTTTTTCCCATGGGTTACACCAGACTACTGCTGCGTCCAGCAACCGTCTGGCACCCATGAGATCAACAGAAAAATAAACCCAGTCAGGAATTGAGTCTAGAGTGCAAATAGAGGGAAGGAATGTCAAACACTGTGCCCTTCAGTAACCAAGCTTCCTGAGGCTCTTTATGTATTAGTCTGACTGACCGCTAGCAATGTGGTGTCCCAGCCCCCTCCTTCTCGCACGAAGGAGGGAATCCTTCCAGTGAAATTTGACCAGAGCATCTATTACTGAGAGGGATGGTTTTGAATTTTTTTTAAATGCAGGGTAATAAGGAAACAGCCACAAAGGAATAAATCCCACACACTTTGCTTAGCAGGCAAAGTACAAAATGTACTTGCGCCTTCCTTCTGACATGACTGCATTGAACAAAGGGGAGCATCTCACAAGGCTCTTCAATGAAACGAGCTGCATATTTTTAAAATAAACAAAAAACACAAGCCGTTATTTATACAAGCCAGGGAAGAGCTATTCCATTCAAAGACAGAACTTTCTTTCAGGGCCTGTCTGAATCATCAGAGTAAACATGATTCCCTTGGGATTTTCAAAGCTCCAAACAAGGTATGAAATGAGTTAGTTGTAAGCTTCTTCTGGCAACCAAGAACAGCAATATCATTCTCAACACTGGCCTCTGGTTTTAATTTCTGAAAGAAGCATCATATGTGATTGCTTGCAACTCTTAAAACTCTGATCCTATAAACAAACCTCACTTCTTAATGTAATCTGGAGCATAATCTGGTTAAGCACCATTTAAAGAACCTTGAAATTTTAATTTCCCTGTTGCATGTGGTAGCTAGGAACTTTCCCCTTGCTTTTGAAGGATCCCCCTGGAGGAATGCTCACTCCATCTCTGCTCTCTGCAACAATAATCTCAAGGATACACATTAGACATGGGCACAGAGCGGCGAAATTTTCATTTCCGTTACCGTTTTTTTGGTTCCGTAGGTAACGGAAACGGTAATGGTAATTAAGCCGTTAAAACTCGAACTCGAACCGAAAAAAGAAAAATTAGGTCGGGGTTTTCATTTCCATTTGTGGCATCGCGGCGATTGCGTGATGCGAAGCACAGGAAAAGTTTTTAAAAGTTAAAAAAAACCTGACTCCCTCCTGGCCGAAAAAGCAGGTGAAAATATGCCTGCCTGAGGCTTTGCCACATACCAGAGGGGTGGTTTCTGGGGGAGGGGTGTCCACAACCTTCCCCCCCTCCTCTCCTGTCCTGGGCTGCTGGCACCAGGCTGGGGGGGGGCATCATCCTCATCATCTCGCCATGCCATGCAGTGGGGGGGGGGAATCCAAAATGGCGACCGCAATTTTTCTTTTGAAATCATGGTCAAAAAACACACCAAATCACCACAGAAACATGTGAAATTTATTTATTTTAAATGCCTGAATTTTAATAGTAGCAGCAGTGGGGTTTTTATAGGAATAAAACATTGCACTGATTTTATTTTATTTTATTTTATTTTTATTTTTTTTAGACCTGCCCATGTGGGCTGGGCATGGGATGGGACCATGCAAAATTTTTGAACCATTCCACCAATGGCATGGTTTTGACTGACACTTCTGGATGTGCCAGAGGGCATAAAAAGCCGAGGCACCTTCCAGAAGTCGCAGTCGGGTCTTGCATGTAGAGGGAGGAGGGCTGTGCTGTGCTGGTGGTGGTGCTTGTGCACTTGCAGAGATTATTTGAGGAGGGAGGCCTGGAGACTTTAGGCTTTAGGCAGGCAGGGAGGGAACTGATTTTTTATTAGAAAAATTTCTTTGATTCCCTGCAGCTTTGTCTGGCGAAGGGAAGCAGTTAGGGTTTTTTATTTGTCCTCTTCTCTGGCTGTTTGTGGGGAGAGGAGGATATTTCTGATATTGGATAAAGGGGGAGGTTCGACTGGGAGTGGGAGGTGTGGATTTATTTTAAAATATATTATATACTACCATTTATTTTCTATTTTTCCCAACTTCAATTTGCTTGCACACACACATGCATTTGGGGTGCAAGCCAAGAACAGAACCTCTATCCTCCTAAGTGGAGAATATTTCACAATATTATTTAGTTTACTAATTACTTACTTCATTGTTTGTTTTTAAACTTGTTGTGCTGTGTGTGTGCCCTTGAACACACAGACACATTCCATTTAAGTGGAACAGAAGAATTCAGAGAATTATTTTCAGTTTATTCCCTGACTACAACTACTAAACTATATTGTATTTATTCACACCCCAATATCTTTTTTGGGAGGCTGCTGCTGCTGATATCAGCCTTACAGTATTATTGATTCATTACTCCAGTGTTTGTTTGTTTACATACATACACTTGTTGTGTTGTGTGTGCAGTTGAACACACAGGCAGGCACATTCCATTTCAGTGCCTCAAGTTGAATTCAGAAAATTATTTTCATTTTATTCCCTGACCACCACTAGTACTACTACTAAACTATATTGTTTTTATTTACACCCCAATATCTTTTTTGGGATGCTGCTGCTGCTGCTGCTGATATCAGCCTATTACTCCAGTGTTTGTTTGTTTACATACATACACTTGTTGTGTTGTGTGTGAACTTGAACACACAGGCAGGCACATTCCATTTCAGTGCATCAAGTTGAATTCAGAACTTGAATTTAGAAAACTGGTTTTATTTTATTCCCTGACTACAACTACTAAACTATATTGTATTTACACCCCAATATCTTTCTGTTTGGAGGCATAGTACCACTACTCTCTTTTCACTTCAGGCTTATTTTTGGGGTGTGACTGAAGCCACCTGTCCATCTGCTGCTGCTGCTGCTTACATTGATATCAGCCTAATCTGTGGGGGGGCATTCACCCTACCTACCCCTACCAATTCAAGATCATTCATTGGAGGGGGGGGCTGATTAAATAATAAGGCAACCAATAGCATTTGCTGCTGCTGCTGCTTTATTTTGGGAGGGGGGATACAACACTACCCTACCTCATTGTACAAATTCCAGTGACACACCACCAGTTCAATTACAGGCAGGGAGAGCCTAATTTGCTTGCACACACCCACAATTTGGGGGGGGGTGCAAGAAACTGAACCTCCTCCAAAAGGGGACACTATAAATATTTTACAATATTATTTATTCATTACTCCAGCTCATTGTTTGTTTGTTTACATACATACATACACTTGTTGTGTTGTGTGTGCACTTGAACACACAGGCAGGCACATTCCATTTCAGTGGAGCAAGTTGAATTCAGAATTTAGAAAACTATTTTTATTTTATTCCCTGACTACAACTACTAAACTATATTGTATTTACACTTTATTATAATAGTTTGTTACTTAACACAAATATAAAAAGAAAATATATTTTTCTAATACTTTTTGAGAAATAAAAAAAATGAGGAGGGGTGGCAGAGCCAGAGGGAAGGGCAGGGGGACTCCCACTAAAATAAATAGGGGCACATTTCTGAAGGAAGGCACAGGAAGTAGTAGTGCAATGCAGATAGTGATAATGCTGCCACTCCCTCTACAAGCAGGAGCTGCACAACCAGCACGACCGTACCATCTTCTGTCACTGAGGGAAGCATGGATGACTGCATGCAAGCCCCATCAGCACCAGGCTTTGACATGGACACACACACACACCGTTTATCAGGAGGAAGACGAGGACTTGGAATCAGAAACGGGCTCTTTGCATCTACATATCCCAGATTCTGAGGACCTTTTGGCAGGAACAGACAAAAGGCAGGCTTCAGGCAGTGATGGAAGGAGCAGCGCTCTTTCCACCCAGAGTACCACCAGTGACAGCAGCAGTCAATTGTCCCAGCAGAGTACAAGCCACACCACCAGCAGCACAGCACCGGCAGGCAGTACCAGAGGGGGCAGTACTTCCACAAGCCTCGCAGCTCTCTCTGGGAGCATTTTGATAACAGCCCGGAAGACTCGAGGCTTGTGGTGTGCAAGAAATGTGGGGTGGTCGTGCGCAGGGGGAATGACCCCAAACACCTCTCCTCAAGTGCCTTGTGTAGCCACCTCATGCAAAGGCACCCTGGGACTCTGCCTGGGACAGTCTCAGGCCCTGGTCCCTCAGGGAGGAAGAGAGGGGAAGCAGGCATGGGGAAGGACTCCAAAGACAGCTCCGCTGAGAGTGGGAAGAGGCAGGCCACTCTGCAGGAAGTGGTGCCGCTGTGTGGGGGAGTTTTGTCAGCCAACGAAATAGGGCCAAGGCACAGGAGACCACCACTCTCGTGGCTGGTAAAATGGTGGCCATGAACGGGTTGCCCCTCTCCTTTGTGGAGTCATCAGGCTTCAGGCACCTGATGAAGCACGTGGCTCCATGGTACAAGCCTCCATCCCAGCATACCTTCAGCAGGTGGGTGATTCCCTCCCTTTTTGAGTCCATCAGGGACATGGTCCGGGCCCTGCTGCAGGCGGCCAGAGGAAGGAAGATCCACTTCACTTCCGACCTCTGGACCGGTGGGCACCATGGATACATCTCTCTGACGGCTCATTGGTGGCAACCCAAGGAGTTCCTTGACACCAGGGAATCCCAAGAACAGCTGCAGGGGGAGCCACAAGGGAGCATCCCAAGAGGGTACAGGGTGGTGCTTCTCCAGGCACAAAGCATGGAGGACAGTGCCAAAGGCATCCACATTGCTGAGGTCCTCAAGATGTCACTGCGAGAGTGGTCACCCGAGGGGGAGGTCAATCGCAGATATGAAAATTGGCCTCTAAAGTAGGGGCTGAAAGAATCCCTCCCCGTTGTTCCCCGCCGTTCTGGCTTCGTGGCTTTGCCGCATGTGTGCGTGGACTGTGTCTCCACTGGGTTGGTGGAAGTGGTCTCCTGGGTAGTGTAAACTGGCCTTCAAAGTAGGTGGCTGAAACAATCCTTCCCCGTTGTTCCCCGCCGTTCTGGCTTCGTGGCTTTGCCCCATGCGTGCGTGGACTCTGTCTCCACTGGGTTGGTGGAAGTGGTCTCCTGGGTAGTCCAAACAGGCCTCCAAAGTAGGGGCTGAAAGAATCTGTCCCCGTTGTTCCCTGCCGTTCTGGCTTCGTGGATTTGCTGAAAGCAGACAAGAGCAGCTGAAGATGGCCCCACATGTCCTCCAGATCATGCTGAGCAGGAGGGAAGCCTCTGCCCATGGCTGCCTGAGACAACACCAAGACCACTTCCGCTCCATGAGCGAACTTGGCTCCTCGGGACACTCCAACTGGCAATGATTCCCTGAGAGATTGAGGGGCTCTCATCCGGATGAGTGTGTATGGGGGGAGGAAGCATCTGAATCTCTGACCACTAGTTGACCAGGGTGGCATTTGCTTGAAAGCTTTACAAGGAGTGTCATGGGGAGGGGACATTAAGAGGAGTAGAGTAGACCCTCATCCAGATTTGGAGGGGGAGGAACGGAATACTGTGTCTCCTGCTGCCTCTGAGAGGTGGAGGGGAAATGGGATGGATAAAGGCTTCAAAACAAAACAAAAAAAGTATAACAGGCAGCCAGACCAAGTAGGGTGGCCGGATCAGTCAGCGTTGACCAAGAGAAAAAAAGAATATTGCATTCTGCCCACTTTGCTTTATTGCATAGGATGCAGTCTTATGCTATGATATATTTATTAAATATCTTATTCATCACCCAGTTTAAAGTGTTTTCCGCCTGCTCTGGATCATTGCGGGACGCCCCCATGCTCTGGGAAGTCATATCGCACTAAATCGCGGTAGAAATGACAAACGATGAATGAAACGTCAAAATGACAAATTTTCAAAAAAAATTCACGACAAACGGAAACGGAATGAAATGGACCCGTTCCGACAAACGAAAAATCGAAACGTCATTTTTTCTGGTCGTGCCCATCTCTAATACACATATTTTAAATAGCTTCGACTGGTAGTGGTGGTGGTGGTGAGGGAAACTGGAAAATGAAATGAATATAGATGGCAAATGCAAACAGAATAAATTTTAATTATTTGGGCTTCCTGTGCATTTCATACGTGTCTATCCAATGATTTAAGTTCACAGGAATGCTTTCAGAACACGGTTCTAAATGGCACAGACACCAATGAGGACAATTCCATCAATGCAATCATGGCTCAGGGATTCTGAAAGTTGTGATCCAAGGTCTGGATCGGAGATAGAAACTGAGCCTGCTGGGGGATTCTGGGGATTTCAGTCCGAAAAAGGTAACATGACCCAGTTTTCTGCTAAAGCTCTTTGTCTTCCTTCTTGCTGAGGAATTCTGGGAGTTACATTCACTTCCTCAAAACAAAGCTTTTGCATCCTCAAGAGCCTCTTATAATGCTGAAATCTTGGAAACGCTTAGAAAGCCTCACTTAGACCCAGTGAGACTCAATAAGTATGCACCAGGTCACACTGTAAGAGAAGCCCCCTCAAAAGGCAAATACAGGCATTTGAGTCACATGCTCATGTATGCACGGAAGTGTCTGTTTTGCTACCCTGGTGGTTGTGAAGCAAGTGAACATTCTGTAAAGCCAATGGTAGAAATTAACTTGTTTTTAACAAGTTCCTTTTGGCATGTTATACTCTCCAGGAAGGAGCTGGAAGGAAGGTACTTTTAAAACCAATAATGGCCATATTGTCTCTCTTTTCCAACCCATGCACTGGAATATGTGCTGTTTCCGTCCTCATTTGCACTTCATCTGGAAACAGGGGCATTTCTTCCTTCCCTGTCCTTCCGTTTATCTATTTTAAATCCCTTTGGGCACTGCAGGGTGAGGCAAAATGGGCAAGTGAAAGACAGGGAGTCTGAGAAAGCACACACAAGAGACCAAAACAGTACAGAAAAAGCATGCAAGGAACAGAGAGTAGATGCAGGACACTGGCAAGAAAGTGAGGGTGCAACTGCACATATTTATTTATTTATTTATTTATTTATTTATTTATTTATTTTTTATTGGATGCACAGCAAGAGAAATGCAAATTCGCTGGCTGTGAAGTCACACTGGGGCATCTGGATTTTCGCAGCTTTGCCTGTGTTAACACATACAGATGAGTGCAGTGGAATTCTTTCTCTCGGGAGGCCAGGTTAGCCCCCTCCTTCCTACACATGTAGACCTTCCATTTTAGACACAGTTTTAGCAATTGAAATGCTCACTGAAGAGTAAAAAGGGGCCATTACAAAATACAAATGCAAGACTAGGCTATAGGTGATGTGCCATGTTTGGACTTTTGGTACAAGCTTCGAAAAAGTGGGTCTTGCCCACAAAAGCTTGCAATGATTTTTTTAAATTAGTGACCTATAAAGGCATCACCTATAACTTAATCATGCATTGAAGAGTGTTTGCTTTTGGAGTACTAGGCGTTGTTGCTGCTATATGTATTCTAAGTAGAGATGGGCATGAAATGAGCTTTTAGTTTCTTTCATTATTTGTTATTTGTTTCATTAGCTATCAAAATGAATAATGAAGGGACCCATCAAAGAAAAATGAAACAAAATGAAACAGAAATTTCCATTTTGTTTGCTTCGTTTTTCATTACCCCCCTCCTAGTCCCACTCCTACCTTGTCCGCCGCTGCAACTCCAGTAGAGGCGCTGGCCTTTTAAATCAAATCAAATCAAATCAAATCAAAGGAGCACCAACCTGGCCCCATGAGCCATGCGGTTGGTGCTCTAAAACAAACAAACAAACAAACAAACAAACAAACAAATAAATAAATAAATAAATAAATAAATAAATAAATAAATAAATAAATAAATAAATAAATAAATAAATAAACAAGCACAAGCTGGGCTCCAGGAACCACGCAGTTGGCACTTTAAAAAGAAATAATAATAATAATAATAATAATAATAATAATAATAATAATAATAATAATAATAATAATAATAATAATAATAATAATAATAATAATAATAAAGGTGGCTGGGTGCTCCAGAATAAAAAAGTAAAAGAAGGGCAGACCTGGCCCCTGTGGCTGTGCGGTCGGTGCTTGAAGAAAAGAAAAAACAAGGTGCTGGCCCCAAGCCAGCTCCTCAAAAAGCCGACCTAAACCAGTCGACCTAAACTGGTTCGGTTCAGGTTTGTATGGATTTTTTTAAAAATTCGTACAAACCCAAATCAAACCAAACCAAGGGTGGGCCCAAAACAGACCCACCTGAACCATGGGTTTTCTGTTTCGTGCCCACCTCTAATTCTAAGGTATTTCTAACTGTTATAAACTAATTGATTTGACAGTCTGTTTATTTCAAAAGAATTGTGTGAGTGTGCATGTAAATTACGAGCTGCCTTGGGTCCCTTTAATGTGCCATAAAACTAACTAACTAACTAACTAACTAACTAACTAACTAACTAACTAACTAACTAAATTTATTTATTTATTTATTTATTTATTTATTTATTTATTTATTTATTTATTTATTTATTTTTACAACTTATATGCCACCCACTACCCAAATGTCTCTGGGCGGCTTACAATCAAAATAATTAAAACAGTTAAAACATAAAATATCAATAAATCATTAAAACAATAATAAACATTACACTAAAATTGCCACCAGAGGACCCAAAATCTATATTATGTTAATGAAAAAAATTCTGGAACAAGAAGGTTTTTACCTGGCACCAAAATGTCATTAATGTTGGCGCCAGGTGGATCTCACTCGGGAGGGCATTCCATAGCCTGGGGGCAACTGCTGAGAAGGCCCTATATCTACAAGCCATCCCTCTCACCTCCTTGTGAAGGCTCCCTGGCTCAATCTTAATTGCTGGGTAGGTTCATAAGGAAGGAGGCGGTCCTTCAGGTACCTAGGTCCTAAGCCATTTAGGTCTTTATATGTCAAAACAAGCACTTTGAATTGGACTTGGGCAACAACTGGTAACCAATGCGTGTTAGGCATAATTGGCCATGATGTGATCCCTGGTGGCCACACCACTTACCAGCCATGCCACACGATTCTGAACCAATTGCAATTGCCAAACCATCTTAAAAGGCTGCCCCACATACAGCGCATTGCAGTAATCAATACAGGACGTTACCAGTGCATGCATAACTGTCATGAGGCTCTGCTCATCTAGGTAGGGGTGCAGCTGGTATATTTTCTGCAGCTGAAGGAAGGCACCCCAGCCACCGAGTCCACCTGGGCTTCCAGAGTTAGACTGGGGTCCAGGAACACCCCCAATAATTAAAGGATTGTGTTACTAGTCCTGATCCCTCTATCATACACATGTTAGAACATAAGAACATAAGAACATAAGAAGAGCCATGCTGGATCAGGCCAACGGCCCATCTAGTCCAGCTTCCTGTACCTCACAGTGGCCCCACCAGATGCGTTTGGGAGTGCACAGGACTAGATATCTGTCTCCTGATAGCACTCCCTTGCATCTGGCCCTTGAAGTACCCTGGTTTTAAGCCTGGAGATTGCACATCTCCATCATGGTTTGTAACCTGTGATGGACTTTTCCTCCAGGAATCTGTCCAATCCCCTTTTGAAGGCATCCAGGCCAGATGCCATCACCACATCCTATGGCAGGGAGTTCCACAGACTAACAATGTGCTGGGTGAAAAAATATTTTCTTTTGTCTGTTCTTACTCTCCCAGCCCTCAATTTGAGTGTATGTCCCCTAGTTCTGGTATTTTGTGAAAGGGAGAAGAGCTTCCCTCTATCCACTTTACACATGCCCTGCTAGAGATGGGCACAAATTTAAAAAATGGTGTTTCATTTGTCGTTTGTCATTGAGAGGTCCGTTTCATTTCGTTTGTCGTTTGTTGCGAATTTTTGAAAAAAATTCCGTTTTTCATTTATTCATTTGTCGTTTCTACCCGCTTTTGCACGATTTTTAAAGCATTTCCCTAACTCCCACTGGAGACTGCAAGGAGGATGGGGGCTGCCAGAGCTTTTTATGCCCTTTGTGGCTGCCAGACCTGCCCAATCTGTCACCTGGGCATGCTATTGGTTGAAGTTGTCCAAGAATTTACATGATCCCATCACATGGCTTGCCTCCATGTTGTGCCTGGAGTGTGGCAACATCAATTTTGTCACCCTTAAAGGGAAAAGAAAAATACATTGCAATGGGAGAAGACAAAAACAAACGTTTTAAGGACTCCAACCCCCTGGTAGGTAATAATTTCAAATAATTATCGCATTATCGCTGCATTTTTATGGATGTCCAGGGCATTTTAACACCCAAGAAATCAATATTAGGCATCTGGGAGCTATTTTGGGTCAATGTCCCCAAACTCCCCTTAAAGGAAAAAATACAGCAATCTGAGAAAAGACATAAATGCACCTTTTAAGGACCCCAACCCCCCCCCGGTAGGTATTATCAGACAGTATAAATCAGCGTTTTTCAACCACTGTTCCGTGGCACACTAGTGTGCCGCGAGATGTTGCCTGGTGTGCCGTGGGAAAAATTGAAAAATTCTAAAGAAATTCAACCCAGGGCCGGCGGGCGGCCCACAGTTGGGAGGCGCTATAAATAGCATCCAAGGGCCAGCTTGGCTCCTCCCCCCCCGAAGCGCGCGGTGCTGGCGTCACTTCCTCCCCGGCCGGACCTGGCCCCGCTCATTCTCTTAGTGTTTGCCCTGTGCCTGCCGCCGCCGCCGCGACTCGCTCGCTTCCCTCTCCCCCCCTCCTTTTTTTACCCTGGACCACCACCACCCCTTTCCTGGGAGCAACCAATGGACTGAGCCGCCCGACAGCCCGCCCGCCAACACGAGCCGGCCCGGGAGCCCCGGCCCAGAACAAACCACCAGGTGAGGGGAAGAGGAGGAGGGGCGCCCAGCTGCCCCACGAGCACCGCGGCAGGGCTGCGAGGAGAAGGGGATGGAGGAGGCCTCCGTCGGGCCTGGGTTGAGGAGGCGGGCGGGCGGGGGGGGGCTACTGGCACGGCTGGACGGCCGGCCGGCCGGCCTTTAGGGTCCGGGAGGGGAAGAGCCGTCTCTGAGGGCCCCCGCAATGGGTTCCTTGAAGTCTTGCCCCTTTCTTTCTGTCTTGGGTCGCCCTCTTCTCTCTCTCTGTCTTTTCTTTCTTTTTCCCCCCACCTCTCTCTTTCCATTCGTACCCTTTCCCCTGTTCATAGAAACGTGCTCATTTCTAGCCTGCATATGTGTATGTCTAGCAGCCTGCCTAGTGTAATTAAAACTGTAAACCGCCCAGAGACTCCTTGAAGTTGTATGGGGCGGTATACAAGCAGAACACATTCTGCCTTCTTTCCTTCCTGCCTTCCTTCCTCCTCCTCCCCTCCTGTCGCTGGACTTGCTGAAGGCATCTGCCTTGGCCACAGTGTGGAGAGCAAGATGGGCTTTTGGGTCTTATTTGTGTTCCTGGAGAGTCAGTGCCCTTTCTCAGGTCTCCACTGGACACAGAAGTCCATGCAGGGCAAAATGTCTTTAAAAAAACAACACAGGTAAGTGGGAACTGGGTGCTAGAGAGCGGGCTGCCTCAATCTGTGGCCCCTTTGTCCTGCTTCTCCCTACACCAGCAATGGCGAACCTTTTAGAGACTGATATAGGCACAGAGTTAAATTTTTTAACATTTTCTAATGGTGGTGTGCCTCGTGATTTTTTTCATGAAACAAGTGTGCCTTTGCCCAAAAAAGGTTGAAAAACACTGGTATAAATAATTATCACTGTGTTTTTATGGATGTCCAGGGCGTTTTTTAACATTTAAAGCAGCTCATTTCATTGTGTGTCACAATAGGTGAGAAGCACATATAATACTCAACATAGAGACTCAGCGTTGAGCTTAAAGACCAGCATGTGAGCAGCAGCAGCAGCTCTACAGCATACTGTATTTGATAATAAAAAGGACAAGATTATTTTGAGCATTCATGTATGTGTGCTGAATCCAAAATCAACGATTGCCAGGTCATCACCATCCTTTCCCTGAAATTTCAGATCCAAAGCCTGGAACATGGAGAATGAGACAACTCAGGCTGAAGGCTGGAAACTGGTGACAGTGAGTAAGTGACTTAATTAATCGGGCCATCGTACAGGCTTTTCTTGTGACAATTCTTATTGACATTCATTGGGCTCTGACATTCTGACGTGCTTTCCCATCTTTCCTTCCAAGGCTGTTGTGAAATGTTATCCCCTTTTCCTGGAATTCTGCATATTAATCAACATTGCTGGTTTGTAATTTATAGCAATTCATGCTGCAGGAGCTGCCACACGCACCACAGCATGACTGTCTGCCACAGTGAGAATGCCTGCAAGTGAAATCTATACAGTGCATGTGCAATGATATCATAAATTTCTGGACTGGGTGAAGGTTGATGTGAAAATAGAGAAAAATAACCTGGTGGAAATTTTTTGGCTAACCGAAATGTTTTATCATGAATTTTCATGGGTTAAAGTTCATTTCTTCAGATGCATAGGATATAATATCCAGTGTCAAGTACTTCATTAAATTTACTTCATGTGGAAGTACCTTTGATCCATAGACTCATAATAAAATAAATAGGTAAGTCTTTAAAGTTTCACAGGACTCTTTGTTACTTCATTTGACCAGGCTAACATGGCAGTTTGCGTAACATGAAAATTTGTTTCAGATACTGAGCACTATGTGTACAACAAGCATTTTTATTTATTTTGTATATTTAAAGCACCAATCTTCAATCTGAAAAGGAAACTGCATGGCAGAAAAGTATGAAACTGAATCATTGCAACTATAATAACCCTCAGTGTTACTTCACAGAAATAGAGTAACTGTAACATAAACACCAATCAGATTATGACTCTTGGGCCTGATATTGAATAAAAACATTTATTTTAAAATTGTGATGTTTGTAAATGCAACTGTAGATGGAGTGATTTTCTCTTGCTAGATGCAGATGGACTTTGCTCTTTAATGGCAGACTAACATATTTCTACATAAACAAAGGCAGCATATGTGATTGCTTGAATTATGGGCTTCAGTAAAAGATTTTTTTTATCCTCCAGAGGTAAAATCAGTCTAATTACCACCCAGTTTGAGAGCTCCTTTGAGGTGCGTGGGCAGGAGAATAAAATAGAAACAGCCCAGTCTTTTCCAAAAAGAAGTTAGAAAAGCTATGATTGAAGGTTTATTTCAGGAAGAATGGCCACATTAAATTGACAGCTGCTTCTATTCATCTCAGATACAATGACTGAACCTTTTAAATACATTCTTGTCCCCAATAGAAAATATCCAGTGTTACGGAACTATTTGAAAAATACAGTACAGTGAACCTACCTAACTAATTAGGTTCTGTTCCGGTTATCATTAGCTAATACAATAAATAATAGGCCAGTGTTGGCGAAACATTGCCAAATAAATAAATGGGCGAGACAACACTGTTGGGTTTATGGCCTGGGCCACATTTTATTAACATCGTCATCAACATATAATCTCCTTGTTAACTCCAACAGGTGCCTGCACGAGTGCAAATTCAATGCTGGAACACTGGGGTCTCCCGGGACCCATCCAACTGGCACTTTTGGGTGAGTTGCTTCCCCCTGTCTGTCCTGTCCTGTAGACATGGCAAGCCGGGCCGAGTAATTCCATTACCCCTCCCCGGGTCCACAAGCCCTGCTGTTTGTGGCTTATGGCCCAGGGAGGGCTCCAAGCGCATACTTTCCCCGATGCTGTAATCTCATGATCCGCAGCATCCAGAGGTTGGATGGGCTATGGAGCATCTTACAATTTCTCTCACTGAGTGCCTTAACTTAATCCGCACTACCGCCTGTGTGGTCTAAGCAGGGCTCCCTATTAAAACCCAACTGCCTAGTACCAGTGTGGGAGAGTACTCAACGGGGGGGGGGGGGTCAAAAATTCCTATCCGGCTCCAAATTGGCAACCAGACGAACTCACACTAGTACTTTCAACCTGCGGTGGGCGGGAGGGGAGTGATCGCCGGAAACAAGGTGAGGGCGATCTTCTAGAGATGGATCAGAGTAAGTTACTGAGACTTCAAGTGCCAATTAATGAGAAAAGGGTAGACTCTGGGGAACTTGTTGTGGCAAAAAGGATAAAACAAGGATAAACATTCATGCGTGTGGTTTGAATAGCCAATCACCAAGCTGGTGGGAGTGCTTAAGAAGGTTATATATTGTAACCTAATGGGTGATGGGCAGTTCAGTTTGTGTAAGAGCTGAGAGGAGTTCAGTTCAGTTAAGGGCCTTTTTACACGACCCCTAAGATCCGCTGGCCACTTAAATTTGGACCAGAGATCTTAGGGGTTCGTCGCTCTTCCTCTGTACCCACCCCCTCCGCACTTCCTGGTTGCTGGCTGCGTGAGGGAGGGAGAAAAAGAGAAAGAAAAGCATGCCGCTCACCTCGTTCTGCCTCTCGTCTCTGTAAAAGTAGCTCTTAAAGGGGCGGGAGCCAAAAAGCAGCAAACAGAAGCGAGGAGAGCCCCGTACTCACTATCGTTGCACCTCATCAAAGATTTTTCACCTCCAAAGAGAAGGTACAAGAAAAGTGCGCTGGGTTGCACTAAAGTGGGCAGGTTTGCATTTAATTGTCTGCAAACTCCGGAGCTGGTGGGGAAACATTTTTAAGCTCCGGAGCTTGCAGCCATTTGCAGCGGAGCTTAGGGGTCGTGTATAAACGCCCTAAGAGAGCTGAGAGTCAGTTTAGATTGTCAGTTGGTCAGGTGGGAGATCCTGCCACTGAAAAGGGTCTGGTTTATAAAGGAAACACATTATTATAAGAATTCATGTATGCAATACAATGACATCAGCTAAAGCTATCATAATACTGATCATTTAATTGTAAACTAATAAACGTTTCATGTTTTGTTTTAAAACTATATAACCTCGTGTGACTCTCTCTCTCAAATACATGCAAGTGTCCAGTTAATCTGGTGGAGGCAGTGAGTGGAAACCCAGTGTGTGTGAGGGGCACATGACAATTTGGTGGCACAGCAGTGGGATGTCAAAAAAAATCCAGTTGTGCCTTTGAAAAATCAGACCTTTATGAAATTTTTATAAAGAAGAAAAATAGTGATTTTAAACTGAACTGAACTCCTCTCAGCTCTAACACAAACTGAACTGCCCATCACCTATTAGGTTCCAATATATAACATTCTTAACCACTCCCACCAGCTTGGTGATTGGCTATTCAAAACACACTCATGAATATTTATCCTTGTTTTATCCTTTTCACCACACACGTACCAATTCTCCTTTGTGGATCTCTGCATTTCTACTGAGTAGCAAAAAGATAATTTTACCAGAGATTCAAAACGCCGCATCATGGCTCTGGATATCAGCCCCAAATCCTTGACCTGATGACACTACCCACCCATTTGGCACTGAAAATCTCAATTGAAATTTCTCACACTCCTTCAAATCTGTCTGTACTGCTGTCAGGCCGGAGATTTATCATTTGTAATGGTGGTTGACATTGTTATTTAAACAAAAGGGAGGCTGTAATTCTGGGTCCACAGTGGGTTGAGTTTGTGCACAGTAGCAAATTCCATCTGATTAGATTCAGGGATGGAAAGAACATGCATGCAACATGCACACACACGTGCACGCGCACACACGCACACGCACACACACACACTTCACATTCCTATTAAATGCCCATTTCACAAGACAGTCTTAGGTTTCTTCTTATGCTGAACTATTTTTTTCCAGTGACAAAAAAAGTCACAGAAATTAGGCAGCTTTAGCTTCCGACAATGATTAACATTGGGTTTTTTTTTTTAATTTCATCTATGAGTACAACTCTGGGTGGTAACTTCCCAGAGAAGACAACTATAAATGGTGCTGCGGGAATACGAGATGCCAGTGCTCCATGACAGGTTGGCTGTGACATCAAGGAATGGCTTGATATGTAAATAAGCCAGAAGGTAGAGATTTCCTATGATGTAATGCCATTGAAAATGCCTATTTCCAATGACTTTATTTCAGCATTGGAATTACTTTGATGTTTTAAAAGTGTGGGTGTCCCAACGCTTGTGCTTTTATTTATGGTATATACGCACCCAAACGGACTGGTGTAGCTACTGTTTTAAAGCAATATTATTAAATAACTTTAATTCTGGCACTTTTCCTTTCTTTCCCCCCCTTTTTTTCATGAACAAGCCTGCTGTTCCAGAGGCACATGGGGGCTATATGAATCATATGCAAATAGCCTGAAAATTCAGAACTGGCTAATTGCTAACCTAGTGTGGGATGTGCAACACTGGGTAATCTCCTTTTATTTGATCCAATTAGCTATACTCAGTGGACTTTTCCAAATTTTATCCCAACCCTCAAATGAAATGCATGGGCCTTCTACACCAACCCCCCTCCCGTCGCTGACAAATCAGGGACTTTGGGTCGCATTGAGGAGAGGTGAGAATGTGTGTATGTGAGCTGTGACATGTCTTTGGAAGGACTGGGACAATAAACATTCCTCCCTCCCTCCTTTTACTTCAAAGGCAGCCCAGGAACATCCAAGCTCCAAGCCTGAACTAAATTGCCTGGCTTTTTCCATCTTGCCATGGACTCAACACTAGAGATGGGCATGACCAGGAAAAATTAAGTTTCGAGTTGTCGTGTGTCGGAGCCGGCCCGTTTCGGCTCGTTTCCTTTTGTCGCAAAAATTTTCAAAAATTTGTTGTTTTGTTTGTCATTTTTTCGTCTGTCATTAGTACTGGTTTTGGGGGGGGGTAGTGGGCTCCTGGAGACACCTCTCTGGGGTGGGTGCCTCCTCTGGCCCGCTATGAAGGGAAAGCGGGCTCCTGGAGGCACTTCTCTGGGGTGGGTGCCTCCTCTGGCCCGCTACAAAAGGGTATGCATAGCCAATTGGATATGCATACCAAGCTGCAGTGGCAGGCAGAGGCACCTCTCTTTCGGGTGCCTCTGTGACTCACTGCCTGGCATACGGTGCACTTGGGCTGGGATGGGGAGGAGGAACAAAGTGAGAGAGGACCCCTATGGGCGCCCTCTGGCTCACTAAGAAGGGAAGTGTACTTGCTGTAGTGCAATGCGAGTACACAGATCTGGCTTAGGGTTAGGGTTAGCGCAAGGGCTAGGCTTAGGGTTACGGGTAAGGTTAGGGTGAATTACTGGGGTGCACCTCTGGGTGCCTCTCTGACCCACTAAGAAGGACAGTGTACTGGCGTATGGGTTAGGGTTAGGGTTAGGGTTCAGGCTCGGGCTAGGGTTAGTGGGCTTTTTATGCCCAACTGGCACATCCCAGAAGTCTCGGTCAAAACCTGGCCAAGTGGCCATGCCATTGGTGGAATGGCTCCAAAAATTTGCATGGTCCACTCCCATGGCCAGCCCATCATTGCGCAGGAGTAAAAAAATAAAAATAAAAATAAAATAAAATAAAATAAATGGAGATGTTTTGTTGCAAGAAAAACCCACTGCTGCTACTGTAAAAATTCAGGCAGTTTTAAAATAGCTATTTTCGCATGTTTCTGTGGTGCTTTGGTGTGTTTTTGGACCACAATTTCAAAATAAATATTGCGGTCGCCCCATTTTGGATCCCCCGCCCGCACCGCATGGCATGGTGAGCGGGTTGGCGAGACAACGAGGATGCCCCCCACCAGAGCCGCCCAGGACAGGAGAGGGGGGCAGGCCGGGGACCTCCCCCCCAGAAACCACCCCTCTGGTAGGTGCCCTCACTCAGGCAGGCATATTTTCGCCTGCTTTTTTGGCTGGGAATCGGGTTTTTTTTATTTTGCAAGAAAAACCCACTGCTGCTACTGTAAAAATTCAGGCAGTTATAAAATAGCTTATTTTCGCATGTTTCTGTGGTGCTTGGGTGTGTTTTTGGACCAGGATTTCAAAATAAATATTGTGGTCGCCCCATTTTGGATCCCCCGCCTGCACCGCATGGCATGTCGAGCGAATTGGCGAGATGACGAGGATGCCCCCCACCAGAGGAGCCCAGGACAGGAGAGGGGGAAATGCCGGGACCCCCCCCCCCCGAGAAACCACCCCTCTGGTAGGTGCCCTCACTCAGGCAGGCATATTTTCGCCTGCTTTTTTGGCCGGGAATCGTTTTTTTTTTTAATTTTTAGAACTTTTTTTCTGTGCCGCTTGCGCTTGGCATCGCACGATCGCCATGCGATGCCAGGAACGACAACGACAAATCAGACCCAATTTTCCTTTTTTTGGTTCGAGTTCGAGTTCTGGAGGAGTAATTGTCGTTACCGTTACCGTTTGCGTAACGGAAACGAGCAACGGAAATGGAAACGAGAATTTCGCCAAGTCGTGCCCATGTCTACTCAACACCTAATAAATAATTCCTGGGAAATCCATCTTTTGCCATGTTGTTACCTATTGGTACTGCTCTGAGGAAGGGGGCTTGCCCCCGAAATATTAGCAATGTTTTGTTATTTTTTATAGTAGCCTAAAGGTATCACCTGTTCCACTTTTTTGTATATGATTTTAGTGCACATTCCTCCTGCTGGGAAGCAGCAAATACTGTAGGAGTCTGCAATGTAATGCTAGGAACAAATCCTGAGGCCTATTTATTCAATGCTCACAAAGGTAATTCACAGCCCTCCTTTATAATTACCACAAATGAACATAACCTGGCAGGGTAGTTCCTCATGATTGTACTCTGTATTAATTAAGTCTTCTGCTTGGATGGTTTGCTGAATCCTACTCCAGCACATTCACTCAAAAGTCTTCCTTTTGTACTCTGGTATCTAGTTGTCAGTGGTGCTGTAACCATTTTCTAGGCTAGAACTTAACAGGCTCCATGAGTTTCGCAGTAACATCTCTGCCTGTGGGAGATGGAGGACTTGGTGGCTGTTTAAATTCAACAGTCATTGCTTTAGAAGCAATACAGTATCTGCAAGCCTAGCTGCCTTAAGCACATCCAATCTCGCCTGATTTCAGAAGCTAAGCAGGGTTGGCCCTGGCTAGTACTTGGATGGGAGACCACCAGGGAATACCAGGTGTTGTAGGCGCCTGGAGTAGGAACTGGCAAACCACTCCAGTATTCCTGCCAAGATAACTCCATGAACATGGGGTCACAGAGAGTCGGTCGCGACTGTAACAACGCAACACAAATTCAACAGGCATTGCTTAGAAACAGTACAGTTTCTGCAAGCAGATATAATCACCTTCTCAGCTTCTGGCAACATAGATACAAAAAAAATCCATTGACGGGAAATGTTATTTTTCTGGACTACATTTCCCAGAAGCTGTGGTGCCTCACACCCCAAAGCCTTGCCTGCCAGCTCTGTGAGAAGGAATGAACTATGAGGAGTTTGGGTGATAATTTTTTTCTCTTCATGGCTCAATGGATCACTCATCAGAGGATCTGACAGGGTCCCAGTGGAAGGACTTGGTTCACAGAAAACTTCCTTTCTCCTCAGTTTCTTTTGGAATGAATGAGAGCCTCCTCTTTCCCTTTAAACTTGATTCAAGGATTCTGGGAACGTCTCAGATCAGTAGCCACGTTAGTCTGTTTCAGCCACCCAGACTGTGGGTTGAGACTGGGAAGAGCCAAGTCACGGTACTCCACCTTTTCACCCTGAAATGTTCCTTTTTTCTCTCCAGCTGTGGAGAGAAGATAGAACAGGGGCTGGGTTTGATAAGTGTATGCTCTTGATAACCTGATGATTTGTATCTTGTACATTCCCCTTATTTGCATCTTTTTGGACAAGTGTGACTGACATAAAATACTGTCAGAAAAGTCCAGTTGGTTACACAAGGTATTTTGGGTGTGCGTGGAGAGAAATAACAATTCAAGCTAACAATACCACAAATGGTGGAAATATAATTCTAACAATAGTCTACTACAGATATCTGTCAGAAATAACACATTTGGCATTAAATATTAGAAATTTCTACAGAACAAAACAGTATTTCCATCCACAGTTTTCTGAGCACCTTCCATGCCATTGTATGCTCCATTTCTCTTTTGATCTCCATTATTTTTAAAATTCCTTCTAAAAACTCAATGTCTTCTTTTGGCATTGAAATAAAATTTCCTCAGTGCTCTAAAGTAGGAATGCATTATGTACGATCGATTAATCAGCAGTTCAGTCCTTTCAAATAATGGTGAGGGTGTTAAGCAATAGTAATTGATGAATTTTCATCTTGTGTTTCCCAATTAAACTTGGTGCTTAGGATATCCATCACGCAGAACATATTGAAAGCACATTTCCTCTTGAGCACAATTGGATTGCCAGAAAAACCAGGCAAGAAAAGTAAGCCAAGGGAAATGCAAGTGGCTGGCAGCATCTCACAAAACCCATGAAAGGGCCTTCTCGGCTGTTGCACCCAGACTCTGGAACTCCCTCCCACTAGAGGCCAGGATTGCCCCATCTCTGTTGTCTTTCCAGAAACAGGTAAAGATCATTATTTTCAGACAAGTTTTCCTTGAATGATGGTCTACCTATTATGTCTTTTATATGAATCTATAGGACCACATAGACTTTGTATTTATAACTAGAGATGGGCACGACTTAGCGGTATTCCCGTTTCCGTTTCCGTTACTCGGTTCCGTTACTCTACGGAAACGGTAACGGGAATCACTCCGCCAGACTTCGAGCTCGAACCGACAAACGAACAATTTGGTCTGATTTGTCGTGCTCGTTACTTGCACGCGGCGATCGCGCAATGCCAAGCGGCACAGAAAAAAAGTTTTTAAAAGTTAAAAAAAACTCGATTCCCGGTCCAAAATGGCGACCGCATTTTTTTTTTAAATCCTTGCCCAAAACCCCACCAAAGCACCACAGAAACATGCGAAAGTAACCTATTTTAAATGCTTGATTTTTTACAGTAGCAGCAGTGGGTTTGTCTTGCCAAAATACGTCTCCGTTGATTTTATTTTATTTTTTCTTAATTTATTTTTTTACACCTGCGCAACGATGGGCTGGCCATGGGACGGGACCATGCAAATTTTTGGAGCCATTCCACCAATTGCATGGACAGGTTTTGACTGACACTTCTGGATGTGCCAGAGGGCATAAAAAGCCGAGGCAGTTCCAGTCCGTCACAGTCTGGGCTTGGATCTTGTGGAGGGTGGTCAGGGCTGGATTGCTGCGCTCAGTCTAGTTTCGATTTCGCGGTCGCGGTCTCGGTCTCGCTAGGCAGGGAGGGAATTGAATTGATATTAATTCGAATCGCAAAACATAATAATTTCTTCTATTCCCTGTGGGGAATAGCAACACAGTGTTTATTCTCTTTTTTGTTTTCTCCATTTTTGAGGAAGAGTTCCGTACGTTTTATATTTGCTTCAAGGGGGAGGGAAGATTTGAGTGGGAGCGGTAGGGGAGGGGAGGTGCTGCGGATTTATTTTGAAAATATATTATTTTATATTACACTACCATACCATTTCTTTTGTATCCCAATTTCCCACCAAGTTCATTTACTTGGCCAAGGTCCTTTTACCCTGCGCCTACAGTTTTTTTGCTGCTGTTGCGATTGGGGTTTTGGAAGGGAATCCAGCAACCCCTATCCTACCCTAGTAGCAGCTTATAGTTTTATTCCATTTAGTTTCTATTTTACAGTTTATTAGCAAGTGGCAAGCAACAGCCAAGGTCCAGTAGTACTAGTGCTTAGAAGGGGAGGTTGGAGGCTGTGGATTAAATTATTTTAAAAATATTATACAGTACAGACTGAGTACTAGGCAGAGTCTCCCTCGCCAACCAGTGAGTGCACTCAAATTTCTCAAACACATTTGTTTTGGCAACAAGGCTAGGGCACCTTCCTCTATAGAACATTTTACAATTTCATTTTAGTTAACACTATAGATATTCTTTGAATTTCTTTCCCTTGTCCAACACCTCATTCATTTTTTTGCAGTCAGGCACTCAAACAAACATTTGTTGAAGGGCAGGCACCCAGCCACCTCTATAGAACTTTTTCTTCAATTACATCTTTGAAGAAGTTCCACTCATCTTAGTTACTGTGCATTATTTGTGAAAGTTGGGTGCTGCCAGATTTTGCAAACCCCTTGCTTCTATTAGCTTGGTTTTTGTGCAGTTGTTGTATAACTTACATACATCTGTGAAGAAGTTAAGTTACAGTTCTCCTAATTACACTTGCCCTGTGCATTAATTTGTGAAACTTGTTTGCCAGGATTGGCAAACCCCTTGCTCCTATTACCTTGTTTGTTGTGCTGCTGTTGTGAGTCCATCTCACTCATTTACTTGTTGCCACTTGCCACCACAGTCTACATACACAATCCAATTACAACTGGGAAGAAATTACAGTTCTCCTCCTAATTACACTTGCCCTGTGCAGGGCATTGAGAGACTTAGTTGGGTGCCAGGATTGGCAAACCCCTAGCTCCTATTTCCTTGTTTGTTGTGCTGCTGTTGTGAGTCCATCTCACTCATTTACTTGACACCACAGTCTACATACACAATCCAATTACAACTCGGAAGAAATTACAGTTCTCCTCCTAATTACACTTGCCCTGTGCAGGGCATAGAGAAACTTAGTTGGGTGCCAGGATTGGCAAACCCCTAGCTCCTATTTCCTTGTTTGTTGTGCTGCTGTTGTGAGTCCATCTCACTCATTTACTTGACACCACAGTCTACATACACAATCCAATTACAACTGGGAAGAAATTACAGTTCTCCTCCTAATTACACTTGCCCTGTGCAGGGCATTGAGAGACTTAGTTGGGTGCCAGGATTGGCAAACCCCTAGCTCCTATTTCCTTGTTTGTTGTGCTGCTGTTGTGAGTCCATCTCACTCATTTACTTGACACCACAGTCTACATACACAATCCAATTACAACTGGGAAGAAGTTACAGTTCTCCTCCTAATTACACTTGCCCTGTGCAGGGCATTGAGAGACTTAGTTGGGTGCCAGGATTGGCAAACCCCTAGCTCCTATTTCCTTCTTTGTTGTCCTGCTGTTGTGAGTCACTCATTTACTTGCACAGTTCCTTGGTGCTTTTCCTTACTATCACATTATACATTCCCTGGCCTGAGCCACAAGAAGTGAGAAAAATGAGGAGGGGTCGCACAGCTAGAGGGCAGGGGAGGGGGACCCCTACTAAGATAAATAGGGGCACGTTTCTGAGGGAAGGGACAGGAAGTAGTGCAGAAAGTGATACTGGTGCAACTCCCTCCTCGAGTAGCAGTGCCAGTGGCACAAGCAGCAATGTGCCATCATCTGTCACCGAGGGAAGCATGGATGAGGCGTACCAAATCCCATCTTCGTTACCTGAGAGCCCCACCCTTGAACAGCAAGAAGACAAGGGCTCTGATTCTGAAATGGCATCAGAATCAGAATCGGGCTCCTTGTATCTAAACCTGCCAGATTCTGAGGACCTGTTGGCAGGGTCAGACTTAAGGCAGGCTCCAGGCAGTGACGGAAGGAGCAGCCCTCTTTCCACCCAGAGTACCACCAGTGAGAGCAGTAGTACTAGTCTACTTTCCCGGCAGGGCAGAGGCCACACCAGCACCACAGCAGCGGCAGCGGCAGGCAATAACAGAGGGGGCGTTACTTTCTGTAAGCCACGAGGGTGTCTGTGGGAGCATTTTGAGAACAGCCCCCAAGACGCAAGGATGGCGGTGTGCAAGATATGCGGGGTGGTCTTGCGCAGGGGGAATGACCCCAAACACCTCTCCTCAAGTGGGTTGCGCAGCCATCTGATGAGGAAGCACCCTGGGACTCTGCCTGGAACCCTGTCAGGCCCTTGCTCTTCAGGGAGGAAGAGAGGGGAAGAAGGGTTAGAGATAGAGAAAGAAAAAACACAGCTCCGCTAGTGAGAGTGGGAAGAGGCAGGCCACTCTGCAAGAAGTGGGGCTGTTGGGTGGGACTTTTGTCAGCCCGCGAAATAGGGCCAAAGCACAGGAGACCACCACTCGAGTGGTGGGTGAAATGGTGGCCATGAACGGGTTGCCCCTCTCCTTTGTGGAGTCATCAGGCTTCAGGCACCTGATGAAGCACGTGGCACCATGGTACGAGACTACATCCCGGCGTACCTTCAGCAGGCGGGTGCTTCCCTCCCTTTATGAGTCTGTCAGGGACAGGATCCGGGCCCTGCTGCAGGCGGCCAGAGGGAGGAAGATCCACTTCACTTCCGACCTCTGGACCGGTGGGCACCACGGATACCTCTCACTGACGGCTCATTGGTGGCAACCCAAGGAGGTCCTGGAGCCCCGGTCAGCCCATGAGCAGCTGCAGGGGGAGGCACAAGGCAGCACCCCAAGAGGGTATAGGGTGGTGCTTCTCCAGGCACAAAGCATGGAGGACAACGCCACAGGGATCAACATTGCTGACGTTCTCAAGACAGCAATAAGAGAGTGGGGATTGGGGACAGAGGGACAGGTCAATCGTGGAGTCATGGTTACAGACGCGGGCCGTAACATGACCAACGCGGTTCTTGGGGCAGGGTTCCAGGGCATCGTGTGCGTAGCACACAAACTGCATCTAGTGGTGGGCGATGCCATTGGCCTGGGTGCACCAAAGGACTCCTGGAGTGAGGGGACCACGGAGACCAGGGCCTTGCTGGACAAGTGCCGGAAGATCGTGGGGCACTTCGCTCGCAGTGTCAAGGCAGCCAGGATGATGCGTGAGAGGCAGGCAGAGACTGGCCGACCGGAGCACGTCCTGATCCAGGACGTGACCACCCGGTGGAACTCCACCCACGAAATGGTCAAGCGTCTGGTGGAGCAGAAGGAAGTGGTGGAATACATCATGTCAACCACCCCAGTCCTGCATGAGGGGAGGGAATTGGACCTTGGTGCTACCGAGTGGCTCGCCCTCTCCCAGATGGCGGGTATCCTGCAGCCTTTTGAGGAGACCACTCACGTCCTCAGCAGCTACAACGCCAGCCTGGGCCATGTTCTCCCCCTGGTCAATGCCCTTCGCCAACGCCTAGAGACCAGTACCCGGGAAGAAGGCAATCTTCTCCCTAAGAGCAGGGCATTGGCAGACAGGCTGTTGACCGGCGTGGATACCCGCCTTGGCCCACTCAGAAGGGAAAAGGTGTACCAGATGGCCTGCCTGTGCGACCCTCGCGTCAAGGGTTCCCTGGCGGCCAGCACTGCCGAACTGAAATCCTGGAAGACGGAGCTATGCCGTCAAGTCAGGGCTGTCTCCGATGAGGGCCAGGCGTTTCAGAGGGCGCACGGAAGCCAGAGCGATGCTGAGGAGGAGTCCTCGCAAGGATCCACATCCCTCTGTACTCCAGGAGCGTTCACCCAGAGACCAGGTTCCGTTCCAGCAGCCAACTACCTGGCCTCTGCCCTAGCCATGGCAGTTTCCTCCTCAGTGGAGGCAAGGGAGGAAGAAGTAGCAGACCCCGCTCAGACCATGGTGAAGGAGTACATGGCCGAGCCCCTCCAACCCCTCAGCTCGGACCCACTGCACTACTGGGCCAGAAAGGCAGACCTCTGGCCCGCTCTTTCAACTCTGGCGTTGGACCTCTTGTCTATCCCACCCACCAGTGTCCAGAGTGAGCGTGTCTTCTCCCACATGGGAGATGTCCTGAGGCCGCGCCGCTGTCGCCTGGACCCGGAGACGGTGGAAAGGTTGACTTTCATCCGCTTCAACCTTTCCACCTTGGGATTACCCCAACACTCCAAGAACTAAGTTGCTGCCTGTAACCTAACCTCCTGCCTGCAATCCTCCATGCCCGCCTGCAAGCCTGCCTGCCTCCCCTTGGCCCTACGAGCCTGCCTGCCTGCCTGCCTGCCTGGCTGGCCCTGTGACTACCTGCCGACTCCAGTGCCTAATGCCTGCAGAACTGCCTGCCTGCCTACCTGTATTCTCTCTCACACACAATTGAAGGGTACTATTAGTGGCCCAATTTTTCTAGCCCTGGCCTGTCTCCAAACCAGGCAGGGCCACTCAAAGCGTCATTGGAAAGGGTCTGTCTGTATTGGCCCAATGTTTCTCCTTTTGCCATGGCTGGTCTGAGAGAGACCCTAATACCTGCCTTCCTTGGTGCTTCACACCATTCCCTTGGCCCTACGAGCCTGCCTGCCTGCCTGCCTGTATTCTCTCTCACACACAATTGAAGGGTACTATTAGTGGCCCAATTTTTCTTGCCCTGGCCTGTCTCCAAACCAGGCAGGGCCACTCAAAGCGTCATTGGAAAGGGTCTGTCTGTATTGGCCCAATGTTTCTCCATTTGCCATGGCTGGTCTGAGAGAGACCCTAATACCTGCCTTCCTTGGTGCTTCACACCATTCCCTTGGCCCTACGAGCCTGCCTGCCTGCCTGCCTGTATTCTCTCTCACACACAATTGAAGGGTACTATTAGTGGCCCAATTTTTCTTGCCCTGGCCTGTCTCCAAACCAGGCAGGGCCACTCAAAGTGTCATTGGAAAGGGTCTGTCTGTATTGGCCCAATGTTTCTCCTTTTGCCATGGCTGGTCTGAGAGAGACCCTAATACCTGCCTTCCTTGGTGCTTCACACCATTCCCTTGGCCCTACGAGCCTGCCTGCCTGCCTGCCTGCCTGCCTGCCTACCTGTATTCTCTCACACACAAAGTGGTGAGGAAGCACTTTACAACAACCTACCTCAAAGACTGAGTATCAGGGGGCAAGCTCCCCTCCTTACAGCCTTAAAGAAATAGACCCACCCAGTTCTCCTGCTTCCACTCTGTCTTCTTGGTTGCCAAAACCCGGTCTCCTGGGGTGGCGAGAGAAACTCTGCCTGCCAAGGAAGCCTCCATGTTTGGTTCTTGGTGGATACTCTGTCCCACACTGACTGTGTGAGTCTGTAATTTACACAGACCTAGCTCTGTCTCCTCCGCCACTCTTTCTACTGGGCTGCCAGCCGTGCCTCACAAAGAAGGGAAATGTCCTTGTTGTGTGTGCGTACTCCTGGCCGAAAGTCCCCTGTGTGGATCTTGGTGCTGTGCTGTGTGACTCATTGTGCGCACACTTGGTGCTTAAACATTTTATAATCATTTCTGCCCTAACCCTGGAACAAAGGCTGCCGGACCAGAAAAGTTACTGGTTGCAAATCTAGGTTGTGATTGATGATGATGATTGAGTTATGGGAACACTCTTCAGGAACAGCTGGTGGTTGGCTTAGGGTTAGGGTTAAGGGGGATGTTTAGGCCTCCGCTACTCTGTCCTCTGGGCTGCACCACACTGTGTCTCACTAAGAAGGGCTGGAGTGGAATGTACTTGCGCGTACCACAGTTCAGCTCAATAATCTTTTGTTTCTTAGAAATAGAAGAGCCTTTCAGGAGGAAGTTCCAGGCTTGGCTCTTGGAGTTGTGGAACTGCTGTGATTCACTACGAAGGGCATGGAGATGGAATGCCGGCACGGCAGTTAGGAGCAGTCAACCAGCACACAGCTGGGAAAGAAAGTCAGAAAGCTTGGCTTGCTGTCCTTTTGGAAGCCTGTGTGGTCAAAGACTCAGACTCACTCTAGCTCTGTGTCTTCTCCCTGCCTGCCTGTCAGGCTCCCCCCACTTCCGGCTTAGAGGAGGCCTTCCAGCCGCTTCTCCTTCACCCTAACATCATGGTCCAGTTAGTGCTTCAAGTTCAGCCCTGTCGCCACTGCCCTCAACTTGCCCATGCAGCAACCACGGCTGTGCCCTCTTCTTGGCGGAAAACCTCTTGAAGACCAACTGTAACAGTGCATTCACTCAACAACTATTTGTTTGCACACACTGTGCCTCACAGAGAAGGGAATTGTGCTTGTGTGCTAGAAAACAGCCGTGGTGTGGGCCTGTGATTAGGCAGAACTCATGTGAAAGCACCCTTGGACTCTGCCTGGGACAGTGACAGGACTCTGCAGGAAGGAGTGCCGCAGTGTGGGAGTGTTGTCAGCCTCCGGACCGCCAATTAGTCTTCAGTGGGCTGCCATTGCCATACACTGTGGCTCACAAAGAAGGGCAACTTACTGCTGTGCTGGTGGCCCTCTGTCACCGTAACAAATAGGACAGTTTATCAGAAAGTTCAAGGCTTGGCTCTTAGAGTTGTGGGGAATGTGATTCACTACGAAGGGCATGCCACTGGGATGCAATGCACTTACTGTGGCTCTCTGTGAAGGGAGGGAGCAAGGAAGCCTCCACTCCAGGCTTGGTTCTTTGTGGGTACTCTGACTCACACAGACAGTGAGCCTGTGTTTCTCAGGCCTACTGTCTTCCGTGGAGTGCAAAGCTATGTCTCACTGAGAAGGGAACATGGCTATGCTGGCCTGCTAGGAGTTTATGGCCGGGGAAAGCAGCACACAGCTGTGTAGGAAGACCCTCTGGCTTGCAGTCCTTTTGTCAGAGTGGTCTCAGGCCTCAGAGTCAGACACCATGTGGACTCTGCTTTTCCACTGGGCTGCCAACTGTGGCTCACGAAGAAGGGCATTTTCCTGGCGTCCTCCTCAGTCCATTCAGCCACGTTGGGGAGCAGGAGCTTCTTCCTGGCAATGTTCCTCCCCTACGGAGGCCCTGTGGCCTCAGACTCAGGCTATGTGGCCTCCTCCAGCCACTCTTTCCTCTGGGATGCAAAACACTGTGGCTCACTAAGAAGGGAAGAGAAGTTGTGTGCAGCACGCACTCCAGTAGTTTCTCTGACAGTTCCATCCAGGCTTGGCTGTTGGAGTTGTAGGAGCTGGGATTCACAACGAAGGCCATGGTCGTGGTTGGGATTGCTGGCCCAGCATTCAATTACTCCAGCTTGTGGCCTCCGCCACTCTTTCCTCTGGGATGCAAAACACTGTGCCTCACTAAGAAGGGAAGAGTAGTTGGGTGCCAGCACTCCAGTAGTTTCTCTGACAGTTCCATCCAGGCTTGGCTGTTGGAGTTGTAGGAGCTGGGATTCACAACGAAGGCCATGGTCGTGGTCGGGATTGCTGGCCCAGCATTCAATTACTCCAGCTTGTGGCCTCCGCCACTCTTTCCTCTGGGATGCAAAACACTGTGCCTCACTAAGAAGGGAAGAGTACTTGGGTGCCAGCACTCCAGTAGTTTCTCTGACAGTTCCAGGCTTGGCTGTTGGAGTTGTAGGAGCTGGGATTCACAACGAAGGCCATGGTCGTGGATTGCTGGCCCAGCATTCAATTACTCCAGCTTGTGGCCTCCGCCACTCTTTCCCCCGGGGTGCAAGACACTGTGCCTCACAACGAAGATAAGAGGACTTGGGTGCCAGCCCTCCATTAGTTTATTGCAAAGTTGCAGGCTTGGCTCTTGGAGTTGTGTGGGAACCAACTGTGATTCACAAAGAAGGGCATGGTAGTAGACTGCCGGGCCGGCAGGTAGCAAGTCTACCAGCACACAGCTGGGGACTTGGGGAGGAAGAGTCAGACTCAGAATGTGGCTTGCTGTCCTTTTTGCAGCCAGTGTGTTGCCAGACCAAACTCAAGGTGATTGGCCTCCTCCTCCAGTCTTTCCTCTGGGCTGCAAGACGCCGTGTTTCACACAGTAGGGAGGTACTGATTTGAACAGCATTCGTACGTACAGCACCACACCAAGACTTAGTCAAAAAGTGACATGTGGTGGACGGTGGTGCATCGCAGGCAGTGTGGTGCCAGACCAAACTCAAGGTGATTGGCCTCCTCCTCCAGTCTTTCCTCTGGGCTGCAAGACGCCGTGTTTCACACAGTAGGGAGGTACTGATTTGAACAGCATTCGTACGTACAGCACCACACCAAGACTTAGTCAAAAAGTGACATGTGGTGGACAGTGGTGCATCGCAGGCAGTGTGGTGCCAGACCAAACTCAAGGTGATTGGCCTCCTCCTCCAGTCTTTCCTCTGGGCTGCAAGACGCCGTGTTTCACACGGAAGGGGGGTACTGATTTGAACAGCGTTCGTACTACGTACAGCACCACCCAAGAGTTTGTCAGAAAGTGCCATGTGGTGCATCGCAGGCAGTGTGGTGCCAGACCAGACTCAAGGTGATTGGCCTCCTCCGCAACTCAGTCCTCTGGGCTGCAAGACACTGTGACCCAAGGCCAGTGGCATTTAAATTCCTGTCATGCCATTCAGCTCCATCCTTTTTATACTGGAGCTGGCAATGAGCCTGCTGCACTCTGGCTCTGTGCTGTGGTGCTCTCATACTCTGCCTTGTGGCCTGACCGGAGTGGCCGCCCTTACTCTGGCCTTATGGACCAGAGATAGTCCTCCTCCTTGTATAGCCTAGTGGGCTGGGCTGTGGGCTGTAAAACTTAAGCCAGAGCAACCCAGAGCCCTATCCCATTCCCATCCCTACCAAAACTATTCCTGGCTGTAGCTACTAGCTAGGTACGTAGCTTAACCACCTCAGGCTCTAACTGCTAATGTTTTTTTTGACCATGACCAAAAGCAGGGTTGCATTGGCTTTGGCTTTATTGCTTGTCCTTTAAGTGTGTGTGACTTTGACTGTGAATGTGAAGTGAAGGCAGAAGGACCTTGGTGATGGGGGGCCAATTTGAGAGGAGTAGAGGAGTAGACCCCTCATTCAGATTTGGGGAGGAACGGAATGTCTGTTTCTCCTGCTGCCTCTGAGAGAGGTGGAGGGGAGATGGGATGGATTCAAAACCAAACAACAAAAAAGTACAACAAACAGGCACGTCAGCCAGACCAAGTAGGGTGGCTGGCTGGTTCAGCATCAGCAGATTCAGCAGCACAGCAGACCAAGAGAAAAAAAGAAATGCAAATTTGTTTCTGCCCCACTTTGTTTGCTTAGGATGCACTAGCCTTGTTGTGCAGCAGCAAGTCCATCACCCAGGCAGGTTTAAACTGTATTTCGCCTGCTCATTTGCGGGACCCGCGCCCACCCGCCCACGCGCCCACCTGCCCGCGCGCGTGCCCGCCCGCCCGCCCACGCGCCCGACCGCGCGCTAGCCACTCCCCCTGCCACTGCCGCTGCCGCCGCCCACGCATGTACCCCCGCGCCACCGCCGGCGGCGCTGCGCCCGCAAGCCGCAAGTCTCGGTCGGACGTCAAAATGCGCAAAATCGCGACAGAAACGGAAACGAAAAACGAAAAAATGAACCGACTATTTTTTGCGAATTTTCACGAAAAACGGAGATGACCCGAAACGGAACCAGCCCGACTAACGACAACTCGAAAAAAAATTTTTCCAAGTCGTGCCCATCTCTATTTATAACTACTTATAATCTTATGTGATTACATTGACACTATGTTTTCAATGTTAGTTTCCATCTCTCATAACTTTTACATGGAATTGTTCTCTCTTTTAAACTGTGCACATTTTCTTGTAGCTTTAATGTAATGTCTAGTAATGCTGTAAGATGTCCCTCAATTCCCTGTCTCAATATCTGAACATGTCTTAGTTGTACTGGACTGTATATTATCCCTAATTCTGTAAGCCACCTTGGGTCCTTTTCCAAGCAGAAAGGCAGGGTAATTATACTCTAAAATAAATAAAATAAAATAAAATGCAAATTATTTGAAGAAATGTAGAAAGAAAGTTGCATTCTATGAGGATTAGCTGCTCTGTAGCAGAACCTGGAAACAAGCAGCTAGCTTATAGGTCAACATCCAGGTAGATGAGACTGTGGCAACCACTGTGTCTCTCCTTTACCTTTAAAGACCTTTGGGTAGTGGGCGGCATATAAATTGTATAAATAAATAAATAAATAAATAAATAAATAAATAAATAAATAAATAATGCATCTCAGTTTTCTCCCTCCCAGAACACAAGGCATTTCACAATATAAATGCAAAAAGCAATGCAATTAAACCCACAAACAATTACAATATTAACATAGTATAAAATAAAATTAACAGATAAAAACAAATAAATATATGCAAATTTTTCAAGTAAAAATCTCCATAACCCCTCCAAATGAAACCAGGTGACCAGAAGATGAGCTTGAGAAAAAAATAGATTTAAAGTTCAAGGGAAAATGTATTCTTCATTAAAGCATTCATACATAAATATGGGGAAAAGTTGACATTCTGGAGGCTGCCAAAATAGTCTAGGCAGCAAAATATGACCTGCAGGCTGTATGATTTTTCAACCCTTAAGTTACTGTAGAGTAATGTATACCTCACAGCTATAAAACGTCCCCTTGTTGTGTTATCCTTGGCCCTTTCCCCGCAGCTTGATGACAAAAGGAATGGTGGGTTCAGGTCCTTCCACCAAGTCCTCCTCTGAATGTTGACATCTCTTCCTCCCCACTTGGGAGAGTCATGGGAACTAACCAAATATAGTCACATGCTCTTTAGCTTATTTGGTTGCATATGCATATCAAACAGGATGCTTGGAAGGCAAAGGAAGGAAAACACACATACACCAGAAGCACTGTAGCAAAGTCAGTTTGTTTCAGTGTGAGATGTCATGCATTGCATGTCAAAACTCTCACAGTAAATGTTGGAATTCACCAGCCTGCATAGTATGTCTTTTAAGAGGTTTGAATCTGAGGCACTTTGTGTCTGTCACTTAACAGCAGCCAATTGTTCCTTCCCTACCTCAGATTCCTTTCCCAACCTTGTTCCTCCGTCAGGGTTCAGTGTTAGTTAGCAATGTCAGTGTTCTGTGAGTTTCGGAGACTGACAGTTTTGGAGCCTGAGTGAAGTGTTTATGTAACCACTCAGTGAAGCGTTTATGTAACCACTCAGTTAGTCAAATAAAGACATTAACCCATTGAGATCTACTACTGTGGAAGAAGTAAATTCGTCTTGTTTCCAAGGTTCCTTGTAAGACGTGCCAATGAGCACAGGTGTGCCTGTCCATGCAGGGCACCTCTTTCCCCCATACACTCACAATTGGTTTTATACTGACTGCAATAGACGTCATGAGATGGGTTTTTTGTATGTGCATGCATGGGTAAAGTCATGCGTGAAGACAAAAGAGCTGCCCGTTAGGGCTGAAAGTTACAGAGAATATTGATTGTTATTCTTACCTTGGTTTAACAGTAACTTGTGGTCTAAGAGTGTTTTGCAAGACAAGCAAACATTTCTTCTAAATTTTGCCACGATCAACAAGCAATGTCTTGATATACAAGCACTGAACCAGGTCAATGATTGTGTGAGCCAATAGTGACTCACCTTCCCTCCCCCTGCTGAACTGCGGGTGACTGTCTGGAAGGTTCCATCTCAGGCAGCTTCCAAAGCAGAAGCAAGAGAGAGGAATAGACGTCTCCCTTGCACCAGCCAGGGATGTTTTCAATGGGGACTGCAGGTTAGAGTTTTATTTTTCCTTATATTTATATTTTTATTTAATTTGTTTTCAACAATCTTATTTTTTTCAAACAGTTTCTAGTCATGGGGCAACTAGTCAAGTGTGTATAGGACTACAAATTTCACTTTATTGCCACATTAAAAAGACATCCAGTTGTTATTCCCAAACAGAGCAGATTCCAGATGGTGTGGACCTCTAGCAACTTCTTTTGTGAATTTTGGCATTTTGTGTGTACAGTATGAACCTTGTGGTGCAGTGGTTAAATGCCTGTACTGCAGGTAAAACTGTGCTCATGACCTGGGGTTCAATCCCAGGTAGCAGGCTCAAGGTTCACTCAGCCTTCCATCCTTCCGTTCTGAGGTCATGTAAAATGAGTACTCAGCTTGCTGGGGGGGGCAATGTGTAGCCTGCATACTGCAATGAAACGGTAAACCATCCAGAGACTACTTGAAGTGGTATGAGGCGGTATAAAAGCAGAACACTTTGCTTTGCTTTGCTTTGGTCTTATGGGACCTCAGAACGATTCATCTGAGTGTCCATTATTTCTTATGGGGAAATTTGCTTTGATATAAGGGTGTTTTGGTTTACAAGCATGTTTCCTGGGGGGGAAAAGGAGCTTTTGTTACTTTTTCTCAACATCAGAGCCCCTGACTGAATCTATTGAGACTGCATGATCAGTTGAGAGAAATCTAACTAAAACTGACCAAATCATAAGGGGTGATATATTTATGGGAGACTTGTAATTATAATGATATGCTCTGTTGGTCCTTGTCCCAATTTTTTTTCCTTCACTGTATAGTGTGAGATTTTAAGCCAGTGATTTCTCCACTCTGCTAAATTATTTTACTTTGTTGCTTCTGGAACGAACAAACACAGTTGCCTCTTTGGAAACAGTGCTGTATAGCAGTAGCTATAACAGCAGAAGGGGCTGTTGCTGGTATAAAAGAAATACAATATGGCTTTGCAGGAAAGAAAGAGACAGATGGATATAGTGTGGTATGCAAAACCAGAAAAATTCCAGTTCCAATTTGGTTCGATCCCAGTGGTTATTTGTTCTAGAAACAAATCAAAATAGAGTGATCCTACCTACACCTAAAAAGAGTAGCCCTGAGCAGAGACCGAATAAGGTGCAGGTCGGAATATTCTGGAGATGGGCTGCTTTGCTTTAGCAATTACATTGTCTGACTGCCAGCAAAAGGGGTGAACCAGCCTATCCCTCTAGCAGACTAAACAGTAGGCTAAATGCACATGTAGCCTCTCTCTAATGTATGTGTCACCATAACCAAATAAGACATCTTAAGGGTGCAACTGGCACACCAGTTTCAACTATATAAATGCATTCATGGCCGCTGCCAAAACCTGGTTAAGAACATAAGAAGAGCCATGCTGGATCAGGCCAAAGGCCCATCTAACACAACTTCCTGTATCTCACAGTAGCGCCGTCATATGTGTCTGGGAGTGCACGAGACTAGATATCTGTCTCGTGATACCAGTCCCCTGCATCTGGCCCTTGAAGTAACCTGTTTCTAAGACTGGAGATTGCACATCCCCATCATGGTTTGTAACCTGTGATGGACTTTTCCTTCAGGAATCTGTCCAATCCCCCTTTGAAGGCATCCAGGCTAGATGCCATCACTATGTCCTGTGGCAGGGAGTTCCACAGACTAACAACATGCCGAGTGAAAAAATATTTTATTCTGTCTTTTCTCACTCCCCCAACCCTCAGTTTGAGTGGATGTTCCCTAGTTCTGGTATTTTGTGAGAGGGAGAAGAGCGTTCCTCTATCCATTTTATTCATGCCCTGCATAATTTTGTACGTCTCAATCATATCCCCCCCAGGCACCTTTTATCCAGACTAAAGACCCCAAATGCTGTAGCCTTTGCTCATAATGGAGGTTCCCCCAGCCCAGTTATCATTTTTGGGCGTTTATACATGACCCCTAAACTCCAGGGCAAATGGCTCCCAGCTCCGGAGCTTTAAAATGTTTACCTACCAGCTCTGGAGTTAACAGGAAATTAAGTGCGACCCCGCCCACTTTAGCGCGTCCCAGCGCAACTCAGGTACCTGCTCTTTGGAGGTGAAAATTATTTGATCCTGTGTAACGATGGTGAGTGCGGGGCTCTCCTTGCTTCTGTTTGTTGTTTTTTGGCTCCCGCCCCTTTAAGAGCTACTTTTACAGAGACGAGAGGCAGAACGAGGTGAGCGGCATGCTTTGCTTTCTCTTTTTCTCCCTCCCCTCACGCAGCCAGCAGCCAGGAAGTGCGGAGGGGGTGGGGACACAGAAAGAGCGACGAACCCCTAAGATCTCTGGTCCGAATTTAAGTGGCCAGCGGATCTTAGGGGTCGTGTAAAAAGGCACTTAGTTACTGTCCTCTGCACCTTTTCCAGTTCCATTATGTCTTTTTTGAGATGTGGTGACTAGAACTGAATGCAAATACTCCCGGTGCAGCCTTACTATCATTTTGTACTATGGCATTATAATGTTGGCTGTTTTATTTTCAATCCCTTTTTGATAATTCCTAACATGGAATTGGCCTTCTTCACTGCTGCCACACATTGGGTAGATACCTTCATTGAGCTATCCACCAGCACACCTAGATCTCTTTCCTGATGCATCATGGATAGCTCAGAGCCCATGAGTTGATAGATAAAGTATTGATTTTTTGACCCAATATGCATTACTCAACATTTTGCTACATTGAAACGCATTTGCCATTTTGCAGCCCATTCTCCCAGTTTGGAGAGATCCTTCTGGGGCTCTTCACAATCTTCTCTAGTTTTTACCACCCAATAAAGTTTTGTGTCATCCACAAACTTGGTCACCTTAATGCTTATCACTAGAGATGGGCACGACTTGAAAAAAAAATTTTTCGAGTTGTCGTTAGTCGGGCCGGTTCCGTTTCGGCTCGTTTCCGTTTTTCGTGAAAATTTGCAAAAATTAGTCGGTTCGTTTTTTCGTTTTTTCATTGTCGTTAGTACTGGTTTGGGGAGGGGGTAGCGGGCTCCTGGAGGGCGCTGCAGGAGTCAGCCAGAGCCACAAGTGACGGACTGGCAGACTCTTTGCACCCGCTGTGTCTCACGTACTTGCATGTAGTGCAATGCAAGTAGATCTGGCTTAGGGTTAAGACGGCTTAGCGCAACGGCTAGGGTTAGGCTAGTTACGGGTGAGGTTACGGTGAGTATTGGGGTGCATCTGGGTGCCTCTCTGACCCACTTAGAAGGACAGTGTACTGGCGTATGGGTTAGGCTTAGGGTTCGGGTTTGGGCTACGATTAGTGGGCTGTTTATGCCCAATTGGCACATCCCAGAAGTCTCTGTGGTCAACCTGGCCAAGTGGCCATGCGATTGGTGGAAAATTTGCATGGTCTACTCCCATGGGAGAGCCCATCATTGCGAATGCGCAGGTGTAAAAAAATAAAATAAAATAAAATAAAATAAAATAAAATCAACGGAGACGGTTTTTGCAAGAAAAACCCACTGTTGCTACTGTAAAAATTCAAGCATTTAAAATAGCTAATTTCCGCATGTTTCTGCGGTGCTTTGGTGGGGTTTTGGGCAACAATTTCAAAACAAATATTGCGGTCACCATTTTGGATCCCCCCCACCGCATGGCAAATGGATGCGCCCTCCCAGCCTGGTGCAGTCAACAAAACCTGGCCATGCGATTGGTGGAATGGCTCCAAAACTTTGCATGGTCCACTCCCATGGGCGAGCCCATCATTGCGAATGCGCAGGTGTAAAAAAATAAAATAAAATAAAATAAAATAAAATCAACGGAGACTTTTTTTGCAAGAAAAACACACTGCTGCTACTGTAAAAATTCAAGCATTTAAAATAGCTAATTTTCGCATGTTTCTGTGGTGCTTTGGTGGGGTTTTGGGCAACGATTTCAAAAAAAAATATTGCGGTCGCCATTTTGGATCCCCCGCACTGCATGGCAAATGGATGCGCCCTCCCAGCCTGGTACCAGCAGCGCAGCAGTAGCAATAGCCAAGGAGAGGGGGGCGGGGAACCCCCCCCCAATAAAACACCCTTCTGGCCTGGTAGGTGCCCTCAGACAGTTTTCGCCTACTTTTAGGGCCGGGAATCGGGGTTTTTTTTTAACTTTTAAAAACTTTTTTTCTGTGCCGCTTGGCATTGCGCGATGCAAGTAACGAGCACGACAAATCAGACCAAATTGTTCGTTCGTCGGTTCGAGCTCGAAGTCTGGGGCAGTGATTCCCGTTACCGTTTCCGTAGAGTAACGGAAACGAGTAACGGAAACGGAAACGGGAATACCGCTAAGTCGTGCCCATCTCTACTTATCACCCTCTCCAGGTCATTTATGAACAGATTGAAAAGCACTAGTCCCAGGACAGATCCTAGCAACCATTTTTCACCTCGCTCCATTGTGAAAATTGTCCATTGACACCTACTTTTTATTTCCTGGATCTCAACCAGTTCTCAATCCATAGGAGGACCTGCCCTCTTATCCCCTAACTGTGCAATTTTCTCAGCAGCCTTTAGTGAGGGACTGTGTCAAAACCCTTCTGAATCAAGATAGATAATGACCATCAGTTCACCCAAATCCACATGCCTGTTGACCTTTTCAAAGAATGTTAAAAGGTTTGTCAGGTAAGACTTACCCTTACAGAAGCTATGCTGATTTCCCCTCAGGCTTGTTCTTTTATGTGCTTTAAGATTTTCTCTTGGATGAGGCTTTCCACTATATTCCCTGGGATAGACGTAAGGCTAACCGGCCTGTAATTTCCCGTCCCCCCCCTTCACAAACACACACACCTTTTAAAAATTGGTGTGACATCCACTATCCTCCAGTTCCCCGACACTGTGACCATTTTAAGAGACAAGTTACATATTACTGTTAAGAGATCTGCAATTTCATTTCTCAGTTCCTTAATAACCCGTGGGTGAATGCCATCTGGGCCCGGTGACTTGTTGATCTTCAATTTATCAGTTAAACCTAAAACATCCTCTCTTTTAATTGACTAAAGTATTAAATCAAATATAGGTTAAAAGAGAGGATGTTGTAGCCTTTCCTCCATTATGAGGAAAGGCTACAACATCCTCTCTTTTAACCTGTATTTGATTTAATTCTTTAGTCAAGTGGGGCCATTTGGGGAGCGGAATCTTTAAGAAAAGGCTCAGGGATGAAGTCAAAACTACATCCAAGTTGTAGACCACATTTTTAGGGGGAATGTAGACCCCCCCTCCCCAAGTTAAGGCAGCATCCCTCATCTGCCTTTTGATTGATCAGCAGCACCTCTGTCTTGTTTGGATTAAGTTTTAATTGATTTTTCTTCACTCCGGTCATTGCAGACACCAGGCACTGATTCAGAAATGAGGCAGTTTCCTTGCAAGCAGATGGAAAGGAGAGATTATACGTGTCATCAGCAAACTCAGGACAACCTCCCCCAATAGTTTGATTTACATCTTCAATAGCATGGGGGGGGGAACTGTCACCTGAGGGATGCCAGAGATCTGAGTTCTCCCTCCAGGAATATTTGGCATCACTGTAAAACCAGTGCCTCCAAGTCCCATCCCAGAAAGATGGCTAAGAAGGACCCCGTGGCTGATTGTGTGGAAAGCTACTAAGAAGTCTAGCAGAGCCAACAGGGACATATTCCCTCCTGTCCAGTTCTTGAAGTAGGTCATCCATCAAGGGAAGTAAAGCAGATTTTGTCTCATAGCCAGGCATGAATTCCCTGCCCATGATAGAAGATTAGGTCCAAGATGTACCCTGAGTGGGTTCAATACTACTTTGGACAATCACTCCTAAAAGGTGACCTTGGCATAGATGTTGGTTCTCCAGTGTCTCATGTGTAGGAGACCCAGCATCACCACTGAGACCAACTCAAGAAGCTCAGAAAGGGAAGCTGTTGAGCAGCAAAGTGGGTGATAACCCCAGCAGAATCCATTTTAGGTCCAGGTCATGTATTCACATATGCAGAATCAAATCTAGAGAAAGGGCATGTGGTGAGGTGTTTATAGGATTACAACTACCAACAGCAATTCCATATCCCAACCCCCTTAGGTCTGGCCAGCTATTGCTCAGAGAACCCAGATAGTCAGTGGTGGGGGAAACTAACTTCCCTAGCTTCCAACCAGGTCTCCACAATCCAGACCAGGTCAACATTTGGGATCAAGTCCTGGATGACTGACATTTTTCCTTTCCCTGGTAGACTACATATACTATTTGTGTCTCTCTCTTTTTGTTTTGCTCTACCTTTGTCTTAGGCATTTTCTCTTTTGGATTGACAAAATAACAGTTAAAATACATACGAAGATATGTTTGGGGAGAAAGGCGGCATAAAAATAAAGTTGTTTATTATTATTATTATTATTATTATTATTATTATTATTATTATTATTATTATTATTATTATTATTATTATTATTATTTATTATTATTATTAAGGCTTTCCTTGCTCGTATTTGAGAATTATCAAATTAGCAAAATTCCCCTTCCCGCTTCCCTCAAATGTCCACTGTCTATTGTGGGCATGTTCTGGAATATATAAAGGAATGGAAACCACAGGCCCAGGACAGAGCAAAAAAAAGGGCCTAAAACTTTGTTTCACTGAAGACATAATATGATGGTTCTTGTCAATGTTAGCAAAATACATTTTTATACTCAATGTCATTTTTTAGATATTTAATGCTGGTTTCATTAAAGGTCAGGAGAAAAGCAAGGAATTACAGAACTCCTGAAAGGTATAAAACAAGACTGTGCAAGTCTGAACAGATATTTTAATTTTAATAAAGCAATCTGCATTGAGAGTTTATTTGTTTGAGAGCCTTAATCTTTTTTTCTAACACTATGATTTGGGTGGTGAATTTAGGGCTCAGCTTTCACTCCAGTTCTGGAGCTTTCACTCCAGTCTTCTCCAGCTTTGTGCCATCCACAGACTAGAAATATTAGTGACCCCAGCTAAGAGCAAGGCATCATGCAAGGCAGGATCTGAATCTTTCAGAAGGCACAACATTAGAGAAGGCTACAGTATTCCATTTGGAGATCTACTGAATACCAGAGGGAGAGAGCAAATAAGGTTCCTAATTGGTCGGGGTCATACCAAATCCAGAGCATGCCAACAAAACATGATAATAAATATGTGGTGGAAATCCATTGATCTTGTGAGTGCTCACCATTTGGGGGGGGGGTATGTGAAAACAGCCATAACATAGAGCAGGGCATTTGATTTCGCCTGATTTAAAATGTCTAAACTCTAGAGATTTACTATATTTATATATGGAGGCAAGTTGGAGACCTTCATGATTGTGGTTCGTAAGAGGAGTGTTTTTGCCAAACTAATTATGCCATTAATATATAATAGATGTAGTGTGCAATGTTCTCCTTCCTTGTTTGTTCAGTTATATAATCCTTTGTTTCCTTAAAACCTGCACTTTAATCTGGTTTCCAGCCTCTTTTTTGGCCCATGGATAAAGGGCAATTATTCTTGCTTGCCATCTCAAGCATCCCAGCTAACCAAACAATCAGATAACATAACATAACCCATTGACGCAGGAGGTAGCAATGATTCATCATTTGCCCAAAGCCATACGGTTTGTGAAGAGAACATGAATATAGACGTCCTTTACGCACCTTAAGATAGCACCTAGCAACAACCTTACCAAGGGTCCCATAGTCATCTGCCACAGGGCCTGGAAGACAGCTGGCAACACATATTGTGTTTCAAGCAGAGATAGGGGATTTTGGAGGCTTGTCCTGACTATAGCTTTCAGAATTCCACAAGCCACTGACCATGGAAGTGTGGGATTCATGAAGCTGTCATTCAGTAAATGAAGATTTCCTACCTCTGCAGATGTATATTTGCTTTGGGTTATGAGAGGAGGATTTGGTTTATGATAGTGGGGTATCCAGGCACTAAAGTGGCAGTCTGCCACCTTTCAAATGAAATACAGTGGTACCTTGTATAAATGAATTAATTCGTTCCAAATGAAATTCTGTTAAGCAAATTTTCCTTTATACAAATTTCCCATAGGAATGCATTGAAAACAGAGTAATCCCTATTTGCAACCATTTTTATGTTGTATGGATTTGCCCCATAGATGATTCCGTTAAGCACATTTCCCCTATCTTCAGAATTTTTTAAGTTGTACAGAGTTTATGTTATACAAACCGTTTGTTATATGAGGGTCCACTGTTTGCCAAAATAAGTACTCTTTTTCTTTGATTGGCTTAAACTACGCCAGCTGGCTCCACCCCTGTTTCCTCCGTAAGTTATACAGCAATGCACTAAAGAATTTTGGGACAGGTCTCTGTCACTGGTTTTTAGGGAGGTGGGCAGTTCTGCTATCAGAAAAAAAATCTACAAAAGATGGACCAGTGCTCATTTAAAAGGGGGGGATGATGAAAGGAGCATTTAAGGAGCTCTACACTTTCACTCACCCTACTTTAAAGAATGCCGTGTTCTCCCAGCAACTTCAGGGATTGCCTTCATTCCCACTAGGGTCACTTCCTGTGTGACCTTTCCTATAGCATATACAGTATAGGGAGAACCTGGCAGTAGTGCTGGTGGTCCTTGCTCAGCCAGAAATCTCTCACACAAAAACCCAATATTTTCCCACCCTGAGATGTATACTTTCACCTGAGGAAACGTAACAGTTCCAAGACTGCAGCCAGCAGCCTGTGATTTGGAAACTATAGGGGCAAGCAGAAGGTTGCGGAAAAGGACATAGCCATAATCTGGCAAAAGATCTACAGAAGATGGAATGGTCCATTCCAATGAAAATAAGATAAAGAAATCTGAGGGAGGTGTTTGAGAGGGGACAGGAGGAGCAGAGAAAATTTATCATAAGGAGAGACCAGGGTATATGGCCAGGAGATGGAAATAAATGAGAAAGGCTGAAGTTCACATACTGAGCTGGAATTGCCAGGAAAATCTTTATCTGCAGGTTTTTATTTTCCTTAACTCTTGGGACTTTATAACTTAAAACTCAGAAAGCTAACATCTGAACTGCAATGGCAATGCCATATGCATGGTGTATACCAGTGATGGCGAACCTTCAACACTCCAGGTGTTTTGGAAAACCACTCCCACAGTCCTTTGGCATTGGCAATCTAGGCTTGGAATTCTGGGAGTTGTGGTCCAAAACATCTAACATGCCAAAGGTTCACCACCACTGGTCTATAGTTATCTCCTGTGGGGTAATAGTGACAGTGAAGTAATGTTTTCTCCCAGATCCAGCACCCCATCTCAACAAACCAGTGCTTCTCATTGGTCAAGAGCCATTCCCATCCACCACGTAGTCAACTGACACTCAGGGGCCACCAGTTGTACTGAGTCCTGAAAGGTTGGAGGATTGTTCCTGTGCTGTCCACCTCACATAAGGGCACAAAGGGACTGGATATGAGATGGGGCTCTGGGGTTGTCATGGCAACCTACAATTGGCAAATCCACTGTGATCCAGTCTTTTTTCCCATTGGGTATACTGAAAGAAATACTTGAAGTAGTAGCACCACATCATATGCTTTAATCCCCTCCATGACCCTATCCATGAAACATCATATAGAGCAGAACTATCCAACTTTGAACAGCCCGCAGCCTACCTGACCCCCCTGCAGTTGACTCTTGGAGAGTGCGTGCAAGCATGTGTCCGCAATTCGCAGCAGCAGCAGCGGTGGTGGCACAGGCGGATGGAGGACCCCCATGAGGTCTTGCCTTCCCCACCTAGCCTCATTTGGCACCAAATTCAAAAGGACCAAGCAGCCTTCCTCCTCCCCCTCTTTCCCCAAGTGAAGGGAAGGAGGGAGAAGGTTTGGTTCTTTTGAATTTGGTGCCGTGTGAGCACTCTCCCAGCTGCTTCTACACCCAGTGTGGCCGCCAGGGCACCTTACCACTGACCCTCCCACCACCTCACATGGAGCACCACCAGGGTGCTTGTCCCCAAGGCCACCACAGGAGAAGCCAAGGGTGCAGAGGGCAGCCAGGAAGAGGCACTCAGCCTGGGAGAGCCCGACGGAGCCCAGGCTGCAGCCCAGCAGTGACAACACCCACAGCCCCACCAGGCGGCCCAGCATGCCACCTGTAGCAGCATGCCAGGGAGCTGGCAGGGAGCCAGCAGGTGACTTCTGACGGCACTCAACTAGTTATACCAGATTGCTCAGGACCACTGCAAGTGTTCTTCTGGAAGTTGAGTCATGGCTACTGGACTTCTTTTTGAAAGATAGAAACGTTTCACTGCTTATCCAAACAGCTTCATCAGACTGATGAAGCTGTTTGGATGAGCAGCGAAATGTTTCTATCTTTCAAAAAGAAGTCCAGTAGCCATGACTCAACTTCCAGAGAAACTCACCTGGATGACTGAGAATCTTCACAGACACTGCAAGTGTTCTTCTGTGCCTACACACTACACCTCACACTAGGTGTGTTTGCTCTCTCGCTCTTGCTCTCTTGTTCTTTAAAATTTATTTATTTATCTATTTATTTATATTTATCTACCGCCTGTCTTCCAAAGGAACTGGCATATGGTATTGAATTCATACATTCAGCTCCACATTATCTTTTCTACCCTCAAAGACACACTGAAGTTCTTCTACCACACACTCAAATGTAAAATAAACTAAATTCCTGCCCTACATTTTGATGTACTATTTGATGGCTTTATGCATCATAGAATTACTATCATAGTTTATTATCTTCATAAGTTGAGTTTAAACAGAATGAAAAACGAAATGGCTGGAAAAGTTATATAAATGTTAATTCTTCTTCAAATTTACCTTTAAGAACCTGCCCCAGCAAGTGCAATATCTTTAAAAGATATTACAGTGCAAAAGAGAATAATTTTTGGATTCTAGAAACAATAACCTGAATTTTTTTTTGGCTTCTCTGACTTGACACTTGTTTTTCCTCTTGCTATGAATATCATTACAGCCAAATGAAACGGGCCTGCTACATTGTTTCGTTCCAATATTCAACCCTTTCTGAATACATCACTATCGAAAATAAAAATTCAACTGAAGTTGGGAGAATGAAGTATTTTGTTGCTCTACCGCTTTGAGAACTATTGTGTTAATGAAGCTCCGATTCAATTATTCATATACTGGATATGCTTTTTTGGAAGCATGTGCCATTGAAATTAATTCAACTTACTGCCAAGCAAATGTCTAAGGGTGCTTAGCGCATTCACATTTCCTCCAAATGAACACTGCATATAAAAATATTTGATCAAGGCTTGGTCCCGAGAAAGCTGCTAAAGAAACAATAAATCAAACTGAAATAATTAAGATGTATTTCTCACAGATAAAGTTTACCCCTTGGAAATGAGCTTGACCTTTTCAGACGAGGGTTCAAACCTAAAAATGGTATCAAGATTGAACCCTTGTATTTAGCAGATAGCATGAGTCCATCGCCTGACTGTTCAGCTTCCTGTTGAAACTGAGTGGAAAATTTAAACTTGTTGAAATAGTCCAGGGCCCTGAGTAGATATCCGTGGGCAGCTGGCCTGATCACACATGATGACTTACACTTCCTCCACCATGTATTTCCAGTGGTTTCTGACCCTTTTTTAGTTGTGACCCCCTTTTATAATAGCCAAATAGCCTATGACACCCCCCTCCACATTTGCCTAAAAAGGCATTTTTAATAGAGTAAAGCCATCCCTTCTCAGAGAGTAGAGCCTGGAGATGGGCACTTCGCGCTTGGTAGGAAGCATGAAACTCTGCTGCCCAGTAGTTTCTAATCCCCCTTCCCCCAGCCGTCCGGTCCACTTACTGGGTTCAGCACGATGCCAGGGTCTTTCTCCATTGGCAGCATGCAAACCAGCACTGGAGCCCAGATGGCCCTTCCTAGTCTCTGCCGGCAGCTCACCACTCAGGTAGGGGAGGGGGAGTGCTCATGTCTAGTACAGACTTCTTTCTGTCCCTAAAAGCCCCGTTTCTCATGCATACACATTAAATGTAACACCCCATTAAGAAAAATTAAGGAAGAACTTGTTAAACATCAACAACAGCACATATAAGGGAAGCTGTGACACACACACCCAATGACCCCTTGGAGGTCATGGCCTCAAGGTTGGGAAACACTGGTCTATTCGTGGCACTGCTTTCTGCAGCAACAGAATCCAATAATCCTTGCAAATCTGCCAGACTTGTTGTAAGCAGGACAGTGTCATAACCGTATCTTATGTTATTACAAGAACTCCATTCACCTTCACATCTTGGTTCTTTCCTTCGAGAGCATCCTGGAAAATTCTTTCTGAATAGATATTGTAGAGGTGGGAGAATACAACCTTGACGAACACCTTTCGTAACTGACACCTCATCTGATATCTGACCATCTACCCAGACACCAGCACACTGATTCCAGTACAAATTCCCAATCAATCTGATATCACAATTGTCCAGGCCCATTTTTAAAGAATAATAATAAGTTTATCATGTTTAACTGAGTCAAATGCTTTTTCGTAATCAATGAAGCAAACAAAAACATCAACATTGACATTGAGACATCACTGAACTAGTATCTGAAGACTAAATAATGCCTCCCAGGTTCTAAATTCTGTTATCCAAACGTTTCTGGTATCCAAAGAGAATTCCAAAGTTTCTGGTATCTAAAGAATTTTTGTTTACTGGCATTTCCATATTGAGAGGCATATGCAATGTTTGCCAATGCTTCATTTCATAAACTCTGTTTTGATCTTTGAATGTCCTTTAAGTTGCATAAATGGGGAAAACAGACTTGAAAATAAAATTCTTTGTTTTGCAGATGGATTTTTGTGTTTGTGGGCCTAGCAAACAGGAACATCTGGCCAAAAACACAAATACCTTTGAAGGCTCTTGGCCATCTCGGAGGAAAAATATTACCGTACTACTATAATATTACCCTGGGATGCAGAGCTTCGCTTTTAGTGTTTTAGAAAGATCAGAAAAGACCTGGGTTCTTTGGCCTAGATTGTGCCAGTATTTATGCCCCAGGGCAACATTAAGGAAGGGATGATCATTAATTGGTCATTTAAACATCAGCTATAATGTTACTCAGGAAAAGAAAGAATGTACTGGCCACCTTGGCAGAGACAGCTGTGTTGACTGTAGAGTCATTATTATTTCAAGGGACTTAAGAGACCTTTAAATATGATTCTGCTTTTTGTTGGACACATTAGCAGCTCCAACTTAATAGTTCCAGTGAAAGTCACAGTGTTTGGGCCCCAGATGTGCAGATGTTTCAGAGAACACCACAGTGGGGCTTGAGCTCACGGTGATGCTAGGCCATAGTACCAGGGCTGGGAAATTACTGATAAAATAAACACAGGCTTCTGACAGAGACTGATCAGAAGAGAGCCACTGAGTCGACATCAAGAGTTCTGATAATCCCTAGCAGAATGTTGTCACAGTGTTGAAATTTCCCCAACTCAGCCTTCTAGGTACTTTGAGAACTCATAGAACAGCTGGTCCCTTTCAACAAACATAGGGGCTGGAATCCAATAGGAAGTCACAGTGAGAGTAAGCTCACTGAATAAATGGGAATTGCACAGATGACTCACCAAATCATTAAATGCGCCTGTTGTAGTTGTACTTACTACTGGATTTCAGCCACTGAGAGAGACCCATGTCCTCTCACAGATCAGCATCATATGTAGAGATGTGGAAGGGGAACTTACCCAGCTGTAACACTTTGGCTTTGAAAAGCCATCCCGTAATGGTTTGATTGGTACCAACTGTGATTTCACTATGTTAAAATTTGTTTGGGTTTAAGGATCTTGGACAGAGTAAGCTATGGCATTCTTCATAATCTGCGTGGTTTTAAATGGTTCAAGAATGCCTACATTGTTTTATTTGTTCCAAGTGGTTTTACATTCTTCCAAATAATTTGATATGTCTTAAACTGTTGTCATTGTTTTAAAGTGTTCTTTTTGTACTCCACCAAGAAATTTTGTAATAACAGGTTGTATGTGAGTATTGTAAACAAACAAACAAACAAACAAACAAACAAACAAACAAACAAACAATGGTCTGGAAGGCAAGTTGGACATGGTGCTCACCAGGGGATGTATGTGAACCCTGCTGCTATCACCCACGCTTTCTCACTTGAGTAGGTTAGAAAGCCCCAAAGTACACAATTGCCTTTAATTCCCTGTGTTACAAATGGGTTGGAACAACCCTAGAGAGAAGAACATTTCATACAGAAAACAAAGAAATAAAGCTCATCACCACATGCATGTAAGGATGAGAGATGGGCACAACTCAAAAAAATAATTTTTCATTTTTCGTTTTTCGTTGAGGGGTCTGTTTCGGTTCATTTTTGTTTTTCGGGGGGTTTGCACATTTTTCATTTTTATTTTCGTTACGAAACGAAATGAAAAAACAAAAACAAAAACAAAAATTTTCGTTTCGTTAGCATTCTTTTCAATGCAATGTGTCTGCCATAACGAAAACGAAAAACACGGCAAAAAATTTCGTTTCGTTTCCGTTGTCATTTTGCTTCTGAAAAATTTTTTGTTTTTGTTTTCGTTGCGAAACAAAACAAAAAACGAAAACGAAAATTTCGATGAGTCGTGCCCATCTCTAGTAAGGATAAAGGACAGGCTAGCAAGGGCCCCAAGTGAACTGATACAGTTTCAGAATTAGAGGGCCTTATTAAATGACAGTTGGGCTCAGACAATTGCAGACATCAGTCTAGATATGATTATACAGTAATACCCCGACTGAAGAGCAGCTCAACTTAAGAGAAATTCGACTTAAGAGCGGAAAACTGTTGGCATTTTAACTGCCGCCTTACAAATTTTAGATATGGTCTGCTTGAGTTACAAACATTTTTCCATTTTTTTTATTTTTTAACTTATTTTTTCCATTTTTAGATAGGTACCCCGACTTAAGAGTAGTTCGACTTAAGAGCATGCATTCAGAATGGATTAAATTCGTAAGTCGAGGTACCACTATAGTTTGGACAAGTGCCTTGAAGTCCCCAAAACTCAGGCAGTGGAGCCAATACCAGGCTGACTGGAGATTCTGGAGATTGTAGGCCAAAAGGGAAGCTTTTCTAAGGTCTCTGTCTGAATATCCATGCAACAGAATGTTACAGGGAGAAAAAAGGAAACATTGTACTCTCTTCTATTAAATCAACCAGGAACAAGATATGTACTGCATTTTTTATCCAGGCAGTTGATTTCCCCCCCCCAAATCAGAACACAACCTGATCCTTAGAAGCTACAGTAACTATACCCAGTGAAAATAAAACCCTCCAAAAGCAATGTGTGTTACTTCATGGTAGACATACATAGATCTGCATTGAAAAAAATAATTTGAAATGTTAGTCTAGTCTAGACATGATGTTGTTTTCCCATGTCATTTCTGAAAAGTCTCTGTTTATGCCAAGAATATCTTTGTTCTGAACTCCCAGTTCATTTTAAAACAAAAACAATAATTCTGAGGGTTTAAGAAATCCTATTATCCAAGAACTGGCTGTATATATTTGTTTGTTCACTTTTATTCATATATATTTTGATCTTATGTATTTTCTTCTGGCATGGTTTTGATTTGTTTTTTAATTCTTAAAGGAACATGATGAGAATCTTCCAATTTTAAAAAAAATCCCTCCTATAAAAGAGGACTTATTTCAGACAGCAGTTATTTACTGTCCTGGATTCTATAGAGCTATGTGAAAGGCTAGCAATTTTAGGTCAGGCCACTGTCTACCCAACGTCACAATTGGCATCCCTTGGCCTATGGCAGAATCTGGGCAAGGAGCCCAGGGAAAGGCCAAATAGCCATAAACCCTGACCTCCAGGGCTGCCCTGTAATTCTCTCTGGCAACACAGAGGTTTTTCATCTTATTCTGCTCGGAGGAAAATTCAGTAGCAGTATTTTCAAGCCGATGTTGACCATGATCCAAGAAAGATTTATCTAGTTTAAATCTATTTAGCTCACCTAATCCTGCTTTAGATGGTTAACTCTTGTCTTGAAATATGGGTAATGATGAGCTCTGTGTCTCATCCTGAGACATTGCATAGGGTGGCACATGGGGGAGCTACAAAGGCTAGTGATGATAAAATTCACAACAGCAGGAGCTAATGCCTCGCATAGCTTATGGCGGGCCTGTAATAGTGTGTAGAAAATATCCTTGAGCTTGTAGAAGGCTCACAGTCTTTCCACGAGAAGCTGTTTCCTCCCAGGTTGTCTATGGCTGTTACCCCGTGTCCACTCTGTATCGCAACAAACTAAAATGTGTAATAAATCTTGTTGCGGTTACGTGGTTTGGTTGCTGTTCCCACATCCCCAAGGACACACTTTATTGTTACATAACTTCTGTAACCCCACGGACAGGGTCTGCATCAAAGTGCATTTTGGTTTTTTTTTCCACTGCACTATTTTTTTTAAAAAAAAATTAAAACCTGATAGGTAAGTATATCAGCATATCAATTTTCATTTGTCATTTTTCAAACTTTGAATACTTCTTTTTTGGCTTCTTTCCATGCATAGTGGCTTGTCGTACTGTCGTCTTTTGTTGTTTTGTTTTCATTGTAAACTGCCCAGAGTTCCATCCAGAAGATGGGCGGTATAGAAATATAATAAATAAATAAATATTTATAGTCACATGGCTGCTCCAAGTAGTGCCACTAGCTGGTCCTATGACAATGGAACAATTATGCTGCAGATTGAACAGTACCCGATGGCACCTGTATGGTTTAAAAACCGCAACGGAACAGTGACAAGGATTCCACCACCCCAATGCCAAGTACAAGAAAGATGCGCTGAGTCATGCACTTTATTTTGCTTAAAGTGCAAAGGACATGGGGAAACAATTTTAGGATCCACATATCAAAGCACTTTCTAGAGCAACAAAGTAGATGTGGAGTAACGGCCTATACTGCCACACTTAGGCCTTGTGTAACACAGAGGCCCATGAACTGTGACATTAGCAAAATGCCTGCTCCCAAAGGGCATAACAGCTTCCAATGGTGTTTTGGCATGCTAATACTGAACATGCACCACATGTTTGTGCTGAGTGAATAAGTATCGGTGCCTGTTGAAGGTGGGGGGAGTGGAGGCTGATACCCTGGCTTTCAAACCACCTCACTTCCAAAAATGAAACGTTCCCCTCCATTTTCACAGTTTGTCCTGAAATTTGTCCCTCCGACTTGGAAACCTGGGAGAGCATATCCACTCCCAGAGACTTCCAGCGACACCCCGAGGCCCTTGATGGGAAGGCTGTGCCGTTTCGTTCTTTGCTTCGGGCCGCAAAACATCTCCAGCTAGTACTGCCCGTGAGTCAGAAGAGCCGAGATCAGTAGGACAAAGAAGCGAACTGATGAGTGTGGCTGAAGCTTCTTTTCTCAGGCTGTTGGACTCCATTATCCATGTCATCATGTGCCTTGTGCGGTCTGAAAGCAGCCCAAAGGAGTCCGGCTGGATGTTGCTTTCCGAGCTTCTTTCAGAGTCTGGCAACCTCCTACTCCTAAGGTCTTAGGGGATTTAGTTGGAACGCTGAATCACAGCACTTTCTGTACGTTCGGATTACTTCTTAGATTCAGATGCAAATTCAGATATGGTGACCTTTCCCTGCCATTTTAATAGGGAGTAACATTTTCTTGACACAGGCGGCGTATAAATGAGTGCAGCTAAGATCAGGAAGTGATAATTTACTGGAAAGACTGTTCTTTTCATTTGTTTCAAGCACATAGCTGAGAACAAAATGAGCAGGAGAAAAGGAACTTTCTCTCTCCCCCTGCCTCCCATTTAAATTGCAAGGCCTATGTTCCAATCAGCAATCCCATCCAGAGTAGACCCATTCAATCAACTGTTGACTGATGTGAGTCAACATTAATGGAAATCCCAGTAGGACTGGTGTTTGGATCCCAGCCTTGGATTTTTACTGAAATGGGTTTAAGTGAAGGATGATTTCTGCTTGGAAAACCCAGCTATGAAAAAAACAGTTCCCCATGAAACAAAAAAGCACTTTCAAAGCAGGCACGTTGTCTTTCATACACTTCAGTTAGAGAATGAGTGGCGATCTGATTATGTTTTCTATTTGGCCTTTATGGCAGTACAGTTGCCAAAAGGCATTTAGGAGGAACATTTTATAATAATAATAATAATAATAATAATAATAATAATAATAATAATAATAATAATAATAATAATAATAATAATAATAAGAAGAAGAAGAAGAAGAAGAAGAAGAAGAAGAAGAAGAAGAAGAAGAAGAAGAAGAAGAAGAAACTTTATTTTTATGTCACCTTTCTCCCTTTTTTATTTGCAAGACTAAGCTTTAGGCAATACCTTTAGAGGCTGCTAAATTAAAAAAAATATCACCTCAAGCTTTCGTGGAACATGTTCACATTTTCAAAGCAAGTACTAAAAGTCCAAACATGGGAAAAGATGTGGTTTGCCAGGAGAATATTCTAAGATACTTTTATTTTGTTTTTCTTAGCTATCCTATTTATTGTTGTTGTTATTATGTTTGCTTGTTTCATTTATTTGCTTGTGGTTTTCTTTTTTAGCCTCTTGGTATAGGATTTTGTTAGGCTTCTGCCAGGCTGTAGCTAACATACGTGTACTTGGCACTAATTGGCTCAGCCAGGATCACCTGGTTACTTCTCTCCCAGGTGTGTTACATCTCCCCCTGGCAGTAGTCATTTTGTCTATGTTAATTTACTGTATTATTATTTGTAGTTTGCTCGTTTTGAGTTTAGTCCAAGCTAGCTGTATTTCATTTGTTTATTGGTTTTCTTTTCTTTTCTTTTCTTTTTGTTTTTTTTCCTCCTCCCTCCCCCCCCAGGTCACCATGCTTGCAGGGACTCACATACCAACAGTGCTGGGTCGTGGACGATACGCTAGGAGTCAGAGGGTTAGTCAGATAAGAAGAACTAGGGTCAGGCATCTTGCGCCTGTCCCGCGTTCTGACCCTCTGACTTGCTGCCACGTGCCCGGGAGCCATCGCGCCAGAGACTCCAACCTGTCCTGCCTCCTCCTTAATGCCAGGTCGGTCCATAATAAGACCGCTGTCATCTTTGATACCATCACTGGCAGCAGGGCCGACCTGGCCTGTATCACGGAGACCTGGGTGGGCTCAGAGGGGGGGCTCCCTCACCCAGCTGTGCCCTCCTGGGTTCCTGGTCCATGGAGTGGGCAGGTTGGAGGGCCAGAAGGGGGGAGGAGTCACCATTGTATATAGGGAAACGCTTGAAGTGACCAGGGCCTCGACATTGGTGATTCCGGGATTGGAATGCCTCCACCTGTTGGTAGGTCAGCGGGATAGATTTGGCATTGTGCTGGGCTACCGTGCTCCCCACAACCCAGCGCAATCCCTGCCAGAGCTCGCAGAGTTCATCGCCGCTGCTCTGTTGAAGTCCCCCCGGCTTTTGGTCGTCAGGGACTTCAACGTGCATGCTGGCGGTGAGCTCGCCGGCGCTGCTCTGGATTTCATGGAAACCATGACGTCCATGAGCCTATCCCAGCATGTTTCTTGTCCTACCCACAGGAGTGGGCATACCCTGGATCTGGTATTTACCTCCATGTCGGGGGACTTTCATCTGGAGGTGGGGGACATCGTTCCCACACCCGTGTCATGGTCAGATCATCACCTGTTGTCTTTTTCCCTGGCAATGGCGGCCCCTCCTCGCGGGGACCAACGGCCCCTTGTTTGGGCCCGCCCCCGAAGGCTTCTTGATCCGGCTCGGTTCCAGGAAGCCTTCGGGGAGCTTTCTGGTGGTCTGGCTGATGATACGGCTGAGGCCTTGGCCAACCATTGGTTTGAGTCAGCTGCCGATGCCGTCGACCGAATCGCCCCCAAGCGTCTCCTCCATGGCAGAGCTCGATCTTCGCCGTGGTTCACGGCGGAGTTAAGAGCGATGAAGCAGGAACGGAGGAGACTGGAGAGCATCTGGAGACAGAGCCGGACGGCGAACAAGAAGACTGCCATTGTGATCCAGACTAGGCGCTACTCGCGAGCGATCAGGGAGGCCAGAAGATCTTTTTACTCCCTGAGAATTGGTGAGGCCTCGAACCATCAGGCAGAACTCTTCCGGGTGGTTCGGGACCTCACCAATCCTAGTCTGGCTAGGCCTCCTCCTACTGATTTCAGTAGCGAGAATTTCACAGTCTTTTTTAGATCCAAAATAGAGGCCATCCGTGCCGGCTTTGAACCCAGTAGCACTAGCCCCTCCTCGCCATCCCCAGCTCCCTTACCCCCCCGCTCTCCTCAATTGGTGGAGTTTGGGCCTGTTTCTCCTTTGGAGGCCTCCAGGGCTATCGCCCATTGCCGTCCCGCGACCACCCCCTTCGACCCTTGCCCATCTTGGCTTATTAAATCTGCCGGAGGGAGCATGCCCGAGTGGGCCTCGGCCATCGCCACCGCCTCCTTCAGCGAGGGGTTTTTTCCCTCTCGTCTGAAGGAGACGGTGGTTAAGCCCATTTTGAAAAAACTGCGATTGGCATCGGACCAATTGACCAACTATCGTCCGATTGCCAATGTTCCCTTCATGGGCAAGGTTATCGAGAGGGTGGCCGCGGTGCGGATTCAATCATATCTGGAGGAACAGCGGTGCCTTGATCCTTGCCAGTCCGGTTTCAGGCCTGGCTGGGGTACCGAGACAGCTTTGGTCGCGCTGCAAGATGACCTAATCTGGGCGGCCGACAGGGGTTGCTCTACCCTGTTGGTTCTCCTGGATTTGTCAGCGGCCTTCGATACCGTCGACCACGGTATCCTACTGGACCGGCTCCGGGAGGTAGGGATTGGAGGCACTGTTCACAGTTGGCTTCGGTCCTTCCTTCAGGGTCGGCTCCAGTATGTACAGCATGGCGGAGAGTTGTCGGCCCCGTGGACACTCCCTTGTGGGGTTCCGCAGGGCTCGTCTCTCTCCCCCATGCTGTTCAACATCTATGTAAGGTCGCTGGCTGGGGTCATTAGGAGATTTGGAGTGTGTTGTCATCAGTATGCTGATGACACACAGCTCTATCTCTCCTTTACCACCTCTGCAGTGGAAGCTGTCTGGTCTCTTGACCAGTGTCTGGAGGTGGTCATGGCTTGGACCAGGGCCAACAGGCTCAAACTCAACCCTGAAAAGACTGAGGTGATGTTCTTCGGGAGTTCCCCGTCTGGGTACGGAGGCCCTCTCCCCAGTTTGGAGGGTGTTTCCCTCCAGCTGGCGGAGAGGGTTCGGAATCTGGGTGTGGTCCTGGACCCGGCCTTGTCCCTGGAAGCTCAGGTGGTAGCTGTTGCCAGGACCGCTTTTTCCATCTTCGCCAGATCGCCCAGATTCGTCCCTACCTAGACAGGGACTCCCTGAGAACAGTGGTCCAGGTGCTGGTGATTTCGAGGTTGGACTACTGCAACGCCCTCTACATGGGGTTGCCCTTGACTCTCCTCCGGCGATTGCAGCGGGTGCAAAATGCAGCAGCCAGACTGGTGGTGGGTGCGCGCCGTTATGACCACATCACCCCGGTCCTGGCCCGGCTGCATTGGCTACCCATTGCCTCCCAGATCAGATTTAAGGTCTTGGTTTTAGTTTATAAAACCCTCCATGGCCTGGGCCCGGATTACCTGGCAGAGCGGATCGCCCAGCGGTCAATCTCGACCCGACCGGTTTGGCAGGCGCGGGCGCACTTGCTCCGGGTTCCAACTCCCCGAGAGGCCAGGCGTTCCCTTACCCGGAGCCGGGCCTTCTCGGTGGCTGCTCCATTTCTATGGAACAGCCTACCCAGCGAGGTGCGCTCTGCAGAGTCCCTGCTGGCCTTTCGCAAAGCGGTGAAAACTATCCTATTCCGCGAGGCCTTTGGTGACCTAGTTTAGCCCCCGTTTTTTGTTTTTTTCTTTGCCGCCATCGACCACTGACCACTGTCCATTATGTTAGGACTTGATAGAGTAGCAGTGAGGCTTGGAACTAAAGGGTGCTCCCCTGCTGCTGTTTTCTGTTTTTTTATTGTGTCTATATTGATATGCTGATTTATTTCTCTTGTCATATTGTATTGTATTGTTCTGTTTGCTGACTTGCTCAGCTGTGTCAGCCGCCCAGAGTTCCCGTTGGGAAGATGGGCGGGATATAATCTAATAATAAATAAATAATAAATAAATAAGATGTAAAGTTCTTGGCAAGATGACTTTCAACAGGTGCATCTGTCTTAGATGAGGCAAGAAGCAGCAGGTCTGTTGGCTGTTGTAAAGCTGCATCTGAAGCAGAGGACTGGGTTTCACACCCCAGTCTTCCAAACAAAGGGATATGGGTCACACCCACCCACCCACATCTCCTCTCCATTTGTCTCTTTTTTAAAATACAGATACGCCCCGCGGATCACGGGGATTAGGGACCCACCCCACCCGCGATGCATGAAAATCCACAATATGCGGAAGCGGGTGGGGCCTGGGGACGGAGGCGATCACACGCCTGTCTGAGGCTTCTCGGAGGAGCACAGGGCAGTGCAGAGCGACCTGATTGCCCCCCGCTGGCCCCCCACACAGCTCCGAGGTGCAGGTACTGAGATCCCACGATGTAGTGGGACCGCAGTACCTGAACCGCGAAATGGCAGGGGGTGACTTTATACAAGTTTCTGTTTTTCTTTTTAACTCTTTTTGCCTGGTTTTGCTTATACCTGTTGGTCTTGCAGTTTGAATCCCAGTCTGGGTGAAAGATGAGATAGAAATCAAATAAATAAACAAATTCTTAAATCTTGAAAACACTAGGTTGAGAGAGGCTATTCCAGATGGACCTTTGGTCCGACTCAGGAAGGCAATGCTGATATTTTTCTCTCCATAAATGTAACTCTACAGCTTCTGAACTTAACTCCAGACAATATGAATTCAGTCACATCAATAGCTCTATTCAGGTTTTCTTCATAATATAATGAAGCCTATACGGAGCAGGAGCACAAACAAGGCCAGTACTTCCACATGCTCAAGACTTCCTTTGCCCTTTTTCTTAGCCTTCACAAGCAGAGGGGGGCCTTCTGAAGAACCTTCTTTGTCTACTGTCGTTGTCCCAGTGGTTTTCAACTCTAGTTTCCCTGGTCCTTCAGTGCTTTTGTTTTACACAGAACAAGGATTGTTTGTAGCAATCCTGATAAGTGATGAAGAATAAGGATTGCCTGTAGCAATCCTCATGAGAGTTCTCTAAATGGCCATTTGGTTTGTTTCCTGGTAATGGATGCTGCAAATGCAAACATCTCATATAAAGCCTTTTCTTTCTTTGAAAGGAAGAAGACATGCACAGAACCGTTGGGTCAGCATAGATACCTATGTGTCTTGCCAGAGTAACTTACCTGTAACCGTAATGTAAAATCATGTTAATTGGCATGGTGCAAACAACTGTGCTGCCAAAGACATGCCTTACATATTTTAATATGTATTATTGTCTTTAACTATATTGTATATTGTTCTGTATGCTCTCAAACAGAAGAGCATATAAATATAAATAAACAATCCCTTCCTCCTTCCTTCCTTCCATCCATCCTCATCATTGATTAGGCACCACAAAACCTATAAGATTAGATGTGTGTGTGTGTGTGTGTTGTGTCGTTACAGTCGTGACTGACTCTTCGTGACCCCATGCCCATGGAGTTTTCTTTGCAGGAATACTGGAGTGGTTTGCCATGCCAGTTCCTACTCCAGGTGCCTACAGCACCTGGTGTTCCCTGGTGGTCTCCCATCCAAGTACTAACCAGGGCCGACCCTGCTTAGCTTCCGAAATCAGGCGAGATCGGATATGCTTAGGACATCTAGGCTTCATATAAGATTAGATATACATTAGAAATATTTATTGGAAAAACTAGTATATCAGAGTGCAGTCCAAACTGTGAAAGATGATTGAGGGCCAGCTGAGCCAACATTAGGCTGATAGAAGCTCTCTTCAATCCAACCCCCTCCCAGTCTCCAGGGTGTTCAGATTGAATGTCGGACTATTTGGGCCTTGTGGCAGTACTCTAGCTTTGTCCCTCAGCTGGAATAAGTTTGGACCTGGCCTAACTCAGTTGCTCCCTCACTCTGCCCCCACCCCCCCTGTTTGGGTCTCTTGCGAACAGAGCAATTTTTCCAGCAGAAGGGGAATTCTCCCAACAAAATAGCCTTGTGCCATTTCTGGACTCTGGACAGACCCTGTTTCTTTGAGTTGGACTTGCACTCCTGGTCTTCCTTTCCTTTCAGTAAGTAGCATGTATTGTAATAGTTTTAGCTTGAATGAGTTTATCGAAACCACCCCATATTCAGAGTGTAAAGTCAGCATTAATTATTGTTCTTTAGTTTTGTCTGTGTGAAAAGAATGAACCAAAATGTTCAGTTGTCTTCATTTTCACAATGGAAATAATCTGAGATTTAAAACAAAATCATACATAAGAGAAACTGAAACCAAATATTTCATCCATCTAGGGCAGTGGTGATGAACCTTCGGCACTCCAGATGTTTTGGACCACAATTCCCACAGTCCTTTGTCACTGGTAACACAGGCTTGGAATTCTGGGAGTTGTGGTCCAAAACATCTGGAGTGCCAAAGGTTTGCCACCATTGATCTAGGGTTTTAGATGTTTAACTAATACAAACCTAGATTTAAACTTCTTGTACATTCAACCACCTTAGAGCTGAATTATGGCTGCCACCTCTCTTTGGAAAAAGTTCTCAACTTGAGCAAGCTAGATGGCAATAAGGTGGAGCATGCTATTTTGCATGAAGGTCACATATCAAAAACTACTCATGCTTGAACTGTGTGAATCAAGCAGGATTTTGTTTGCTGGGGGAAAATAAAATTTACAAATGTCTTAGTATTTGAGATGGGAAGAAATTGGAAAATCTTAAAAAATTCAATGTGGGAGAAGCAGAAACTGAAAGTTTGATGTCCCATTCCTGCACATCTATGTGGCAAAGTATGACCACAATCGCTACTTTATTTTATTTTGGGTGGCACAGAACTGCTGCTTCCTTTCTCTCTGCAAACAGAAATGATTATGCAGGGTTATTCAAGTTCACCAACGGTGTCAAAGTATCTCAGGAATGTGGTACACTTGGCTTCCCTGGGAGTTGATAGAGTTGAAAGTTGGCAGTTTCTGTTCTTTTTCGTCTCTCATCTGATAGAGACAAGCAGCCGTCTTGCACTAAATACTTTGCTGTGTAATGGAGAAATAAAAAACACATTCATTCTGTGCCTTCAGCATATAAATCACAACTAGCATTCAAAGTGGGCTCCATCTTGCGTATTATAAGGGAATCGAATTATTTGTTGAAGATGGAATGCTCCAGACCTAAACACTGGGCAAAAGCAGCACATTCCCGAATAGCAATTGCCATTTTATTATACAATAATTGTGGAATTTTCTGCTTTCCTTATAGCCTAAACACTTCTGTGTTTCACTGCTGTGCCATTTGTTTTGGTATTTACCAGAAGTTTGGATATTTTTAGAAGTTTTATTTTGGGGTGTTGTTGTTAGTGGACTAGATTAGACATCTTGGTTGTGATTGATCTTGAATTCTTTTCAGACTTTGAACAGTCTCAGTGTCTAAACAGTGTCAGTATACAAAGCAAGTTAGATTTTGACCATGCATAGGAGCTCATAGGAAATGTGTCACTGGATAGGAGGTTTTCTGTTTGGTGAAATTCTATACAGAACTGGAACTAAGCTTTCACTGTTTGGGGGCTGCCATGGTGAGGATGAAGATTAAGCAAGAACTTTTTAAAAATACTATTTTTTCTTACCCAAATGCATAAAATCTTCCTCTGCTATTATATATAGTAGGGATGGGTGGAAAATTCATGTCAATTTGTGTTCAATAAGAATAAATCTAAAGCTGCAATAGAAAGAACTTGAGATTTTAGGAACTGGTAAATGAATGTGAAGAAACCAAAGCTCATAGATCTGCCCACCCAGCCCTGTTCTTGGTGGTGGTGGTGGTTGTTGTTGTTGTTGTTGTTGTTGTTGTTGTTGTTGTTGTTGTTGTTGTTGTTGTTGTTGTTGTTGTTGTTGTTTTGGTTTATAAATTCTTAAATATCTGGATTACATTCCTGGCTTTATTCATCCAAATTAGTGAAAAATCAGAGGCTAAAATGCTGTTTGTACTAGTATAAGCACAAAAGTAACTTTCCTTCTGTTCCTCCCTGGTATGGCCATTGTTGCCTATAGCTGAGCCTCCAGGTTCTATCAAGTATATGAGTAACCAGACACGACCCAATTTTCTTTTTGGGAGAATAGTTGGCCACAACTGTATTGATTACAAACAAAGAGTTCTCTGGCTGAGTCATTGGGTCAGATCTAAAGAATCAAGGAGCCTGCCTGCCCTGTGATGCTACTGCGTTCCCCACCATCTCTTTTGGGAATGCCCCAGAGTTTTTGAATTGTAGTTTCCCCTGGGGTGTCCACCCCATCGGTAACCCATGTCCATTATTGCATTGACTGGACCCTTGAGGGGCATAGACCACTTCTTCAGCTCATGTAATAAACTCCTCCCCCTGTTTTTCAGCCCATGGCCTTTCCATCTGACCTGACCTGACCTAGTCAGTTGTTCTTCTGAGTTGCAGGTTCTTGCCTGCTGTCTTAACTGTTTGGATATGTCCCAATGCCTGAAAACCGCCAAAGCTCCTTCAAGCTGTGATATACAGTACAGAAAAAACCTATTAGGTTGACATATTTACAATTGCATATCTATATAGGGTGGGTGGGCTGGGGTTGCTCCAACTTCCACTCTCAGAAATGGGGGTTCCGTTCCCGCCTCCCCATTTAAACTGGATGATGACCCAGCCCCCCAAGCACATGTCTTGTTGTCCCGGCTGCCTTTGCTGCTACGTGCAACGTGGCACCTGCCTATTGGCTCAACCTCAGACCTGTTGGTTCTGCATCGTACCTGCACACATGACCACTGCCATTGCCCTTTGTTTCCCTTGCCTCTCCATCAACAATCATCGAACCTGGTATGTCAGGTTCTTACTTTAACAAAGCCTTCAGTAATAGAAAACAAAAAGTGTAACCCTTGGTTGCAAAGGGTTAAAGTGCTACGTCCTCTCACAGTGACAAAATAAACACTTTGGATATCGTGATTTACAACTCAAAATGTAATTGGGGATTCAACAGGGATAAGATAGTATATAAAGCCCAGGCAACCTGGATAAATCATGCAGAGACATGCATGGCACAATGTGCAGGGAGGGATGGGAAACAGCTGTGGCCTTACAGATGATGTTGGACTTGAACTCCCAACATCCTTTCCTATTGCCTGTATGCAATAGGATGGATGGAAATTGCAGTCCAAAATCATCTGGAACTTCAGAAGAATTTCAGATCCCACAACCTACATTTCAGTTTGGAAAAGTTTTCTTCTTCTTCTTCTTCATCATCATCATCATCATCATCATCATCATCATCATCATTATTATTATTATTATTATTATTATTATTATTATTATTATTATTATTATTATTATTATTATTATAGCCATGTTAAATGAAGAATTCTAGTTGTTGTCCGAAACACAAAATGTTTTCCAAACTCTGATAGAATTGCAGAGCACACATTGGGATGTCAGTGAAATCAGATGGAGGTGCACCTTTTGGTTCACTTCCACTTTCCTTCCAGAAGACTTTCAGAGGTGGGAGGTTAAAATAAAAAGGAAACCTTGAGCACCTTTGGCACATTGGCCTTCTTCCTGTGTCTGGAAGGATCTTGCCAGTGTCTGAAATGGCCACTCCTGCCGTCCATTCCTTTGGAGAGGCGAAGGAAGCATCTAGTGAGCCACGAAGAGTTCTCTCCTGAGTGGGCAGACTGTCCTTTCTGCTCAAGCTGTTTGGGGTGCGGAGAGTTCTATAAATAGCCAATTTGAGTTTTGTGGCAGGGCATCATGTAGGCAATATGAGTGGGCAAGTGTAGGTGAACACCAAATGGCTGCTGTACGTTTCCTGTCCATGCATAGTATTGCTATCCATGACCAGCCTCAGCCACAGGGAGAGAGAAAGGCGGTTACTTCACATCCGTTTTGTCTCAGTTAGTGTTGAACTTAGGAGCGGTACAAAAAAGTTACTTCACGTCCATCGTGCAACTACTGAAATTTGTCTTGACCACGCCCCCAGAATGGGTGCTAAGCATGACAATACTGTACCTGGTGCTGGGGTAGGGGTTTCCCTTGTCACTCTTTGTTCCCGCTTTCTGCCCCGAGACAAGACACCATGTAGTAACTACTGTCATGCAGCAAAACATTCGTTTTCTCTCAGAAAACTGTGTCCAGGTGTTTTTTTTGTTTTTTGTTTTTACTTTTCAGAAGCAAAATATTGAAAAAGAATTTTAAGCCCCCCCCCCAAAAAAAAGGAAAAAGGAGGCTAGTGTTTGTCATAGTACAAGACAGTGAGGTAACACTTGTCACGAGACGAGTTATCATGACCATGGGAAAACTGAAACAGGGACAAAACCACGTGATCACGACGAACGCTCTACAAAACTAGTCACGGAACAAAGAAGGATGTGAAGTAACTGCCAAAGAGTCAGGCAGGCAGACAGGGAGATTGAGGCCTGACTGGAAGGAGGGGAGCACATGAGCTCATTAGCACGAGGCACAGCCACATCACCCACTGGCCATGACCTGAGACGCAAACAAATGGGGAAAAGGGAGAGTTGGAGAGGGGAGGTGGAAGAAGGCAAGGCACCACCACAGAGAGCAAAAAAAGAATTTTTTTTAAAAAAAACCTTCTTCATGTAAACCCCTACAGAAACCGGGCACTGGGGAAATGCCCACTTTGCCCACTGAATAAACACTTGGGTTTATGGATTTCAGCCAATGCCTCCCTCTCTGTTTTCTGAGAGACCCCTGACCTCCACCACATATACAGTAATACCGTTGTTTACGAGCATTTTCTGGGTTTTGCCGAAGATGGAAAGAAACTAAAGCTTAGAATATTTAAATGCATGAAAAAGTAAAACTAACATTAAAAAATAAAATAGACCTCAATTTTTATCTACTTGTACAAGCCTCGGTTTTGGGAATGGATGTCATACATCTTTTAAAAAAATCATTGCTGTGAAATGGGCAGGGATAAGAGTTTCTGGAAAGTGGGAGCATTAAAAAGCTCTTTAGTTTTCACCCATAATGAAAATTCCCAGTATAACCTGTGGAATATATATACCTCATAGCATGTGCTTAGTGAATTCAGCCATTCTCTACTTCCTTTTTGACCCTTCACTTGGCACTCTCAGAATCCCATAATCAAACTGCCTTTAAAAACCCATAATCAAAAAGCCTTTAAAAAAAAATTCTCTGTGGTGGGGCCCTCGCTCTGGAACCATCTCCCTCCTGAGCTGCGCCTGCTGGAGTCCCTGCCCGCCTTTAAGAGGGCTTTGAAGACCTTCCTCTTTAAAGAAACATATGGTGTCCTTATTAGTTAGTTTCTCTTTCTTTTCTTTGCTCCTAACCGTTTGCCGCCATCTTGCCCTCCGCTGCCCTTGCTTGGTGGCCTTGCTATTTTTAGCTTTTTAGCCTTTCTAGCTTTTTAGCTTTTTGCGTTGTTAGCCGCCCAGAGTTCCCGTTGGGAAGATGGAGCGGGATATAAGTATTTAAATAAATAAATAAATAAATAAATAAATAAATAAAAACCCATAAAAATTCAAAGGCCTTGCCTGCACTCATGCGCACACAAACTTTTTTTTGCATCTTTTAATTCTTTAGATTTCCGAAGCAACATGCAGCTGATGATCAAGGAAATCCCACAGATGCACAGAAACACAACATTCTTTTCAAGTCACCCTGTTTTCCTTCCAGATTCAGAGCCACAAGCCCACCCAGGTTTTATTTTCGAAGGAATGGAATTAAAATAACCGGTAGTGAATTAAAATTCTACTTTGTCATAGGGATGATGAATGAGATAAAGTCTATTAATGTGTGTGAGCTTATGTGATATTAGATATAACTTCATAGTTCTTTGAACTAAAACATTATAGTCACAGAAAGACAGTCATGACCTTAAGCCTTCAATAAAAATGCTTGTAGTTTCATCAGTGGAATATTTGCTACCAGAGAACAAAGCAGTGATTGAATTCTCTAAGCCATCCAGTTCTTTGAGGAATACAGATTAATTATTGCTTCCAAATTGTGTTGTCTCCAAGCCTCCTTTTTGTTGATAACATGTTATTCTATCTGTGTTTTCCTTTGGGGGTTATTCTGAAAAATCAACCTTATATTCAGATTGCCTCTCCGTTATTGCTCCAGTCTTGCAATCAAGCCTCCTCCTGTTTTTTTAAAATGGTGAAGTTTCCTTATCAGATATGTCCTATTTCATTGGCAGTAGCTGGCCAAGCATACATGTTGGCTATGTTTATTCCTGAGACAATCTTCAAATAGGAGAACTTTCCTTTCAAAGGTGTCCATAATTCAGCCTAACCACACATTATATTCTTGAATCAGTAAGAAACAGCAGGTTTGAAAAAGTCAACATTTTCCAAGTTAAATGTTATTTCAAGAGCACATGGAATGGTTCTAAGACATTTTGATGCCCTGGGCAAAGGGGCAGAATGGTGCCTCATCCCTTCCACCTAGCCAAGGAATGCCATTCCCCACCACACTTAAGAGCCACAGGCTGGTCTAGAGAGGCAGATGAGGACATGGTGCACAACATTGCTGTCTCAGAGAAGGGAATGGCCAGGGATTTGTGGAGGAATTTGGAAACCCTACTCCGTGTCCCACCCATATGAGATGTCTGTGTTGTGACCAGGGTTGGAGCCTTGCCTCTCTTTGGCAAGACTGAGATGAGGAATTGCTAACTGTGGTTCGGTAAATTCCTCCTACTGCTCCTCCCCAGTCTTCTTCTTAACTTCTTCCTCTTAACATATTTTTTCTTGTGGGTAACTTCCAGAAGTGGACGAGCTAACACTCACCCATCCTTGGACATTATAGGGATGCTCCCTTTTGTGTCCCACTCCCCAAAAATATCTTTTGTTTATTCACAAAATCACCCAGAGCCTCTAGTGGCCATTTAACTGAATGAATGAACGAACAAACAAACATACTTTCCCCTCCCTAAAATGATTGAAAACACAGTGAGTTTCCCATGTCCCTGGAGATAAATTCAAAGCCCCCCACCATGGATCATGAAAACAGCAGATAATAGTGAATCCTATTCATAGCATGGTCTCTGTCACCCTCTACTGGACAGTTCAGGTAACTACATTGTGAACATTTTTGGATGATGATGATGATGATGATGATGATGATGATGATGATGATGATGATGATGATGATTTAGCATTTTCAGACTACAGATAAATGTAGCTGTGGATACCAGGGCCGTGGATACAGGGGGTCCTTATGTACTGAATTGAATAGAAACTGCATTCAGTTTCAAGAAATGAGTTATTTTTGAAGCTATACCCTTCCCTCAAGTAAGGATATTCAGTTCAACCATCGCCATTTTCAGGAACACATGGGCAGTATTGATGTACACTTCTTATACTTTAACTTTCTCTCCAAGAAAACTTAAGAGATAAGTTTTACTGTTCTTTTGCCTAGAGAGACAAAAGGCATACGAAGGTGTATCTACTGGTGATTGTTAGAAAAATAAATACCAAGCTTTCCCAGCCCTATCCACTTTCTTTTTATTGTATTGTATTTATTCTCAAAGTAAATAATGTGGGTCACCACATTCTGCTAGTATGTAGATGATACCTGGGTTAAAATAAAGACGCAGGAAGTACAGGCCTTTACAGACCACATCAACGCAGTGGATCCTAATATTATGTTCACTAGGGAAGACACCCAAGACAACAGGCTGGCTTTCCTGGATTGTGCAGTCATCATCAGACCTGACCGTGGCCTAGGAGTAGAAGTTTACAGGAAACCCACCCACACAGATCAATACTTACTGTTTGACTCCCACCATCCATTACAACACAAACTAGGAGTCATCAGGACCCTAAGCCACAGAGCAGAGAGCATCCCCACCTCCTCAGAAGCCAAGAAGAAGAAAGACAGGCACCTGAAGACAGCACTTAAGGCCTGTGGATATCCAAGGTGGGCCTTCAACAAAGCAGTGGGCCATCCCAGAAGAACAAGGGATCAGTCTGAGACCCAGACCCGACGGAAGAACCTGGTCATTCCCTACATGGCGGGAGTGTCGGAGAAGCTTAAAAGGATTTTTGGCAAACACCACATCCCTGTTTATTTCAAACCCATGAACACACTAAGGCAGAGACTTGTCCACCCAAAGGATCCGATACCAAACCAAAAAAAGGAGCAATATAGTATATGCAGTCCAATGCAGTGAAGAGTGTTCAGACCTCTACATTGGAGAAACTAAACAGCCATTAAACAGAAGAATGGCCCAACATAGGAGAGGTAACAGCTCAGGACCAGAATCAGCAGTACACCTCCATTTGAAGGAAAAAGGCCACTCTTTCAAAGATGAGGATGTACACATATTAGACAAAGAAGAGAGGTGGTTTGAGAGAGGAGTAAGGGAAGCCATTCATGTTAGCATTGAAAATCCCTCCCTCAACAGAGGTGGTGGGCTCCGGCATAGTCTATCTGCTACTTATCAGGCGGTACTTTCCAAAGTACCCAGGCAAATCAAGGAGCCTTCACCACCAGGTCACAGCTAACGACCCATTCTTGATGGGTTTCAGCACCTTAGGCCATTGTTTACCTTAAGGCCTTGGACACTAATGTCTCCCTAACGAGCCTATTCAGGCTTTGTTCATCTTATGAGCCAATCAAGACCAGGGGACAAGAGGTCAAGCTGACTATAAGAAGGTCTCTTGCACTAGCTGTATTCAGACCGATGAAGCTGTTTGGATGAACAGCGAAACGTTTCTATCTCTCAAAAAAGAAGTCCAGTAGCCATGACTCAACTCCCAGTTCATTTATCTTTGTTCAATTTAAAACAGTCTGAAAGCATTAGTTTACTGGAGAAGCTAGCTCGTGGCAGTGGAAAAGCAAATTAGAGGCCGGCTTGTCAATAGCCTGTGAAAGGGCCGGGGGCAAAGCTCAACAACGCTACAGCCAGTTTGAGAAGAAAACCTGTAGCATCACTGAATACAGCTGTAACAAAAAAAAGTTTTCTGTCACCTCAAATAACCAAAAATGGGGAACCCCAGGGAAGTCCACTATTAATGTCTAGTGTTAACTTATGGCATTTAACATAGCATTGAAGTAGGAAATTAATTTTGATGGTGTCTGTTAACTTTTTACCCATTGATCTTGCTACATATGATGATATAGAACAAATTAAGTCTGTCGGCTACTGAACCTATTTTAAAATAGTAGTGCAGCTATGATAAAACCTGACCACAAAGGGTTTAGACTTCTATTAAAGTAACCACATCTGCATCTCCTCATCCATCCTTCATATGGATTCTGAAATTAACACTTTCCCCCACATCATTTACATTACCATTCCCTAAAGTTAGCGTGGGAAGAACACTGAGTATAGCTGGAGGAGAGTGATATTTTACTTGGGATGCACAACCCCCCTTGAAACTATTTAATGGGAAGCAGCTTGATCCCATAAGGTAACACTCCGTGTTCATTTTCGGAGGTCAAGCCTCCTACAGCAACCTCATACATTTCTACTGAGAGTTCAGTGAGGGAGTACTCCCAAGGTAGTGAGCATAGGACTGAGGCCTTAGGATTCAATTACCCTACAAAGATAGCACAACTTCATCCACTGACTTATTCGTGACTCCCAGAAAAACCTTAATCTGTTATTATTTATCACCTAACACACAGGAAGAAACGATTGCCAACTTCCTTCTTTGCTGGTAGCAGATGGTCATGGGAATACTAAAAATCTTGCTTTAGTAAAGTTTTTTTAAAAAGAAAAATAGAATTAAAAACACTTTTGAAAAATGGCAGTGACTACAAATGAAACTGTCAGGCGATCACTAGTGGAATTGACTAGTGATGTAAACATTCTGTATATTACTACAGTTTGAAAGAAGAGTTTTAAAAGGCGGTATGGGACAGCTGTTGTGGAAAGCACTCCTGTCGCTTGTGGGTGCTGCCCATCAGAGAAGCACCAAAATGATTTTCTAGAATAGCTTTCCCCAAACTAGGTGCTGTCTAGCTATTTTGGACTCTAAACCCCCCAAATCCATGACCAGTGACCCAGTAGTCCACGCTTGGATGGAGCTGGTAGGCATTGCATGTGGAGGGCTCTGCCTTAAAAACAGGCCTGACAACCATCTGTAAAATCTGCTTTGATTTAGATCAGGCATGTCCAAAGTCAGGCCCAGGGGCCAAATGAGGCCTATTTTAAAATTTTGAGCGGCCTGCAGCCTCTTCTCCCTACCGGCTCACCCTGTCACTCTTTCCCACCAGCTGGCCCCTCCCCATACTGGAAGGAGATGTCAGCTTGCAGATTTGGAGCTCTCACTTCAGGTGGCCACGCCCAGGGAGGCTCGGAAAACAGTGACACATAAGCGAGCCTTCTCTGTGGCTGGCCCTGTGCTTTGGAACTATCTCCCAAGTGAGTTGTGCCTTGCACAGTCCCTGCCAGCCTTTAAAAAAGCCTTAAAGACCTGGCTGTTTCATGAGGCATTTGGCAACTGTTAATTTTTCCCCCTTTTATTTCGTTTTTGTCCCGCCATCTTCCCAATGATTTCTTCTTGTAGTTTATTATGTTTTTTTTATTTAGTTTTTCATTATTGTTATTGTTTTTATTCTTGTTGAACACCACCCGGAGTTCCTCCGGAAAACGGGCGGTATATAAGTATTAAAATAAATAAATAAATAAAAATTTATGGTTTGTCTGCCCTCCCTGCCTCTGTCCATCCCCCCATAACCCCACCCCCCCAGCCTACCCACCCCTGGCTTCATTGGTGCAGCATCCTCGCCACCTCCTTCCATGGCCTAGAGACTTGCCCGCAGTCTGGTCCAGGGGCCAAATGCAGCTGGATGGTTGGCCCCCACACATTTTTTCTCACCAAATCAGGCCCTCCTTGCAAAAAGTTTGGACACCCCTGATTTAGATTCTTGCACTGAATCGGCAGTTGGGCTCGATGGCCTTATGAGCCCCTTCCAATTATTCTATGATTCTACTATTTGAAGATTTTCAGTAGAGGTAGGCACAGACCAAAAAAAGGAACCAAGAAGCATGTTGAAAATTGCTGGTTCATTGGATTGTGTCAGTGTGGGTTTGTCCAAGCCAGAGAACCCAGATGTTTTCAAACAAATGAACTTTTTTTTTCAATTTCACCCACTTCCTAGTTCATTTTCCCAACAACTGTCACTGCCTCCACTGCCTCCTGCTGCTGCCATCGCTGTCACCACCACTGCTCATCTGGAACCCACAGACCAGCTGCCTCAGCACATAGCCTGGCTCTTGAGAGACTGAGCATATCTACAGAGAGAGCCAGATGGGAACTCGATGGCTATCATCTAAGACTGCCTCTCAAGATGGCTGTGGTGGCAGGCAAGAGAAGCAGAAGCAGAAAAAACTAGAGAGGCAAAGAGGTAGTGTAAATGGAGCAGGGCAGGCTGCGAGGGTGATGAGGCAACCAGGCCTTTAAAAAAATACAGTCATTGGTCTGTCTTTAAATTTAAAACAAACCAAACAAACCAACAACAACCATCTTTATTTACAGTCACAGATGCAACAAAGGAACAAACCAACAAATTGATTCATGGCTCATTTGAGAAAAAAAATCATAAATTCATGGTTCATGGACTTCCACAAACCACAAGCCAAGATGAACCGCCGTTTTGCTGGTTTGTGCCCAATTCTCAATCTCTACCTATGTAACATTCACAAGATTCTTTTTTTAAAAAAAGTGCACAGTGACACTAAATTTGATTCATGGAAACTGAAGAGAACCTGAGCAATAGTACTGAAGCCATGATGAGATCAAAGGAACACGGCCCCTCATGCCACTTCCCTAGAATATTTCTTCAGGATTCATCCATTTGGCAAAGTTTGTTGTTTGTTTTGATATGCTAAGACATTAGCTTTTACAGTGTTTTTTTTAAATTGATATGATTATTATTTGAGTAAGCATCACCTAAAGATGAGTCATGGGCCAGCCTACGGGGGGTCACCCTAGCCCAAACCTTTTAAAGACCAAATGCACAAACTGCAATTCAAAACCAACTAATTTTTTGCAAAGTGTCAACACAGCAATTTAACCTGAATACAGGTGTCGTGTCTGTGGAGGGGCGATGCCGGGTGCCCACAGAAAGGGCTCCGAGTGCCTCCTTTGGCACCTGTGCCATAGGTTTGCCAACACTGCCCTAGCCACTCATCTATATTAAAACTTATTAAGGATTTAAAATAATATTTATTTTAGATTATCCTAATTAATTAGCTACACATTTTAAAATACTCAAAATAGTTAGATTTCATACCTTAATTTATGAGGGAGTTCAACACACACCTGCATGGCAGCAAGACCAAAGTTAATTCAATGCACTCAGTGAACTTTTAAGTAATTATGCATCATATGCACAGTGAGTCTTTACTATCAGAGGAGATCCTTCACTTCTGAGCCAGTTAACCTTGATTTCACAATTTGGCTATGTTTCTTTTTCAGCACCTTCACCTGCCCTTTCCTAAGAAAAGTGTGTTTGTTTTTGCCTGATAGTGTTGTATAGTGTTGACCCTATAAGCCATCCCCCCCTTCTTCAAGACTCTCCTGTTATCTCAGATACATTGATGAAAACCCATCTGTCTGTTTAAAAGGTGATGACAAAGATGTGAACAGAAAAAGAGGAAGAAGTACCACTTTCACAGCTTTCAGTTTCAGTTCTTACATTTTCTAAGTCTCCTCTCTCTCTCTCTCTCTCTCTCTCTCTCTCTCTCTCTCTCTCTCTGTCTGTGTGTGTGTGTGTGTGTGTGTTTAAAAATGAAGAGATACTCCCAAGTGAGAGGTTTCTATCAAGCGCAGTAACAAATTTGTTGAACTTAAGTGAACCAATATGGATATATATATGGATGGATGGATGGATGGATGGATGGATGGATGGATTTATTTATTTATTTATTTATTTATTTATTTATTTATTTATTTATTTATACTGCCTCTGCAGTGCCATAGCTGGCAGTATCGAAGCATCAAGCATGCCAGGCTTGCTGCAAGGCTGGCAGGCAGGGGCAGTGCTCCTGGGCCACGTGGCCATTACCACCTAGCTCATAGGCAGGTGGGCGGGTGGGCAGGTGGGCACTTCTGAGCCACACAGCCACCTTTGCGCCTGCCCAGCTGGTGGGCAGGCAGGTGGTCCTGAGCGGTGTAGCCGCCACCTCCGCCATCTCCACTGAGCTTGCAGGTGGGCAGGCAGCCTCCTCTTCCACTGCCGCTGCTGCCTTCACATGTGTACCTGCTTCTTCCATTTCTGGAGGCATGCTTTAAGGAAGTGGTGGCGACAAGGAAGGGGTCTCTTGGGCAAGGCCGCTGGCTGGCTGCCAGGGTTCTGGCTCCATCACTCTTCCCAGGCACCGCAACGCTACATGGGCAGGGAAGACTCGCTTGCATGGTGCCACGAGGACGAGAAGGTAGAAGAAGCAAGTGCACAGAGAGAGGAGCACAGGGGAAGGTCCTAGGAGGTGGGGAGACACAAAGAGGCTCTCAGGGAGCAAGGTGAGGGAGATGCCACTTCTGGGTCTGCCCGAGGAGGGGTAGGGGAAGGGAAGGGAGGGGGAGAGAAACTGGGAGAGACTTGCAGGCACAGCTGGTAGGGTGGCCACAAGGCAACAGATGCCTCGTGGCCACCTGCTTTGCTACTCAGTTAATTTTTATATATTTCCCCCCTCAGTCCACAGATAAGTGAATCAGAAGATAATGAATCAGGAGATAATGAATCCTACTGCACTTTCAAGCTCTACATGATTGTGTAAGACTCTTGAGTTATGGAATGCCATTTAAAATCATTCTTTCAATGCAAGCCTTGACATTTATTTCTGCAAAAGATTTGAAATTTCCCTGTCAACACCACTGTCCTCACGAGGCATCTCTGGTTTTCGTGGGAAATACTAACATAGGCCTAAGAATTCATAGGAAAGTGGGGAGGAATTTATCCAGTATGTCTTGAATCATGCTGAAGGGCAAAAAACATCACGCTATGTTTTCATCAATATAGATACATCTATATCTGCCTGAAGCTATATACACTCACTCACAAATGCATGCACTTCTGCCTGACCTCACAAGAGGATGTTAGCTCAAATACCGATAATGGAGGAAAGAGGAGGAGCAGAACTGAACTTGATCAAGTAACTGAGGAGATTGCTCAGGCTGCTGACACGTGTTGTGGAGACAGACCTCAGTAGCTTCCAGACTTAGATGTGAGCCAAATATCCACATTATTTATTGAAAACATCCATGACATTTACAACTCTGCAGTCTTTGAAATCCATCAGTCCCACCTCATTGCAATCCTTCCCATTTGAGATGCAGGCAGGCACATAAATGTGGTTGAAACACATGGAACTCTCTCCCCCCCCTCCATCTCTAGTTCTGTTGTGCTGGGTTGTGTTTCCTGTCTCTCTCTTAGCAGGAGATATGGCTCAGCTTGCTGTCCTGGTTCACATCCAGGAGAGAATCACTCCTCCGCCAGTACCAAAAAGGCACAGCGGATTCGCTCCTACAAAAAGAGGAAAATAATGATCTAGGTTGCTAGGAGAAATAGATGATGGCATTTGATTTTCAAGGATGAAAATAAGAACAAGTTGGAAGGACTAGTTGTGTTCTTTTCTTTATGTGATGTTTTCAAAAGGGACTTTGTTCACCAACAACAGACATGTCCATTGCTGTTCATACAGAAGGAGAGTACAAAATGTGGCTCATTTCAGGTTTTTTAAAAATTCATTTAAGAGGTTTCTGTGAAGGGACACCCTTGAACAAGGAATGAAGAATTTGTCCACAACAGAATGAGAATATGATTTATACAACGGGGGGGGGGGGGGAGTACACTGATCTGCTGCGAATGTGCATTCAGGAAGTCAGGTATCCTCACATGAATTTACTTTACTTAATGACACAGGAGTCAGCGGGCAGAGAGAGGAAGAAATTGTTAATTGGCCCTTATTTGCAGCTTGTTAAGTCAGTTTCTTCTGTTGCCTCCTGGATTTTCAGGGGGCAAAACTCCAGTAGGAGTTCCCTTAATAAGCTGGAAATGGCTGATTAGCAATTTCTTCCTGCCTCACTGCTTTTTCAGTTGGTTTCCTAGGTTTGGAAATAAGGGGTGCTCAATTAAAGGGAACCAAGATTCCCTTTGAGGGTAAAATGAAGAGGGAAAGAAAAATGAAATTCTTTGTGATGCTTTTTAAAAAAAAATATATGGCGGGGGCGGGGGGTAGGGGGGCGGGATGGTAGGGTGCGGCGGATGATGGGGGACAGCAACAGGCGTGGGGGTGGGCGGTGATGGGCACGGGGGTGGCAGGTGGATGGCAGTGGCCAGCGGCGGGGGGGCAGCAGGCTGGTCAGTGCCCCCTCTCCCCCTCTGCCTGTACCAATGTGAATGCATTCACTGACTACTACTACTCAGGGCCGGCACTAGTTTTTTTGCACCCTGGGCGAGGGGTGGGGGGGGGTGGCGGAGGGGAGGTGGGGCCGGGGCAGCGGGGGGGGGGGGCAGCGGGGGGTGCAGGGGGGCGGGGGGGCAGCGGCAGGAGATGGGACGGTGAGGCGGCAGGGGGGGGGCGGATGACGGGGGACGGCGATGGGTGGGTGGGGCGGCGATGGGCACAGGGGTGGCGGGCAGACGGCGGTGGCCAGTGGCAGGGAGGCAACAGACTGGCCAGCGCCCCCTCTCCATTCTGGCGCCCTAGGCAACTGCTTAGTTCACCTTAATGGACGTGCTGGCCCTGCTGCTGCTGCTGCTGCTGCTGCTGCTGCTACTGCTGCTGCTGCTGCTGCTGCTACTACTACTACTACTACTACTACTACTACTACCAACAACAGCTCTGGGTGTGGTGCCTAAAGAGCTAAGCAAGCATTTAGAAGAAATTAGAGTTGACAAACTCTTTATCTTGGTTGAATTATGCCCAATTAGAAAGTTGGACGAAAGAATGGACAAGGAGAAATATACAACTCAGAGAATATACAAAGTTTGAGCAATTCCTGTTAACATATGAACCAGAGAAAGGAAATACAGGGAAAGGAGCAGTAGGTAAAATATACAAAATAATCCAGGATTCACTTGAGAATAGGGAGCTGGGTACAATAAGAGAGATCTGGAAACAAGACATAGATAAAGAAAGAAATAACGATGAATGGAAAAAGAATTTGGAATTTGGGGATTTTACGATCATTATCAGTTAGAATAAAAGAAAAATTCTTCAAACTAGTTTTAAGATGGTATATGACACCAGTCAGACTGAACAGAATGAACCCAAGATATTCCAAGTTCTGCTGGAAATGTGAAAAAAAGATAGGCACCTATATTCATCTGTGGTGGGAATGTGAAATAGTTCAAAAGTTTTGGCAACAGATTTTCGGTGAGATAAGAGAAATACTACAAACTGATATTAAATGTGAACCGGAAACTGCATTGTTATCATTACCACCTATTAATGAATATGATATGAAAACAAAAGAATTAATTGCAAATCTTATGACAGCAGCAAGATTGATTATAGCTAAAAATTGGAAATTGAAATTAGATCTTAAAATTGCTGACTGGTATAAGGAAGTGTGGGATATAGCTTTAAATGATAAATTATCTTGTAATATAAAAGTTTTGCGAGGGGAAATGAAAAAGGATATTTTTATGATATTTGGGGGAAATTTATAGAGTATGTACTACTAAAAGGGAAAGGGACACAACCGACCTATAATCCATCACAGTTCTGGAGAAAAGGACCTTAAGAAGCTAACTAGAAAAAAAAAGAAGATGAAGAAGGAAGAGAAGATTCAAGAATACTGGATGGTCCCGGGGGGGGGCACTTTGTAGTGTTCGATGATATTATTGTCTATTATTGTTTATTATTGTTTATTGTATGTTTGTATGTCTGTAATAAATAATAAAAATTATTATTAAAAAAAAGAGTTGACAAAGTCACCATCAGTCAGCTGCAGAAAGCTGCCTTACTGAGATCTTCTCGCAGAATTCGCTGATACATCACATAGTCCTAAACAATTAGGAAGCGTTCGACTAGTGATTTGCATTGCAAAATCCAGTGTAGTTAGCTGTGTGGTTAATAATAATAATAAATAATGGTGAGTTTATAAGATACACCAATAATAAGTAGAGATGGGCACGGAACGAACATTTTTTTGTTTCCGTTACCGTTTGTCATTTCCGTTACGTAACGAAATGACAAACAAAAATTGTGATGAAAATGAAACGAAACGAACAGAACCACGAAATTGTGGTCGTTACGTTTCGTTTCCATTAATGGCGACACACAATGAAATGACCTGTTTTAAATGTTAAAAAACGCCCTGGACATCCGTAAAAACGCAGCGATAATTATTTATATTGTCTGATAATACCTACCAGGGGGGTTGGGGTCCTCAAAATGTTTGTTTTTGTCTTCTCCCATCGCGATGTATTTTTCTTTTCCCTTTAAAATGGATGTCACCACCAGCCACAAAATGGAGGCAAGCCATGTGATGTGGGATCATGTTCAACCAATAGCATGCCCAGGTTTCAGACTGGGCGGGCAGGTCTGGCAGCCACAGAGGGCATAAAAAGCTCTGGCAGCCCCCGTCCTCCTTGCAGTCTCTGGTGGGAGTTAGGGTGGGATTGCTGTCTCTGCGACTCAGTCCTGCAGCCTCCCTGTGTGCATGCGTTCTGCATACCTCTCGGTGAGTCACTCTGCGGCTGCCTTGCACCCTGGGCAAAGCCCGCCACTGCCTTTGCAGCCTCCCTGCGAACCTAGTCTATACTGTGTCTCTGCCAGCATCCAATTTTTTAGTGTTTTCCCTCTGGTCTGGGGCGTTGGGGGACTCCCACGCACGGAAATGCTTTAAAAATCGAGCAAAAAGCAGGTAGAAACGACAGACGAAAAAAAAAAAAACGGTAATGAAATTTTTCCAAAAAATTCCCGACAAACGGAAACGAACTGAAACAGACCTCTCAACGACAAACGAAAAACCGAAATGCCATTTTTCTGTTTCGTGCCCATCTCTAATAATAAGATCAACCAACAACAAACATGGCTTTGGCTAAGAAAAGCAACAATGAAGAAAGAAACTGAAGGAGTAATCATGGCAGCTCAAGATCAAGCTTTATGAACAAATGACATAAAGGCGAAAATTGATAAATCATTGAAATATAGTAAATGTTGATTGTGCAAAGAAAAGGATGAAACTGTAGATCACATCATCAGCTGTTGAGCAAAAATCACTCAGACTGATTATTTAGTCCATCATAAGAAAGTAGCAGCAATGCTCCACTGGAACATATGTAAAAATTTCAACCTACCATCAAGCAAGAACTGGTGGGGCCATCAGCCAGAAAAGGTGACTGAAAATGAAGTCATCAAGGTGCTCTGGGCTTTCAGAATCCAATGCAACAGGCACCTTGTCCACAATAGTATAGACAAGCAAGAAAACAAAGTTCAAATTGTTGATGTGGCAATACCAGGAGACACAACTCATTGCAAGGAGGGGTTGTGGAGGATTGTCAGGGGAAGCTTCTCTATGATATTGGTGTGTCTAGGTGCCTGTGAGGGCATTTTATAGCCCAACAAAATGACTAATTTAAAATCACTACAATTTTATCAATTCATATTTTTCAGGGAGCATCCCTTCTGTCAAATACAAATAAATGAAATAATGGTAAGTAAGTGAATTTATTTCTGGTCAAAGCAAAGCAAAGCAAAGTGTTCTGCTTGTATAACGCCCCATATCACTTCAAGTAGTCTCTGGGCAGTTTACACTTTTTTAATTATAGCATGCAGGCTACACATTGCCTCCCCCCAACAAGCTGGGTATTTATTTTACTGACCTCCAAAGGATGGAAGGCTGAGTCAATCTTGAGCACAGTTTTATCTGAAGTACTGGCATTTAGCCACTGTGTCATGGTCCAAAAGATAAATGAAATAATAATTTTAAAATGAATTTTCCAAATTGTATTTAATTCATGCCCATCTCTAACACTAAGAGATTAACACTGAAATGGAAAATGCTCTCATTGGTACCCAAAGAGAATAAGTCAGAGAAATTCAGATTCTATTTCCCTCATCCCCCCTCCCCCATTCTTGGGCATGCTACTCCACTATAAGGTAAAGTGTCCTCCTGTTGGTGCAGACAGGTTTTCTATGGCAGCAGTTTAAAAAAAGGGTATCAGCAGAGAGAGAGAGAATTGAATCATGGGATGCTGAGAGACTTCACCAACACATACATATTTGATAACTGAAATATAAAAACCGGCTTGTTTTAAAGGGCTGATTGCATCATGCATCACAAAGAAGACTACACTAGTGTATTTAAGATGCTGTAGAAAGAATTATAATTTTCTTGGAACATTTCCAGCTCCAGACACATGAAGAACAATAATCCTACGGCGGAAGTGCCCGCTCTGACGCCGGCATCGGCAGGCGGGGCCTGTTTGCCCCCCCCCGGCCAGACGCGCACGAGACGAGACTTCTGGGTCTCGTGAGGCCGGGAGGTCTCGAGGGAGCCTGCGCTTTAAAGCGGGCTCCTGGGCTTCCCCCGGCCTCTTTCGTCTCTGGATGCTGACCTGGAAGGACTGAAGAGCCAGGAAGCGTGGACGGCGGCGGCGCAGAGGACCGGCGAGGGAAAGGGCGGAGCGGCGGCAGCGGCGTGGAACAGTGCACGGGAGGAAGCGGCGAGGAGGCCGGCAGCGGCGAGGCCGGCGGCGGCGAGGCCGGCAGGCGACCGAGGCAGTGGCGGGGAGGTCGATGGCCGACCTGGCGGCGAGCCCTGCAACGACGAAGAGGCCGGCGGAGGCCAGGAGTGGCGGCAAAGACCCCGGCGGCGGCGGAAGGATGGTGGAAACCGACGGCGGCCGGAGCGGCGGGCCCGCGCGGGGCACAGCCTAGTCTGAGGGGGCCGGGTCGCCGCGGCTCACTGGGATGCCAAGCCGAGGGCGGGGCAACCGAGCGGCATGACCCACCCACGCCGAGTTGACCACCATCAGCACGTGGCGAGCGGCCGGGGGGGAGGACCATCGGAAGGCCAGCCACCGGAAGCGGATTGCGTTGCAGGGTGCCTTTGGGTGCCCTGCTGAGGTTTGGTGGCGGCGGGAGCGTGCCTTGGTTGGGCCCCAGAGGGAACGCACGGGGAGGGAGGCCCTGGGACTCCTTGGTGCCTCGGCAGGAAAGGGGGGCTTGGGGGGTAAAAGGCCTGGGCAGCAGAGTCAGAAGGGGGACCAGCCTAGTTCCCCACAGGGCCCTCGCAGGAGGGGGGGCCGGGCACCGCGAGCCCCACCACCGCAAAGGGAATAACTACCACACCCCTGGAACAGCGGCAACCTAATGACCCGGGGGGAGAGGCCCTAGGGGCACCACAGGAGGGACCTCTTCTTCACCCTTGGCCCCGTCCCCACTTGGTACTATTTTGGCAGCGGCCGGCGGCTAACAACAAGTAGGCCCGGGCACACGGGGGGCCGAGCGGACACCAACCGCCCAGGCAAGACCGAGGGGGGTTAGTGTGGGCCCTAGGGGCTTATACTAGGAGGCAGGGCGGCCATGATGGCCCTGCCCAACAGACAGGGCAGGTCCAAGGGCAAACGCCCCGCGAAGAGGGCGACGCCTCCCCAGATCTCCCCAACCGAGTCTGACTCGGAAGACAAGACCCTTACAGAGCTGGAGCGCTTGCAGGCCAGGGTGGTGGCTATGGAGAGGGCGGGGGGCGCAGGTCCCAGCTCAATGGGGGGAACGTCCAGCCAGGGCAGGCCTAGCCAGGATAGGCAAGCGGGATAGACCTGCAAAGCCCGGAAGAAGGCTCGGGTGAGGGAACTGATTCACGAGCTCTCTGCATGCTTAATAGCACTCGAAGAAGGGCAGAATCGGACCAATGTACCAGGTGGGCTGCCCGGGACGGCCACCACGCTGGCTGTGGACGGGACTGGAGCAGATGAACCACCAGCCCAGGAAGACCAGGAAGAACGCGAGGGGCAACAGCAGGAGATACAGCAACGGCAGGAGGCCCCCTCTGCGCGGTCTGGCAGCGACCTGGGTGAGTTACCCCAAATACAGTTGCCTAGCGCAGGTTTGGGGGCCTGGCCGTGGGACAACATCCAACGGCCTCAGGGAGCGGGGACCCAACCATGCGAGGGAGCTGTGGGTCAACATAACATGGGGGGACCTCCAGCACTAGGTGGACAGGGGATAATGCCCAATCCCGGTGTGGTGCAGCAGTACCAGGGTCTGCAAGGGGCAGCTGGGAACCAGACAGCAGCGTCCGGCGCGGGGGTGGGTCCCCTTCAGCCGAGCGTCGTCGGGTCACCAAACACTCAATTCACCATTTACCCAACCCAACCAGGGGCAGCTACCCCTACCACAGCCTTATCCGGGCCAGCACCCCCCGGAACCAGCAGCCAGACAGGCGCCAGGGTAGGCAGCCTGTGTGCACCCACAGTGCCCTGCCCCGGGGGTCCTACCGCAGCCGGCACTGTACGGGGCATATCCCTGGCCGGCGCACCAACCAGTCTACCCAGGGCCCAGTGCCATACCATACAGGGATCAAGCACTCCCGCTGGGGGGGTCATTTAGCACCAGCCACCAGGGACAGAATCCTCAGGGGCGAATATGTGGACATTTTCAGTCTGCTCAATACCGAGGTGGAGTGCAAGGAGGGTGAGAGGGTGGACGAAAAAGATAAGGAGAGGCGACTTAAGAGGAAGCCTGACAGGAATTGGCAGAATTGGCTATCCGCCTATTCCATTTATATGGCCGTAATTACGCGGGCACAACCCTGGTGCGTCCCGGCACTGATACAATACCAAGATCTGATAAATAAGGCTCACACGGACTTCCCGGGTCATACCTGGCTAATGTATGACGAGCAATTCAGGAAGAAAGCGGCCCAAGACCCCACCCTCCATTGGGACGTGCCCCTCACGTCTTTGTGGTTGCAACTCATGACACCTTCCCGGCCAGCAACGGGTGACCGCTTCGATAGTGGTCACCTGATTAAGAAGCCCCTTCCTGGCTACGCACCCCGCAGCAGCACGGGGCAGGTGGTTCAACCCCGCCTGGTATGCTGGGACTTCAATGGGAGCAGCAGGTGCAGGAGAAAGTCATGCAAATTTAGGCACGAATGCTCTATATGTGGGGCCACACATGCAGCAGTTAACTGCGCCAAGGCAAGGGGGAGCAAGGGAAGCAGCCGAGACCAGGGGGCCAATGGCAGAGGAAACCGGGAGGGTGGTCTGAAAGGGGCCCAGCCCAATTAGAGTCGAGGTCCTTAGCCTATGGCTGAGGGACTACCCAAATAGGGATGACGCCACCATTTTGTTAGAGGGATTTAGGGAGGGTTTCAGAATTCTACCCATGGGTGCACGCAGGCCCACTACAGCACACAATCTTAAATCATTAAAGGGCATGGAGACCGTGGCCCGGCAAAAAATTAATAAGGAGGTGGAGGAGGGCAGGGTCCTGGGACCATTTAAGCACCCCCGGTGCCCAATCTTAGAATATCACCTCTGGGCTTAGTCCCCAAAAAGACCCCCGGCAAGTTCAGGTTAATACATCACCTATCCTTCCCGGAGGGTGACTCGGTCAATGATGCTATTCCCCACGAGCTGGCTACCGTGCGATACACATCCTTCGACACTGTGGTGTGCATGATCCGGGCATGCGGGGTAGGGGCGGAAATGGCTAAGTGCGACATAAAGTCCGCTTTTCGCCTCCTACCAGTCCACCCCAAGGACGTGGAGCTACTGGGTTTCCAGTTTGACGGGGCGTACTATATGGATAGGGCCCTGCCTTTTGGGTGTTCAGTCTCGTGCACTGCCTTTGAGCGCTTCAGCACCTTTTTGGAATGGAAACTTAGAAGCTACATGGGGCTGTCCACGACAGCGCACTACCTTGATGACTTTATATTTTGCGGTGATAAGGGGACGGGCAAATGTCAGTCCCTCTTAGCATCATTTAAAGAGCTGGCTAACCAACTGGGCGTCCCGCTGGCGGAGGAGAAAACCGAGGGCCCCTCCCCAGTCTTAACATTTTTGGGCATAGAGTTGGATACCTGGCAGCAGTCATCCAGGCTACCGCAACCCAAAGTCGAGGACCTGAGGCAGAGGCTGACGGCACTGCTGGGCAGGAAAAAAGTCACACTGAGGGAACTACAGGAGATTGTGGGACACCTTAATTTTGCATGCAGGGTCGTAGCCCCTGGGCGTGCATTTTGTAGAAGGCTGTGCACGGCTATGCGGGGGCTTACCAGGCCCATGCATTGGACTAGGGTCACCAAGGGTATAAGGAGGGACATCGAGGTGTGGCTCAACTTCCTCAAGGACTTTAACGGGGTCTCCTTCTGGCGATCAGACATTCTGTTGCAGGGGGAGTTCCAGGTGCACACGGATGCCGCTGGGGCAGTGGGCTACGGGATTTATTTCAGGGGCAGGTGGGTGCACGGGGCATGGCCCGAGAGTTGGCACAGGAGAGGCATAACGAGGGACCTAACCTTTTTAGAGTTTTTTCCAATCTTGGGGGCCTTGTGGCTGTGGGCCGAAACCTGGGCCAACTCTACAGTGACCTGCTGGTGCGACATGTCAGTCGTTCATATCATAAACAACCTAACGACTAGATCGGAGCGGGTCATGTGGTTGGTGAGGGCTTTTCTCCTGAGAACCCTACAGTTTAACATTGTCATTATTGCAAAACATATACCAGGCCTTGATAACAGCTTGGCTGATGCCCTTTCCTGCCACCAGATCGACAGGTTCAGGGAACTGGCACCGGGAGCACACCCCCACCCCAAGGAGCTACCGGAGGTGGTCTGGGCGATTGGCGAAGGGAGGCCGCTCAGGCCATCGGTCTCGCCCTGGCCCCATGGACGAGGAGAGGCTACGATGCGGTAGTCAAAGAATTTGAGTTGTTCAGGGCGGGGTTGGGGTTACAGCTCTCGTGGCCGGTGCCAGTGGAACACCATCAGTAATTTGTTGTCTATCTTTACAGGAAGGGGCTGGCACCGCGGTCCATTCAGGGGAAGCTAGCCGCTTTGGCCTACCACGCAAGGCCAGGGGTTGTGGGGACACGTCAACTGATTTTAGGGTGAGGAAGATGGTGGAGGGTACGGTAGGGAGAGGGCCTCCCGCGGGGACGACAGGTCTCCCATCACCCCCGAGATCATGAGGCGGCTAGATTTGGAATGGCCGGCGGTTTGCAAGGACGAATTTGAGCAAGCGCTGTTTAAAGCAGCGGCATCGGTGGCATTCTTTGCGGCCTTGAGGGTAGGGGAACTGGTGGCTGGGGGTAAGGGGGACAAATCCGGCGTGGCCTTGCAGCGTTCTGATGTGGAGGTCAGCAAGGGGGACCTGACCTTGAGGATCCGGAGGTCCAAAACCGACCAGGATGGTAAGGGGGCGTCTCTCGTGCTCGGGCCCTGCCAATTCAGGGAGATCTGTCCGGTAGCCCTGATGAGGCAATATCTACAGCTAAGAGGGTCAGCGGAAGGTTACCTGTTCATTCACCAGGGCGGGGCGCCGCTTACTAGATATCAATTCTGGAAGGTTACGTGAGGGTGGGCGTAACTGGTGTCCGTTTTGGCACACATTCTTTTCGGATAGGGGTGGCGTCAACCGCGGCACAATTGGGCTATGATCCAGTAAGGATTAAGGCAATCGGCCGGTGGAGGTCACAGTGCTACAAGGTTTATGTGCGCCCCCTGCCCACCCTGTAATGGGCAGCGGGGACCCCACACTCTCTTCCCTCTTTCTTGTCTGGCTGCAGATCGGGGATGGAGCGGCCGGAGGATGCGTATCTTGATCATCAGACACAGCTACATATACTGGATGACCCGCTTCGCGGCACAGTCACCTTGGGGGTCACAGCTTGGTCTGGGGGCCCACGCCAGCGTGGAATGGAAGGATCGGCAAGGCTTGCGTTGGGCAGAGGTGTTACCCACGGCAAGTAGGCTGGCCGAGGGCAGACCACCGGACATCCTCCTCGTGCACGCGGGGGGCAATGACCTCAGCAAGCAAACGGGCAAGGCCCTCATTGTAGAGATCACAAGGGATCTGGCATGCTGGAAGGCGATGTACCCGGGCTCCAAGGTGGTATGGTCTACTATGGTACCACGGCGTTGTTGAGGGCACCGGGGGAGGAGGTGCCCTTGAACAGGGCGCGCAGGTGTCTGAACCGGGAGGTCTGTCATCACGTGCTGAGTACAGGGGGGGCCGTGGTGGGACACCCGGGCATAAGCTTTAAGAACGAGGGGCTGTACAGACCTGACGGGGTACACCTATCGGACGCTGGCTTGTCAATTTTCCTGGAGGATCTGAGGAGGGGGCTGCAGGCTGAGGTAAGCAGCCTGAGTGGTGGTCACGGGGCATAGCAAGCTTGCCCCGTGCGGTGGCGGGTAGTGCGGGAAAAGCAAAATGGCAGGGAGTAATAGCCATCAAGATGTTTCAACCCCCAATCCACGGGCGCTGCCAGTCAGGTGATTACGGCGTTCGGGGGGAGGGGGTGATCTACAATTTGCCACTTCCGGGGAGGGGCCAAGCCAGAGGTTGGCACCCCACCTTCCGGCGGGGGTAAATTGCTTTCGGTAATGGTTCGGGCATCATCAACGTCATGGCGCCCGATGGTGGCAATTACTTTCTGAACAACTTGCAGGGGGGGGGTCTGGGACCAGCCCGCCCCTGGACCCGGAAATTTCCGCACTACTGCAGCCCCCTCTTGTCTTGGTTTGATTTTGTGTGTTATATGTGCATTGTTTGTGTTAATAAATCTGGCCCTGAGTTCAACCCACATCAGTGTCTCGTGTGTGTGTCTTCGGCCGTGGGGGGGGGGGGGCAAATAGCAAGTAAGAAACCCGAGTACCTACCTACATAACGCTGCTTTATGCTTCAGTTTTGTTTGAATGTTTGAATAGACCCACATATGTGTCAATAATATGCAAACATGTTCAGTGCATCATGTGAACATCTTTCCTGTCATTTTGCAGAAATAATTCAGAATGATATTTCTTAGGTAAAAATCCTCATGTAGTGCAAGGAAATTAGGGATGATGGGACATAGTGTGATTCCCCAAGCTGTGATATTAACTGCACATTTTGGCCTTGCATTAGACTCTTATCTAAGGTATGTGGAATATAGTCACATAAATTCTCTTAGAGCAGAGAGGTACAGCTACCATTGGCCAATTATATCACGTGACATGTGGAAGCTTCTGTGAAGAAGACGGGGAGAAGAGACAGAAGCCATGATTTTGCTGTGGGTCTCTTTGAACAATGATACTTGCTTCGGTTAGGTAGAGAATAACTTAGCTTTTTATTGTTTTCTAGGGAAATAAGTCCATATCTTGGGTCTGATAAGTATTTTGGTCTTTTTTGAATTTTTTCACAAATATAAGTTTCATTTGTAACATAGCATAGAAACAAAGCTCCATTATAATATATTTTTGCCTCGCTTGGATCATTTTAAGAACCCAATGGAACCTATTGTTGTTTTAGAGAGTTTTCGTTTATTTTGGGAAAGTTTAGCTTAAGAGAGACAAAGCAGCGTCCCTGAATGGAGTCTCAGCCTATACAAACAAAATAGGTTTCGGCGCATGTAGTATGCAGATAATATCCCCTGCTCTCACCTAAGTGTTAGTGTCTGTAGTGGGTAGAGTGCTGAACTAGGACTCAGGAGACGTGGGTTCAACTGCCCCCTCCACCAGTTGTGGAAATGAAGGATGTATTTCGGGTTCTAAAATTATTCAGCATCTGAGGCAAAGTATCACTTTCAGAACTAATCTAAAGCAATGGAAGGAAGCTGAAGAGGGTCAAACCCAGAAGGTGCTTCAAGAGTTTTTAAAGCCGGATAGTCACTGGGAAAACAGAAATAATGCTTTGCCCCCCCACCCCGGAATAACCATGCGAGACAGGGTGTTGGGTAAATGCTCTGGGCCACACTTTATTAATAACACCAACAACAAACACAACTTCAAACAGGGGCCTGCTGTAGTGCGGGTTGCATGTTGTTACGCCGGGTCTCCCAGGACCCTTCCCATTGGCAGTTTCTCTGGGCGAGTCAATAACCCCGAGGCTGTCCTGTCTCTGGACAGGGCATCCTCGGCCAGCCAGTCCCCTTTCCCCAGCCTGGCTGTCCAGGTGTGCCATTTGTGCCTACTCACCCGGCAGGCCCTCCAGGTCCGTCCATCCCTCCGGCGTTGTGATCTCAGATCCGCAATGCCGTGAGGCCGAACGTTCCCACAGGGAATTCAAGACTTTACTCACCTACTGCCACTCCGTACTCCGCACTACCGCCCCGTGTGGCCAAACCAATTCCTACCTAAAGAGTCCACCACGATGCAGCAGTATGGGATAGGCGAAAAATCCCTGGGTGCTGTATGCCAATTGTGCCCTGGGTCGAAAATTCCTATCTGGCCCCGAGGCGACCAGACAAGCTCATACTACTGCATCAAGAGGCGGGTGGGTGGGCAAATCCTAGCGCCGAAGAGGCCGTTGCAGAGACGTCGAGCCCCTATATGAGCACAGTTCACGTTGTCTCTCACGAGACCCTGTAAGTCTCGTGAGACTTCCGGTCGGGGGGGGCAAAGAGGCTCTGCCTGGCGTAATTACGCCGCGGAGCCGGGCAATAGTAGAAGAAGCAGGGAGCCCAAAGCAGAAAGAAGCTGACAGCTCAACTGCCAATGAAAAGTTGGTGCTGTCCCACGTCTCAGGGATTAGCAACCATTTTTAGGGAGGGAAGTGCATTAGAGAGAAAAGAAATTACTATTTCCAACACTGTAGCAATAATATGGGCTGAGATGTTGCAATAACCAGGGACAGCTGGGTGCTGGAGTAACGTGAAAGGGCTTTGAAGAACCACACACAAACACACACAGAGAGAGAGAGACAGAGAGACAGACACAAAATATCTGAACCAGTGGAGGAGCTCTCCCTTCTCTGGGAAGGCCTCCTTTTATTAACCTTCTACCCTAAGTGATTAGCATAGCTGATTACATCATTGCTTTGTGGCACAGCAAGAAATTCCCCAAATATAAAGAAGGCATTGCATGGGTCTAAATTATTATGCATTTCTACGTGTATTGGTACCTATGTGCATTGCTCTAATTGGTAAGCTTTAGCTTAGTGATAAGAGACAGTTCTCTAATTGGCAAACTTAACTAGTAATGGTAGAAGACAATGAGATCACTTTTTGGCAAACTTAACTAAGGAATATGAGGTAAGATAGAGGGAGGGCTAGTGGGCTGGCACAATTTTGTCTGCTGTTGCAAAGACCTCAGGCCTTTGCCACCAGAAGCGGTTGCTGTCTGAAATGGCAAAATGGCTGCAGTAATGCCAACCCAAAAGCTTAATCCCACACAACACTTTAATTTGAGTATTGGAGATTGTTTCCCCACTTCCTCCTTTTTCCTTTCAGACACTGCAAATCTCAATTCAATCAGCTAAGTGCTTGTTTAGGTTAAATTCAGCTCATTATGTGGGGTTTGGCTAGCATAAGTCATAATAACATTAGGAATAGAATGTTTTGAACCTTCTTTTGCACCTTACCTTTTAATGCTGCTTGCTAGCTTTTATTTTTGCTCCACTTTCTCATTTTTTTTCTCATTGTGTATGCCTGTGTTCTAGATGGGGCAGGTGGCAAATGTGGTGTACAAGGCAGCAGTTATGTACTCTGCCCATCAAGACAATGAAGCTGTATTCTTTCTTTCTTTGACAAACATTTTTGTTGCATAATTTAAATAAATTGTATGGCTCCTAGTGCACATTGGGGAAGGAACGGAGGAAGGAAAGAGAGAAGGAAGGAAACTATAGGAGATTTGCCTAAACACTGAGTAGTTAATGGCACTGAATTTTTATGTACACACACACACACTCACACACACATTCAATCCTAGTTCACAACCCTTTATTTTACCCATGTTCATGTTTATTTCACTACTTAAACAACTACGACCATGTACAATTACTTTGAAATGTTTGGATGCAAAGTGTGTTTGAGGGGCTACAAACCGAATCAAAGCAAATTGGTTGTGATTTGCAAGATAAACAATTTGGACTGCATCAAAGTGAATGGTATTTGCACCTCCCTGATGGACACCTACTGGCAGTTGTAAATCGTTCCTTTGGCATCTGACATGTGCTGAAAGCCCTTTTGCAGTCACCGTAAGTCAAAAGTGATTTGATGGCATGTAACAACATTTGGACTCCATAGTTAGCAGATGGATGCTTGTGAAGAAACTGCAGACTTGTGAGGGAAACATTTAACATGTTTATTCCTTAGTAATAACAATGTAATACGAAAGGATCAAATCATTCTAGGTTTGCATCAGAAGAGAGATAATTTTTTTGTATGTTAGCAATTACTACTCGGCCAGTTCCATTGACTCATGTGGACCTAAATTGCTGAGCAGCTCAAGTCAACTTGAAAGAGGAGCAGCGGTTTCTGGAAGAGAAATGGCTGCAACAAGACCAGGGAGCCAGCCTAGAAGCTGAAATCAAGGCCTGAACTGAGGGGGGATCTGAGGAAGAGGAGAGGAAAAATCTCTGACTTGAATTGGTTTTGGGAGAAAGGCAGGAAATAATTTTAAAATAAAATTACATAATATATGAAGAGTCCTGGGGAGGCAATCTTCATAGTAGCTGATGCCTGAGTTAGAGCTAATGGAAGATGAATGCTATAGATGCTAGATTAAATAGACTATTTTGGTGAGAATATGGTCTAATAACACCAGGCCCTGGGGTAAAGTCAGTTGCCCTCCGTACCAGGCCTGTGAGTTAAATAGGGTGGAGGTGGACAGGGAATTCCCTATTGCCTGCTCTGCTGCACCCAGACTCTGGAACTCCCTCCCACTAGAGGCTAGGACTGTCCCATCTCTGCTGTCTTTCTGGAAACAGGCAAAGACCTTTCTCTTGAGAGAGTACCTATTATGTGTCTTTATATGAATCTATCTTATGGTTACACGGACTTTGTGTTTATAACCACTTATACTTTGTGTTTATATCTCCCTTGTATGATTGCTTTGACACTATGTTTTCAATGTTAGTCTCCATCCCCCATAACTTTTGGATGGTTTACCGTGGTTACATGAAACTTTTACTTTCTCTTTAACTGCTCAAGGTTTCTTGTAGATTTAAGGTCTTTTAATGATGTGAGATGTCCCTCGATTCCCTGTTCTCAAATTTGAATACGTCTTAATTGTACTGGACTGTATATTGTCCCTCATTACTGTAAGCTACCTTGGGTCCTTTTCCAAGGAGAAAGGTGGGGTAAAATACTCTAAATTAATTAATTAATAATTCAAATGTTTAATGCCCTTTGCTGTTTTGTTGTGACAATAAAAGTTTAAGTGCCATTTTATATCCCTTAAAGAAAAGAGCATTTATTTAGAAAGGTGTATTGGTTGTTTTATATTCTTGATTATTTGCCTGATATTTCCTGAACTGGGTAAGGCAAATGGCAGAACATCCTGGAGATTGCCTGCTTATGCTCTCTACAGAAATATGTGTTGATCCCATGGTTTCCCATGGATGCATATAGGTAAGCAGGTATATTCCCTTGCATTGCTATTGTACATGGATTGCCTCTGTAGATGCTGCACCTGCTGTTGGGCTTAACTTGTTGAATTGTGTTTATTCTGTAATATTATTCAACTTATATACTGCCCCAGTTTACTACATAATTATGCAAACAACTTACCCCCCAGCAAGCTGGGTAGGTATTAATTTTACCAATGTCAGAAGGGTAGAAGGCTGAGTCAGCCATGAACAGGCTGCCTGGATGTGTCAGGACCTAAGTCAGATCATGAGCAAAGGTTTGACCACAGTACTGCAGTTTAGCTACTATGTCATGGGTTCATTTTTTTATCATTTCATTTTTATTAAGGTCTTCCAAATATAAGTGAAAATCCTATAAAATCTATCTGTCCATAAAAACCTAGCTGCTATTACTATATGAGTCACAACATATCTGATTTTTACATCCAAACTTTCTAACATGATAGTGAACAAGAACAATTGAAGTGTAAATGATATGTGAGATTCAAATATTTTTACAAACATATCTATATCAATGTTGTGACCTACATTCTGTGCCTGCTTTGTCATAAAACCTTTTACCACCTTATCTGCCACTTTGCCATGGGTTCATTTGTGGACACATTGACAGTGTTTGAAACAGTGTCCTCCTCCCCTGCCACCCCCACTAAAAGCTGATGATGATCTACAGAAATATGTGTACACACTAACAGTAGGGCAAGATAAAGAAGCTTGATCCAACAATGCTGAATCATTTTATGCTGTGAATTGGGTGTGTTCCCACAGCCAAAAAGCCACTTTTTGTTCATTATTGGAAAATGGTGCAACGTAGGCACTTAAACACATTTATAAACCTTTGAGAATTTGTTTAAAAATGGAAACTGAGAACTACATCAGGGTAGAGCCACCTGATGAAGGCACATTAAGATCCAGAGATGACAGATTGCTAATATGTCAGCATGGCTCTGCAAATAAGCTCAAGTAATTTTTTAAAGAAAAGGTGGGGTGTGGTTCGGACAGGAAAATGCCAAATGTATTTATAGGATAGACTGCTGTGCTTAAAAGTGAAAGGAGGGAGAGAAAGTACGTAATAGTGACTTATGGGAATCCATTTCTATATGTAGTTTTGTAAACTGGACTTCTGGGAAGCAATAAATTAGACCCTTGAAGCTGTGGTTGCCAGACCCTAAAAGGACAGCTTTTTAGAAGGTAGGCGGGTTGAGGAAGAAGACCCATTTCACTTCAGAATTTCTTAACATTATTACTAGAGATGGGCACGACTTAGCGGTATTCCCGTTTCCGTTTCCGTTACTCGTATCCGTTACTCTACGGAAACGGAAATGGGAATTACTCCACCAGAATTCGAGCTCGAACCGACGAACGAACAATTTGGTCTGATTTGTCGTGCTCGTTACTTGCATCGCGCAATGCCAAGCGGCACAGAAAAAAAGTTTTTAAAAGTTAAAAAAAAAACCCCGATTCCCGGCCCTAAAAGTAGGCGAAAACTGTCTGAGGGCACCTACCAGGCCAGAAGGGTGTTTTATTTGGGGGGGGGGTTTCCCCGCCCCCCTCTCCTTGGCTATTGCTACTGCTGCGCTGCTGGTACCAGGCTGGGAGGGCGCATCCATTTGCCATGCAGTGCGGGGGATCCAAAATGGCGACCGCAATATTTTTTTTGAAATCGTTGCCCAAAACCCCACCAAAGCACCACAGAAACATGCGAAAATTAGCTATTTTAAATGCTTGAATTTTTACAGTAGCAGCAGTGGGTTTTTCTTGCAAAAAAAAGTCTCCGTTGATTTTATTTTATTTTATTTTATTTTATTTTTTTACACCTGCGCATTCGCAATGATGGGCTCGCCCATGGGAGTGGACCATGCAAAGTTTTGGAGCCATTCCACCAATCGCATGGCCAGGTTTTGCTGACTGTACCAGGCTGGGAGGGCGCATCAATTTGCCATGCGGGGGGGGAATCCAAAATGGCGACCGCAATATTTTTTTTGAAATCGTTGCTCAAAACCCCACCAAAGCACCACAGAAACATGCGAAAATTAGCTATTTTAAATGCTTGAATTTTTACAGTAGTAAGTGGGTTTTTCTTGCAAAAAAAGTCTCCGTTGATTTGATTTTATTTTATTTTTTTACACCTGCACATTTGCAATGATGGGCTCGCCCATGGGAGTAGACCATGCAAATTTTCCACCAATCGCATGGCCACTTGGCCAGGGTGACCACAGAGACTTCTGGGATGTGCCAATCGGGCATAAACAGCCCACTAATCGTAGCCCAAACCCGAACCCTAAGCCTAACCCATACGCCAGTACACTGTCCTTCTAAGTGGGTCAGAGGGGCACCCAGAGGTGCACCCCAATACTCACCCTAACCTCACCCGTAACTAGCCTAACCCTAGCCGTTGCGCTAACCTGTCTTAACCCTAAGCCAGATCTACTTGCATTGCACTACATGCAAGTACGTGAGACACAGCGGGTGCAAAGAGTCTGCCAGTCCGTCACTTGTGGCTCTGGCTGACTCCTGCAGCTCCCTCCAGGAGCCCGCTACCCCCTCCCCAAACCAGTACTAACGACAACGAAAAAATGAAAAAACAAACCGACTAATTTTTGCAAATTTTCGCGAAAAACGGGAAACGAGCCGAAACGGAACCGGCCCGACTAACGACAACTCGAAAAAAATTTTTTCAAGTCGTGCCCATCTCTAATTATTACTGTTTTCTGGCTTGAAACTGTGATGATAAGGAGAGGGTGGAGGTGGGGAGAGAGAAAGAAATGATTCTTTGTAGTTGTCCTTCATTTGTCGAGTAGCCTCCGTTTGTCCTGAGATTTGTAGCAGATGTTGAATAGAGACCAGGAGCAAAATTAAAATAATAAACACATTGTCCCTGAGCAATCCAAGAGGGAGCAGGTGCACAAGAAGTGTACGCAAAGTGCCGGACTCTGTAAAGTGTAAATCTCAAGAGCCTTTTTCAACTGGGGAATTGCTTCACCTGGGAATAGCACAAACGACAAATTGTATTTGTTCAAATCCACAACTTTACTTCTTAAAATCAGGACAGCTTCCAAAAAATAAATAAGGGCAAAGAAAGGAGAGAAACCCTATTAATATGTTTCATGAAAGTGGTACTGGGGGGGGGGGCAGAGTCAATCAGCCCAGAGTGCTTTGCACATCGCAATCCAAAGGAGGCCATTAGTTGCAACGGTGAAACATGAAACAAACCTATATACAGCTTTGCATAGAACTAAAGTCTCATTGTTTTCAACAGCGTAGCTGTGTGTAGCCTTCCTGTCCATCCCAGGCCTAGCTAAAGACGTTCCCCAACCTGAAGTCAAGAGCTCTGTCCTCTGACTATGTGGAATAGTGACTAAATTGGAATTGAGAGGAAGATTACTGCCTGAATCAACGGCCTAGGCAACTGGCCTCTCTCTTCCTCATGATAGGACTGGCCCAATGCAAGGAAATATTCTTATTTAATGATAGGGCTAGCTTGAGGCGTTTTGTGGCCTGAGGTAACGGGCAAGATGGAGCCCTCTCCTCACCCCATGCTTAGAAGCTGACTCTCAGCTGAATGTCAAATCTGGCCAAGGTTTGGCAGTGTCACCTGCAACACATGAGGGAGTAGGATGGTTCAGGGCACCCAGGACAGGTTGGTGTGTTGTACACAGTTCTCCCTATGAGAAAGGGGAAGCTATTTCAGCTGGAAGAGATAGAAGGCTGCCTTTTAACATCTAACTGGCGTGATCAGCTCCTGTGCCTTTATGACACATGCTCTACTGGCAGTACAATCTGAAGGACATATCCTGAAAAGGAAGTCAGTATTCTCTGTTCAGTATTTTGTATTGAAGGACCCGAGAAATCTGCAGTCCGAATATGAGGCTTTCACAGTAAGCGGACAATATGAATGGTTTAATAACAATCTTTTCTTTATGGAGAAAACGAAACCACAAAGATCTTGATAATTAAGCCTTCCTCAGCCAATGTGTACCCTGGGAATAACTTTAACATAGGACTGGCGGATTATTTGGTGCAGGGGCCCAAAGCAAATACATATCTTGCTTCTCAGAGCCACAGATAATGGGCATCCACTTCTCAAACTGTTGTTTTTGAACTGCCTTTGTAAAAATTTGCCGGTTAAAAAGCCTTAAATGATGCATATCTTGATTTATTTGATAACAGTCCTGTTCTTGAGCAGTGAAGTGTAAACATCCTGGCATATGCCTCTTAAGATGATATGTTGGGACAAGAATAACTAGGACAGCTCAGTAGTTTAGGGCTGCAGAGCCAAAGATTGGGAGTTCGATTCCCGCTCCTTGACAAGTGCTGGATTCAAGGATCCATAGGATCACTTCCAGCTCTACAATTTCGAGTTGATGATTATAGGAATGCCTATGAAAGAATGGGGTCTGCTAAACATGATCTAAAGCAAAGACAGCCATTAAACATACTGCTTTAGGCATCGTCTAGGTGCAAAGGAGAGCAACTAAAATGATTATTGGGCTGGGGGATCTCCCTTATGAGGAAAGGCTAAAACATTTGGGGCTCTTTAGTCTGGAAAAAAGGCTCCTCAGGGGGGATGTGATTCAGATGTACAAAATAATGCAGGGCATGAGTCAAGTGGATAGAGGGACGCTCTTCTCCCTCTCACAAATACCAGAACTAGGGGACATCCATTCAAACTGAGGGCTGGAAGAATGAGAACAGACAAAAGAATTTCTTTTTTTTACCCAGCGTGTTGTTAGTCTGTGGAACTCCCTGCCACAGGAGGTGGTGATGGCATTTGGCCTGGATGCCTTCAAAAGGGGATTGGACAGATTCCTGGAGGAAAAGTCCATCACAGGTTACAAACCATGAGGGAGATGTGTAATCTCCAGGCTTAAAACTGGGGTACTTCAAGGGCCAGATGCAGGGGAGTGCTATCAGGAGACAGATATCTAGTCTCATGCACTCCCAAACACATCTGGTGGGGCCACTGTGAGATACAGGAAGCTGGACTAGATGGGCCTTTGGCCTGATCCAGCATGGCTCTTCTTATGTTCTTATGTTCTTAACAAAAATCAGAAAATAAACTTCAACCTTTTGTTTCAGAGGATGGTCTGCTTGGGGAGAAACAAGCCACACAGCTAAGTTCAGACATAATGAGAAGCTTCTGCTTCTTTGTCAACTCCTGACAGCTGAGGCATTCTCTTTAGAGGGAGTCTCAAGGAGGGGCAACAGGGGAAGATGTGCTAGCATGTTGGGCCTGCTCCATAAGTAATACATCTCACAATCAGGCATATCAGAACATCTAAATGTGATCAAGATATGCAACCTCAGTGAAATCAAGAGCCTCAGGTCAGCAAAACATAGTGGTGACTATGTCCCATTGAGATGGGTAGAAAATATTAGTCACTGCTAGTTTAAGCCATAGGTCTACCATAGTTTTATCCAACAAATGGATTTAATAGAATGCTTCCAGTGGAATAGTCTTAGGAGGATGTGCACCTTTCAATGGAATTCCTAATGTTAAGCAGACACAGCCATTATGTTTATATGCATGGAGAAGCCCTAATCCAGCAAAATCTTCTGTGAGATCAATGGGTGCAAAAAGATGCTTGTCTTTCCTTTCTAAAGATCTGGAATCAGACCCTTGTGGTGGTGTTGGAACATAAGGAGTTTCTCAAAACTTTTCTGAATGTGTGACCTCCATGGACTATAGCAATGCTTTTTTGTCTGTTGTTTAGGGGGGTAGGGAATACAAATTTGACATCCCTGAGGAATTGTACCTGACAATTGTACCTGACAAAAATGCTTAATGCAGAACAAAAGCTCACAGTACTTTTCTTTATGAAATGCAATAATGTCTGGCCTCATCTGCAGCCACCACATCGATAAAAGTCAGTGTGAAATTGATGAGGATGACATATTTGCATTCCAGCATACATCTGATACTATATACACATGCCACATTAAGACAACTTTATTTGCACATTCAGTAATATTTTGCCTTGGACTTTCATCACCCAAACTTGCATTTTAGTAGTACAGTACTTGGCCAGTAATTCAGTGCATGTAGAATTCATATGCATGCAGGCATACCTGGGCAGGCAAATCCACACAATTCTGTTGTGTCAAAGGTTTAATCTTCCCTTTCAAACTAGAGAGTAGTGCTGGATGCACTTGTTTTGTATTTATTTGCCCCCTCTCCCAAATAAAGGCAGATTTCATGTATGCTCAAAGTGGTCCATGTGTACATCACAGCCAACATTGATCACTTTTAAATCTTGGATGATCACAAAGATTTGGTTCAGCAGTCAAGTCAAAGGCTGTACTTCGTACAAAATACATGGTAGACATGGGCACGACCAGAAAAAATGATGTTTCGAGTTTTCGATTGTCGGAACGGGTCCGTTTCAGCTTGTTTCCGTTTGTCGCGAAATTTTTCAAAAATTTGTCGTTTCTGTTTGTCGTTTGTCGTTTCCACCGCGATTTAGCGCGATTTGACTTCCCAGAGCGTAGGGGCGCCCCGCAATCAGGGCCGGCGCTAGGTGTTTTTGCGCCCTAGGCGGCGGGCGGGGTGGGGGGCGGGGGGAGGTGTGGGCGGGGGGCGGTGGAGGGGGGCATGGGTGGGGGGCGGCTGCGGGCACGCGAGTGGGTGGGGGACTGCGTGGGCTGCAGGCGGGTGGCGGCGTGGGCGGACGGGCGAGTGGGCAGCTAGGATATCACTTAGGAAGGATAGAGGTTCTGTTCTTGGCTTGCACCCCAAATGTGTGTGTGTACAAGCAAATTGAAGTTGGGAAAATAGAAAATAAATGGTAGTATATAATATATTTTTAAAATAAATCCACACCTCCCACTCCCAGTCATACCTCCCCCTTTATCCAATATCAGAAAAAAATCCTCACAAACTGCCAGAGAAGAAATAAAGAATAAACTGCTATTCCCTTCAGCAGACAAAGCTGCAGGGAATCAAAGAAATTATATTCTAAATTCAATTCCCTCCCTGCCTGCCTAACTTAAATCCTAAGGCCTCCCTCCTCCCTCCTCAATCTCGATCGGATCACACCAGCACCAGCAGCCAGCCCTCCTCCCTCAACCACATCCATACACCCGACTGCGATTTCTGGAAGGTGCCTCGGCATCCAGAAGTGTCAGTCAAAAACCTGGCGATGCCATTGGTGGAATGGTTCAAACAATTTGCATGGTCCCATCCAATGCCTAGCCCAAATGGGCAGGTCTAAAAAAATAAAAAATAAAATAAAATAAAATAAAATCAATACGACGTTTTATTGCTATAAAAACCCCCACTGCTGCTACTATTAAAAGTCAGACATTTAAAATAAATAAATTTCACATGTTTCTGTGGTGATTTGGTGTGTTTTTTGACCACGATTTCAAAAGAAAAATTGCGGTCGCCATTTTGGATCCCCCCACACCGCATGGCATGCAGCGAGACAGACGACGAGGATGACCCCCCCCCAGCCTGGTGCAAGCAGCCCAGGACAGGAGAAGAGGGTGGGGAAGGCCGGGGGCCACCCAGAAATCACCCCTCTGGTAGGTGGCAAAGCCTCAGGCAGGCATATTTTCGCCTGCTTTTTTGGATGGGAGTCGGGGTTTTAAAAAAGCTTTTAAAACTTTTTCTGTGCTTCGCACCACGCAATTGCCGCGATGCCACAAACGGAAATGAAAAACCCGACCACATTTTTCTTTTTTCGGTTCGAGTTCGAGTTCTGATGGCTTAATTATCGTTACCGTTTCCGTTACGTAATGGAAACGATAACCGAAAATGGAAATGACAATTTCTCCAACTCGTGCCCATGTCTAATACATGGGCAGTGAGTTGCATTTCCCACACACCTCCCTCTGTCCTCCATTCTGTGTAAATTCTTCCTATCAATTGACTGTTTCCACTACAGGTAGACTGGCTACCTCACGAGGATTTAAGAGGTCTCTAGGGTGGAGGCAAAGGAACAAAAGATTCTTCCAAAATTAAAATGTGCCAGACAATGGATATTGTGTTTATCTCATTGAAAAGAAAATGGGTCTCCTATTTATAAAGACTACCAATCACCTTTGTCGCCAAACTGTTTCTTTTAAAAAGAAAAGGGCTTTGTGTAAGCACTAGCAGCAAATGTGTTGGAGTGCGTAGATGAATTTTTAAAAAGCAGTAAGAGAGGAGGAAATTGTTGATCAGTATTTGGTTGTAACTAATGCTAATCTGGATGGCTACAACACAGGTTGTTTTAAGAAGGGGCTGATTGCTGATTTCCTCATATCTCTCTGCTGAAGATATATCTCTGCTGAATATTTATTTGTATGTTTGTTTGTTTGTTTCTTTGTTTGTTTAGAATATTTTACCCCACCTTTCTAAAGATTCTTGGTCATCCAGGTGAGGTTACCTGGAAGCTGTGTCATGGCAATTGGAGCCGCACTGCTGACTTCTATGTGGTCGACTAAATCAAATTCATCCAAGGAAATGTGCAAATGCATAGGATATCAATTTGTATTTTTTCCCACTGTGAAGCTGTATATTCAGGCAGTTTTCTATATTTCTTATGCTTTCATGTGCTCTGGTAGACTTGCCTATTGTAATGGTTTAGACTAGAGATGGGCACGACTTGAAAAAAAAATTTTTCGAGTTGTCGTTAGTCGGGCCGGTCCCGTTTCGGGTCGTTTCCGGTTTTCGCAAAAATTCGCAAAAATTAGTCGGTTCGTTTTTTCATTTTTTCGTTTTCGTTAGTACTGGTTTTGGGGGGGGGCTCCTGGAGGCACCTCTGTGGGGTGGGTGCCTCCTCTGGCCCGCTATAAAGGGAAAGTGGGCTCCTGGAGGCACCCGTGGGTGCCTCCTGCCACTAGGAAGGGGAAGCAGGCTCCAAGAGAGACCCCTCTACATGGGGGTCTCCCCTCCTCACCTGCTGCTGCTGCAAAATGCTATGCAATAGCCATATGGATATTGCATAACAGAATGTGCAGACAGTGAGACCAGTGTGAGAGTGATAGCGTCATGCCCGCCCTTCACAAGGCTCTCGCACCACCATGTCTCACACAGAAGGGAATTGTACTTGCTGCGTGTAGTGCAATGCAAGCAAGTAGATCTGGCTTTAAGGTGGCTTAGTGCAATGGCTAGGGTTAGGCTAGTGACGGGTAAGGTTATGGTGGGCTAGTGGGTTGCACCTCTGGGTGCCTCTCTGACCCACTAAGAAGACAGTCTGTGACGTATGGGTACGGAGTCAAGGGTTAGGGTTAGGGCTAGGGCAGGTTTTAGGGGGCTTTTTGGCACATCCCAGAAGTCTCCATGGCCAAGTGGCCATGCGACTGGTGGGATGGCTCCAAAAATTTGCATGGTTGTCCACTCCCACATGGCTGGCCACTCGGCCAGCCCATCATTGCGCCCTGCGCAGGTGTAAAAAAAATAAAATAAAATAAAATAAATGGAGGACAGAGGAGGAGAGGAGAGACATTTTGTTGCAAGAAAAACCCCACTGCTACTGTGAAAAATCTGGCAGTTTATAAATTTTCGCGTGTTTCTGTTGTGCTTGTGTGTTTTTGGACCACGATTTCAAAAACAATATTGCGTTTGCCGCCCCATTTTGGATCCCCCGCCCGCACCGCATGGCATGGCGAAATGGCAACTCGAGTCCGGCTGCCCAGGACGGGGGGGAGGCGGGACCCCCCCTCCAGAAACCACCCCTCCGGTAGGTGCCCTGCGCCCTTAGTCAAGCAGGCATTTTTCCGCCTGCTTTTTTGGCCCGGGAATGGGTGGGGGGAGAGTTTAAAAGTTTTTTCCTGTGCCGTCCGTGCCGCTTGCTTGCGCTTTAATTGCGGGCGGCCGGCGGCGAGACTGGGCTTTTTGCTGGCTGCGAGCCTGCGGCGAGTCCCACCAGAGCAGCCCAGGACGGGGGATGAGGGGGGAGGCCGGGGACCTCCAGAAACAACCCCTCTGGTAGGTGCCCTGAGGCACGGCAGGCATTTTTCCGCCTGCTTTTTGGCCGGGAACCGGGTTTTTTTAACTTTTAAAAACTTTTTTTCTGTGCCGCGTGGCATCGCGCAATCGCGCGATGCAAGTAACGAGCACGACAAATCAGACCAAAATTGTTCGTTCGTCGGTTCGAGCTCGAAGTCTGGGGGAGTAATTCCCGTTACCGTTTCCGTAGAGTAACGGAAACGAGTAACGGAAACGGAAACGGGAATACCGCTAAGTCGTGCCCATCTCTAGTTTAGACAATGTATAGTTTTATACAGTTCCAGAAGTATCTGGACTTTATAAACCTTCAACTATGAGGATTTCATTAGTCTTCCGTTTCAATTTGTCAATTTTTAAAAAAATAAGGAATGTTAGACCATAGAGGTTCAGTGCTATATGATTGCTTATTTTAGATGTTATGAAAGATTTTAAAAAATCCATCTGGAAAAGACATTTGGCTCATTAGTTTGCCAGAAATTGTCGGTCAAATGAGAGAGCAAAAGATCCTTTCACACAGCAGTTGTTGCTGTCACTTTATAGATCAACCAATTATAAACAGTTTTAAATGTTTTGCAGAAACAGTATTGCTTCTTCAGCATACCTTTTTAGAGTGGTTGTTAGAAATAGCACATTTATGTTGATCCGTGTGAGTTTTATTATCATATGCTTCCTGTCTAACTGAGTTGAACTTCCTACAGGTTTTATGTGTGCGTAGCTGATTTTAGGACTAGATTTTAATGCTCTAAATTTGTTTACTGGATAATAAAAACCCAGAAAGAGCTTTACAAATTTCAGAAAAAATGTGGCCCTCTCCAGTGTGATTACTAAATGGATGGATATACACATTGTATATACTTCCCCTCAATCTGGCACCCCTCCCCCCCATTTTGAAACTATAACTCACATCATCCCCATTTAGCCTGTCACTTTCCCCTTCCTAAATAGATGGGAAGGAGCTTTACAGTCTGGTGAGTCTCGATGGCATCAGATTGGAAAAGGGTCATCTGACTAGTACTACTTTCATTTCTCCAAGTGCCTTCTGCAGACGACAGATAAGTAGGCTGTGTGTGTTTACCTAGCACCTGTGTTGGTCCATGGGAGGATTTGCTCATTAAAATAGGCTGCATGGAAGGTTCAACTCCACCATTCCACTAACACACAGCTACCTCAAGTTGACCTAATCCAGATCAGACCTTCATGTGCAGTCAGCAAAAACTCCACTGCTTTCTTCAGCCATAAATCCGAATCTTTTGCCTTTGATCCCTCCTCCGTACTGACACCACCACCACCACTGCCAGTTGTCCTCCATGGTCCAGAGTGCAGAGGCAACTGAAGTTCACCTCTTCCAACCTCCATCCAGTATCTTCCAGGTGTCTCTCCATTATCTCTTCCTGACAGCTTCTTTACCAGTTATATCATGGCACAGTTATATCCAGTCACAAGAAGGCAGAAGATTTAGAAAGGAAAGCCTGTCCATTTAACTGCCTTTTGAGCTTGGCTTGGGAAGTGGCCAATTAGGCTTTTGCTTAATGAGGTTTGGTCAGAAAAGGCAAAGGTCTGCGTTCTTTTCTTTATGATGGGATAATGCTAGAAGGGGCTGGTAGTGCCTTGAACGTGTAAATAAAAGCAAATAACCTTTTAAGAAGAGACTGGATCTTTTTAGTGAGCATTTCAATGGTTAAAATTCCACAGGAATCACACTGAATCAGTAAATGTCTGATGTCTTTAAGAGAGTAACCACGAAATTCCACCCCTCTCTGAGAGTTTTAAAATAAGTTGTAAATTTCTGTATTTGACTTACTATGTATTTAATTATATCCAGGTCAGGGGATAAGTAAGTTAAAGCATCAAAACGTAAATGTCACATGTGACTAGCTGTGGTTTAAGAGACACTATGTTACCAATCATGGGGATTCTTTGGATACCAGACAGTGATAGGCCATTATGTGCCCAAGAATGCCAAGGAGATCAGTAATGGAGTAAGATTTCATTTTTATTGCATATTGAATACAATCCTAACGAACCAAAGAAAGGGGTTCTTTCACTCCACCATTCACTCAGGACATACATACTTAACCAGGGGACACTTTGATCAAAGGATGGCTAGTCCTTTGCCAAAGGGTGGGGTCTGGTCACAGCAGCTGACTGGATCCAGGCACAGCCTCTGTCCATCTCCATCTCCTTCTTACATACAACTCAGATGCTGGGGCAGTAATGGGGCAGACTCTTGAACCCATGTTGGTCCTGGGTTGGACTCCTGTACCCATGTGGCTCTTTCCTCTGAAACTGTGTTGGCCCCGCCATCATATTCCTGCACCAGACATTTCTCTTTTATTTCCACACAAGCAAGTACAACTTCCTCTTAACTCACAGCTCCAACTTCTCATTTCTGCAAACACTGCAGCTTCTCTAGACTCATATAAAGATCCTTTGATATAAAATTGATTTGAACTGCCTTCATTTTGTGTTCTCTTGGTTTTCCACCTCTTGTATGGCCATTCATCCTCACCTGACAACTACAAACACTGTAAATTACTTTTATTTACCAGTGGTGGGAAGTTCAAGTCCACACTTCAACTTGCAGCCCTGGGAAAGCTATACACTACCTCCAGAAGAAAGGAGGACTGTTAAATTATATTTGAATAGTTCATACCTTGAAAGCCCTGGAAAAAGTTGCTATGCATTGGAATCAGCTTGATGGTATGTAATTATTTCATATTAAACACAGAAAGCATATAAAGTGTGGGGCTGCTCTGAATTCCATCTTCCCGTCTTCAGCGACATAATGTCACATTCTTAAGGCTGACAGCATAGCTTGAACATCATGGAGACAACTAGAGTCAGCAGTTATCATATGGTCTCTTCCTCTTCCATTTGTCCGTCCAGCTCCTTCAGCAAGATAGTAAGCATTGCAATCATAACCTCAGGAAAATGCAAGGTTTTTACAATGGCAGCTGTCCTGATTAAATTAGGGAGGGCAGTTAACATACTGATAAAACAGTAAAGAAAATCCAGCAGACTCAAAGAGAACCTGTTGAATATAAAGTGTTTGTAGGTCCTATATGTGGTGAGAAGGGTAAAGGAAGGATAAATATTCAAAAGGGCATTGGACCGATTCCTTGAGGAAAAGTCCACCACAGGCTACACACCATGATGGAGATGTGTAATCTCCAGGCTTAAAAGTGGGGTACTTCAAGGGCCAGATGCAGGGGAGTGGTAGAAAGCTGGACTAGATGGGCCTTTGGCCTGATCCAGCATGGCTCTTCTTATGTTATTACGTTCTTAGAAATCCCTTTATGACCAGCTTCTGTGCTGCTTTCAAGTATCTCCTCTAAACCCACTTTTTCCATGATCATCTTTGGACCGGCACAAACATTAGCACATCCACTGAGCCATGAATTTTGGTGACCATGGATCAGTAACTTTGCTTTTTGTCTCACTTAAGTTGGGCCTTTTTTGAATATAAATTGGGGAGAAGGAAGGCCATGTACGACTTTGTTGGACTCATTTGAGAAAGGGCTGGATGTAAATCTAAATAGCCAAGAGCGTTGGGAAGAAGTAAATTTAATTGAATTCAATGGGGCTTACTCAAATGAGTGTTTATAAAGCTGCTATCATGATGACCTCATTGTGCATATGTTGTGGCAGTTGAAGCTGAAGCGCATTCATAGGCAACATCTGCAGAAGAACTTCCACTGGTAGGAAGCATGAGTGTCTTTTGAACAGCCAATCACCAACCTGGTGGGAGTGGTGAAGAATGTTATATATTGGGACCTAATGGGTGATGGGCAGTTCAGTTTGTGTAAGAACTGAGAGGAGTTCAGTTCAGTTAAGAGAACTGAGAGTCAGTTAGATTGTCAGTTGGTCAGGTGGGAGATCCTGCTACTGAAAAGGGTCTGGTTTATAAAGGAATCGCATTATTATAAGAATTCATTTATGCCAGGGCTGTCCAACTTTGATTGGGCTGAGGTCTACTTTTTCTGGACGAAAGTGCCTGAGGGCTACTACACTAAAACCTCTACTTAGGAATTTTATCTGTTCTGAGCATCTGACCAGTAGGGAGAGCAGGGGACTGTGCCATGGCCCTTGAATTGCCTTGCTTGGCTGAGACAGTGGGCTGGCAGACCCAGAGCTTTGCTGGGGCAGTGGTGGTCCTTGGGTTGTGGGAGGTAGAGGTGGAGAACTTATCCCCTCATATTTTTATTGATGGTTGGCGGGCTACTTTTGAACCCTTCACGGGCTACTGGTAGCCCCCGGTCTACCTATTGGACAGGCCTGATGTATGCAATACAATAACATCTGCTAAAGCTATCATAATACTGATCATCTAATTGTAAACTAATAAACGTTTCATGTTTTGTTTTAAAACTATATAACCTGGTATGACTCTCAAATACATACAAGTGTCCAGTTAATCTGGTGGTGGCAGTGAGTGAAAACCCAGTGTGTATAAGGGGCATGTCACACCAAGTTCTGTAACATGATCATGTAGCCCAGTTGTTGGACAGATGATGATACACTTGGGAATGGTGGGGATGCCAACAATTTTTTTAAAAAGGAAAAAGCAGTGTCGCAAGTCAAAGAAAATCAAGAGAAAAATAGCAACAGAGTCACATGTGGTTGCTGTTTATTTTCCCTATGCAGAAAACATGCTACAGTATATGCAGACATGGTCCCAACTACATTTGGAACTGATCCATAAATACTAACTGGTTGGTAATGTTCTTTGTTTTACAAAGTGAAATAGTTTCTCTAAGAGCATATTCAACTTGACAAATTGGGATGAACCAGCTTGTCCCCATTTCTGAAAACAGAAATCAGCCTAAACAACCCACATCTTTATGCCTCTCATATCCTTGTCTTTACATAGGAGCATCATCCCCCTGTTACCCTGTCCAAAGCAACAGCAGAATCTAATTAAATCAACAGCGGAAAACATTGGCCGTGAGACAATAAAAAAGCAATAAACACGTGATTGAGGGGAGATAGATTCAAAATAAGGCCACAAATATGTCCATCTGCTTTCTATAATATTTGTGTCCATGAAAATGGGAATGACTAGAGTCAGCAGACTGCTTAAAAGAAAGGAACAGCTCTCATTCCATTTCATCCGACTTTTCATGTGCTACCAATATATTTCAAGCAAAGGTAGAACTACACTATAGATCTGTCCCAGCTGAAATAGGCAGCAGGAGCAGCAACCTTACTCGTGGAATAGAATTTGGAGATGCCATTTTAAGTTCCATTGGTATCAATTAAGGACATACTTATGTTTCTTTTAATGAAATCAGAGGGATTGGCCCCGGAGGTTTGTACAACCTATGAACAAGCCAAAAAGTGGAATTATAATGAAGATTTAAAGTTGCAAGGGAGGATAGTCCCCCAATTAAAACCATTCAAGGAACATCACCAGACAGCTCTAAGACATTTGGCCCACACATGATCATACAACAGCGCTCATCAATATGTTCTTTTTGGCATATCTCCCTTTTAATATTAAATATCTGGAACACAGAGGTTTACACATTGCCACAACATCAGCAGGATTAGCCAACAGTGAGGCCAACTGCCGTCAGCAGCTTAGTGCCATTGGCATCTCTTGCTGTGTCCCATAAACCCCTTTGCTAATGTAACCAAGCATATGGTCAGACAATGTGTTCTTAATGTCTTAAATTAAGCTTGATTTTTTTAAAAAAAGGTTGTGCTTGCGTATGATGGCCGTAAAAACATTGCTAAACAGAATGAACCTGAAATAGCTGTGCATTTGTTTATTGCTTATTGTCCTCTGTTTATTGTTTTATATGGTATGTTACTCATTTTATTATATTTATTGTTTATTGTACCCTGTTTTCTTAACTGCCTTGAGTTGTGTTTCACAAGCTGGTGGTATATAAATTTCAAATAAAGTAAAGTAAAGTAAAGTGAAATCTATAACTGTATCTCTCTGCCAGAGAACATTTTGCTCATTGGACAATCAAAATTGGTTAAATTCTATTATTGTGGATATTGTGGATATATAAAAGGTGAAATATAAAATGGATATTGTGAAATATAAAAGGTGGGCACCCTTGGACCCCCCCCCCACAACAGCTCTCTTGCCATTGGGTGAGCTGACTAAGGCTTCTGTGAGCTATAGTTCAAAACCTCTGGAGGGGCAGAGATTCCTTAGTAGTAGAAATTTGAAATTGCTCTGCCCCCTTTCCCTATTTATTCCTTTTAACTCTGGCTGGCAGAAGAGTCAGTCAGTCTATCCATTGCAGGGACACAGACTTGTTAAGGAGCCGATTAAGGCCTGCTGTCTTGATCATTAAGGGACTCTGATACCTTTGAAGGCAGCATATGCCCCAGAGCATTGCTGCTTCTCATATGCCCAGACCCTTAAAATAATGCAAAATCTGGGATACTATCATGCTGTAAACTCCTTCTAGGCAGTTACAGGGTGCATTACCACAAAATCTCCTGTATCCTGAGTACATTTAAAATGTATGCCCAAGATGCAAATAACCCAGGGATAGTCTCCTCCCTACTTATACTCTCTGCCTCTTAGGGCAGTTTAGAGTATTTTGTACTGGTTTTAATATTCATAGATCTATTTTTAACATTGCATTCTAAACCTGTAAAGTTAGATCCACAGAAGAAGGAGGATGCAGAAGCGAGGAGCTTCACTTTTGGAAGAGGGTTGTCTGGTTCCTGCACCCACTCAGGTTTGTGATTACTGGGGAACCTTGAACTAGGACAGGATGGGGTGAGACCAAGGATGGAGTGAGACAAAGAGCCTTTTCACACGACCCCTAAGATCCGCTGGCCACTTAAATTCAGACCTGAGATCTTGGGGGTTTGTCGCTGTTCCTGTGTTCCTACCCCCTCCGCACTCCTGGCTGCTGGCTGCGTGAGGGGAGGGAGAAAAAAAGAAGAAAAGAATGCCGGCTCACCTCCGTTCTGCCGTCTTGCTCTGCTCCCGGCAGCATTCCAGTCTCTTAGTATCTCTTAAAGGGGCGGGGGCAAAAAAAAAAAAAAACAGAAGCGAGGAGAGTCCGGCACTCACTACGTTACATCTGCATCAGGAGTTTTTCACCCCCGGAGAGCAGGTACTTGAAAAGTGCGCTTGGACGCGCTTAGGTGGGCATGGTCGCACTTAATTTTTTGTAAACTCCGGAGCTGGTGGGGAAACAATTTTAAGCTCCGGATCTGGGAGCCATTTGCCACGGATTTTAGGGGTCGTGTGAAAAGGCCCAAAGTAAATCAGCGTTATTTGGGGTTGGGGCTACCTTCCAAAAACAGAAGTGGCATCCTGCCTTACTTCTCATGCAGGACACTTTTGGATTTCAGTAGAGTTTAGTACATTTACTCTCCCTGCTAGAACTCTGATAATCCCGAAGATGTCGTAGTCACTGGGCCACTGGTGCCTGCAGGACTTTGAGGGATGCTGATTTTAGAAAATAATATTTCCAAGTTCAGCATCTAAGCAGTACTTCACAGCACAGTCCTTACCATGTTTGCCAGCAATTGATTTCCACTGGCCCAAATCCTAAGGGAAAACAGTATATGGTCATGGCAGAGGAAATCACAGATGCTGCTGTTTAGCAGTGGCAAATTCCACAATTACTCATGTACATGTGTCCAAGAGGATTCTGGCCACTGCATGTATGAGTGTTCCTCTACTGTGTTTAGAAATGTCTCAAAACCCTGCAAAATATGAAGTCTGTGACAGCCTGTGTTCAAAGCAATCTTTGATCCTGACAAATGTGGAGTATTTCCACACTGGGGGGAGGGGGAATACTCACCAGGTTGTACTGCTTGGATAAGGTTATCATGCTATGCAGTAAGTTTACCCAAAGGATCATTTAGCTGGAACCTTTAAATCCACTGTGCTGTTTACCAATGGTTAAGAATGCAGGTCACTCTTGTCTGATGCCATTAATGCATCAGATGAGATAAGTTTTAAGTAGAGATGGGCACGACTTGAAAAAAAAAATTTTCGAGTTGTCGTTAGTCGGGCCAGTCCCATTTCGGGTCGTTTCCAGTTTTCGCGAAAATTCGCAAAAATTAGTCGGTTCGTTTTTTCGTTTTTTCATTGTCGTTAGTACTGGTTTTTTTGGGGGGGTAGCGGGCTCCTGGAGGCACCTCTGTGGGGTGGGTGCCTCCTCTGGCCCGCTATAAAGGGAAAGTGGGCTCCTGGAGGCACCCGTGGGTGCCTCCTGCCACTAGGAAGGGGAAGCAGGCTCCAAGAGACACCCCTCTACATGGGGGTCTCCCTTCCTCACCTGCTGCTGCTGCAAAATGCTATGCAATAGCCATATGGATATTGCATAACATAATGTGCAAAGTCAGACAGTGAGACCAGTGTGAGAGTGATAGGGTCATACCCGCCCTTCACAAGGCTCTGGCACCACCATGTCTCACACAGAAGGGAATTGTACTTGCTGCGTGTAGTGCAATGCAAGCAAGTAGATCTGGCTTTAAGGTGGCTTAGTGCAAGAGCTAGGGTTAGGCTAGTGACGGGTAAGGTTACGGTGGGCTACTGGGTTGCACCTCTGGGTGCCTCTCTGACCCACTAAGAAGACAGTCTGTGACGTATGGGTACGGAGTCAAGGGTTAGGGTTAGGGCTAGGGCAGGTTTTAGGGGGCTTTTTGGCACATCCCAGAAGTCTCCATGGCCAAGTGGCCATGCGACTGGTGGGATGGCTCCAGAAATTTGCATGGTTGTCCACTCCCACATGGCTGGCCACTTGGCCAGCCCATCATTGCGCACTGCGCAGGTGTAAAAAAAATAAAATAAAATAAAATCAATGGAGGACAGAGGAGGAGAGGAGAGACATTTTGTTGCAAGAAAAAACCCACTGCTACTGTGAAAAATCTGGCAGTTTATAAATTTTCGCGTGTTTCTGTTGTGCTTGTGTGTTTTTGGACCACGATTTCAAAAACAATATTGCGTTCGCCGCCCCATTTTGGATCCCCCGCCCGCACCGCATGGCATGGCGATGGCGACTCGCGAGTCCGGCTGCCCAGGACGGGGGGGAGGTGGGACCCCCCCTCCAGAAACCACCCCTCCGGTAGGTGCCCTGCGCCCTTAGTCAAGCAGGCATTTTTCCGCCTGCTTTTTTGGCCCGGGAATGGGTGGGGGGAGAGTTTAAAAGTTTTTTCCTGTGCCGTCCGTGCCGCTTGCTTGCGCTTTAATTGCGGCGGCCCGGCGGCCGGCGAGACTGGGCTTTTTGCTGGCTGCGAGCCTGCGGCGAGTCCCACCAGAGCAGCCGAGGACGGGGGATGAGGGGGGAGGCCGGGGACCTCCAGAAACAACCCCTCTGGTAGGTGCCCTGAGGCACGGCAGGCATTTTCCCGCCTGCTTTTCGGCCGGGAACCGGGTTTTTTTAACTTTTAAAAACTTTTTTTCTGTGCTGCGTGTGGCATCGCGCGATCTCGCGATGCAAGTAACGAGCACGACAAATCAGACCAAAATTGTTCGTTCGTCGGTTCGAGCTCGAAGTCTGGGGGAGTAATTCCCGTTACCGTTTCCGTAGAGTAACGGAACCGAGTAACGGAAACGGAAACGGGAATACCGCTAAGTCGTGCCCATCTCTAGTTTTAAGTATCACTATCTACAATATAATCAAAAGTTTAATATAGGCACATTCAATGTAAACAAGGAAATTTGGGTAAGCAACAAAGGCTAATCTTCAACGAAGAATGAATTGGCTAAGCATCAAGTGAAATCTAACTTCCCTAAACAGAGTTACCACAAAGTGCTCTTACCTAAGTTTTAAAGTTTCAATAAATTCTGATTTCAGGGCAGCTTCCATTTCATTTATGGCACTAGGCAGAACTCTTTCTTCCTGATAATGTACATACATACCAGCTAGAATCACATGAGGGTATGCCCCAATGAAACAGTGACCACCTGAAGCTGATGTAGCTGCCACATGCAGACTATACATGTGCCAACTCTGGAACGACTATGAGAAATTATGCTAGTTAAACCAGGTAGACTGGTTTACAGGTTAGAATGAATCAGAAGCATAAAAAGTGTGACATGGGATAAATTATTTTATCTCAAGTACAGTAATTCTCAAGTGTGAATATGCCCATGACAGTTTTTGTATGCAATAATTGATCCCAGGCAGATAACTAACACCATTCCACCCAGGATAAAAATGGGACCTTATGAGTGATGCTCATGGCCACCTCCCAGCTGTCCATAAGGTGACCACTTCATTGCATTACTCAGCTTGTTTCTTTCACATCCGGTACAAACCTACAGGTCTGAATCAAGAATACCCAGATCTGCAGTGCAGGTATAGCCCTATAACTAAACAGGTAAAATATGTGGATAGCTTATACATTCTCTGTGTCTGGTACACTTAGTATTATGATCAGATTTAATCAGGCTAGTTCTAATTACCACAAAAATTGGTACTGACTATAAAGATGGGCACAAAATGAAAAATGGCACGCAGGTGCCATAGAGAACTTCCCTTCTACTACAGGCACCCTCAGCCAATCACAGCCTCCAATGCCATTGACTGACATCCCCTCCAACCTATCAAGCTGCAACTTACTCTCCCTCCCCCCCTCAATATATGTGCTCACATATAAATCTTGATCTTTAACAGATGCCATACCTTAATAATTGTGCACCTTCTTTTTGCAATGAAACTGACTATATTTTTGTGGGTACCTTTTAAGAAGAGTCTAATAGTGCTGTACTACTACAACTGCCTGAACAGCTTCAGATCACTAGCTCACATTTTAATAAGTTCCTGCTCCTTGCAGTGGCTCTATCCTTTCCTAACTATAACTGGCAAATGCATTTCAATGTAGCAAAATGTAAAGTAATGCATATTGAGGCAAAAAGTCCAAACTTTATCTATCAACTCATGGGCTCTGAGTTATCCGTGACAGATCACGAAAGAGATCTTGGTGTGCTGGTGGACAGCTCCATGAAGGTGTCTCCCCAATGTGTGGCAGCGGTGAAGAAGGCCAATTCCATGCTAGGGGATTATCAAAAAGGGGATTGAAAATAAAACAGCCAACATTATAATGCCATTGTACAAAATGATAGTAAGGCCGCACCTGGAGTATTGTGTACAATTCTGGTCACCACATCTCAAAAAAGACATAGTGGAGCTGGAGAAAGTGCAAAGGAGAGCGACTAAAATGATTACTGGGCTGGGGGACCTCCCTTATTAGGAAAGGCTAAAATATTTGGGGCTCATTAGTCTGGAAAAAAAGGCATCTGAGGGGGAGATATGATTGAGATGTACAAAATAATGCATGGCATGAGTCAAGTGGATAGAGGGACACTCTTCTCCCTCTCACAAAATACTAGAACTAGGGGACATCCACTCAAACTGAGGGTTGGGGGAGTGAGAACAGACAAAAGAAATTTTTTTACCCAGAGTGTTGTTAGTCTGTGGAACCCCCTGCCACAGGATGTGGTGATGGCATCTGGCCTGGATGCATTCAAAAGGGCATTGGACTGATTCCTTGAGGAAAAGTCCATCACAGGCTGCACACCATGATGGAGATCTGTAATCTCCAGGCTTAAAAGTGGGGTACTTCAAGGGCCAGATGCAGGGGAGTGGTAGAAAGCTGGACTAGATGGGCCTTTGGCCTGATCCAGCATGGCTCTTCTTATGTTCTTATGTTCTTAGAAATCCCTTTATGAGCAGCTTCCGTGCTGCTTTCAAGTATCTCCTCTAAACCCACTTTTTCCATGATCATCTTTGGACCAGCACCAACATTGGCACATCCATTTAGCCATGAATTTTGGTGACCATGGATCAGTAACTTTGCTTTTGACTAACTTAAATTGGGCCTTTTACAAATATAAAGTGGGGAGAAGAAAGGCCATGTAAGACTTCGTTGGACTCATTTGAGAAAGGGCTGGATGTAAATCTAAATAGCCAAGAGCGTTGGGAAGAAGTAAATTTAATTGAATTCAATGGGGCTTACTCAAATGAGGGTTTACAAAGCTGCTATCATGATGACCTCATTGTGCATTTGTTGTGGCAGTTGAAGCTGAAGCACATTCATAGGCAACATCTGCAGAAGAACTTCCACTGGTAGGAAGCATCTGTCTGTGGAACCAGAGGTTGGCAGTTTAACTCCTTATCATGCCTCCCCCCCTTACAAAGGCTGGGTTTGATGGTCCATAGGTTTCCTTCCAGGTTTGCAGTTCTAAGATGGTTATGAATACCTATTCTGCTATTTACATTCATATATCATCAAATATTCAATCAACAGTGTTTTCATCATCTGGCTTCAAGAGGCCAACTTCCACTGGCTTCCATCTACAAATATCCAACAGTGTATGTCTGGTGGTATCTGCTAACTTCTATATTTCTACATATAGATCTACTTTGGAGGAACACGTGCCTCCTGCCGTCGTGTGATTCGCCACATTCTAGACTAGAGCTTTTCATTGCCACGTGAAAGAATTCTTTTTAGACAGCTACAATGGATCTGTGATGTTAAAATCCCAGTAGCAGGAGCCTGCAAGGTAGTGTGAGGTTATCAAGCATGGCAGCGAAGACAAAGTAAAAAATTAATGTGGGAGAGAAAAGTCTCAGAACTTCAGCCTTGAAAACATGCACAATTCACAAGGAAACTACTTGCATATTTTCTTCCAAAATAGTTTCAATATGATTATATGATTTAATGGTGCCATGAACATCATCAAAGGCTAGTTTCTATGAATTTATATATGTATTTTGGAATATATTAAATGATAGATTATAAAAATGACCAAAGATAAAAAAGCAACATACGATGAAACACATACTAATAGTCTGCACATTTTACCAAAAAAGGAACTTAGGGTTACTGAATATTCAGTAGTAACTATTACAGTGATTCACTAATGTGAGCAAAGCTGTATATTCCATGCATGTGTAGGGTTGTGGCCGTTCATCAACATTTGTCTGACGATACAGCAGCAATAGCAACATGTGTTGGAATGAAATCTGAAGAACATACTGTGCTTGCATACCTCACTGCTGCAAAGTGAAGAACATACTGTACTGCAAACTGAAAAGATGTTGAAAAGATAGAAGAACCTCACTGAATCAGATCAAGATGCCATATCACCCTAATCAATGCAACATATGCGCCACTGGAGGGAGGGTTATTTGAGAAGTTAAAGACAGAAAATTTCCACAATAGCCTTTTTCTGTTGCTACTTCCCAGCAATATGTATTGAGAGGCAGACTGTCTTTGATGCTACAGAAGGCAGAATAATATCACCATCAAAAATAGCTCTTGGATTACAGCTCTACAACTTCCCAGAATCTCCTGCCTATTTCAACTACTGGGCATGCTTACTTGAGGCTTCTGGCAGGTGTATTTCAAAAAAAGTAACTTTTCTAAGTCCTTTATTCAAGATTAACATACAAAAGCATTATCCTCCATGGATTTGTTGAATTCCCTTTTAAAGCCATCTAAGTTAGTGGCCATCATTGTATCTCAAGGGAGTAAATTATAACTTAGTTATATACTAATTATTCTTATTAATTTCAGTGGCTTACAATGAATAACATGTCCCAATCAAAGTAGCGCTACTGAGTCTTTTGCAAAATGGCCAACCCAGTGTTATGTAAATTCCACTGATTGAAAAGCTCTACTCTATCTGGGATTAACAATTAGTTATAAATCACTGGGGTTCCATTATTTATGACTTTGATATTTGGGCAACTTGGCAACATTTATACGTGCTAAAATCCCTTAAATCAGTGGTTCTCAACCTGTGGGTCCCCAGATGTTCCTGGACTGCAACTCCCAAAAGCCTCCACCACTCACTATGCTAGAAGGGATTTCTGGGAGTTGCAGTGCAGGAACATCTGGGGACCCACGTGTTGAGAACCACTGCCCTAAATGGAGGGAGTGGTGTTGTAAAGGGAAGGATAAAATACCAATTGCATGTTTGTTGTTATGTACTGTCAAATTGCTTCCAATTTATGGCAACACAAACAGAATTTTCAAGATATGTGAGATATTGAAGAAGTGGTTTGCCATTCCCATATACACCCAAGTTTCTTTAATCCAACTCTCTATCCTCTAAGCTAGGGGCATGGTGGCTCAGAGGACTAAGACTCCAAAAACTGTTTACCTCAAAGTCAGCAGCTCGATGGTTCGAATCCTGGGTGCCACGCAGTGGAGCGAGCTCCTGCTGTTAATCTCAGCTCCTGCCAACCTAGCATATCAAAAGCATGTAAATGCAAGTAAATAAATAGGTACCGCTGTAAAAAGCAGGAAGGTAAAACTGTGTTTCCTTGCAGCCATGCCAGCCACATGGCCATAGACTTGCCCAACACTGGCTCTTAGGCTTGAATATGGAGATGAGCACCACCCCTAGAGTCGGACACGACTAGCACGCATGTGCAGGGGGAACCTTTACCTTTACCTTTTTACTATCCTCTAATAAACCTTGGGTCCCCATATGTTCTTGGCCTACAACTCAAAGAAATCCTAGCCAGCACAGTTAGTGAAGAAGATTTCTGGGAGATTTAGTCCAAGAACATCTGGGGACCCAATGTTGAGAACCATTGCTCTATATTGCACTGGGCCTTTAAGGGTGAATTTTGTTTGTCACAATTCAGTGATTCTGAGGACAAAGTTTACCATCCCCACAGAAAATCAGGTTGCCTCAGATGATTGGCTTAAAATGTTAACCCAGTTTTCAAAGTGCTTGTTGAGTAAATAGTAGCCAGGAAATTCTTCTAGACTTGTTATACTGCTCACACACTTTCCTTTCCTTCAGATGTTTGAGCAACATGGTCTAAGCCAAGCAGAGAATCAGCCTTCTGTTTGTGTTTTGTCTGTTTTGAATGGCATCTATTTTATTTGCCTCAGTCTCGCACTGAAATGTGTGACCAAGAAAAGGAAAACATAATTAAATCAAGAATGTAATTCCTCTTGACTGACAATATTATAAGATGCTTTCTCCGTTAAAATCCAGCATGTTGGGTTTAAATAGTGTTCAAATACATAAAAGTGTTCTCAGAGAGTTAATTGTGCTACTGCTCATTGATTTTAAAAAATACTTTAGAATCTAATTACCCTCACATGTAAAGATACTTTAGTGGCTTATTCCACCTTCCCACAACCTGTCATTTCTGTGAAATTCTACAGCCTTTACAATTAGAGATGGGCACGACCAGGAAAAATGACGTTTCGAGTTGTCGTGTGTCGGAGCCGGCCCGTTTCGGCTCGTTTCCGTTTGTCGCGAAATTTTTCAAAAATTTGTCATTTCGTTTGTCGTTTTTTTGTCTGTCGTTAGTACTGGTTTGGGGGGGTAGTGGGCTCCTGGAGGCACCTCTCTGGGGTGGGTGCCTCCTCTGGCCCGCTATGAAGGGAAAGCGGGCTCCTGGAGGCACCTCTCTGGGGTGGGTGCCTCCTCTGGCCCGCTATGAAGGGAAAGCGGGCTCCTGGAGGCACCTCTCTGGGGTGGGTGCCTCCTCTGGCCCGCTACAAAAGGGTACACACGCATAGCCAATTGGATATGCACACCAAGTTGCAGTGGCAGGCAGAGGCACCTCTCTTTCGGGTGCCTCTACTGTGACTCACTGTGACATACGGTGCACTTGGGCTGGGGATGGGGAGGAGGAACAAAGTGAGAAAGGACCCCTATGGGCGCCCTCTGACTTACTAAGAAGGGAAGTGTACTTGCTGTAGTGCAATGCGAGTACACAGATCTGGTTTAGGGTTAGGGTTAGCGCAAGGGCTAGGCTTAGGGTTACGGGTAAGGTTAGGGTGAGTTAGTGGGGTGCACCTCTGGATGCCTCTCTGACCCACTAAGAAGGACAGTGTACTGGTGTATGGGTTAGGGTTCGGGTTCGGGTTCGGGTTCGGGTTCGGGCTAGGGTTAGTGGGCTTTTTATGCCCGACTGGCACATCCCAGAAGTCTCAGTCAAGACCTGGCCAAGTGGGCATGCAATTGGTGGAATGGCTCCAAAAATTTGCATGGTCCACTCCCATGGCCAGCCCATCATTGTGCAGGTGTAAAAAAATAAAAATAAAATAAAATAAAATCAATGGAGACGTTATGTTGCAAGAAAAACCCACTGCTGCTACTGAAAAAATTCAGGCAGTTTTAAAATAGCTATTTTCACATGTTTCTGTGGTGCTTTGGTGTGTTTTTGGACCACGATTTCAAAATAAATATTGCGGTCGCCCCATTTTGGATCCCCCGTCTGCACCGCATGGCATGGCGAGTTGGCGAGACGACGAGGATGCCCCCCACCAGAGCAGCCCAGGACAGGAGAGGGGGGGAGGCCGGGGACCCCCCCCCAGAAACCACCCCTCTGGTAGGTGCCCTCACTCAGGCAGGCATATTTTTGCCTGCTTTTTTGGCTGGGAATTGGGTTTTTTTATTTTTAAAACTTTTTTTCTGTGCTGCTTGGCATTGCGAGATCGCTGCGATGCCAGGAACGACAACGACAAATCAAACCCAATTTTTCTTTTTTCGGTTCGAGTTCGAGTTCTGGCGGAGTAATTGTCGTTTCCGTTTCCGTTGCATAACGGAAACGAGGAACGGAAACAGAAACGAGAATTTCGCCAAGTCGTGCCCATCTCTATTTACAATGTTATTTCATTCAGCAGTGAAGGCAGTTTGGAGTATTAATATAAAATACTCCTAATTTGTCAAGACTGTAGTAGATCCCAAACATGATTATAGTTTTTAGAGTGATATTTGCAAGCACAGTTTTTAATCTATTATGTTCAGCAATAAATTGTTAGTTTTAAAGACAAGCCTAAGATAAAATCGGATATGTTATGGTGGTTGACACTATTTCCCTAGTGCAGGGATGGCGAACCTATGGCATGCATGCCAAAGGTGGCACGGAAGGGGCTTTTGCCTGGCACACGACATGCTCCTTGCTCCCCCCCCACTTCCCCCTCCGCTGGACCAGCCATAAGGAATTTGTGGAGGGGGAAGTGGGGGGGGCAGGGAGCATGTCGGGCGCCAGGCCAACCCTGCCGTCGCCATTGCCCTTGCCACCACCCCTGACCCTGCCTCCGCCATCCCCACCACCAAGACCAACCCCATCCCTGCCCCTCTCGCCGCCGCCACCAACCCTGAGCTCGTCACCCTTGCTGCCCTCGGCCTCGCCCCACCACTGACCCCCTGCTGCTGCCCCCATCCCCACCGCCATCGCCCTTGCTGCCCCTGCCAACGACGACCCGACCCCGCCTCCACTGCCATTCCTGCCTCTTCCACCACCGATGACGATGACCCTGATCTCGCCCCCCCCACTGCTGCCGATCTCGACTGCCACCGCTGCTGCCGCCGCCGCCGCCAAGTTTGGGCACTCGGTGGCAAAAAGGTTTGCCATCCCTGCCCTAGTGATTTTCTGTTGTTTAACTGTTCAAATATACTCCTTTTGTATTTTAAGGCAAATTCCCCAACTTGACACTTTCTATATTCTTGGATTACAAATCCCATAACACGGTTCCTCCCTGAGGGTGGTAGGCTTTGTAGGCAACAAATCTGGAAAGGGCCAGGTGACCCCATGTCCCTGGGGTTTTCTTGGCAGGAATACTGGAGTGGTTTGCCAGTTCCTACTCCAGGCGCCTACAACACCTGGTATTCTCTGATGATCTCCCATCCAAATATTAACCCGGGCCGGCCCTGCTTAACTTCCAAAATCAGGTGAGATTGGATGTGTTTAGGGCATCTAGGCAGTTTAGGTTGAAGAATGCTGCCTTGTAATAAGAAAGAACCTGCTCGATTAAGCTATGCCAACAATCCGCATTTCTCATATTTTCTCTTGCTCCACCAAATGCCAGCAGTTCCCTTGCTCACTTGCTCTTCAAACATCATGGTCAGTTTGTCTGGATTGAAAAATATGGGATTTTGCTTTTATTCCAGTTAGACGATGCTCAGAATAAGTGGCTACATTGTTAAGCTGGTAAATCAAGAGCATAAAACTGTCAGAGGTGTTTTGAGTACCTCAGCTCCTCAGTGTATACAAACCATTTTTCTGGAATATCTCACAGCTGTATCCTTTGCTTTTTCACCCATTAGAATTAAAAAGTGTTGTTAGAAGAGGAAATCCAATGATATCACACCAGGAAAAAGGGGGAGGGAAAGATTCTTCCGTCCACTGGAATGATTCAGGCTGGGTAGTGGTTTCTTCAAATCCCCCATCCCTTTTTCTTCCAACTCTTGACTCTCCTCTCTCACTGTCACTTAGCATCTCCATATATACAGTTCCAGTGTTGTCTCTCTCATGTCTTAGGCTTCTCTCATACAGCTATATCACTCCCACCTCTTCCCTTGCTCCTCTTTCTCGGGCATGGCTCAGACTTTTTCCATGCCTTCTCTGTAGCCCCAATGAATACAACTAAATGTAAACTGTGGATGCTATTAAATTGTCGGTAAATGTTATACCTAATTAGGATCCAATTAAGTCACCCTGTTTCTGATGGGGTTCCTGCATGGCAGGGACTTTTGATGGGGTTCCTGCATGGCAGGGGGTTGGACTAGATGGCCTTTGAGGTCTCTTCCAACTCTATGATTCTATGTTTTCAGTGCTTACTGTAAAAAGAGCTAAAGGGCTGTTGTTATTGTTGTTATTGTTACACCAAGCTCTGACCTTGCTAGACAGAGTTTATGTAGCTTCTGAGCCGATTCCCCTAGATTTCTCTTCAACAGTAGCTTGCCCAGAAGTAGTGCTGAATGCCTTTGAATTCATGCCTGCCCCACAATTGTGTAGTTAAAAATGCTCACCCTTTTGGCTGGTTTCTGGCCTGGATATCTCTGGGAACAGGATGCTACTGACCTAACAACTCTGCATATCCTATCACATGCTGTAAACTGCAGTGGCAAATTGCTGCTAGTTAATGGGATGCTGCTTGAGTTGCTCATATCGTACCATCTGGGGCAAATTGCACATGATATGGAGTGCAGGCAGTGACTTACTCACTAGTGGCAATGGAGGAATGGAGGATCTGTCACCATGCTGCTTAGCTGAGTAGATGAGGGAACAGGGCCTATTTGTGCCCTCCCCATAAGAAGGAGGCAAGCAGAGGTCTGGTGGCATTAGCCATGCAAGATCAAGGGTGCAAGCTAGGAGATTTGATACAGCCTCCTTCAGTGTGTGTGTGTGTGTGTGTGTGTGTGTGTGTGTGTGTGTGTGTGTGTGTGTGTTGGTTTCAGTGCCAATTATCAATTATCAATTATCAATTACCAATTACTCACCTGGGATAGGAATTTTGGGGCCTGGTTTAGCTGGCTAGCGTAAGGAGCAAGATGGCCACATACTTCTTGCCTATCCTGTACTGATTGCCGAAAGTGTCTTAAGGGTGGAGTGGAGGGCAGGATAATTTAAACCGACTGGCAGAATGTGGTGAGTATATTGGAAAAGTGGGGGTAGACGGGTGAGCTCCAAGAATACTGTTATGTCACTGGGGGTATCAAAAGGTGGCACTTCAGATCTTGGGATCCAGGGACTGACTTGGGACATAAGAACATAACATAAGAACATAAGAAGAGCCATGCTGGATCAGGCCAAAGGCCCATCTAGTCCAGCTTCCTGTATCTCACAGCGGCCCCACCAGATGCGTTTGGGAGCGCATGAGACTAGATATCTGTCTCCTGATACCACTCCCCTGCATCTGGCCCTTGAAGTACCCTGGTTTAAAGCCTAGAGATTACACATCTCCATCATGGTTTGTAACCCGTGATGGACTTTTCCTCTAGGAATCTGTCCAATCCCCTTTTGAAGGCATCCAGGCCAGATGCCATCACCACATCCTGTGGCAGGGAGTTCCATAGACTTACAACACGCTGGGTGAAAAAATATTTTCTTTTGTCAGTTCTTACTCTCCCAGCACTCAATTTGAGTGTATGTCCCCTAGTTCTGGTATTTTGAGAGAGGGAGAAGAGCTTCCCTCTATCCACTTTACTCATACCCTGCATTATTTTGTATGTCTCAATCATATCCCCCCTCAAGCGCCTTTTTTCCAGACTAAAGAGGCCCAATTGTTTTAGCCTTTCTTCATAAGGGAGGTGCCCCAGCCCAGTAATCATTTTAGTCGCTCTCTTCTGCACCTTTTCCAGTTCCACTATGTCTTTCTTGAGATGCGGTGACCAGAATTGTACACAATACTCCAGGTGGGGCCTTACTATTGTTTTATATAACGGCATTATAATGTTGGCTGTTTTATTTTCAATCCCCTTTTTGATAATCCCTAGCATGGAATTGGCCTTCTTCACTGCTGCCACACATTGGGGAGACACCTTCATGGAGCTGTCCACCAACACACCAAGATCTCTTTCCTGATCCGTCACGGATAACTCAGAGCCCATGAGTTGATAGATGAAGTTTGGATTTTTTGCCCCAATATGCATTACTTTACATTTGGTTACATTAAAACGCATTTGCCATTTCTCAGCCCACTCCCCCAGTTTGGAGAGATCCTTCTGGAGCTCTTCACAATCTTCTCTGGTTTTTACCACATGGAAAAGTTTTGTGTCATCTGCAAACTTGGCCACCTCACTGTTTATCCCTGTCTCCAGGTCATTTATGAACAGATTGAAAAGCACCGGTCCCAGGACCGAGCCCTGGGGCACACCGCTTTTCACTTCTCTCCATTGTGAAAATTTCCCATTGACACCTACTCTTTGTTTCCGGGATCTCAACCAGTTCTCAATCCATAAGAGGACCTGCCCTCTTATCCCCTGACTATGCAATTTTCTCAGCAGCCTTTGGTGAGGGACTGTGTCAAAAGCCTTTTGAAAATCCAGATAGACTATATCCACCGGTTCACCCAAATCCACGTGCCTGTTGACCTTTTTCAAAAAATTCTAAAAGGTTTGTAAGACAAGATTTACCCTTACAGAAGCCATGCTGATTTTCTCTCAGCAAGGTTTGTTCTTTTATGTGTTTTAAGATTTTCTCTTGGATGAGGCCTTCCACCATCTTCCCTGGGACAGATGTAAGGCTAACCGGCCTGTAGTTTCCTGGGTCCCCCCTCCTTCCTTTTTTAAAAATTGGTGTGACATCTGCTATCCTCCAGTCCTCCGGCACTGTGGCCGTTTTAAGAGACAAGTTGCATATAACCGTTAAGAGATCTGCAATTTCATTTCTCAGTTCCCTAATAACCCTTGGGTGGATGCCATCTGGGCCCGGTGACTTGTTAATCCTCAATTTATCAATTAGTCCTAAAACCTCCTCTCTTTTAACCTGTATTTGATTTAATTCTTTCAGGCAGCGGAATCCGCTCAAGGTCCTCTGTCGTGAAGACAGACGCAAAGAACTCGTTCAATTTCTCTGCAATGTCCAAGTCCTCCTTAACCTCCCCTTTTCCTCCCTCACCATCCAGAGGCCCAATTGGTTCTCTGGCAGGTTTTCTACTTCTAACATATTTAAAGAAGCTTTTATTATTACCCTTTATATTGCTAGCCATGCGTTCCTCAAAGTCTTTCTTTGCCTCCCTTATCATCTTTTTACATTTCTTTTGCCAGAGTTTGTGTTCCTTTTTATTTTCCTCATTTGGGGAGGATTTCCATTTACAGAAGGACCTCTCCTTGTGCTTTAGAGCCTCTCTAACTCCACTCGTTAACCATGCCGGTGTCCTCTTGGACTTAAATGAGCTCTTCTTTCTTTGTGGTATGCACTTGTGCTGGGCCTCTATTATTGTTGTTTTAAACAGGCTCCATGCACACTGAAGAGATTGGATTCTTCTAACCCTCCCCTTCAGTTTCTCTCTAACTAGTTTCCTCATCTGAGGGAAGTTTGCCCTTCGAAAATCAAGGGTTTTTATGTCTGATTTGGTTGACACTCTTCCTCCGACATGCATGGCAAAGGTAATTGCAGCATGGTCACTGTTCCCCAGAGGCTCAGTGACATTCACATCCCTGACGAGGTCCTGAGTATCACACAATATTAGATCTAGAGTTGCCTGTTCTCGGGTGGGCTCCATGACAAGTTGCTCTAAGGCACAGTCATTCAGCAAGTCGAGAAACCCAGTTTCTCTTTCTTGCCCAGAGCTCGCATTGGCCCAGTCAATGTGGGGATAATTAAAGTCCCCCATGATTACTATCCTATCCCTCTTAGCCACCTCCATGATTTCTCTCCTCATTTCAAGGTCCCCCTCAAGTTTTTGATCTGGTGGACGATAGAATACTCCAACTATCACATCACTCTTTGGACCTGGTAGTTTAACCCACAGTGATTCTATGGCGGAGTCAGACCCTCTGTCAATCTCCATTCTGCTGGATTTTATGCCTTCTTTGACATAGATGGCCACTCCTCCTCCAACCCGCCCCTCTCTATCCCTTCTATAGAGTTTATAGCCTGGGATTGCTGTGTCCCACTGGTTCTCCACATTCCACCAGGTTTCTGTTATGGCTATTATATCAATGTTATCCCTAGCTGCCAGATGTTCAAGTTCTCCCATCTTTGCTCGGAGGCTTCGAACATTGGCGTAGAAGCACTTGTACAGTGGGTCCCGCAACAGCTGCTGCCTTGTTCTTCTCCCCCCACAGCTTTTATTTTCAGTAGACGAACTGTCACATTCCCCTATTCTGCCAGTGTTAATACTTGCTATGTCATCTCTATGTGATTCTCTACCCTCTCCAACCTCATTCCCCGAGGATGAGGTGTTCCGAACCGGATGCCACACAGCTCCTGTCGGCTTTCCCCCAGTTATCAGTTTAAAAGCTGCTCTGCTGCCTTTTTGAGGTTGAGTGCCAGCAATCTGGTCCCATCATGATTCAAGTGCAACCCATCCCTCCTGAACAGGTTTGGCTTGTCCCAAAATGTTCTCCAGTTCCTGACAAATCTAAAGCCCTCCTCTCGACACCATTGCCTCATCCACGCATTGAGGCTTCTGAGTTCTGCCTGCCTGGCGGGACCTGCACGAGGAACAGGTAGCACTTCTGAAAATGCTACCTTGGAAGCCCGGGACTTCAATCTTCTACCTAGCAACCTGAATTTGGCTTCCAAGACTGACCGCTTGGCCTTCCCGACATCGTTGGTACCTACGTGTACCATGATCACTGGCTCCTTCCCAGTTCTCTCTAACAAGCTATCTATATTTCTGGTGATGTCTGCAACCTTTGCACCCGGCAGGCAAGTGACCATCCGGTTATCATGCTCCTCACAAATCCATCCCTCCGTATTTCTAATGATAGAATCCCCTAGCACAATGAGCTTCTCTCCTGCAGCCTGGTCATCAACATGTACCTGATCTTGTATCTCATCAATAGTGATGAGGGAGAGATCCTCCGGTGGAACCACTTCTTCCTCTATGTGTGCCTCATGAGGTGTGCTGAGGGAAAGAGCTTCAAATTGATTGTGCAAGATGAGACTCTCTGAGCGATGCCTTGGCCTTCTACTCCTTTGAGTCACATTCCTCCACCCATCCACCTCCTGAGTTGGGGGAGTGACTTCCTCCTCTGAAGTGTGCCCTGTCTCTTCTTGGACCTGGATAGTCTCTTCCGCTCTGTCCAGGAACTGCTCAAGCTCCTTAATATGTTGCTGGTCCACTATGCGAGCCTCTAGCTGCTGGACCTTCTCTTCCAATAGCGCTACCAGCTTGCACTTGCAGCAGATGTAGTTCTGCACACGCTCTGTCAAGATAACAAACATAGCACAAGTACTGCAGGTAACTACAGCTGCTCCCTCCAACTCCATTTTAACTATTACAATAAAATGTATTCAAGGTCTAAAAAATGTAAACTTGCACTTTTTTTTTAATCTAGTAAGACTCTTTACTTCTTTTATTGTTTAGTCAAAATCTAACAGTGTAGGGGCCGCTAAAGCACCTCTACTCCAACTGCAAGCACGTCAGGAAGTGTAGGACCTCCTGAGGAGTTGCTTGGCTTGGGAACTCAATTAAACCCAATTTTTTTTTTTTTGCACGCACCGTAAGGCGCGTGCTGCTGGTAGCAGCTATTTAAAGCTAAAACTCCGCCCCTTGCTCCTGCAAAAAGAAGAAGTTAGCTCTGCCCTTTGGCCGTGTGCTCCTCTGACCAGCTCCTTCCTCTCTGCTGCTCTGCCAGAAAAGGACTGAGAGACTGCTGGTAGCAGCTATTTAAAGCTAAAACTCCGCCCCTTGCTCCTGCAAAAAGAAGAAGTTAGCTCTGCCCTTTGGCCGTGTGCTCCTCTGACCAGCTCCTTCCTCTCTGCTGCTCTGCCAGAAAAGGACTGAGAGACTGCTGGTAGCAGCTATTTAAAGCTAAAACTCCGCCCCTTGCTCCTGCAAAAAGAAGAAGTTAGCTCTGCCCTTTGGCCGTGTGCTCCTCTGACCAGCTCCTTCCTCTCTGCTGCTCTGCCAGAAAAGGACTGAGAGACTGCTGGTAGCAGCTATTTAAAGCTAAAACTCCGCCCCTTGCTCCTGCAAAAAGAAGAAGTTAGCTCTGCCCTTTGGCCGTGTGCTCCTCTGACCAGCTCCTTCCTCTCTGCTGCTCTGCCAGAAAAGGACTGAGAGACTGCTGGTAGCAGCTATTTAAAGCTAAAACTCCGCCCCTTGCTCCTGCAAAAAGAAGAAGTTAGCTCTGCCCTTTGGCCGTGTGCTCCTCTAACCAGCTCCTTCCTCTCTGCTGCTCTGCCAGAAAAAGGGACATGCCATATGAAGCCAAAATGGCACACACCCTTCTTAAAGCCATTGAATTGGAAAGGAAACTGGCCTGGGGTGGTCTCCTAGCTTGTCGCTCATTATGTGGAAACAAACAGTACCAAACTCTGCTTTCTAGCTGTAAAAAAAATGAAGAAATAAAATCCAGAAGTAAAAGTGTGTGTCCCAATTTTGGCAAGATAGATATATGACGTACATTATCAGTCTTGTATATACAGCAAATATATCACTTGTTTATTTAACACTCGGTGACTCCTTGCCCAAAGTGTGAACTGTCTCCAGAAGGCATCTCAACCACCCACCTGGACAAGTGCCTTAAGTCACAGAGGTTTTCTGCTTTGAAAGGCTGGCTGCCCTACATTTGTCTAAACCAGAGGATCACGTCAGCCTACCGCTCAGATGAATGGACAATCTGAATAACACATTTCTGGCTCTTCCAAAAGTCCAAGAACTGTGCATGACTGCAGTGAACGTACCTTTTTGAGATGAAGCATGCCTTTATTTAGTTGATGAAGAAATGTCTGGCATGAACTGGCTCTTAAGAAACAATGGACATCATCCAACAGCAGTTAATTAATCAATTAATTACAGCTCTTTCTCTTCCTAAGAGGCTCTTGTTTCTGTTTATGTTTCTGGGGGTTTTTTTGTATGTTCCAAACACACTTCCCTGAGTGGTACCTGTTTAATTAGATGTTGGCAGAAAACCGAACCAGATGCCGATGGCAGTGTGATGCAGAGAGTGGGCAAATGTTTATAGAACACAAGCTAACATCCACTTATTTATACAAAATACTCAGAGGATGAACTTTTACAGTAAATGGTTCATAGCTGAATATTTACCAAACGTGGCGTAGATCTGCTGGACTGGATTCAGATATATGTGTTCTCTTATGTGAGCAGGATACTTTTAAAAAAATGAAGAAGTGTATGTTTCTTTACATTTTTTTCTTTGCTGTTGACACAGGCAATATACAGGTAATTAACACTAGCCATTGGCCGCTGTCTTCAAGTACCTGCCAGAATAACACTCTCATTGCTAATAAAATATGGATTGGCTCATACGCTGGTCATTAGGCTGTAATGTAGGGATACGAAAACACTGCAGGCTTCACATTAAGTGCAGGTACGTGTGTAGCATGGTTCTGAATGTACCCAATAGGAAGCATAATGAGCTTGTTGGCTCAAAGTGAGGGTGAGAGGAGTTGAGTGCCACACTGTATCCTTTCCATGTATGAGGTTCCACCAGGTAATGCTTTCAGCAACATCTCTGCTCTTAACAAAATGAATACAGGATCCAGCTGGTTCCCCTCACCTAACATGAGCTTTCCATAAGCAGGACAGAGGAGACATGACTTTCCAATAGTCCTCCTGCTACCTTTAGTTAATCCCTAGTTCCTTCCTAATCTGCTCTGGAGGGCAGGGGCGGAGCTACCACTAGGCGAACTAGGTGACCACCTAGAGCGCAGACCTTAGAGGGGCGCAAAACTGACCTCAGAGGGGCGCAAAACTGACCTCAGAGGGTGACAGAACTGACCCGAGAGAGGCACATTTTCCTACAGTTTGTCTGTTTTTGAAAATTAGGGGGGCACAAGTAGTTAGTATTGGCTAGGGTGCAAAAAAAAACCCCTGGCCCTGGCCCTGCTGGAGGGTGTGGTGCTTCACAGGGGAGAGGGGAAATGGATGGAAATCTTGCTTCTGATTTTTATTTCTTAAAAGAAGCTTCCAAATTCCTTGAGTAAGATTCGTCTTTGTGGTAAACCATCCCTTCCTTGCACTTTATTTATTTATTTATTTATTTATTTATTTATTTATTTATTTATTTATTTATTAACCACCCAATTTCCCCGAAGGAACTCAGGGCAGTGTACAACATGTTGCACAGCTGCACAAGCTGGAGATCGATCCACTGAAAAGAACAGGGATTTCTGCTCATGGGTTGTGCATTTCCCCCTTGTGCAAACAGTTGGGAAACAGGAGATAGACATGGAAGAGACCATTTGTGGTTCATAAGCAAGGAGACAATGGCAAGGCTCTCTTTGGCTCTTAATTGGAAAGGTTTACGTCCACCGTGGGTCGTTTTGGGGAGGAAGGGGAGATATAAATAAATAAATAGGGAGATATAAATAAATAAATAAATAAATAAATAAATAAATAAATAAATAGTTTGTGCTATGGCTGTGGCTGTTAAATACTTGAAATTCTATTTCATTGTAACTGACTTGTTTCAAAGACCATTGTTTAAGCTGCTTTCTGTGTTTTTTTTTAAATATGACATTGCCCCGTTTTTGTGTTTTAAGCTACACAAGGAAGTCAATATTCTCAATAGGGGCTAAGAAATTTCAAAGCTTAGAAATGATACTCTCTTTGGACTTCAGGCACCAAGGATACCAAGGCCATTCTGACTAGCAGTGAGAAGCAAAATCTGGAAGCGCTAGACCAAAAAAGACAGTAATTCTTCAATGTGCTGCAAAATACATAAAAATAAACCAAAGGTGATGTTAAAGACAGTAGGTAAGCATCAGGCACCCCAAAGCCTTATTTTGGTTCGTTAGGCAGGAGAGCTCTTTGTGATTGCTTTTTTTCTGAGCAAGACCTTTACACCATATTTATAAAGCAGCTAGCTAATGTCCCACAGCATGACCCAGAAACACTTTCCACAGATGCAGTCTGTTCATCTTGATATATTCCCCCAGATTACACAAAGAACAAACTCGCATGGGACTTTTTTTACAAATGGCCCACAAATCATTATTTATGGGAAAACAGAACTACAGTGTTACCTTGTATAAAGGCATTAATTCGTTCCAAATGAAATTCTATTAAGCAAATTTCCCTTTATACAAATTTCCCATAGGAATGCATTGAAAATGGAGTAATCCCTAATGGCAACCATTTTTATGTTGTACGGATTTGCCCCATAAGTGATTCTGTTAAGCAAATTTCCCCTATCTCTGGAATTTTTTATGTTGTACAGGTTTTATGTTATACAGCCCGTTTGTTATACGAGGATCCACTGTAATTCAGACTGGCATTTGTCACACTGCTTGGTACATTGCATGGGGCTGATTGGTTTGCACCTGTTTCAAGTAACCACACAAACTAGAACAGACTGATTTGCTGCCAAAGCACCTCAACCTACTAATACTATGACAACAACAACTACTACTACTAGTAGTAGTAATAGTAGTACTGCTATTACTTCTGCTGCTGCTGCTGCTGCTGCTACTACTACTACTACTACTACTACTACTACTATTTATTTATTTATTTATTTATTTATTTATTTATTTATTTATTTATTTTCATACTTATATACCGTCCCACTTCCCAACGGGAACTCTGGGCGGTTCACACAAGATTAAAACACAATAGCATCAAATAACAAAACAAAGAAATATTGGCAAAAGGCGGGGGGGGAGAAAAAAACGGTACTCCCCTAGCGGTTACCGAAGGCGTCCCTAAATAGCCAGGTCTTCAGTGCTTTTCTAAAGGATGCCAACGAAGGTGCCTGGCGGATCTCGCTTGGCAAAGAATTCCAAGTTGCTGGGCCAGCCACCGAGTAGTAGTAGTAGTAGTAGTAGTAGTAGTAGTAGTAGTAGTAGTAGTAGTAGTAGTAGTAGTAGTAGTAGTAGTAGTAACGGATTGTAACAGTAGGGAAGCCTTTTCGCTAGGCCATTAGTAAACAATGCCAATATAAAAGTGCAGTTTTGTTTCAGTAGAAATGCTTATCTTAAATGCATATATAAACAACAGCAAAAGATGCATTCCAGCCAGAAGCAAGTGAAAGCTGATTGGTCTAAGAAGCAGCATGTGACTGTTTTCCCATGCTTGCGAGCAGTGCTTGGAAGGAGAAGAAGGCCTTTTTTCAGATGGATTTTATGGCAGCAAGATGGACTAATGCTTAGCAATGTAGGTTAGGAATTAGATAGCAAGTCTTTTGTATCAGAGCATTATTCGAAGTAGAGAAGGATTCATGTTTTCTTGTTTTTTTGTAAGTGCCATAATCCTGTGTAATTCCTATTAGCTAAATAAATGCCTTTATATTTTATTTCGTGCCTCCAAAGTTATATTGGAGCTCTCAGCAATGGAAAGGTTGGAGAAGATATTCATTTGATCTAATAATGAACTCAACGGGGTTTTTTGAAAGTCCCTTGGCTCCTTCAATAGATCAGCTGCGGTTGTTCTGCAGGGGAACACCGATGGAGGCCGTTAATTAACCAGATTTCAGAGGCTGAGGCCGTGGAATTAAATACAAGTAGTAGTAGTAGTATGTGTGCAGGCTGGTGCACACTACTTTATTCTGTCCCCAGTATGCATAATCAGAGGAAATCGACTAAAATTGAGCCTTGCCACTGTCAAAACTGTCAAGGCTCTTTCCAATTGAATTTCTGGTATCATGAAGTGAATTAATAAATAAGTCACTTCAGGATATTGGCAAATTGAACACTTTCCCTGCTACTCTGCATGGGAGGGAATGGATTACTGATGCGCTGAATCAATTATTCATTCATTCATTCATTTTGAATATTTTTTACCCTGCCTTGCTCCTTGGAAAAGGACCCAAGGTGGCTTACAATACTGGGGGACAATATACAGCCCAGAACATTTAAGACATATTCAAGTTTAAGAACAGGGAATTAGAAGAGGCATCTTGCAACATTAAAAGGCAACATTAAATGCAAAAATTGCAAGCAAGCAATTAAAAGAAAATATTCCATTATAAAAGGTGGAAACTAACATGGAAAACACAGGTGTTCTTATGAATTCAGTCAAAGCAATGAAGCATGGTTATCCATCTAAAAGAAACATAATCACTTAAATTATTATTATTTTTAAAAATTACATTTGTGTGATCTACCAATACAATGGATGCAGATAGTTTATTGATTAGCATAATCAGTAATTACACATGGCAAATATTAAAAAAGCAAAAACAAAAAAACAAAGTAATTTGATACATCAGCAATGGTCTAGCACAGGGGAAAGTAGTTCTTTCACTTATTCAGCCCCTCCTCAGAGGAGCAGGGAAAATGTTTAATTGACAGCAGAAGGAACCTGGAGCTTGCTTCAAGTCAATACAAGACACAACAAGGATTGTGCCAAATGACGTATTGTCCCTGCTAACCTTGAGCAACCCTATTTAGACCACACTAGCCCCTACCAAAAGGGCCAGTACAGTTCCCTCAATCTCCAACATACAGTCAGCATGCTCTTTTTTTAAATCTAATACAGTGGAACCTTGACTTACGTCATTAATCTGTTCCAGAGGTCTAGACATAAGTCAAACATGCCTTAAATCAAACAAACTTTTCCCATAGAAAGTAATGGGAAAGTGGATTTATCCGTTCCAGAGGATGAAAAAGACCCCCCGAAAACAGCAATTTAACACAAATTTGACTGGGATAGGAGATTCCTTCCGGGGATGTAAATGAAATGTCTCTTCAAAGAGAGGAGGAGGCAGTGGAATTACGGTCCACAAGTTATACACCTCCACTTTTTAAAGTTCATAGCAACAATGTCTAACATTTAAGTTTTACTGATTTTTAACCTGACGTTCCAAGTTCTGAACAACTCTATGCTTACCATTAGAGTCCCACAACTGTACAGCTCCCCAACTCAAATGCTTCCATTGTGGACCAGAATTCTGCAGGCAGATTTTTTACAAGACTGAGCCGACTGTCTAACCAGCGAGGCCAGCCCTGAGCTCCCGGCCCTTCTCCTCCTCCAGTGGCAGTGGCAGCTTCGGTAAGGCTGAGGACCAGCTCCAGGTGCTCAGAGCTGGCCTCGCCGAAGCCACCGCTGCCAGAAGAGAGGAAGAAGGCAGGAGCAGTTTGGAGGCGGCAGCTGCGATGCTGGGTCATGGCTGCCGCCTGATTCCAGGGCCTTGCGCCGGGGCTCCAAGCTATAAGTCAAAGCCTGCGACTCAAGTCAAACAGGCCCCTTCTTGCTGTAAGTCAAATATGCTGTAAGTCAAGCAGCATGTAAGTCAAGGTTCCACTGTAATAGCAATGGAGAATGCAGGAAACTTGAGAGCTTGTTTTATTTTTGTCCTTTTGATCAACCTTTCCCTGACATTTTTCGGTCGATTTTCTTATTTGAGCAGGGGTTTTTTTTTAACATATATTCTTTGAAGCCGTTTGGGGAATTTCCTACAAAACCACCCACTATCCATATGTGTGATACTACAGTTGCTGCAGCTGCAGGCTGAACTTTATCTTTGTATGTATGAAAATAATAGTAATAATTAGACATGGGCACGACTTGGCGAAATTCTCGTTTTTTCGTTTCCGTTCCTCGTTTCCGTTACGCAATGGAAATGGTAACAATTACTCCGCCAGAACTCGAACTCGAACCGAAAAAAGAAAAATTGGGTCTGATTTGTCGTTGTCGTTCCTGGCATCAAACGGCGATCGTGCAATGCCAAGCGCAAGCAGCACAGAAAAAAACTTTTAAATAAATAAAAAACCCCGATTCCCGGCCAAAAAAGCAGGAGAAAATATGCCTGCCTGAGTGAGGGCACCTACCAGAGGGGTGGCTTCTGGGGGGGTCCCCAGCCTCCCCCCTTCTCCTGTCCTGGGCTGATCTGGTGGGGGGCATCCTCGTCGTCTCGCCAACTCGCCATGCCATGCGGTGTGGGCGGGGGATCCAAAATGGGGCGATCGCAATATTTATTTTGAAATCGTGGTCCAAAAACACACCAAAGCACCACAGAAACATGCGAAAATAGCTATTTTAAAACTGCCTGAATTTTTTCAGTAGCAGCAGTGGGTTTTTCTTGCAACAAAATGTCTCCATTGATTTTATTTTATTTTATTTTTATTTTTATTTTTTTACACCTGCGCAATGATGGGCTGGCCATGGGAGTGGACCATGCAAATTTTTGGAGCCATTCTACCAATTGCATGGCCACTTGGCCAGGTTTTGACCGAGACTTCTGGGATGTGTCAGTCGGGCATAAAAAGCCCACTAACCCAAGCCCGAACCCGAACCCGAACCCTAACCCTAACCCATACACCAGTACACTGTCCTTCTTAGTGGGTCAGAGAGGCACCCAGAGATGCACCCCACTAACTCACCCTAACCTTACCCGTAACCCTAAGCCTAGCCCTTGCGCTAACCCTAACCCTAAACCAGATCTGTGTACTCGCATTGCACTACAGCAAGTACACTTCCCTTCTTAGTGAGTCACAGGGCGCCCATAGGGGTCCTCTCTCACTTTGTTCCTCCTCCCCATCCCCAGCCCAAGTGCACCTTATGCCAGGCAGTGAGTCACAGAGGCGCCCGAAAGAGAGGTGCCTCTGCCTGCCACTGCAACTTGGTATGCATATCCAATTGTCTATGCATACCCTTTTGTATCGGGCCAGAGGAGGCACCCACCCCAGAGAGGTGCCTCCAGGAGCCTGCTTTCCCTTCATGGTGGGCCAGAGGAGGCACCCACCCCAGAGAGGTGCCTACAGGAGCCCGCTTTCCCTTCATAGCGGGCCAGAGGAGGCACCCACCCCAGAGAGGTGCCTCCAGGAGCCCGCTTTCCCTTCATAGTGGGCCAGAGGAGGCACCCATCCCAGAGAGGTGCCTCCAGGAGCCCACTACCCCCCCAAACCAGTACTAACGACAGACAAAAAACGACAAACGAAATGACAAATTTTTGAAAAATTTCGCGACAAACGGAAACGAGCCGAAATGGGCCGCCTCCGACACACGACAACTCGAAACGTAATTTTTCCTGGTCGTGCCCATCTCTAGTAATAATAAAGTGAGCTAGGACTATGAACAAGCCAGCCAGCAACTCAGAGCCTCCTGAAGTCAGCAACAGATTTAAAAAGTGTGTGTGCCCATTTCACTGTGTTTATGAAAGTGGAGATGATGGGGGATGATAATTATGTGCTATAGGGCCTTTTTACATGACCCCTAAGATCCGCTGGCCACTTAAATTCGGACCAGAGATCTTAGGGGTTCGTCACTCTTCCTCTGTCTTCCTGTGTCCCCACCCCCCTCCGCACTTCCTGGTTGCTGGCTGCCTGAGGGAGGGAGAAAAAAGAAAGAAAAGACTGCCGGTTTACCTCCGTTTTGTTCCCGGCAGCATTCAGATCTCTTAAAGGGGCGGGGCGCAAAAAAAGAACAAACGGAAGCCAGGAGAGCCCCGCACTCACTATCCTTACACCGGATCAAATATTTTTCACCATAAAAAGCAGGTACAAGAAAACTGCTGTTTGGTCGCGCTAAAGTGGGCGGGGTTGCACTTAATTGTCTGCAAAGTCCGGAGCTGGTGGGTAAACATTTTTAAGGTCCGGACCTTGCAGCCATTTGCGGCGGAGCTTAGGGGTCGTGTATAAACGCCCATAGTCACCTTATTGGTATTAATTCGTACATATTAGGATTGTATTGCTTATTTGTTGTCTTAACTGCTGCCTGCTATTCAGAAAAGCTCCAGAAGGTTAGCTTTAAAAAAAACAACTATAACTTGCTGTCCTGCCTTCCTAGGCTGGTATTGGTGCATTCTGACAAGGTGGGATGAAACACTTTCGCGGTTACTTCACGTCCACTCTCGTCCCGGGAGGAAGTTCATTGCATGTTGATGTCGATCGCGGTCATGTGGTCTTCTTGTGGTTCTGTCCCTGTTCTCGTGTACACACTGGCGTGATGGATGATACCAGCATGACTGTTTCCACACGTCCTCGTTCCATGTTGAGATGTGAAATTCCATGCCCTTTTTTTAGTCCGACCTTCCGTTTTTCGATGTTTCGATTCTCCAAAGTCTTGCCTTCAATGTGTTACGGAGGTAAGTTTGAGGCATTTGTCTTTTAATCTCTCTGCACTGCGTTGCTGACTCCATAGGGAATGTACTGGCGAATGCCACTTCACCCACTCCTGCCACTAGATGGAGAATGGCACGTTGCGTGACGAGCCTTACCTCACAGGCACTTGTATCAGAATGAGAAGAAAGACGAGAAGATTCCTGAGGCCACAGAGGGGAATCTCTCATCCCGCTTAGATCGCAGTTCAGGGGGCGTGGTTGGGATGAACTCCCCTCATCCCGCAATGGACGTGTGGTTAGATTTCTTTGTACCGGTCCCCAGCGGGACCGCAAACAGCAATGAGATGGATGTGAAGTATCAGTCTTTGTTTCCAAAATGAAAAATGGCATTTTGTTTCATTACTTGACAGAATGCTTGCTTGTGTTTTGTTACATAACAAAATAATGAACTAGTGTGTTGTGTTTCATTTTGTGCCTATCTTTAAAAACATGTTTGGAGCAAATTGTATCACTGGAACCATTTGGGAACCAGCATTAAGAACTGAGAATTTAAATTGTTAGTCACATAAAAAGGGTGCTGAGTTCATGTTGGGAAGCAAATGGAAGGCAAGAAGTGCTGGCTTTAATATTCTCCATTCCAGTCTGGTTTCAGGGCAAATGTGATGGTATGGATTTTGCAAGCATTTTTGTTTAGGAAAAAGTGCAGTGAATCCAGTTTTGCCACATTCTCTAACACACAAAGAGATTGCTTTGCAGTAGTTACACAAGTACTGTGACACCACAAAGTCCCTACCCCAGTCTTTAGATTTGTTCCTTAAATCCTATGGAAACAGCAATGAGATGGATGTGAAGTATCAGTCTTTGTTTCCAAAATGAAAAATGGCATTTTGTTTCATTACTTGACAGAATGCTTGCTTGTGTTTTGTTACATAACAAAATAATGAACTAGTGTGTTGTGTTTCATTTTGTGCCTATCTTTAAAAACATGTTTGGAGCAAATTGTATCACTGGAACCATTTGGGAACCAGCATTAAGAACTGAGAATTTAAATTGTTAGTCACATAAAAAGGGTGCTGAGTTCATGTTGGGAAGCAAATGGAAGGCAAGAAGTGCTGGCTTTAATATTCTCCATTCCAGTCTGGTTTCAGGGCAAATGTGATGGTATGGATTTTGCAAGCATTTTTGTTTAGGAAAAAGTGCAGTGAATCCAGTTTTGCCACATTCTCTAACACACAAAGAGATTGCTTTGCAGTAGTTACACAAGTACTGTGACACCACAAAGTCCCTACCCCAGTCTTTAGATTTGTTCCTTAAATCCTATGGAATGGGAATTTTTGATCAGGCAATTGGGAGGAAGCAAGAAATCCTGCCTGCCTGCCTACCTACCTGCCTTTCTTTTGGTCGGTGAACAAAATTCTAATTCATGGTTGGGTAGCACCTTCATTTGACTCCTCATCAAGTACAGTATGTTAAAAATCAAGTGTTTCAGTCCACAGGACTCTTCTTCAGGCTGGTGATTGCTAGCCTGGGGTGAACTCAGGTGATTCTGTGGATTTTGCAAGGTATCTGCTAGCCCTCAAGACATTTAGGTGGCGGCCGTGGCATCTGTTCCATGATGTGTCCTTTGATGCCACAAAACTAAGAGTTATGTTTTTACTCCCTGGCAAGTAGACATGGGCACGACCAGAAAAAAAAGACGTTTCGAGTTTTCATTTGTCGGAACGGGTCTGTTTCAGGTCGTTTCCGTTTGTCGCGAAATTTTTCAAAAATTTGTCATTTCATTTGTTGTTTGTCATTTGTCGTTTCCACCACGATTTAGAGCGATTTGACTTCCCAGAGCATAGGGGTGTCCCGCAATCAGGGCCGGTGCTAGGTGTTTTTGCGCCCTAGGTGGCGGGCGGGGCGGGGGACAGGGGGGAGGTGTGAGGGGCGGGGGGAGGGGCGGGTGGGCAGCGGTGGCAGGGGGCCATGGGCGGGCGGCGGCCGCGGGCAGGCGAGTGGGTGGGCGGCAGCGCGGGCCGCAGGCGGGTGGTGGCGTGGGCGGATGGGCGAGTGGGCAGTTAGGATATCACTTAGGATAGAGGGTCTGTTCTTGGCTTGCACCCCAAATGTATGTGTGTGCAAGCAAAATGAAGTTGCGAAAATAGAAAATAAATGGTAGTATATAATATATATTTTAAAATAAATCCACACCTCCCATTCCCAGTCGAACCTCCCCCTTTATCCAATATCAGAAAAAAATCCTCACAAACTGCCAGAGAAGAAATAAAGAATAAACTGCTATTCCCTTCAGCAGACAAAGCTGCAGGGAATCAAAGAAATTATTTTCTAAATTCAATTCCCTCCCTGCCTGCCTAACTTAAATCCTAAAGCCTCCAGCCTCCCTCCTCAATTTCGATCAGATCACACCAGCACCAGCAGCCAGCCCTCCCTCAACCACATCCATACACCCGACTGCGATTTCTGGAAGGTGCCTTGGCTTTTTATGCCCTCTGAGACATCCAGAAGTGTCAGTCAAAAACCTGGCAATGCCATTGGTGGAATGGTTCAAAAACTTTGCATGGTCCCATCCCATGCCCAGCCCAAATGGGTAGGTCTAAAAAAATAAAAAATAAAATAAAATAAAATAAAATAAATACGACGTTTTATTGCTGCTACTATTAAAATTCAGGCATTTAAAATAAATAAATTTCACATGTTTCTGTGGTGATTTGGTGTGTTTTTTGACCACGATTTCAAAAGAAAAAAATTGCGGTCGCCATTTTGGATCCCCCCCCACCGCATGGCATGGCGAGACGACGAGGATGACTCCCTCCACCCTGGTGCAAGCAGCCCAGGACAGGAGAAGGGGGGGAAAGGCTGGGGACCCCCAGAAACCACCCCTCTGGTAGGTGGCAAAGCCTCAGGCAGGCAAATTTTTGCCTGCTTTTTTGGCCGGGAGTCGGTTTTTTTAAAAACTTTTAAAAACTTTTTCTGTGCTTCGCATTGCGCGATCACCGCCACGATGCCACAAACGGAAACGAAAAGCCCGACCAAATTTTTCTTTTTTCAGTTCGAGTTCGAGTTCTGACGGCTTAATTATCGTTACCATTTCCGTTACGTAATGGAAACGATAACCGAAAACGGAAACGACAATTTTGCCGAGTCGTGCCCATGTCTACTGGCAAGATCTGACTTCCAAAAGGGATCCTGCCCCACCACTGCCACTCTATAATCAGCACAAGATAAAGGTAAGATCGCAGTGGAAAGAGTGTATGCAGGATTGAAAGTGGAATATGGGGTCCATCAGCCTTGACCTTTTGTTCAAAATGCCTCTCCAAGCTACACAAAGCACAAACCAGGAATTTAAAAATAGCATTTCACTTGAAACAGTTCTGAAAATAATCTAAGTCAAGCGAAAAATGTTGACCCCCTGCCTCCTTTTCCATATGCTTCTCTGCCTTTGCTCCCATACATTGTGGATTATATCTGGCTGCACTTCCAAAGCTGAGGTCTTGGAGTTCATTTAATACAGTCCTGTGACATACTTCAACCCCCTCCTGCTGCTCCCCAAATACGACTCGTCCAAATCCTTTGTGGCCTGCAAATCATTTGCATGTGCTCCATCTTTCTGGAATTATTTTCCTATGTCATTTTTAAGAAGGTGGTTACATAACTTTGCAAGAGTCGCTGCTCTGACAGTTCTAAGTAGGTCTGAAGTGTGGTTCCAATTATGGGTCGTTCAAAGAGAAAGAGGGGAAGTCATTTTTGTATGAGCAGCGCAGTGCTTCACTTCAGTCAGTCAGGACTGTCGGTGCACAAGGTTCCAATTCTTACCAGATGGATGTACAAGTGACCGGCCCAAGCTGGAAAAGGAATCCTCACCCGCAGTAGCATATATATGCCCCCAAACCATGAGTCTTGGCCCACTATAGGTGACCAAAGCAAACACCCATTTGCGTTTCAATAAAAGAGTATCTGTTGGCACTTGGTCGCATTTTATCTAAACTGTTTGGAGAACTGTTTCCTTTTCCAAGATAACAGGGAAAGGTTGACTGGGAGGAAGGTGGCAAATAATTGCCAACCTCCACATAGACTCTGAAAACTTTTGACACACACACAAGCAAACTCGTGGAATATTTATTAAACAATTTGGGACATGTCATGCAACCTTCTTGATTAAAGCATTTGGCTTTTTGTAAGTCTGGGGAGCACAACGCAACATGAACGAAGTCAAGAACTGATGGCAGAAGAATGATAATATCTTGGTTTCAGTGGAAACAATTCTATGGGTTTCAAAGGGCTTTGGAAGGAAAGGACTTTTTAAAAAATTTAATACAGGGGAGGCAAAACAGACCGATGCCATCAGTCAGACCAAAGGCTGTGATTACTTAGTTCTTAATAGCCTGAGTTTCAGTCTCTGCATACAACCCTGTTTATTATGCCAAATTAATTTACCACTATAGGTGGTAACAAAGTCCCCGACACATGTGAGGATGAAGTCTCTCTCTCTCTCTCTCTCTCTCTCTCTCTCTCTCTCTCTCTCTCTCTCTCTCTCTCACACACACACACACACACACACACACACACACACATGTCCAGAGCTGCTCTTAGTTGCCACGTCTTTCTCCATCTTCAAAATGGTTGTTCACCTTTATCAGCTTCACAGCAGGTAGGTACAGCTAGGGATGAGCACATCTCTTAGAATCGTTCTGGCATCACACTGTGTCCTATCCTGTGTCAATATCAATCTGGGAGGCTTCTCACTTTTTCACTTAGAAAATGAATCATGCTTATCTTTGAGTACATTGTTTCAAATTCCCCACAATTTTCTATGTGTTTATCTAATGGACAGGCTTTCTGTGCATTTTCTACTACAACAGGGCCCCCATATCCATAGGGGATTGGTTCCAAGAACCCCCGCAGATACAGAAATCCAGGGATAAGGGCGAACACTCTTCTCCCCTCTTGTTTCTACTGTTGCTTCCCATTCGCCTAGCTCTCTGTCTAGGAGGGACTAAAAGAGTCAAGCGCACCTTAACTCTTGAATATGGAGGGGGGTGGAGTTGGTGCATGCACAATTGCAACACTGCCTCCCTCCCTGCGCAGACCCAAGGGCTCCGTGGCGATGCCTCCAACCTCTTGACTCTGGGCAATGAAGGAGTGGGGCTCCTCGAGGGCTTCAGGAACACAAAGCATCAGATGCGGCCGCACTGAGAGATTGCCTAGCTAAAGGGAGTGGGGGGGCGTGGTGGGTATGACGGGTGGCTGAGATGGAGTTGCTACAGTCACAGCTTCCAACAAGGACAGCTATCCCTTCCCATGACCCCACATCAATCCTAGCATTCCTTCTCCACGAGCATCCTCCAGGTTGCTGCGACTCCCCATTCCCACAGCCGTAACTTCTGGTAACTTGGCTCTCCTTTCTCAGCACCAAAGAACCTGACACCTCAAGAAGGTGGCCACCTAGGGAGGGGGAAAGGTGAGGAGAGGAGGTGGCCTCTGCCATCGAGGAGCTGCAGCTTTTCACATGCAAGCAGGTTTACTTGTCCACAGCTGTAAAATGTCCAGATGCTTTTGTGCACTTTTCCTCATCAAGCTTACAGCACACTTCCCTGTATATGGTGTTCCCAAGCAAGAGGGCTTCATTTCAGTGCCATTCTTGAGAGGTGGTATTTCTGTACCAAATTACATGTCCAAAAAAAAAAAATAATTTCTATCTCTGGGTACAGCTTGGACCTCTCAGGAAATCATTGCACTCATTGAATAATTGCACTCATTGAATTTGGTTGATGCAGATAGATGAGAATTTCATTCTATTCATATCTTTAAAATAAAAACTGGCCAAAAAAATATTCAGAAGTGTCATCATGAATTGGAAAGAAAAAAACTTGAGACTAGAATGGCCAGAATATAGAAGAAAATAAAACAGATGCATTTCATCATCCTTACCTGATTCCAAGGTATTTAGGTTAATGAGATATAATTCGTTTAATAAAACTAAAATGCTGGGGAAGCTTTTTTTTAAATTCTCTATGATTTCTTTGTCATCTTGTGCATTAGAAAAAATGATGGGTAACGATGTCCTTGCCAGTTGGTTCTCTTTCCTTCTATTTTTTCCCCTTTCTTTCACAAAGCACCAAAATTATATAGGAAACCATAAAAAGAGCAGAACTTTGGTTGCCATCATAACCTCTCTTACCTGGATGAGAACTCACAAATAAACAGACACAGTTCTGCATGTCGGGTTTATCTATCTATCTATCTATCTATCTATCTATCTATCTATCTATCAAATGGAAAATTATTCTAACCACAGCATAGGAATTTTGTTACTGTTTCATGTGAAATTGATGTCTTTGCATGTATGTTTTCTTAGGTAGGGTTGGTAGAGATATCTCAAAAGGTAAACACCATTCCTACTTCTTAACTCACTGCTGACGTAGGAATGGTGTTTACCTTTTGAGATATAGCTGTGTAACTTTTTGTGTATAATATAGCCCCCAAAGAAGGCTTTTTCAGGCGAAACGTGTTGGGCATCTTTTCAAATAAAAATATCTCTCTGCAATACCATCCTGAGACTCAATATCCTCTGACTCACTAACTTCATCTGATGCTCCAGTTCTTTTGGTTTACTGCTTAAAGAGTGTTGCCAAAACTGTGCTCATGGCCAGGAGGTCAATCCCACTTCTGCGTCCTGTGGGGCATATTCTATATTGAAGGCTCTGGAATCTAGGTTGACATACTACTACAGTTGTACCCAAAAATCCAAGGTAAAAATGATTTTTACACTCTGGAGTGAGTGAGAAGTGGTCAAAAGAACTTGATGGGTGGATAGACAGTTCAGGTGGCAATAGGGTGGACACTGTGTGCGTAAAACCTTCATAGAGCACCATCAGGGTTGCTTGGGGTTTCACAGATTAAACCCCTAAACTTCAATTCAAGGCTGCCTTAAAGAGGGATGCAAATTCATACCTGTCTTTTCCTTTTAAGGCTTTGATCACCCTTGTCTTAGCAAGTAAAAAAGGCCTTAACAGATGAGAATGAAGAATTCAGCAAGTATTCTTTACACCCCTTAGGTCAGTATTGGTGAACCTATGGCATGGGTGCCAAAGGTGGCACTCGGAGCCCTTTCTCTGGGCACCTGACATGGCCCCTTCACAGCCCCCTGTATTCAGGTTAAATTGCTGTCTTGGCACTTTGCAAAAAATTAGTGGGTTTTGAATGGCAGTTTGGGCACTCGGTCGCTAAAAGGTTCGCCATCACTGCCTTAGGTTGTAAATATCCCATGGGGATATTTTTTTCTGATTAAGAAAAAGGCCATCCTCAACTCCATGTACAGATGCCAATCACAATACTGCAGTAGTTGAATTTCACTTCCAATCTAGCAACAGAGCAACATCCTCCATTGTAGTTGAGGGGATGTAGGTAGGGTTGCATGGCACCTGCAGCTTCGCATCCAATCCCTCACTATTTCTCCCTATGACCAGCATCATCTGTTAAAACAACAGTGTGCCTAATGGAATCTTAGGGCACAGATCTGATGTGTTGTCATTATTGACCTTAAAATGAAGCTGCTCTAATGGTTGCTAGGCAGTCCCCGTGGTTGCTAGGAAGCTTTGTTTTTCAAATAGGAAGTTTGGCATGAAGCCTGTCATCTGGGCCTTCTTTCCAGGTAAGGCCCTTACTTCACGAGGCACGGCGCTCCGCAGCGATATTGCCTTCGATTTGAATTCGGAGGCGGTCACGTGGCGGTCACGTGTTCTCGCTTCGCTCCCGCCCCTGTTTCTCAGTACTCACGAGCTGCAGTTTTAGGACCGATTCGAGCACAACCTCACGTGCTCCCTTCGCATTCGCATGCCACTTTTCAACGTTCGTTATTTCCCATCCGTCCTTTAAAAAAATTCCTACCGACAGCGTATCGATGCACTGATACTGGACTGTCAGTTGCAATGGCTCTACTGATTTCAACTGTTTCCTGGCATCATTGGCAGCCCCCCCCCCGCCGCTGCTACTCGGGGGGAGCCCCGCATGGCACAGCCGCCCGCCCTCCGCCGCTTGCATGCTGCCTGCCCCGGGTGCCCTGCTCTGGCCAGGCGAGGCGGCAGCGGCTCCTCCTGCTCCCACCGCCGCCGCCGCCGCCGCCGCCGCTGCCCCTACTCCAGCGAGGAAGTAACAGTGCAAAGCGATGAAACGATATAGCGACGCATCGATATCCCTGTTTGAATACTTTTTAAAAAAACTTGAAATAAAAGCCAAAAACCGAGACCACACGTGACGTTGGGAGCGAAGCAAGATGCGAAGCGAAAAGATTCCCAGCAGCAGCCAGGGGAACCACTCGCCCCGCTTGGAGCACGGTAAAGGGGGCGTGGTCGGGGTGGCATCATAGCCAAAAAGGAGGAGCGTGCGGACTGAAACGATCGATTCGCACAGAAAATAAGGCTAGCCACGAAGCGAGCGGCTCGTGAAGTAACGGCCTAAGTGTAATTTAGATGTCCCTTTTTTTTGCAATTTATTTATAGTTTTCAAACAAAAAAGTTATCAATCAAAGAAAAGAAAAAAAATTGGAGCGATTCTAATCTTCTCAAACAAAGTTTGCATCTCATCTTAACAATGTATGATCCTTAACTATCTCAATTACTCATAAATTAAGCAGGAAACTTAATTGTCTTGTAATAGTCAGTCAGTCAGACACCTTTATTGGCATAAAATAATTGTCTTGTAATATTCGTCTAAAAATTTGTAGAAATCATGCCATCTTTCTTCGAAGTCTTCATAGCATCCTTCTGGTTTCATTAGTGCCGAGATCTTGTCCATTTCTGTGCAGTTTAACACCTTCATAATTAACTGATTTTTGTCTGGAATATTGTCTGTCTTCCATAATTGTGCATACAACATTCTAGCTGCTGTGATAATATGAATTATTACATTTTTTTTTGCTATCACCAATATTTTGTTGTATCATAGATAATAAAAAAATCTCTGGTTTTAACTCAAGATTAATTAACATAGTTTGTAAAATAAATTTTTGCACCATACACCAGTATTTTTTAGCCCTCTTGCACACCCACCACATATGGAAAAAAGATCCCCGTCCTTTGTTACATTTCCAACAAACATCGGATATTTTATACATTTTAGCCAGCTTATCAGGTGTTAAATACCACCTATAAAACATTTTATAGAGATTCTCTTTAAATGCTATTGACTTAGTGATCTTTATATTAACCTTCCATAGTTTTTCCCATTCCTCTAACTGAATTTCTGACTTTAGATCCTGTGCCCAGCTTATCATACATTCTTTTACCGTCTCATCTTCTACGTGTCTGGCTAATAACCAGCTATAAATTTTTTTAATTAACTTTTCATTAGAAGAAAAAATGATTTTATCCACTGCAACTTCTTGATTTGAGAAACTAAATTGCTTTTTATCATTCCTAAACCAAGATTTCATTTGCATTTCCAACCACCAATCTATTCTAAATCCTTGTAGCTGTAATTCTTCTTTTGATTTTAGTTGTAATTTTTCTGTTAACATACTGTATCTTTATATCTCAGAGTTTTTTTGTCCTCTATTATAGAGGGTTTTGTATGTGCCAGTTGTGGGGAAACCCAAAGTGGCATTGCTGTATAGATAGAGTTCTTCAATGAGTCCCAAACCCACAACAAGGTGTTGCTTATGCAGTGGTTTGCAAAATCTTTTTGGGCTTTAGCTTTCCCATACCATAGATATGCATGCCATCCAAAATTCAAATTAAATCCTTCTAACGCAAGTAGTCGATTATCTTCAAGGGTCATCCACTCTTTCATCCACGTCAGACAGCAGGCTTTATAGTATAAAAAATCCAGTTTCGTAGCGCGAAGCCTCCATTTTCCTTTTTGTCCTGCAATACTTTAATTTTGATTCTAGGTTTCTTATCATTCCAAATGAATTTCCTTATTTGTTTATCTAATTCTTGTATTAATTTAGTTGATTTAAGGACTGGTATTGTTTGGAACAGGAATAGTAGTTTTGGTAATACATTCATTTTTATTGCCGCTATTTTACCCATAAAGGATAGTTGTAAATTTTTCCATGAGTTTATTTCCATTTGTATCTCTTTCATTACTTTGGTGTAATTGTCTTGAATAAGAGTACTGGATTTTGCAGTAAGATAGATACCTAAATAGCGGACTTTCTTAACTACCTTGAAATTATATTTTTGTTCCAGATTTTGGACTTCTGTCTCTGTCATGTTCTTTACTAACATTTGAGTCTTTATTTATTTTCAGGCCTGCTACTCGTCCATATTCCTGTAGAGAGTCCATCAAATTTGGAATTGTATCTATTGGATTTTCTAATATTATCATCAAGTCATCTGCAAATGCTTGTATTTTGAATTGGTGTTTCTTAATTTTAATTCCGGTGATTTCAGGATTCTTTCTAATGTTTCGCATCAAGACTTCCAATGTCAAAATAATAATAATGGGGAAAGAGGGCATCCTTGTCTTGTACCTTTTGATATCTTTATTGTTTTGCTTAGGTCCCCATTGAGATTTACTTTCATACTTTGATATTGATATATTGCTGAGATGACTCTTCCAAATATTTCCCCAAAGTCCATTATTCTGAGTTGTTCATGTAGAAATGCCCAAGATACATTATCGAATGCTTTTTCTGCATCTAAAAAGATCCAAGCAGCAGGTTTGTCGACTTTCTGTAATTTAGATGTCCTTAAAGTCTGGGTCCTGCAAGTGGGAGTGCCAGAAGGGAAGATTATGACAATCCAACCCAATCATACCTCTGTGTCTTCCTCCATTTCCAGTTGGTGCCAAGGAGGTCTGCTCAACCGATGTGTTTGCATGTATGTTTCCAGCCTGCCTCACCTCTGTGACATCACAAACATCTATCCCTGTGACATCACAAAGATCTGCCTCATGGTTTTAGGTTTTGTGTGTGCAGACTCAGGGTTTGTGATGCTGTTGACTGGCAACCCAAAAGCCCTACAGGCCACATTACTCTAGGGCACTGCAAACAGGTTTAGATTGTGTCATTTATTCTGCACCTTGTAGCTTGCAAAGAGACATGAAAGGTCCAAAGCAGTGGTTCCAAATTTTGGATAAACAAAGTTATCAAAAGTTATCCCAATTCAACAATAATTCCCAGAAACCTCAGCCAGCACAGCTGGGATACTGAAGTTTGGGAACCACTGGCCTAATATAAGTAGGAGGTAATACAAATGTAAGTGAAGGATACTTGTTCTGAATCTGACAAGGAGAGATTTGTCATTGAGATGAGGAAGCTAGTAAACACATATGTACACACACAGAGGGATCCCCAAGCACTTTGTTCTTGTGTAATATTTTGTGGTCCCATGGAGACTGAGCTTGGAGGAACTTTCTGTATGTTCATCTGTCATTTGGCATTGCTGCATCTATCTTCCTACTTTTACATTTCACCACCACCCCAGGCCCCTGGATGTCATCGATGACAAGAAACTAGCAAAGACAAACTAACTGGGTTACATACAAGCTCCAAGAGAGTACTGTACATACTTGAATATTAGTCTAGTTTTTCAGCCCTAATTTTGGGCTGAAAAAAAGGGGCCCTCGACTTTTAGCCACTGAGGCAAATGCTTGGGTCGGTGGCTAAAAGTCATTTTAAACATTGCACGCCACTTCTCCTTACCCCCCTCCCCGCATTGAGGGGGAGCAGTGTGCAATGTTTAAAATGACTTTTAGCCACTGAGGCAAGCACTTGCTTAAGTGGCTAAAAGTCATTTTAAACATCACACACCGCTCCCCCAGCTCACAAAGGAGGAGCTGCCAGGCCCTACTGCATTTCCCACCCTAGACTTATACTCAAGTCAATAAGTTTCCCCAGGTTTTAGGGGTTAAATTAGGTGCCTCGATTTCAACTCGGGTCGACTTCTACTCGAGTATATACGGTAAGTGTGTTGTGAATGTGATGTTCACTTATTGCTTTTAATAAACTTGAATATTTGCCATAAATGGATGTGCACCAGACAGGATCACCTGGTGTGGGAAAACAACAGGTGATCCTGTCTGGTGCACATCCATTTATCGAGACGTTTGTTGTTGATATTTAAAGTTCAGATTATTAACATTTCAGAGGCAAAAATTGTAAATGGCATAATTTACTCTCCCTGACCGGATCCTCTGATCAACAACTTCATTTCTCGGCACATCTACAGTCCCATAATTGCTTCCCTGAGCTGCTGAGAGGATTACCAAACGTTTGCAAAAGTGCTTTGAGATCAGGCGTGAAAGTCTTACCTTGTGCCTACAGTATTATTTTCCTATGCAGATTTGTTCGCTTTTCTACGCTACGTGCTCCTGAAAATGTCCCATATTCTTCTACCATTAAAAAAAGTGTCTGTTTTTGAACATATTGGTTTTTCCAAGCTACTTAAGAAAGTACCTGACTTCATATGTGCAGCTAATGTCCTTAATATTCATTCTTTTCATTCCAAGATAAATATAGAGGATTCAAAAGTTTTACTGAGGTTTATTCCTCCTGCTCCTTGGCCAGCTCCTACGTAAATCTAGCATTCTTTTCCCTTTTCAGCGAAGCAATATCTAGTTTTGTCATAATTGTTAGTAGGCTTTTTCAATCTGGGGGAAAGTCACCAAGCAATTATTATTATTTAACACTTGAAGACTTCTTTATATAACAAGAGGAAGGTAGAAATATCAGATTAATTTATTCTACACTCTGTTTAGTGGCTTAAGTGTTTGACAAATTTGGACATGTTCAGAGATGCAGCTGTTTTAGTCTGTTTCAGCAAAAACACAAACAAAAGAAAAGAAAAATATAATAGTGCATTTATGACTAACCAGTTTAGTCATAATCTAGATTTGTTTGAGTTTCTACACTACGTGCTCTTAGTCATAATCGGTGAGGGTCTTCATGGATTACAATCTGCTTCTTCCTGAGGGGTTTTTATAGATTATGATCTGCTTCTTCAGATATGTGAATTTGAAAATAAGCTTTCAGTAGCCTTCTGCCCACAAATGCAAGGCGTTTGTTTAATTCCCTTTTCCTTTATTCCTCTCAAATACATTGCTTCATGCATCCATTCAAAAATCATTATGTTCAGAATATAGAATATCAGTCTAATACCATTCTAGTGACATTTCTCAATGCACGTTGAACTGATTATACTGAAGCTTTTCAATCTTCATGACACTTTCATCCAATCACTAATTCAAATTTTGAGGGGAATTTCTTTTATGGTTCCTTTGCCAAAAATGCAAATTAAAGAAAACCTATCAGTAATTACCTTGTAGGTGAGAAGCCCTTCTATATTTTCCAGATGCCATTGAGATGCTAACACCCATCAATAAAATTATGTTGGAACACTGATGAAAATTCCAGAGGCAATACAACTTCTGCTAAGCTTTTTACCTGAAGCTGAACTCACAGTCACCTTTTGAGTTATTCTCACCACCATTATAAATCATCTTCATTTCAAGTCATTCATCTGAAATTCATCTTTTCTCTGAGAGAATTCCTGAACTCAGGAACACAAATGCTATCTTGTTTACCTCCCTGCCCTTCCCCCATTTTACCAGTATGGATAATGGATTGTGAAGTCATTTTATCTGCAATGATAATAATGATTTGTCCTTTCCCAGCCTTGCTAGTTGCCAATATACATTAAAGCTTTCTCCTTCACCATTTAACTGATTTTTCCTGTATGAATTCCCCTGCATAGAATGGGAATTTGGGATGTTTGGAAGTCAAGTAAAGATTGGCTTCAATTGTACCCTACAAATGACTTTCTTATTTCCCTCCCAGAATAATACCCTTAAAGTGACATTGTAATTATGAAGCCATTTTTTTCAGGAAGCAACATATATATTTACCCCGACAGACACCCCACTTCTGAATTGATAGGAGCTGACTAGATTGTACAGCCCATGTTCTAAATCAGGGATAGGGAAACTTCACCTGTCCAGATGCTTTGAAAAAACAATTCCCACAGTCCTTTATCATTGGCAATATAGGCTTGGAATTCTGGGAGTTGCAGTCCAAAACATCTAGAAGGCCAAAGGTTTCACACCCCTATTCTAAATCATGCCTGTGATTGCTCAAAAGCTAAGGAAACAAGGCACTTAAGAGCCTCTTCTGTAGGTCTCCTATTCCCTGTAGTGCAAAGGCATCCTAAAAAGATGTCAAGACTGATGTTTTTCCTGGAGGTTTTGAAAGTGCATAATAGAAATGGGCTCAAAATGATTTTTTTCATTTCGTTATTCATTATTTGTTTCATTACATAGCAAAATGAATAACGAACAGAGCCATCAAAGAAAAACAAAATGAAACGAAACAGAATTTTCTGTTTTCTTCACTTCATTTTTAGTTTGAAGCAATGCATTCCTATGCGGAAAAGCAGGTGGTCCCCCCATGTGCTCGGGGGGGGGAGCGGGACTTTTCCCCCCGCAGAAGCCACAGCCGATCAGCTGTAGCATGTAGTTGCAGCGGGGGGTGCTTAAAGAGCCCATCCTGTCCCCCACCCGATCGGGTGCCATTGGATAAAATAAATAAAAAATAAAAAATAAAAACCCATTTTGACGTTTCATGCCCATCTCTAGTGCATAATTCTGATGAAAGCTTGACTGTGTCTTCTGATCTGTCGGCCCTTGCCTGTTGGAATTGGAAAGGTTTGTATGTTAATATCTGTTACAAAAGTTATACCTTGCCTTTTTTAAAAAAAACTGTGAATTTAAAGTGGTTCATATACTGTCAAAACCACTAATAAACTATTCTAGCCATGTAGATGATGGGTTGCCAGACAGCTCTGTAAGTTAGACACCTTGTTGCAGAGCCAGGGATCAAGAGTTCAGTTCTCCGCTTTGCCTCCTGAGAGAAGAGACATCCTATGTAGCCTTGGCCAAGTAACCTACTCCCAGAGCGCACACACTCCACTCCAGGAAAGAAATGATAAACCATGTCTGGGCCAAAATTCGAAATTGTCTTGAGGGCATGAAATTACCATCATTAATCAAGATGGAATTCTGATTTTCCTTTTTAATGCCGCCGCCTCATGCTTCTCAAGTGGGCTTCGTCTGGATGAAATTCCATGTTGTGGAGGTTGGGGAATATGTGAGCCACGTGTTTTCCACATGTCTTGCACTCAGGCTCTCACCACCTTCCATGCTATCCAGAAGTCTAGAGCTGGGTTGCTAAAAGAAAGTGCATAATGTTCAGGAAAAGAAATCCTATCGTATTAATGGGGAAAATATGTCATTAGATCACCAGACTTGCACAAAAAAGGCAATTAATTGCATCTCCCTCCCTCCTCCCACCCTCTGGTCAAGTAGACAGGTAGGCGATAAATCACATTTCATGAGTACCCAGAATGAAAATAAAACCACACAGGCATTATATTTTTTAGCAAATATGTTATGACTTCATAGAACGGTATATGGAAGCTGATATCCTCCAGATGTTTAGGGAGACAACCCCCTTATGTCCTTCCCAGCATGCACAATGGTCAACGTTATGGGAGTCTACATTAAAAAGAATATTTTTTTTCCAATCTAGAAGTCACTAGATTTTGATGTACCGGTACTTCATGACTGAATTCCACAATAGTTGAGGACATTCAAAAACAACAATGCAAGGTACTATTTAAATTAATTGAGAATTTTTGAAATTCGTTATAAATTTTATCATCTGTTTGACACCTTTGACAGTAACTATATTACAACCTATATTATAACCTTACTAACACCTGGACTAAATGACCATCTAGTACAGGTATGTCCAAACTTCAGCCCTTTGGATGTTTTGGACCACAACTCCCACAGTCCTTTGCCATTGGAAATACAGGCTTGGAATTCTGGGAGTTGTGGTCCAAAATATCAGGTGGGCTGAAGTTTGGACATGCCTGATCAAGTATAATTCAAACTTTCCTTTCCTGTTCTTGCCAGTATCTTTAATGTCTACTTCAAAAACCTCCAGTCTCTATCACTCTCTGTTCAGGCTTTATTCAAGTGGGTTCCATAAATAATGTGGGTAAACGGAGTACACCATACCCATTATTCTCCACTGGTAGCAGTTTGAAGCAGATCATACCATACATGAATTTGAGGCAGCAGTGATGGTAGAGATTCCTTGCCTCAATCCAGTTGTCATCCATTTGTAGAAGGAAGATGGAGGCGATGACAGGCAGGATGGGGCTAGCACACCTTCCCTTTCTCCTGTTTACTATACATAATTGAATTGTGCCAAAATAAGGTTCATCTCTCCTCTAGATCTCAGCTCCTTCCACAGCTAATACTAAATAAGTGAGGGGTAAAGAAAATAATATGCCATTGTGAGGCAATGGAAACTGTTGATCACATCTCAGCGACGTGCGTAAATCACAAGTAAATCCCCCTGACATCTGCCTCTGCCTCTGCTCCATCAATCGATAGCCATAACCCTAGCACTTAAAACTAAAAATAGACTGTTTACTGCCAATTTAATCTCAGCACAAGATGAAGAGTGATGCACTGCTTCCTGTTTCATACATACGATATGCGTAGCTCAACCTGAAGACAAATACATCAATTACCATTTCCAGTTTCACTGCCTTCTTTTTCCCCCCAATCAACAAATATGGTCAGTTCTTTAGTTTTGATGAGTCAGAGAGTTTTGAAATGTACTTAGCACCTCTACTTGATATCAAACCTATTCCATTTGTATGGTTAACTGGAAACAAAAAGGCATCCTTCAGATTCAGATGAACATGAAAATCAAATGGGCCACGTCCAGAGAAATTTGAAAAACTGTGCAAATTAAAATGGGATTCTTCAAGTTGCCGTTAAGTTGCCCCTCCTACAATTTGCCTTGTAGCAGGATATTTGCTGCCCAAAAGTGAATTAATCTTCTGATCTGTAATCAGCACCTGAATCATAATGTACTCTGACAAGTGCGTGGGAGGGTGGGTGTGTTAATTCTAAAAATTCTGCTGAATGTGAAGTTTTGCCGTAATCTAGGATTTGGTTTAGAATGTTGATAGTAGTTCAGTAGCAAAAAATGTTTCATAGTAAAATTCCAATAAAGACTGTCCATTATTTACTTATACATAAAACCATAGGGCAGTGATGGCAAACCTTTTACAGACCAGGTGCCCAAACTGTGATTCAAAACCCACTAATTTTTCACAAAGTGCCAATACAGCAATTTAACCTGAATGCAGGTGGGTGCAAAGGGGCAATTTCGGGTGCCCACAGAAAGGGCTCCGAGTGCCACCTTTGGCACCCATGCCATAGGTTCGCCAACACTGCCATAGGGCAATGGACTATAAACAGAACCAAATTCAAGGCACAAAAATTGAATGGTACCATCGGTTTTATTCTGGCCAGCTGCACTAACAAAACAGGCTGAAAATACAGTAATCTTTGAAAATATAGCACATTGTCCTTGACAGAAATGACACAAGTCTGGAAAGGATTGGTAACCCCTGTCAGTGTGCCAAAATTTGCGAAAACATATTTTCCTCTGAAATATAACAATGACGTTTTTTGTCTTTTTTTCCTTCTACCTGTTTTGCAAAAAGGAAAGGATTTCGACTACAGTGGGGTGGTTGCATTTTCCCCCTTTAAAGCATGCATTTTTCCCTTTAAATTACTTAATTAATTATCTAGCTGCATGCCTTCTTGCATGTCTAATGGCACAAAGTACACAGCTGACACCTTGTCAATAAGCTCCAGTTAGTCACGGTAGCATCCAGATTTCTTCTTGACCATTTGTACCATATTTAAAAGGATTTGGGCCCTAAAAATTCTGCATATCTTTCTGCTGTATACAAGAAGTAACTTTTTTCAGTGTGCAACTAAAATTGGAAATTGAACAGGCAAAATTCTGGTAACTGACCACACAGTGGGAGATGAGGAAATGATGAACAACCTTGTTTGTTGCTTTTTTAACATAATTTTCCTTTAGGCCTCCAGCTTTGTAAGAAGCACTGCGATGGAAGAGCTAGCTTAATCAGCTTTACACAAGTGTAGGGGCCACCACCCCTTGTGTGTGTGTGTTCAAGTGTTGTAGTAAAACAGTGATGGTGCCAGGCCTTAAACAATGGAAATATTTGCAAAGATCCAGTCCTCTTGGTGTTTTAACACTGCCACTATGCCATCATGCCAACTATCTGCAGCACTGCCCACACTTTTTTACATCAATTCTAGTGATCACACTACTTACAACAATGATGTGGATGTCAAAAAGAAAAAAAGAGGAAGCCCTGCAGCTGGGGGTGGGGGAATCAATTTGCTTTATTTTGATATTATATGGGTAACAGGAGAGGAGAGGGGAAATGCATTGTTTGTCAATATACTTCTTTCATATTATTTTTGGGTTTCCAATATTTGATTCTTCAGAAAGAGGATCTGATGACAACATGCCATAAGTACATCCTTGCTGGAACAGGCCACAGCCCATCCAGTCCAGCATTCTGTCTCACACAGTGGCTCACTGTGAAGCTGATGTCTTCACCTGCTTAAGATTCCCTGCAAATGGTATTGAGAGATATCCTGCCTCCAACCCAGAGGCTGTCTTTAGGCATCCATAATGACAGCCATTGATACCCTTGTTCTCCATGAACTTGTCCAATCATTTCTTAAAGCTGTCAAGGCTGACAGCTGTCACCACTTCTGGCAGGGAGTTCCATAGACCAGTGATCTCTGGGTGAAAAAGTATTTTGTCTTATTTGTTTGAGATCTAGCACCCAAAAGTGTCATGGAGTGTCATGGAGTGCCCCCTAGTTCTAGTGTTGTGTGATAGGAAAACAGTTTTTCCTTATTGACTTTGTCCACACAGTGTATGATTTTATAAACTTCAGACAGATCACCTCTTAGGCACCATCATTCAACAATCAGTACTGGAAATACCCAGTAATTTCTGGCTGCATCCCATTGACCTGTGTTTGATAAAATTGCCCAGGAAAGGTCACTTTGGCATGATTAAGATAGATGATTAAGTGTGACAATTTGGCACATAGCATCAATCACAACACCCAATTTCTTTCCATTCACTTCACTTTGCAATTTTGCATAGTTATTTTTAGAGATGAACTGTCATCCCCTGCCCAAACAAAAGTCGTGCTGATCAGGCACAATCCCTGCCTACTAGCCCCGTGAAGGTATGTGTCCATTTTGGGTTCACTGTGACAACTCCTTTTGCATGAACAGGAAACCTCAAATGGTAAGGTCAGGTAACAGATTGAATGTCTCAGGCAAGACAACAAGGGATGGCAGAGCTGAGCGCTCTATTGTGTTTTCATTTTTTCCCCTCCCCTATTTTCTAAGCCACTAGGAGAAATGGCCCACGGTCGGACTCCCTATGACAGCACATTGCAATCGGAAGAACTTTTAAAGGGCATGGCCCTGATTGATTTCTCCTTAAAAGGGCAATGCAAGGAGACTCCTCTTCTGCACAATTGCTGTCTTTTATCTCTCTGGCCCCCACCCACTTGACCCCCCCCACCTCTGAAACAAGGCTTTGATTATTTAATCACTGGCTTTGGTGACAAGAAAGACAAGGAAGATTCCTTGAAAAGATAAAAAGCATTCCCCACTGTTCCCTTATTTTTTCGTTCTCTTTCCCATTTCTACTTGCAACATGGGCAAACTAGATTTGACATTTATTATTTTATTTTATTTTATTTTATACTGCTCATCTGGCTACATTGAGGCCATTCTGTGTGGTTCACAACATGGGCATGGGGCTGTGCCTTCTTGGTTACCAGTGGCTTTTTGCTCCTCCCATGGTTGCCCTTGAAATGTGCGACTCTTCCTGATTCGGCCCATCTTTGTACAGCCCTAGTCCTTTTCTGTTCTCTTCTGTTGCATATACTGTAGATGCTTTAGCAATGTTTCAGCCAGAACTGAACCTGGGAAATTGCCTAGTCCTAAGAAGGGGTGGGGGTGGGGGTATTCTGGCCAGCATATTAATTGAGGAAGAGTAAATTGGACTACTACACTTAAAGTGGGGATCAGGTGGGGGAAAGACCATTTTCCTGCTCTAAATTTTACCCCTGAAAAGAAATAATTGGTTCTGGCCCTCATACTTTTCTTTAATAATCAATTAGCATATTTTAGTGGGTGCATTCGGTTGATTAAAGGTATTCATCATAGCCAGGTTGCACCCAAAAAAGAATCTCTCTTTTGTAGAGGATCACTGAATTGCTTCCAGTTTTTTTCCTTCTGTGCAAGAAAAACAGATTAGCTTTGATCACCCTGCAATCCTATACTGTATATGTTTTCTTGGAATTAACTCATCCTGTGTTCTATAGGATTTGCTTCTTTTGTCATTATCATTATCTGTGCAGACGGGTCTCTGGATGCTGGCTAAAATCTCAGGGACCGGGGTCTATCCCACGTTCTATAAAATCAGGATCTAATTTACTGGTAAACCAGCTCCAAAAATCATGCCCCCATGGTCAGCAGTTTTTTTTTAATTTAAAAAACTGGTAACACCCACATATAGGCGCCTGGAGTAGGAAATGGCAATCCACTCCAGTATTCCTGCCAAGAAAACTCCATAGACATGGGGTCACGAAGGGTCAGTCACGACTGTAATGATGCAACACACACAACACACACATAACTGGGTTCCAGTGAGTTTTCCAAGACTCAAGGCGGAGGGTGGGCACTTTTTGATCCGGTTTCAAATGTGCATTTTTACAAGAGGCAAACATTAGTGGGGGTGCAGAAAACCCGTTTACCTCCCATTTTGTTGTCAGTTTACCAGTTATGCAGGTCAGCAGCATTCTATCTTGCTGTTTCCACTGAGTGCTTCTCTCCAATATTTTGCTTGGAAGACAGCCTGCCAAATCGGGGTGAGGAGGGGGAGACTCACTTGCAGGACTAGGATGAAAAGGACAAGTCACCTCTTCTGAGGACAACTGGCAGCAGCCAGGGGCTCCCAGCAAAGGTGTGGGTCAGCCCCTGCAGCAGGCCTCCCTTTCTGATGGTGCCAAGGTGAAATCATCACAATCCAGGGACCCTGTCACCATGCCAGGGGAGGGGGAGGAGTGTGCTTGCATGGAGAAATCCGGCCATGACAAAATGAAAAGGAACTCCCTTCTCAGAGAAGTAGTGAAAGCGAATCTTGATGCTGGCGAGCAAGTGAGCGAGCGACTGACAGGCAGCCTGGAGTGGAGAAAGCCAGGCATTGGTGGAATTTCCCTCGAGGGCTGGCAATGAGGAAGCCCCTCATTGGTGGCTGCCTCAGGCAAGGCTGAGGAGGGCTTGGCAGCAGCAGCACCAGGCTGAGAAGCAAAGGGCAGGGTAACCGGCATCGGTTCTCTCTCACACACATACACACACATTCTTGCCTGCCTGCCCCCTTGTTTCTTGACAGTGGCAGCCTTGCTCCCACCCACCCCATCTCTCTCCCCCATCCCACTCCCCATGCCTTCTCCATTCTCTCGCTGGGAAAGCATGCAGCCTCTCTGCCTTTCTCCCCAATGGCAATTAGCGCCTGCTGCTGCCACGTCATGCCACCTCCTTTCCCTCCTCGGGCACTCCTCTAAGTTCATGCCATGCTGCTTCTGCTCCCCCTCAGAGCTTCTAGATGCAGATTAAGGACATGGGGGCATATAAAATGTGGTTACTTAAACCACGTCCATGGGAACGCAGGAACCACCTTTTCAGTCATGTGACAACTTCAGAAACAAACACAGCTATTATTATTAACCACCTCTTTTGGCCGTGTGATAGGCCCCACAATTGCTATGATTTCCTAAGTCTCCACTTGGAGACAAAAATGTGAAGGTGACAGAGCAGTACTGAAGGAAACAAAGGTGGATTTTTGATTCAGAGTTGATTGTGAAGCCTTGGTGCCCATTTCCTCCAAAACATAATTTTCCACCCACCTTCAAAGACCTGGCTCTTCCCATAGCTCTGGATCACTCTATTACCAGGTTAGCTCTATTCTGCCTCAGTTTGGGGTACATGGATCCTCTGCATGCACAGATGCACAAGTAGCTGCTGGAGAAACATCTTCCAGTCTTCCTTCCAGCTGTTGCCTGCCTTACTTCGGAGACAGCAAAAGGCTGCACCCTGCATCCCAGGTTTTTCCACAGAAATTGCGGGGAATGGGTTGCTGCTAACGTGGCAACTCAGATGTTTAGGATAATAACCAAACAAAGGAAAGCAACAGAAATCTTTATTTTTCTAGTGGTATGAGAGGAACCTAAAACCGCAAGAAGCGCTATGGATAATAACAGACCAGCTGTCTGTCAGAAGTCCCAACACACCATCCTGACTTGTTCCCTCACAGAATCATACATAGGCATTCTGCCTTTGGTACTGGATGTAGTATATAGCTAGTGGCTAGCTAGCAGCCATTGTTAGCCTGAGTGACTGATTGCACTCTTTGACCACACAGTAATCAGAATTCTCTTATCCTCCATGGAATTGTATAGCTACTTTTAAAGCCACCCAAGATTAACCACTTTTGAGGCACTTCTAAATCTCATGGTTGTCACTATATCTTGTGGTAGCAAATTCCACAGCTTAATACTTTTAAATATATATATATATTTATCTGAAAGTAATCAAAACTGATCCAACATATTCCCCCTTTTAAGGAACAAACTTAACATTGCAAGTTTTTTTTTAAATGTTCCCTTATAACATTGTAGAAAACAAGCTTGATAAACCACACACTGCTAACAGGATAAAAAGTCACTCCAAAAAAATGAAGCAATGAGAGTTACCACAGATCAGCAGAGTGGGTGGAGGCGGGGAGAGCCAAAATATTTTGGCACTGCCTACCTGTTAAATCAGTACAATATTTAATTGTTGTACAGTATTTGCTTAGGAAGCTTTGGTTCGTGCTTGCCAATGGCAACTGAGGTTACTGAACAGCATCTGTGTTAATAAAATGGGGGGAATAAGTAGAGCCATATGGGAAAAATATTTGCTGTGTTCTCAATAACAATAAATTGCACTGCATGGAAATTTCCCCCTCCTGGTTTGGCGTTCTGATTTTTTTTTAAAGAATGTGGGGTGAAAACAAAGGGCAAGGAATAACATAGATGCCAGTCAAAAGCTTATGACTTGAAAACTGCACAGGAAGCCCCTACCTCCTGCTACATAGTCATTGGATGTTGATAGCACGTTCCCATTGCCAGTCAAAAGAAGCCACGTGAGACCCAGCATGCCTTCCATAATGGCTGTCCACGGAGGGGCAAGAGTGGGAGTTTACCTCTTCTGTTAGAACCCTAAATGAGTTCATTATTTTAATGCAGGCAGGCAGAAGTAATACACTGCAGTGGTATGTGCTGTGTGCTTGTATTATCCTAACATGCTGCTGTGCAGCTTTGAACAAACATACACACCAGAAATACTGTGGTACCCCAACTTACGATGACCCCGACAATCGAGAATCCTGATTTATGAGTGGGCTTCCATTCCCCCCCGCCGCCTTATGTTTAAGATCGGGTTTCCCCTGAGTAATGATGGTGTGTTGGAGGGGGGAGCGGTGGTTGTTTAAAATGACAATTATCCATTAATTACCATATATACTCGAGTATAAGTCGACCCGAGGATAAGTCGAGGGCCCTAATTTAACCCCCCAAAACTGGGGAACCGTATTGACTCGAGTATATGTCTAGGGTGGAAAATGCAGCAGGGCCTGGCAGCTCCTCCTTTATGAGCTGGGGGAGTGGCACGTGATGTTTAAAATGACTTTTAGCCACTGAGTCAAGCACTTGCCTCGGTGGCTCAAAGTCATTTTAAACATTACGCACTGCTCCCCTGTGATGCAGAGGGGGTTCATGAGAAGCAGCATGCAATGTTTAAAATGACTTTTAGCTACTGACCCAAGCACTTGCCTCAGTGGCTAAAAGTATTGACCTGAATATAAGTCGAGACCCCCTTTTTTCAGCCCAAAATTAGGGCAGAAAATCTAGACTTATATTTGAGTATATACAGTAATTGACTTTCAATGCATTCCTATGGGAAACTATTTCCTGACTTACAAGCTAACCGACTTACGAGCATGCGCTTGAAACGGATTAATCTCGTAAATCTGGGTTCCACTGTCTCCTCGCAGACCGTCTTGTCTCCCAACGTAGTCATAGCAGTCTTAAGAGAAAGTCTTTACCATTTTCCCCAGGGTTCTTGATAGTTTTTCCCTAAGTATAATTGCAAATGAAGTCTTCCTAGATTCAGAAAGTCTGCCCTCTAAGTATATATATAGCAGCATAAAGTCTATCCACATCAATGGTTTCAGTCTGGGTCATCTTCCAAAGAAACTCGGATCTTGATCCCCTACAGCTGGGCAACCTGATCAAATCTGATAATTTTCACAGCCATTAGCCAGAATAGACAATCTGAAATGCAAACTGAGATTATGTGGACAAATGAAGAAATTATCTTTGGCCTGAAACCAAATGGAAGTCCCGAATAGGGGGAGCCCAGTAGAATCAATTGCTTAAATGTGAGTCCATTGTTACATAAATCCCATTCAACTCCAGATGAATTGGATTCAGCTCTCAAAATGTGTAGCACATAGTCACATGAGGACTAAGATATATTAAGATGTGTCATATTGTTTCTAACTTTAAAATCAGTAAATTGAAGTTACAATCTCTAAAGTCCCATTAATAGGATAATTAACCATATACCTAATTTTCGACATCTATCTCTTTTACCTGAATTTTCTGATCCATGGTGTAAAGAAGATATGATATTCTGCAATGTAGTGGCCTCGGTTGATTGGACTCAGTTTCTCCATTAAATTCCCCTAGAGATCAGTGATTCGGATAATCATCTTATTTCTTACTTAACCTGCTTTGTGTTCTTGTTCCTGGACCTGTAGGTTATGCCAGACGTCATGATTTGCAACATCAGGGCTGAGATCTAATAAATAAGAGATACAAAACAAAATATATTGTAGTTAAACCCAGAGTTAATTGTTGAATCTCTGACCAGAAAAGGGGAGTGGGCATTCTATGACAGTTTTCACACAATGTTACTTACTCTCCTTTGTCTTTTTCCATCTCTTGCTTCTATCTCAAAATGAACAATAGCAACATCAGAAATTCGTCATGATGAAGATGAGGAGAAAGCTAACCCTCCAGCCCTCACCAACATTTTCCGGGTAGTTTGCTGAGCTTGGGTTGAATGAACATTGCGCACAGAAGAATGGCAGTAAAATCATGCCTATATTCACACACACACACACACACACACACACACACACACACACACACACACACACACACCAAAATATCCTGCCTCCTTGGAGTTTAGGAACAGGGTGGCTGCCATGAGAGGAGAATGTTACAACTTGGCACTACAATAATTAAGCAAAACGTGAGTGTGTATCATTTTTGGACAAAGTATATATCTGAATTTTACAGCTTTGGCAGTATGGCACTTGGTCTTCCCATAGCTTTGTAAGCAATTTGGAGGAACCGAGGGATTCAGGCTGAACAAAGGGATGTTCAAGCAGAACTGTATTTCCTGCTCTTGCAATGTTTACCTTTAGTAATGTAACCTCTTTGGGATGCATCAGAGTGTAGCCAGACATAAAATGCCTGAAATACACTAAATTTCTCAAAGCACATATCTACATTGATAGCAAAGTCTTTGTGTTGTGAAGGATGAGCTGGACATCTCATGTGGGAAAAAGAGATGATCAGAGTTTGGCCGTCACTTCACGAAGTACTTCTCTTCGCAGCGTGATTGCCTTCGCTGTGAATCCGAAGGCGATCACGTGGTGGTCACGTGGTCTCCATTCGCCCCCACCCCTATTTTCTTGTCCTCACCGGGCGATGTTTTAGGGTCGAATCCAGTACTACTTCACGTGCTCCCTTCGCACTGAGAAGCTTATTTTAAATGTCTGGTTTCTTCTTATTTTTTTTTTTTTTTAAAAAAACCCGACGGCGTACCGATGCATCGATACCCGCCTGTCATTTTCTGAACAGCCGAATAATTGTATCAGCATTTGTTTTCCAGTTACGATTTGTATTGCTCCGTCCATTGGCGGCGTGATAAAAAATGCTGTTCTCCTTCATGGGCACTAGGTGGACCAGCACACAACATATCTTTTGTATGACCCATGGCTCCTCCAAAGGCATTCGAGTTCTCCCTTCCTAACTCCCTAGAGCAGTGTCGGTGGCACTTCCGCCTCCGTTATCAATTTCATGCTATCATGGCTCCCTCTCGTTCTGAGTGCCGGCTAAAGAAATTCAAACGGAGGATCCCATACTTTGTTGCACTGCTGCGCAGTTACTGTAAGTTGATAGACGGTATAGCTACGTTATGCTTCTCTAGCAGAAACCGGTTACTTCGACGCAGGCATTTGTTTAGGGAAACTATGGTTGGTTGCAACACTTTGATAAGGGTCATTTCCCAGTGGATACGGACGTCGCCTCGACAGAAACTATTCTGGTGCTACCCTGGGCGTTCTCAGTGGTTTAACGACACGGTTCTTAAGCTGTGGGACGACAGACAATGGTTGGAAAACTTCCGAATGTCAAGGAGAACACTTTTTGGGGTCGCGGACAAGCTGCGACCATATCTGATGCGGAGGGACACAGTAATGCGGTCAGCAGTTCCAGTCGAAGAACGAGTAGCAATTGGCGTGTACTTCTTGGCCAGCCGTTCTTGCTACAGAACCATCGCCCTTGTATTCCAGAAAGGAAGTTCTACTGTGGCAAGTATAGTCATCGAGGTGTGCCTGGCAATGGAACACGTCCTTCTCAAGGAAGAGGTTCGCCTATCAGAATTCAGTAAGGTAGGTGTTTTAATGCGGGTTCGTCTGTTACAGTTGGCATTACGTTTTTAAGATGAGAAACGTACATACCGGGAACCGCTTCTCCATCCCACAAAATACCTGAACTCAGTCGAATTGGGGGGGGGGAAAAAGGGCTTCGAAGTACAATTGAAATTTTCCCACCCATCACAATGTTGGTCTACGGTACTCCCCGCCACACACACGGGTGGCATGGTCAGACCAGGATGCCTTCTATGGGCATGTTTAGTATGGGGAAACGTTTGATGTATACAACAATATTAAACGCATGAGTATGGTAGATACTGGAAAGCGCATCTTGCTCCCACAAAAATCAAGAACTAGGTAGAAAGCGCTCAAATTTAGGGGTTATGGGAATTCAAGTGATAATTAAAATGATCAATATACCCAGCGCAATTTTGCAATATGGATCTCCCTGCCACACACTGGGGAGATGGGGTCAGTCCAGGAAGACTTTTGAGGGGCGTTGGGCAGGTTCCTGGAGGAACCTGTCCAATGGCTGCTCCTGCATTGCGACATCACGCACTGGTGTTCCATGTATGCTACATTAATGTTCTGCAACTTCTATGCATTTGTGGGTCAATGACTGTTTCTTCTGTTTTCTATTTCAACAGATGACGTCATCTATGAAAATTTTCGGTTTTCCGCATACTATTGGTTGTATTGACGGAACACACATTCCGATCTGCCCACCTAAATTGCAGGGTCCGGCTTACTTTAATAGGAAGTCTTTCCATTCTGTTCTACTGCAGGCTGCTTGCGACGGAGACGGTATTTTTTTTTTCGATGTTGACCGGACATTCAGGTGTGAACCATGATGCTCATGTTTTTAGGTCATCTACTCTCTTCAGTAAGATGGAGGAAGGGACATTAATTCCCGGCAGCCCATTGTTCACCTATGCAGGGGTGTCGATTCCACCCATAATATTAGGGGATGGTGCGTATCCATTGTGTAAGTGGCTGATGAAGCCTTTCGCTGTACCAAGAAATGACAGGGAGCGTCACTACAATAAGATTTTTAATCGATCACGGTGCGTCGTTGAAAGAGCATTTGGGCGCTTGAAGGCACGATTCAGGCGCTTATCTGTCAGAATAGAAGCACACATTGAAAACATCAACTCAATTGTTGCTGCTGCCGTGATTCTACATAACATTTGTGAACGGGAAAAGCATGAAATTCCAGATGAGGATCAGCAGCAACGTTCCCTGGATGATTCACTGGATTGCACGGAAGCATATGACTGTAACAGATCGGGAACTGCCCGTGCAGAGGCAGAAGCAGTGCGCAATGCCATTGCTGAGTATTTACAAACCCATGTTAAGTGACTAGTATGAAAAATAATTTCAGCAACTCTTGAAACCCTAAATAAAAAACATATTCATACTGTTGACCATTCTTTCAACCACATGACCCCTTTAAGGGTGCTTACAGCCACAGTGACTTGGAATGAAACTCTCAGGGATCACAGCCTTCTAGAGGGCCAAAGGAAATTTGGTGTTTGGGTGCAGTGGTGAGGGCTTTTTCATTTGCCTGTGCCATAATGTAACCTAGAATCATTTCTAGTAACAATAAATACCTGAATCCTTCAAGGAATCAGTTGCCATTGATTATAACCTCTTCATGATAGGACATTGTGTAGTATTAACCACATAATCTTTATCTTTTGAGCTTCATAAAGCAGTCACTGCGACTCAAAAAAACCATGTTATATGGAGGGTACCCCCATGGTCTACCCTCGCGCCCTACGGGTTTTTTTCCTCTTTTCTTTTACGGTCATTTTTCACTCTCAATGGGTTCTAAAAAAGGAGATGCGTTTTGAACTCTGGGCAGGCTCAGAGGCACAGTCTGGAGCCGGGAAGACGGTTTCGCAGGAGGATTGCTCTGTGTGCTTATGATTTTGGGGGGGGGGGGAATCAGCGCGTTCTCTCGAAATGGAGTGTGGAAGAATGCTTTTTATTTTGCACTCTGGCCATGCCCAGAGGCTGTGAAACTTTTCATTCACTAGCAATGGGTTCTAAAAAAGGAGATGCTGAGCCAGCATGAGACTCAGTCATGACGGAAGATAATAGCATTCGAAGCGCCAAGGGTTAGAGTTTAAAAAACTGTTTCTGGAAGGGTGAAATGCACATGTTGGGATACGGTAATCACCCCCCACTCAAAAACCGGCGGAATCAATGGCGTGCAGGTGACATCCGGTACGAAATGTAAAAAAAGGAAAACCAACGAGTAGCCACCAGAAAGTAAAGTATCATCTCTGGTGTAACACAAACGCCACCACTTGGCTGCCGAAGTAAATAAGGAAAAGAAGGAGGGGGGAGGCAGGGGAAAACAGTGACACCTGGCGTTTGTTGATTTCTGTCACAAGAACAGACATAACACAGCGGGATACATGTTAACCCCTATAAACAACCGCAAATACATGTATTTATTGCAAGCGCAGAAATCAGGATCGAAAGAACGGGTAACCCGAAATACCGATGCATCGATATTTCGGAGGAATAGTAAATGGAAAAAAAAATATTTAAAAACAATCAGTGGCCACACGCAAATTTGGATGCGAAGCGGGATGCGAACCGAGGGAGATTCCCGGCCTCCGGCAGGGGAATCTCTCGCCCCGCTTGGAGCACGGTTTAGGGGCGGGGGCGGGGCGGGGTCGGGGTGGCGCCGCATCCAAAATGGAGGATCGTGCGGACAAAACCGACCGATTCGCGCAGAAATCACGGCTCGCCGCGCAGCGAGAGGTTCGTGAAGTGACGGCCTTTGTTGCATGAAGCATTTACAAACTGGTAAGCATAGCCTCAAAGGGAAAGAGGAGAAGCCATGTGCCAAATCCTGTTAATGATCTCAAATCATTACACAGGACTGCTACTTAAGGTTCCTACTGCTGCCAAACTATAAGTACAGTTTGGGCAAGTTGGAGTCCTTCCTGGAAGTGACCAGGTGTGCAGGACAGACCCTTGCACCTGCTTCAAGCATGGGGCTCTGACTTGCCCCAGCCAACTGCAGCTCTGTCTTCTCCCTCTTTATGTTCATACTGAATAACAGTGGTAAATGAAGGTTGCTTAGATGCAGATGCATGCTTGAAACACACACACACACACACACACACACACACAGAGAGAGAGAGAGAGAGAGAGAGAGAGAGAGAGAGAGAGAGAGAGAGAGAGAGAGAGAGAGAGAGAGAGAGATCAGCCAAGGATGCAGACAAGTATAATTTCAAGTAAACATCTCGATGCCAGAACCACCCAGTGAAAGTAAAAAACCATGCCAGAATGTCATTTGGAAAAATAATGTTTCCTAGCCATCCCCAAAGAATTAAGAGCAAATGCCCAAGAAATCTTCCAATGACAGAGTAAGAGTCTTGCAAGCTGCAGTCAACTGAAATAACACTTCCCTTCGTCAGCAATCAAATAGACAACTGAATACTGGTGTTGAAGCTAGCCAAACATGCAAGGTTCGGAACAAAATATTATGAGGAGGCCAACTGGACTGACAAAAGTTTGAACCGGTTTCTTTTCTTCTCACCTTTTCTGGGAATTCTGCAGCCTCCACAAGACCCTTCAGTTCTTTCTCCTTGCTAGCTTATTGGCCCAAGGTGGGAGAGGCATAGCCAGGATTTGGAGTGCCTGGGGACAAAGTTTGTTTTTGCGCTCTTCCTGCCGCCACCACATCGCGCCCACACAGCAACCGGGGGGGGGCTGAAACCTGCAGGTGTGGGATGGGTCATGTGTGTGTGCATGCATGCACACAGGAAGATGGGTGGACAGGCATGGGGAGAGGAGGAGGAAGGCGCTGCGGCCACCGCACTCCTGCCTGCCTGGCACACGGAGGTGGAGGCGGCAAAGGTGATATCATCATGAAGCCTTATGGGAAATAAGGACTGCTGGGCAGTGGGAGGGTGCATGGTTTCCTCCTCCTGATCCCCCTCCAGGCACCTCCAGATTGCTGCGCCTGGGGCAGATGCACCCTTCTGCCCCCTCAGATACACCCCTGAAAGGTAGGGCCAGGGAGCAGTTCCAACTCCTTGCCAATACAACCTTGCCCTGCCCCACATGAAGTGGTTGGGGAAGTTGAGTACATGACCCACGAGAATGGGTAAGCTCCAACCCCCTCCTGTGATCTTGATTGATCATTGTATAACCAAAATGCCAACATCCCTGGACAAGACAGATTCTTTGACATGCTTAGGGAAATTAGAGATTTCGTGCTTGTAGGAACAAAACCAATGAAACCCAGGGCAGGGGCAGGATTCAAATAGTCCAGTGTTGCCAGATCTATGGCACAGGCACCAAAGGTGGCACACAGAGCCCTTTCTGTGGACATGCAACATCATCCCACCACAGCCACACCACTTCCCCCTCCACTCAGACCATGCCACCATGCTCAGTGCAGAGAGCCAGGCAAAGGGGAGTCAGCAGCTTGTGGGCTTGTTCATAGCCCCAGTTTACTCTCCAGCTATGCTGCTCTGAGCAGCCCAAAAGCAGTATGGCTGGAGAGAAAAGTGGGGCTATGAAGGAACCCACAAACCACTGCCTCCCCTTTGCCTGTCTCTCTTCCTGGAACCATCTCAGCAGTCTCAAAATGGCACCATGAAAAAGAGCCAGGCGATGGGGAGACAGCGTTTTTTGAGCTCCTTCGTAGCCCCAGTTTACTCTCTGGCCACACCGCTTTTGGGATGCCCAGAGTGGCATGGCTGGAGAGTAAACTGGGACTACGAATGAGCCCGCAAGCTGGTGCAACTCCCCCCCCCACCAGCTTTGCAACAGTACAGCACCCCATCCACTTCTCTGCCCAGGACAGAGAGGCAGATGGGTTACTACTCTTCAGGAAAGCAAGGATCAAAGAGCAGATTTTTGAATTTTCCACAGCCACAGCAAGGGTGCTGTGGCCATGGAAAATTTTAAAGCCTGCTCTTCAATCTTCAACTTCCTGAAGGGTAGCCCCCTGCTCTTTGATCCTTGCTTTCCCGAAGGGTAGCATCCTTTGGAAAAGCAAGAATCAAAGAGAAGGCTTTTGAATTCAAAATTCAAAAACCTATTTGATCCTTGCTTTCCTGAAGGGTAGCACCCAAAGCTCTTGTAACCTGGGGTACCACTGTATTCAGGTTAAATTGCTGTACTGGCACTTTGCAAACAAAAAAAAGGTGGGTTTTGAATCGCAGTTTGGGCACTCAGTCTCTAAAATGGTTTGCCATCACTGAAATAGCCCATAATTGACTTGAGCAAATGCTATTATCATGGAATGCTGGCAAGGTGTTGAGAGAGTCAGAGAATTCAGGGCAGGCAGTGATGGAAAGGGGCACTTTACCTTGGAGGAGAGCACAGGTGACTGCCGAGAATCTCCATCAGGAACATTCTATACTGCCACATTTCTGTAGAGTCCACTCCTGCATTCTATTATATAGGTTTACTGATTTGTGATAATGGGTTGCTAGTTTCCAGCAGTCATATTTTCTTACTAGAGATGGGCAGTGGCACGAAACACCAAAATTGTGTTTTGTTCCGTTTTTCATTTCAATTACCCCATTTCGTTTCATTTATCTTAATGAAACAAATAATGAAATGAAAAACATTCATTTTGTGCCCGTCTCTATTTCTTACAAGGGTAGAGATACTGCTCACCACAGAATGAAGTGGACTTAAGCCATCCATTTCATTTAACCCAAATGGAATGGCCATATACGGTACACCTGACGTTTGTCTGCCTAGTTTGAACTGGTGGCAAAGGTGAACAGTAGGTGAACATGATGAACTTTCTGTATAGACCCTGATCATTCCAGCAGGTGGCATCTGACAGGACAAGGACATTTGCAAGTTACTGGAAAGCGGTGGCTAATTTTTCCAGTTGGAATGTTCCAATGGGTCTTGAGCATCTGTCAGGAGTACTGTGGTGTTGGGGGCCTGCATAGCAGGGGGTTGGACTGGATGGCCCTCGAGGTCTTTTCCAACTCTACGATGCATTATTAAAATTAGAAAGTCCCTTTTAGAATTTGTGGGATGAATTAACAAGGGAACCTTAAGCAAGACACACACTCTCTCAGCTTCAGGTCTCCAGCCACATGATACTGTGGATAGCAATAAATATCACTGAATTGCTCCACAGAGTGGCAGGAAAAAATTACAGATGTATAACACATGTGGAGCACCTGAAAAAATGCACCAATGTTAAACATCATTACCATTAATTATCTCCAGCTAAAGTACTTTTCTTGCATCACCTACATGTAATTCCTAAGCTGAATAGCCCTTTGCACTAACAGATTTAGCTTGGTTAGATTCTAGCTTCTATACGTGGAATATAACTGCTTTGTAGCTACAGTGACCAGAGATTGTTCTTTCGCCTACAGAGTTTCCATTAGATTATACCGTAAATTTTTTTGATTATCTCTCATCCAAAAAAATATTCTTCAATAATTTGCCAAATATGTAGCTAGTAACGGCAGTCTGGGTGCCTTTTCAACGCTTTCCAAAAAGGCAAGCATCCAGATTCAACAAAGAAATGTAAATTACACACTCATTTTATTTTCCTGTTATGTTTTCTTTATCTTACCGTTGACATTCATGGAACATTTACGGAGCGCTAAGAGACAATGTCCTTTGATGGGGAAAGTGGCATGCATTGTAAACTACGGAGATCAGGAGCAGTAAATGACTGATTCTAAAGCCCCTTTCTTCTTCTTCTTTGAGAAGCTGCCTTCAACAGAAAGTGGAGGACGCTTTCAATTCCAAAGTTAAGTCAGGAGGTGGTGGGGTTCTTGAACATATTCCCAGATGCAGAGCAGTCTGCTGTGCATGCCTCTATCTAAAGTGCGTGTCTCTGGATGTAAGGGTGTATGAGAGAGTAGGTGTGCATTCTGAAGGAACTATGGAAAGTTGGGGGGGGGCTGGAGTGTTTTGATTCAAAATAGTCAGTATTTGAAAACAGATTGCTTACACGCAAAATAATGTGATGTCATGTGTTGGAACATGTTTCATTTCCTAACAAAACAAAGATATTTTGGAAATGGTTGCATATACATAACGGCAATACTGCTTTTAGGTTGCAATAAGTGACCGCTACCGCACTTCTGATTTAAAACGCCTTTTCCTTAAAAACAAGGCACCTTAAAAATCACTGTCCAGTTTTCAAAATGATTTATCTGAAGAACCCCCTCAGCCATGCCCATTTTTGACCTCTGTGGGACTTTTTTCTTCAACGGCCACTGGGGGTGGTGTTTTTTAACATTGCTTCCTGCGTCTCCCTTTTAAGCAATTTGGTTGAATTTGCAGACATACCAAGTCGCTTTTCTCCCCCTTGCCCCCTGTTCTTAGCCTTTTTGCTTTCAGAAAACAGAAAACAGAATCCTACCTCCATGCCAGGATTTTTACCAACTTTGTTATGCAAAAGTTTCAGCTCGCAGTGGTTAAATGCCTGTACTGCAGGTAAAACTGTGCTCACAACCTGGGTTCAATCCCTGGTAGCAGGCTCAAGGTTCACTCAGCCTTCCATCCTTCCGAGGTCGGTAAAATGAGTACCCAGCTTGCTGGGGGGGCAATGTGTAGCCTGCACACTGTAATCAAAATTGTAAACCGCCCAGAGACTACTTGTAGTGGTATGGGGCGGTATATAAGCAGAACACTTTGCTTTTTGCTTTAATTTCATTTTCTTCATTCTTTAAAACCAAGTTTTAAAGCGGTTCAATAAAGTGAGAACTGGAAAGCCGATTGCTAGCTCCCCACTGAAGTGCGAACAGCAGAACTGCTATAACAACCACGTGACCACGGAAGGAAAAAAGGTGATCCAAAGTAAGAAGCGGCTGCTCGTGGAAGTGCGGTAGCGTTCAGTGTTGAGCAATGACTTTGCCTGTTCCCAGGGACGGCGTGTCCATTAAGGCAAACTAGGCAGTTGCCTAGGGCGCCAAATGGTCAGGGGGTGCCACCCCCACTGCCACCACTGGCTAGCCTGCTGCCCCACCACCACCACCCTGCTGCTGGCCACCGCCGCCCACCCCCACGGCCCCCCCACTGCCGCTGCCCACCCCCCGCAGCCCCCCTGCCACCACTGCCGCCCGCCTGCCACCCCCCCCCTGCTGCCCTGCCCCCGCCCGCCCACTGCTGCCCGCCCCCCCCCCCGCCATCACCACCGCCCCCCCTGCCACCCCGCCCGCCACCTAGGGTGCAAGAAACCCTAACACTGGTCCTGCCTGTTCCATCCTCACTTCTGAGTTGAGACCCCTTGTAACATGTAGATGTGGATGGTCCCTCAGTCCTCAAGTAGCCACACAGTAAGGATAGTTCTTTGAGACATGTAAAATAATCAGGTTGATAATGATCACAATTCCAATAGAATGGGAAATAAAGCAACTATAAAAAGAGAAAGTATTTAAGAAACTGATTCAAAACAGAAGTCTTGGCATACCAAAAAAATCCATGGAAATTGGAGATGGGCACGAACTGCCGAACTGGTACCGGTTTGTTTTTCGACCAAATGGATGTTTGGTGCTTCTGAGCCTCACCTCCTTCTTCAGGGTCTCATTCAGAGGCAGCACCTGAGGGGAGAGGGGAGGGAAGCACTGAAAAATAGAGATGGTCACAAAATGAAAAACGAAACATGCCAAAGGCGGTGAGGCTCTGAAGTACCAAACATCTGTTTGGTAAATAAAAAAAAGTACCAGTTTGGCAGTTCATGTCCTTCTCTAATGGAAATATCTGAAACTTTACATCCCTTTCCTGAGATTTATATATTGCAGAGATAGCAGTGGTGGGGCCATGAATATCCTTAAATATCTCATGTACCTTGAAAGCCCTGTAGGGTCGCTATATGTTAGTTCCAACCTGACAGTACATAACTATCTAATTTTCAACCAGTGGCAACAATTACTAAAAATTCACAGTCCCTTGGTTCTGCCAGTGTGATTTGCTTGCCCACTGACCTGATTTGTCATGGATTATCTATCCATGGCCTTCTGGCATATTGGTACTAACTTTGAATATTCAGCTTGTTTCTCCTAATTTTCCCTTCCTACCCATCAGTACTGCAAATGATAAACTGAACAGCCAGAATGCTCTTGGGTTTTGTGCAAGATTTGTGCAGCCTTCTGGGAGCAACTCTAGCTGATTGACAATATGTTAGAGTGCGTTACAATTGCACAGATGTGACCAGGCACATGACCAAGACATGGACCTGCGCCTCATCAATCTGCTGCTGTTAACTAAAGCAAGTTTTGCAAGTCCTACGTGAACACTAGTAATATTCTGGACAGTAACAGAACATCTGTTTATAAATTACCTTATCAAGAAAAGTTGGCTTTTTGGTTTCTGTCGAGGTACCACCTGGAATCTTTGATAGAGTGATAGACCAGGTATCAGATAGAAATGAGAACCATAGCTATTGAGTACCCTAGTCCATGCTACAGATCCAGCTGTCATGGCTATCTATCTATTATTTATTTATTTATTTATTTATTTATTTATTTATTTATTTATTTATTTATTTATTTGTATACCATGCCGATTTCCCAAGAGAGAACTCTGGGCAGTTCACATAAAAGACACAAGAAATCCAAGAAATAATAATTATAAATAAAATAATAATAATAATAAAATTAAAGGGGGAAAATACAAAATCAAGGAATGGCCTGCAACATGTAACTCCACAGCCAATGTCACACAAACCTCTTAAGATCGTTCTTCTGCATTAATAGACTAGTTATTGAGGGCCATTGATGAAACTGATGTTTCCTTTACAATGAGATTGGGACAGAATTGCACTTTAATGCTTCAGCTGCACCATCTCCATTCCATAGTGTTAGGGAATTGGTAATGGAGCAGTTATACATTTCAATTGCTATATAAAACTTAGGCCTGTTGACTTGTAAAAAGTGGAAAGGAGATTTGAAAGACTGACAGCTAACTGGGGAAGAAAATTTGGAGCTAGATGTTACCTGGTGGGAATCAATGTATCTGCTTTTCATTTGGTACTCCATTAATTAGGCAGAAAACTGGTTTCACCTGAACCAAAGAAAATGTAGGAACAGCATAGTCAGCAAAGTTACTATTAGAAAGGTTACTCCCTTCCAGAAGGTTTTGAATAACTGATTGGTGGAATACCTTTGAAAGGTCTGGAATTTGATGGGTGGAATACCTTTGAAAGTTCTGCAAAGGTGGATAATGGCTATAAAAATGTCAGAGGACATTAGTTCATTTGGCTTAGCTTCTCTAAGGAAGCAGGTATGCTCATTTGCTGTCTTGCTGTTTACCTTTCACTCTCATGTGCTCTAGTATTATGCTATGTTTCTGCTGGATTATAAGTATTAGTATCGGATAGCTAGTTTTCATATTTTGTTTGGGAACTGCTCTAGAATTGCTATAGTTTCACAGCTTTCTGTATGTACACAGGTTTTGAGTGTTTTTTAGAGTTTTGAATTAAGTCTTGAAACTACTTTGAATTTCATTTCTTTTTTATCTTTTGCAGCATCTTCAATAAAAAAATATTTCCACAGTGATCTGGTTATTTTGGGAACAGAGAGTTTATTGGTATTAAATCCAGATCTTACCTTGGGGATCTACTGGTTCCCTTTCTACTTGTGGGTATTTTTGTATTCTTACTTGTCAAGATAAAATGTGCAACCTTGTGAACTTTGGTACTCCATGAATAACTCAAGAGCCCTCATGGTTCAGAGTACAGTCACCCCCCCACCATTTCGCGGTTCAGGTACTGCGGTCCCACTACATTGCGGGATCACAGTACCTGCACCTCGGAGCTGCGCAGGGGGCATCAAGGGGCGATGGGGTCACTCCGCGCCACCCCCCACACGCTCCTCCGAGAAGCCTCGGAGCCGCACGGGGGTGGCGGGGGTGATCCGGTCGCTCTGTGCCGCCGCCCCCCCACTCCTCCGAGAAGCCTCAAAGCTGCAGGGGGCAGGGGGTGATCCGGTCACTCCGCACCGCCCCCTGTGCTCCTCCGAGAAGCCTCAGAGCCATGGGGGCCGCGGGGGGCGATCCGGTCATTCCGTACCACTCCTCTGAGAAGCCTTGGACAGGCACGCAATCCCCCCCCGCCCTCAGGCCCCACCCCACCCACTTCTGCATATCGCAGATTTTCATGCATCACGGGTGGGGTGGGTCCCTAACTGTATTGGGAAGGGACTGTTGACTGTATTGGGAAGGGACCAGACAAGGAGATTTCCTCAAGCCAACAGTATATTTGGATCCCTGGGAATCAGCCACACCAGAAATGTCTGGGCACTGTGGCTGAGTGGCTTGGGTGGACCTCTCTGTTCCAGCCATAGCCATGACACATACTGCTGTAGTTTGTCGTCTGGGTTTGTTCTCTCTCTCTCTCTCTCTCTCTCTCTCTCTCTCTCTCTCTCTCTCTCTCTCCTGCTCTTTGTGTGTGTGTTTGTGTGTGTGTGTGTGTGAGAGAGAGAGAGAGAGAGAGAAAGAGAAAGAGAGAGAGGTCAAGCAGAATCTCTTTCTTCCCACTATCCTCTGTTCCTAAATCATCCCAATGAAGATAGCTGCTCACTTCTTCTGTACTTGATCCTAACAGAGAGTTTAATGCTATTGTAGCACAAAAAAACTCTTTGTTTCTGAAAAGCTACAGTACAGCAAAACTTCAAGGCTTCAAAACTTGAAGGGGCACTAAAGCTTTGCCACTGCATATCAAAATCCTGTAGCTTTCAGAGATGCATTTTGGAACATGAATGTGAAAAGTTTTCTGTGTACTATAACACCAGTCAGGGGTTTTTCTACATACCATTTCTGCTTTATATCAGAAACACAAGGTAACTATACTTCTCTTAGCGGCCAATTAATACTGCTAGATACCTTAGAGGGTTACTTCATGTCCTTCTTTGGTTACACGACTAGAGCTGTACAGTGACAGCGTTGGTCGCAATCATGTGGTTTTGTCTCTGTTTCAGTGTTCCCATGGTCGTGATAACTTGTCTCATGACAAGTGTTACCTCACAGTCTTGTACCATTACAAACACAGCATTTGTCTAGCTTCCTTTTTCCTTTGGGGGGGTTAAAAAACCTTTTTCGATATTTTGAATTACTGGTGAACAGGGTTTCATAGGCCAATGCAGCAGGGTAAAATAAAAAAAAACCTGGACACGGTTTTCTGAGAGAAACGAATGTTTTGGTGTGTGACAGTCGTTACTACATGGTGTCTTGTCTCAGAACAGAAAGCGGGAACAAAGAGTGACAAGGGAAAACCCTACCCCAGCACCAGGTACAGGATGGTCCCACTTAGAACCTGTCCCGGGGGCATGGTCAAGACAAATTTCAGTAGTTGCGCAAAGGATGTAAAGTAACTTTTTTTTTTTTGCACCGCTCCTAAGCACAACACTAACAGAGACAAAATGGACATGAAGTAACCGCCTTCGTGAGGTTGGGAGCTGGATTCTCCACTGTGCTTCCGTGACAGGGACTGGACTCAATGATCCATAAGGTTCCCTTCCAGCTCTGCAATTCTGAGATGATTATTATTAACAGAGTCCAAACTTTGGATTTTGTTTTCATTTTGCTTTTTAAAGCTCAGAATAAACTATCAAGACCAGCACAGCATGCCAGGAAATCAAAATGTTTGCAAAAGATCAATGAAGCTCGGATACTATCCAGATGCCTTTGTATGTTTTTGGCACCCTCAAGAAGTATGGGACACACTCATTTGCTTCCTTCTGAACATGAAAAGGAGAGAACATATGCCTTTGATCAGGCTCAAAATGGATGATCCCAGCCCCACACCTAGGAATGGGCTGAGTGTGTGCATTTTTGCCATGCATGTGCGTACACGTGCACATGTGTATGTCCACACATTGGGAGAAAAATATGGCAGAAACAAATACACGAGTGAAAAAAATGTATCTGGTTCAGAGAGAAGAGTTCCTTGGCTAGCTTTATGTTCCACAGTGAGAGAATCTGATAGGCAACAGGAAAACAGAGAATGACTTCATCTCGGCCAAGATTAGATCGATGTTTCTCTTCGTGCCAAAAATTACCAGGGTGTGCTTAAATGAGCCATAAATCAATAAATCATTTCCAGGATATAAATATTTTTTAAAATCATCCAACAGCTTTCAAAGGAAACAAACATAAATACAAGAGACAGTACTAGTTTGAATTGATGGATTTCCATTTGTAATCCATTCCGTTGTGTTGCCCAACAGAGCCTAAGGTTCCTGCAATTCTCTGTGACCAGTGAGGGAGAAACAGGGAGCCGAAGGGTAAAGTCAACCCACATCCAGATAGAAAGCCCTGCAGCCCAGAAGAAAGTCAGGAAGAGTCCCAGACTGAGAATGTGATCCTTGAGTAAGTATGTATTCATTTCGAAATCTGTCCCCAAAGGTGGGGAGACTTTCAAACCTAGAGAAGGTCACTTAGTTGTGGTTCCCTATTGCATATTTACCTGTCTGGCAGAGAACCTGACTAAGTTTTTTCTCTGCCTTCTTGGTGGTTAATCCAACATTTGGCTTAGTTCCCTAGGGAACTGAAATTGCTATGGTTTAAACTTCTTTAATCCTCGTCGACAAGGATGTGACATTTTACTCTGCCAGAGCCATGTGTCGTAGCAGATAGAGGAACTGCATTTATAAAGTAGCCATTCACTGTTGTCAAGGAAGCCCTCAAATTTTTCTCCCTTGCCAATTATGGTTTGTTCACCCAGGGAGCAGGGGACGGGGTGGGTGGGAAATGTCATAATAATATCTTGATTCTTGCCATTGGATTGCCTTAGTTTTTGGTCCTGGCCAATGTGATGTAAGTGGGACATCCCATGCCATTGGTTGGTGAACCATATGATGATGTGGCAAATGATCCTCTGATCATCAGCTTGTCCCCATCTGGGGATAATTGAAATTTCCTTCATTGGAGGGTCACTGAAATTCTATGACAGTAAGATCCCCGTATCCACTGATTCACCATCCACGGAATCAGTTATCCACAGATGGTGATCAGCGGTGCAAGGGCCCACCAAAAAAAAAGTGGTAAAACCCACTCTGAAAAAAACTGGCTTGGTGTCGGACGATTTATCTAATTATTGTCCGATTGCCATTGTTCCCTTCCTGGGTAAGGTTGTCGAGAGGGTGGCCGCTGTCAGGCTCTAGTCGTACATGGAGGAAAATCGTATCCTGGATCCCTTCCAGTCTGGTTTCAGACCTCTTCACGGGACCGAGACTGCCCTGGTCACTCTGCAGGATGACCTCCTCAGGGAGGCCGACAGGGGGTGTTCCTCCCTGCTGGTTCTCCTTGATCTGTCAGTTGCCTTTGATACCGTCTGTCAAGCCCCGCACACAGAACACACAGCAAGCCAAGTTCAGTTCTTTGCCAGGAATTTTAGTTGTAATCCAGATAAAGTACAAAGTACAGTCCGAGTCAATCCAGAATAATTTACAGAGCCAAATGCCAAGTTCAAGGGAAACAGAGAAACGTTGTAGTCAGGAAGCCGGTCCAAGGTCAGGAAACAGAGAACGCCGTAGTCAGAAAGCCGGTCCAAGGTCAGGAAACAAAGTCAGGATAACACACAGGAACGTGGTGGCAAGGTAAGTGACGCGTTGCTCCCACAGAGGGTTCAGGGTAAACTTGCTAGCTTTATCCTAAAACAGGGAGCACACCCATATCTCTGGCAAGGCTCCTGCTAGAACTCAGGGCTTTCAGATCTAATTCTATGCCTATCGTTAAAGATCCTTTCCCTAGCTCTCCTGTTAGTTCTCCTTTGCAGGATCCTGCTCCTAGCCCTTATAGGAGGAGGAGATGTGCCCTCAGCTGCGTCCTCAGACTCAGCTGCCTGCTGAGTTGAACTACAAGGCTCCTCCTGCTGTTCTCCAGCATTTAACCCTTCACATTCGGGTTCCATGACAGGCAGGGTCCTGGCACCGTCGACCATGGTAACCTGTTGGTCCAGCTGGCCGAGGTGGGAATTGGGGGTCAGGCTTTGGCCTGGCTTCATTCCTTCCTTGGTGGCTGGACTCAGCGGGTTCAGCTGGGTGATGACTTGTCGGCTCCTTGGACCCTCCCGTGTGGGGTGCCCCAGGGGTCAGCAATCTCACCCATGCTGTTCAATGTTTACATGAGGCCGCTGGCGGATGTCATCAGAAGATTTGGAGTTCGCTCTCATCAGTACGCTGATGACACGCAGCTCTATCTCTCCTTTTCGTCATCTGCAGAGGAGGCAATTCGCTCCCTCGATCTGTGCCTGGAGGCGGTCCTGGAATGGACCAGAGATAACCAGCTCAAGCTGAATCCAGAGAAGACTGAGGTTCTGTTCTTTGGGGTGCCCTCATCTGGGTACAATGGCCCCCTCCCTAAACTGGGGGGTGTTTCCCTCCAGCCTACATACAGGGCTAGGAATCTGGGCGTGGTCCTGGACTCAGCCCTCTCCCTGGAAGCCCAGGTGATGGCTGCTTCCAGGGCCGCTTTTATCCATCTCTGCAGGATCACCCAGATCCACCAGTAACTTGATGAGTCCGTCCTGAGGACAGTCGTGCAGGCCCTAGTAATCTTGAGAATCGACTATTGCAATGCCCTCTACGTGGGTTTGCCCTTGACCCTGGTCCGGAGGCTCCAACGGATGCAGAATGCGGCGGCCAGGCTGGTGGTGGGTGCTCGTAGATTCGAGCACATCACCCCAGTTCTGGCTCGCCTGCATTTGCTACCCGTTGTCCTCTGGATTAGGTTCAAGGTCTTGGTTTTGACTTTCAAAGCCCTCCACGGCCTGGGACCAGAGTATCTGGCGGAGCGTATCTCTCAGAGATCAGGTGGGGCCAGACCCACGAGATTGGCACAGGCGTGCTCACTGAGGGTGGCCACACCCAGAGAGGTGCAGAAATCGTGTACGCATGGTGGCGCCTTCTCTGTGGTGGGCCCCATGCTTTGGAACCATCTCCCCAGTGAGCTGCGCCTAGCAGAGTCCCTGCCCGCCTTTAAAAAGGCCCTGAAGACCCACCTGTTCAGGGAGGCGTTTGGCGACCTTTCTATTTAGGGTTTTTTTTTTTTTTTGCCCGTTGCCATCTCTGCTTGGATTATGCCACCTTTTGTGCTCTGTTATTGTTTTGTTTGTTTTTACTACTTTTACTGTAAGCCACCCAGAGTTCCCTCCTGGGAAGATGGGTGGGATATAAGCCTAACAAATAAATAAATAAATAAATAAATAAATAAATAAATAAATAAATAAATCAGGGGCAGAGGGGGAGGCGGCTGTGCAGCTCCAGAGCTCCTGCCTGCCCACCCACCTCTAACATCCTCTGATCGTCTGCCTGCCTGCCCGCTCACCCGCTTGCTCACTCCAATGATCCTTGGTGGTGGCTCCCGCCCACCCGCTCTGAAGATCCTCAGCAGCAGAGGAGGAGCGTCCGCCCACAAGCATGGCAGCAGTGGCGGCAGTGGAGGAGTTTGCAAGTACTCTACAGTGTTTTCTTGCTATAAATGTTCAACTGGAACATACGTGATTCTGTAGGACAACACTCCACAGAGTGTGGACATATACCTACCCTATATTGGAGAGTTAAGGTGCATCAATTGATTCACACATGATTTTTTTTTAAAAAAATCATGTTGTTTAAGCATATTTAAAAAAAACTGTAGTCAAAAGTTTCTCATTCCTCATCAGATGCTTCCACAGTCAGATATCTAACCTTGTTAGAGGTGATTACAGGGAACAGGTCTCTAAAAAATAATAAAATTAAATTAAAAAATAGAAAAGAACAAAACAGAAACCAAAGACACACCAAAAAAAGCTTTGCCATGGTTTTGAAATAACACTGTATTGGACCTTTTCATATTTGATGCAGCTCTTCACAGTCTTCTTTGAGTTACATTATTGAGCTTTACACCCATAAATTGGGCTCAGTAAGCCTGCTGATGTCTATTGGTGTTGTGCCATTTTTATCATCCACAAGAGTTCCCAAATGATTACAATTTACCTTCAAGACATACGGTATTAATACACCTATAGTGTTTGATTGTAAAAACATGATAAACCTATACACACACACACACACACACACACACACACACACACACACACACAAAAGGATAGCTACAAATGGCCCTTAAATGGTGATGGAACAGAAAAAAGTTACATTGATACAAGACTTGGATATTCAAACGGAAAATCCACTTTCTTGGCTGAAACAATAAAAGTGGTCAATGGATTTTGCTTTAAAAATAGTTGTCAACAGGTTATCTAAATGTTCGGCCTTTTCTCTTTGTTAAAAAAACATGGTGGTAGCTTTATAGCTTCCACCGTTCAAGTTTACAGTCCCAAGTCTTTGGTCCAGTTTATCTTTGGAATTCCCATATGAATGTAACATTCACTTGATTCTTTAAAAATATTTTTTGTTTACCACCCTCTGCAAAGAATTTTGTCATATATCTGGAGCAGAGAGTGGATATACACTCAGTTGAATGTAAAGCTTGGGAAATTGCCCTGGAATAATGGTTGCATTTTCATTTTTTTTCTCTCCTGCTGCTTCTAAAGATACACTTTTCTTGTTCTCTGATTCCTTTCTTACCTGGTAGATACAAGTAATGGAAAAGAAGATCTTTGGACTGGGTTTATCTCCTGAGATTTAGAATATCTATATCCTCATGCTGATTCTGCAATCTTTCATGCGGAGATTAATAGACCTATATTTCATGAAAACCGCAGCTGATGAGCCTTTCTCTCCACTATCCTAAAGTAACCTTTCAAAATATGGAACTGACACAGCTCCATGATTACACACATCCACTATTTTCAATACACACAGCCATTGATGCCAGGTTGCTTTGGTGTCCTAGTCGTTTGCATTACCAGCTGGACAGTTCAATAACATATCTACTCTAAATGAATCTAGTAGGTCCCCTTAACATTATTCTTGCTTAGTTTGGTCATATCAAATGCTTTTGGTCTGTGGGACACCGGGGACTACACCATAAGGAGATGGAGGAGGAGGTCCCATCGGACAAGCAAAAGTCCTCCCAGGACTAGTTTTAGTCTATGCTTAAATTGACATTGCCTACTCAGCCATGTGTACACTTAGTCTGGAATTGTGTTTGCAAATTCATGCAACTGCAGAGCCCAGCAGTCACAAACGTATAGTTCCTGTCCAGGCAACTGTGATCAAAGCCATAAGTTAGACATCTGCTGTATGTTTTGCCTCCCCATCCTCCATCAACTGATCTTGTGATCTGTTGATTGATGCCAGTGTGTGTGTGTGTGTGTGTGTGTGTGTGTGTGTGTGTGTGTTTACAATCCTCAATGTAAAATACCTCAGTGGTTTTGCATGAAGAGGAAACCTAAAATGCGATCAAAATGGCATCAATCAACAGATCACAAGATCAAAGATCAGTTGATGGAGGATGGTGTGTGTGTGTGTGTGTGTGTGTGTGTGTGTGTGTGTGAGTGAGTGAGTGAGAGAGAGAGAGAGAGAGAGAGAGAGAGAGAGAGAGAGAAATTTAGGGATAAGCCTCCTTGTGGTTTCCATCAAAATATCAACAGAAGGATGTCAGCATACTGTATTTCATAAAATACTTTCTATTTATAACATGTAGCAAGATTCAGAGGGGATCGTGAGGCTTTTGCTCAGTGAAAAATGAGGTGGGAAAGCCTACAGAAAGTCAGAAGGCTTACACATCACTTACTAAGTGCCAACAAATCAGACACTAGTGGTACCTTAAGTACCTTAAGTACCACTTTGCTGTTCCATATGTTATAGATTTAAGTTAGACATGGGAGCCCACTTCCCTGTTTGAAGGTGTGTAACTAGGCCACATGCCCACTGTGGTGTAGTGAATGTGGTGCTGGACTGGTACATAGGAGACCTGAGTTCAAATTCCTACTTGGCTATGGAAAAGTTACCAAAGGGTGGCCACTTATAAACCTCTCCTTAACTCTCTCAGTTACCTTGAAAACCCTATTCGGATTGCCATAAACTGAAAGTGATTCTTTGAATACCAGTGTGGTACAGTGGATGGATACTGTAATGAGCTAGGACTTGAGAGAACTGGGTTCAAATCCATGTTTGGCCATGGAAACTCACTGGGGCACAGCAATAGCAAAGCCACTCCATACGTATCTCATATACCTTGAAAAACATATCTGAGTCTGTAAAACTGAGGTGAAAACATAAAAATATGTCGGTAAAACATAATAGGTAAAACAACTATGCAGCGCAAGAGAGGATGTTATGTACATAATGTGATTTGTTTGATGTTGTCCCTAGTAAAACTTTTTGTCCTTGAAATAGTACCTGGGGGGGTATGTTTCTTCACAGGCCTGGCTAAGCTTGGAATATTGTACAATTCTCAGGAATGTACTCCAGAAACATATTGTAAAGGTAGAGAATGTCCTGAAAGGAGCAACCACCATGATCACGGGATGGAGTAATTTCACTGTGAGGAAAGCTTAAAATATCTGGGGCTTTTTATCTTCTTAAGGAAAAGGTGAATAGGTGGAGACAAAACAAAAGTATATAGAATGAAGTCCTCCCTGAATAACTAGAATCTTCTTACAACCAGCTGCATAAATCATTGGATGTACAGTAATTCTCATCAGCAAATTGCTACTAGTTAAGAAGTCTGCAAAAGCATTTGGTGTCTCATGCAGGTCACTCGACTTGGTGTGCAGCAACAAATGTCTACAGTGATTTGAAAACTAGCAGGAATTCACTGCCAAGGTTTGCACCGACAGACTTATGCCACTGTATTTTTTCAGTGGGATTCCAGAATTGTTCTGTCAGATACAGGGAGCACCTGAGATTCAGGAGAAGAGTGAAAAAGGAAACACTTATTCAAAAAGCATATTGTTAAACTGTTGAATTCACTTTTGCAAGGACAAGATCACGACCCGGGGTTCAATCCCAGGTAGCCATGGTTGATTCAGTCTTCTATCCTTCTGAGGTTGGTAAAATGAGTACCCAGCTCACGGCGGGGGGGGGGGGGGGCAATGTGTAGCTTGCACAATTAAATTGAAAATCATCCAAAGAGTGCTTTAAGCATTAAGGGGTGGGTGCCCTAAGCACTTCTGATTTTGCTTGGTTTCAGAAGCTAAGCAGGGTTGGCCCTGGTTAGTACTTGGATGGGAGACTACCAGAGAATACCAGGTGCTGTAGGTGCCTGGAGTAGGAACTGGGAAACCACTCCAGTATTCCTGCCAAGAAAACTCCATGGACATGGGGTCACAGAGAGTTGGTCACGACTGTAACGATGCACCACACAGCACACATATAAGCAGAACACTTGGCTTTTAGCTTCTGATGCTTTTTTAGCTTTTAACAGCACACATTGTATTATTTTTGTTGATTATGATTATGCTGTTCCATGGCAACCTTTTCCAGAATTTTCTAGATCTACTCAGGGAAAGCTTACCATTCCTTTCTTCCGGTGGCACCCTGGGGCTTTGTAGCTTGCCCTACAAGGTACAGCTGGGAATTGAACTCCTGATGGCACATACAGAAACTATAAGAATGTCGTCCCCTTCCTGCAGAATCTCCCACATGAAGTGAGTATTCCACGCAATCCTTGTTCCAAAGCAAGCAGGAAACTCTTGTGAGCTGAATCCTGTTTCAAGATGCCTGCTCCTTTTTCCGGACTACAATTGCTGTATACAATCAAGCTTTTGCTGAGGTCAGTGACTCCATTCCCACTGACCTCGTTTAGAGCAAGGATTCCCTCTCTTGTTGTATGTTCCAGATGCCTGAACTGCTTATTGCCTACCATAAGAAGGAACTTGAGCATAATGAATGTTGCTGAGAGCAGCATGACAGTATGCAGATTTTGCCATTGTTTCCATTCCCAAAGGACAAATTAATTGAAACTGACAATAAACAATGAAAATAGGCATACCTCCATAGGCCTACTTTCACTGCTCCAAGCTTTTCGGTCCAATGGAATTGTGTCAAATAAAGCCATGCCACATCTGAGTTAACCCGTGGCTTATGTTTAGATAATGCTGTGTCCCAAAAACAAAGAGATTAAATTCAAGAGATTAAAAATGCTATGCTTAAACATGAAGAATATATGATTTTGCAGGAAGAAAAATGAGCTTGTTCAAAACAAGAGATTTTCAGCTAGAGATGCATGTTATGTTCTTTCCAATTTGCCCTTGAAATTATATTTTCACCTCCCTTCACCATAACTCAAGTCAATGTGCACTGCGCTTTCTATAGCAACCATTCCCAATTCTTTTTTTTCCATGTCCATGCACACAATATAATATATGGTCTTGCATCTACAGTCACAGAGACCTGGATGTATCAGCAGCGTATTCAGACCTTATGGCCAACTGACATGCAAGTGAACACCTTCGCCCACATACAGTATATATGGATGACTATCCAATAGGGATTCAGATCTTTGTTGGTCTCAGCCTAGCACAAAGGAACAAAGAACTGCATATCTTTTCCCCTTTGTCTGGTGCTATCAATAATACTTCTTGTACTGGCTAAATTGCATAATTTGTGTAATTTATGTAGCCTACACAACTTATATCAAGGACCAATGCTGCCATGTTGCACAAGTCTCGAAATTTGAAAGCATCTAATTTATTTATTTATTATTTATTTGGTTTTTTATACTGTCCATCTAACCAAAGGGCTATTCTGGGAGGTTTGCAACATAACAAAATAGAAATTATAAACAAAAAGTGATAACAAATAAAGTGCACATTAATCAACTTTAAATTAAACATAGAACCACAAAAATAAAATACCTATAGGCAATTTTAGTATTAACAAAGTAAGATTATGCTGTGAAATTAAAATGAAACCAAATTATACACAACAAGAGGCAGAGAAAAGATTTTCGGGAGTTAGAAGGATAAAGATTAAGATTCCGGGAAAGCTATCCTCAAGAGCCAAGTTTTTAACTGGATTTTAAAGATTTTGAGTGTGGGGCCAAGCATATATCTGGGCTGGGAAAGTTTATTCCACAGATGAGGAGCACCTACCAAGAAGGCCTGTTTTCTTGTTGATGTTTCTCAGGCCTCCCTCAGCATCCCCAAATGCCAAGAAGGGCCAATCTTTTCTTATAAGAGCTTCATACTTAAAGTCATTTTAAAAGAGTCATAATATTGGCACTCTCAAATACCCCACTTAGATGAACGAGTGGTCTGGGCAGTTCTATTTGAAAGTAACTGTTCTGACATATATGTCAGAACAGGCTGTTCAAATCTTTTTTTTTTTAAGTCTCTGTTCTTCCCCTATTCTGGGCAAGGCCTTGTTGCTTTTGAAAGGGAAACCATTAAACTCAGAGACATTTTGTGCAAGTTATAGAAAACTTGACTGAAAAAAAGGGTCTCCTCTTTTTCTCTCTTGTTGGAAGCAAGAAATCTTCTATCAATCTCATAAGAAAAGAAGTCCAGTTGCCATGACACAGATTCCAGATAGCATCACCTGGACGACTGAGAATCTTCATAGACATAACAAGTGCCTCAAAATTTATTATTACACCACTGGCTGCATTCCAGAGTAGCCCTAGGTCTAGATGGGTGGTATAAAAGTCAAATAATTAAATAAATAAATAAATAAATAAATAAATAAATAAATAAATAAATAAATAAATTCCAGCAAAATTGCCAGCTCCTGTTTTAGGGAGGTGAGGGAGCATGTCCAAAATCATAACAACCCTAGTCACTGTGTAGTTCTGACCTGCCACTGCAATCTTGAGACTAATTGGCAGTATTTTCCACTCCCAGGTAAGGAAACAGTAGGGGTCCTTGGCCCTTGAAAGTCAAAACAGCTGGTTCAAAAAGAGCAATCCACTGCACCAAAACTGATGGAGTCTCTCCTCTCACAGCAAAGTTCTGTGACAGCAAAGTTCTTTGCTCCTCTCACAGCAAAGTTCAGCCAAGAGGGCCATTCCCTGAGGGAACCTGGGAGTTGTAGTCCAAAAACCACTTCTAAACTCTGAGCTTGGTTCAGAAATCCTCCAAAACCAAAGAAAAATTTGATGCCAATTGAAAACTGAGCCTGTGACAATGTTTGCATACAAGAATGGAAAACCTCATAGAAGGGAAATAGGAATTAGGCAAGAGGGCATTGATCAGCAACCTAAACCAATAAATAAGACTTTATTGTTGAAAAAACAAGTAGTTCCTTCAATTCTCTGGGAGGGCGTAGCCCATCTTTAGCCTCACAGGTTTCCTGGTGATAAAATTACTCTTGATGGAACAAAAAATAAGGTCTCAGGATAAATTGACAATAATATTGTCAATGAAGGAAAAAGAAAACCCCTGGAGAAGAGAAAATAATTTCTGTGATGAGGAAGCATTCTGGTTGATGATAATCAAAATTATACAGAAAAAATTTCTTGGGTTTTTCAAAAGAAGGTATTAATAATCAAATTTAAAAACAAAAAAATAATCTCTACTCAACCTCATTACAGAATGTGCCTAAATCTGAACCAACCTACAGAGAGAGAGAGAGAGAGAGAGAGAGAGAGAGAGAGAGAGAGAGAGAGAGAGAGAGAGACAAAGGGGATCTTTTCTTATAAGAGTTTCATACTTAAAGGTCATCTTAAAATAGTCTTGACAAATAAATCAAAGTGCAATGATTGCTCTGTTATCTTCAAGTGCATTTTCCACACAGATTGCACCAGATGTTTGGTTAATCAAAATGGATTTATCACCTCTGCACAGGAAAAGAAACCACTGTGTAACACAGGACTTGCTGAGTCACAGGACTGCTGTCTTTTAAGCAATATGGGCCAGATGCAGACACTGTTACATGCAACATACTGTTGTGTACAGTAGTTAGAAAACTAGTGTCATGTAAAAATCATCGTATCCAGGTGGGTCCAGGTTCCTACGCAGGTGTAAAATGTTCTGTGACTATGTGTCAACTAGAGGTGGGCACGAAACAGAAAACCGATGGTTTGGTTCATTCTGTTCCAGCCCCCCCCCAGTTCATTTCATTTTATTTTGTATGAATTTTTCAAACAAAAATTCGTATGAACGAACCAAAATGAACTGATTCAGCTTGTCTGGCTGGTGGGGGTGGCAGCGATCCCAGCAGTGGCAGCGGTGATACCGGCAGCGGCGGGGGTGGTGGTGGGACTAAGCCAGCCTGCCAGTCACTTCGCCACTCCAACTGGCCAGTGAGGTTCCAGCTGCAGCAATCCTGGAGGTTGTGGGGGCCCAGAAGGCCCTGGCTATGGTAGACCTCCCCACCACTGCCTCTGGAGCCCTGGCAGTAGCCACACCGGGTGGCGGGAGACCTCACCACTGCCTCTGGAACCCCAGTAGTGTCTGTGCTAGGCAGCAGCAGACCTCGCCACCGCTGCCTCTGGAGCCCCAGCAGAGGCTGTGCTGCTGCCTCTGGATTCCCAGCAGTGGTTGCACTGGGTGACGGTGGACCTCTACCTTCAGAGCCTTGGCAGTGGCCATGCCAGGTGGTGGGAGGCCTCCGAAGCCCCTTCTGTGGAGGCTTGTCACCTGCACTGGCCGCTCTGGGATTCGGGCGGCTGGCGCGAGGCCTCCAAAGCCTCCTCCTCTGGGGCTAGTCAGCTGCAGGAGTAGTGCTGGGTGGCCAGGAGGCCTCCCTGACCCAAACGTCAGGTAAGAGACGCTGGTAAGTTGGGAGGAAATGAAAAACAAATGGAACAAAATGGAAATTTCCACTTTGTTTCATTTCATTTTTCTTTGAGTGGGCTATTCATTATTGTTTCGTTATGTAACAAAATGAATAATGAACAACAAAATGACTTGTTATTCATTTTGTGTCCATCTCTAGTGTCAAATACTTTATCTTGGTCTCAACCACTTTAAAAAGCTGTTGTTTGAGGTGTAACTCCTAGAATTCTCTAGGGAGCATAGCTGCACACCTCTTCCTGTTGAGAAGAGAAAAGTTGAGCAGAGAGAGCCTAGTATCCTTTTTGTTATGTTTGAACGAAAGACATAAATGTAAGCCATAATTATATGTATCAATGGTATACTATAAACCCCCTGAAATCAATGGCACCTAGATTAATCTGCTCTAACTGCTCATCCAGTTCGACCCAGACTAACCCTTATATGTGTGACATTTGCCACAGGCAAACAATCAGAAACCATTTCCCCTCTAGGTAGTGCCTAGTGACTCTAGCTCATATGAAGAAAGAAGACTCTATTTAATCATCTCTTTATTATGAAAGTGTTCTCTTGAGCAAGAGCATATATTTCAGAAGGATTAATGCTGGCAGTCATCTGTTTCAAAGAGCAGCTGATAGAAGGAAGCATCATCTATCTTCTCGCAAAATTCACAATTAACAAACCACAAACATCTGGGAAAATATTGTTCAAGAAAGTCACCGTGACATGTACCAGATGTGTCATAATGTCTGCTACACTGCAATGTGCATATGGGTCTGATTTAAATATTGTTACATATTAGTAATTGTTATACATAGCCATGTTCTTCCAACTGGGGTACGTTTTTACACTGCAGCAGACTCCAAATTTTTAAGTATGTGAAAGGAAGCATATTTGTGTATATTAAATGATGAAGCAAGTTTCAGATATTTGCGGGGTGGATCCAAATGGCTGACAATCTGTGCCATCCCTATGGTTATCCCATCATGGTGTGGAACGGGAGGCTGTTAAGTGTTTCCCTATGAAATGATTCTACCTCATTCTTAGCTCATGGGAGAATCTGATCATCAGAAATGCTTGTCACCATGATGGTCAAATAGTGGGTTCTTCCCATGTCATAGGGTGATATAGATTCTGGAACAATTCAGTCATGCCATAAGAGGCTACCTCATGAAAAATGAAGTCGTATGGACCTGGAAGCCAGTGAGGTACATAGGGTACTTCCAGACAAGGCTTTCATACTCCTTCCCTCACAAAAATCACATGGCAAGGCCAAGTGCTGTCATCAATTTGCAAATGCTCCCTTGTTTTCTTCCTGCTCCTTCAATCTTCTTTCTTACCCCCACCCTCACCAAAAAGTAAAGCAGAGAAAACTGGGAAAGAGCAGGCATGTTGGCAAGTCTTTGGGTCTGAATCCCAAGTCCAAGTCCAAGTCATTGGTACCAAGTACCAAGTCGAACTCAGAGTCTTTGATATCAAATCCTGATGCTCAAGTCTGAGTCTCTATTAAATAAGCTTTTCTCCCCCCCAGAACAAAGGGAGGGGTGGATGGGTTCCAAGTTGCAAGCTGAGTCCATGTCATTACAGGGGGAGAAATCCAAGTCAAAGTCTGAGTTGAGTCACTGGTGCCACTTAACAGCAATGACCTTATGAACAATGTGCAAAGGAGAGCGACTAAAATGATTACTGGCCTGGGGCACCTCCCTTATGAGGAAAGGCTAAAACATTTGGGGCTCTTTAGTCTGGAAAAAAGGTGCCTGAGGAGGGATATGACTGAGATGTACAAAATAATGCAGGGCATGAGTAAAGTGGATAGAGGGACACTCTTCTCCCCCTCTCTCTCTCACACACACACACAAAACAGAACTAGGGGGCATCCACTCAAATTGAGGGTTGGGAGGGTGAGAACAGACAAACAAACAATTTACCCAGCGCGTTGTTAGTCTATGGAACTCCCTGCCACAGGAGGTGATGATGACATCTGGCCTGGATGCCTTCAAAAGGGGATTGGACAGATTCCTGGAGGAAAAGTCCATCACAGGTTACAGACCATGATGGAGATGTGTAATCTCCAGTCTTAAAACTGGTGTACTTTAAGGACCAGATGCAGGGGAGTGGTATCAGGAAACAGATATCTAGTCTCCTGCACTCCCAGACGTATATGGTGGGACCACTGTGAGATACAGGAAGCTGGATCAGATGGACCTTAGCCTGATCCAGCATGGCTATTCTTATGATCTTATGTTCTTAACTTTGCCCATCCTGGTCTATGAGAGATTTCCCAGTTTTCAGAATATGATAGACAATGAGACTGCTGTGGGCCATAGGGATGTGCTTTATATCTCCATGTACTGGTGTCATCATATTAAATCTGTGTTGAATGGAGGAATTATCATTACTGTGAACTTCTGATACAAAGGTTCCCCAGCTCCCAAAAGGATTAAACTAATTATGGATGAGTATTTGTTCAAGGTGTTTTTCTAGCCAATACATTAATTAAGCTTACTTCTTTTCATGTGCAATCTGAACATAGCAGGCTGCCTCAGGAACTTTCTAAGGGTGCTTCCAGGTGCTTTTCTAGTAGTATGAACAAAATAGCGCAGTGCAAACTTCATGGGACAGAAAGTTCTTGAGAAGAATATTTCATGCCTTCAAACCATCAGATCTCAAAGTATGTTTCCAGAAACTCATAATGAATGTCTGTCTGTGTTTTAAACGTTGTGCAGTTTTTGCTCGCTGTTACTGAGGAGAGTGATTCGGTGTGCCCAACTTTTGCAAACCGCTCTACACAGAAAGCAATCTCAAACAGGATAATACTAACAAATCTTCATGCTAGGCAAAGATGGTGAAAGAGGCAGACATCAGCAACGTAGAAAAATTATAGTATGGTATTGATGACAAAGGGGAAACAATATGGCCAACTCTTGTTGGCATTTTGCTAATGGAATTTCCATCATAAATATTGCAGAAATAAATTAGCAATATATTGCCTGCAGCTGCAGGCATTATTCAGCCTTCTAAGAGTTCTCCTTTAGAATGAATACAAGGAGAGCTCTGCTTTGTATCCTCTCTTGTAGTACCACTCTATTCTGCTCTGGTCAGACCCCACCTGGAGTACTGTGTCCAGTTCTGTGCGCCTCAGTTTAAAAAGGATGTTGACAACTAGACAGTGGCATGACAAGAAAAAGTAACATTTCAAGTTTTCATTTGTCGGATCGGGTCCGTTTCGGGTCGTTTCCGTTTGTTGCGAAATTTTTCAAAAAGTTGTCGTTTCCGTTTGTCGTTTGTCATTTGTCGTTTCCACTGCGATTTAGCGCGATTTGACTTCCCAGAGCATAGGGGCGTCCCACAATCAGGGCCGGCGCTAGGTGGTTTTGCGCCCTAGGCGGCGGGTGGGGCGGGGGCGAGCGGGTGGGCAGCGGCTGCGGGTGGGTGAGTGGGTGGGCGGCGGCATGGGCCGCAGGCGGGTGGCGGCACGGGCGGGCGGGCGAGTGGGCAGTTAGGATATCACTTAGGATAGAGGTTCTGTTCTTGGCTTGCACCCCAAATGTATGTGTGTGTGCAAGCAAATTGAAGTTGGGAAAATAGAAAATAAATGGTAGTATATAATATATTTTTAAAATAAATCCACACCTCCCACTCCCAGTCAAACCTCCCCCGTTATCCAATATCAGAAAAAAATCCTCACAAACTGCCAGAGAAGAAATAAAGAATAAACTGCTATTCCCTTCAGCAGACAAAGCTGCAGGGAATCAAAGAAATTATTTTCTAAATTCAATTCCCTCCCTGCCTGCCTAACTTAAATCCTAAAGCCTCCAGCCTCCCTCCTCAATCTCGATCGGATCACACCAGCACCAGCAGCCAGCCCTCCTCCCTCAACCACATCCATACACCCGACTGCGATTTCTGGAAGGTGCCTCGGCTTTTTATGCCCTCCGAGACATCCAGAAGTGTCAGTCAAAAACCTGGCGATGCCATTGGTGGAATGGTTCAAAAACTTTGCATGGTCCCATCCCATGCCCAGCCCAAATGGGCAGGTCTAAAAAAATAAAAAATAAGATAAGATAAAATAAAATAAAATAAAATCAATACAACATTTTTAATTGCTATAAAAAAACCACTGCTGCTACTATTAAAATTCAGGCATTTAAAATAAATAAATTTTACATGTTTCTGTGGTGATTTGGTGTGTTTTTTGACCACGATTTCAAAAGAAAAATTGTGGTTGCCATTTTGGATCCCCCCCACCGCATGGCATGGCAAGACGACGAGGATGAACCCCCCCCCCGCCTGGTGCAAGCAGCCCAGGACAGGAGAAGGGGGGGGAAAGGCCGGGGACCCCCCAGAAACCACCCCTCTGGTAGGTGGCAAAGACTCAGGCAGGCATATTTTCGCCTGCTTTTTTGGCCGGGAGTCAGGGTTTTTAAAAAAAAACTTTTTAAAACTTTTCTGTGCTTCGCATTGCGCGATCTCCGCGATGCCACAAACGGAAACGAAAAACCTGACCAAATTTTTCTTTTTTCAGTTCGAGTTCGAGTTCTGACGGCTTAATTATCGTTACCGTTTCCGTTACGTAATGGAAACGATAACCGAAAACGGAAACAACAATTTCGCCGAGTCGTGCCCATGTCTATTGACAACCTCGAGCAGGTGCAGAGGAGGGTGACCTGGGACAGCAATCCCACCCTAACTCCCACCGCAGACCGCAAGGGGGTGGGGGCTGCCAAACTTTTTATGCCCTCTGTGGCTGCCACACCTACCCAGTCTGCAACCTGGGCATGCTATTGGTTGAAATTGTCTAAGAATTTACATGATCCCATCACATGGCTTGCATCCATCTTGTGGCTGGAATCCATTTTGTGTCATCCTAAAAGGGAAAAGAAAGAATACATCGCGATGGGAGAAAGACAAAAACAAACTTTTTAAGGATCCCAACCCCCTGGTAGGTAATAATTTCAAATAATTTCACTGCATTTTTATGGATGTCCAGGGCGTTTTAATACCAAAGAAATCAATATTAGGCATCTGGGAGCTATTTTGGGTTGATGTCCCCTAACTCCCCTTAAAGGAAAAAAACTACAGCGATCTGAGAAAAGACAAATGCACATTTTAAGGACCCCAACCCCCCTGGTAGGTATTATCAGGCAGAATAAATAATTATCGCTGGGTTTTTATGGATATTCAGGACATTTTTTAACATTTAAAAACAGCTCATTTCATTGCATGTCACCATTAATAAAAATGAAACGTAACAAACTTAATTTTTGTGGTTCTATTTGGTTTGTTCCAATTTCATCACAATTTTCATTATTCGTTTCGTTATGTAACGGAATGATTTTTTTTCCTTTCATGCCCATCTCTAATCATAACTAATACTCATTGAAAGTTTTTTTCCCCTTGAAATTCCTTAACTGGTAGTAGGGGCACCTGGCAGTTCAGATCGAAATGAATAATCTAGGAGAGGTGCACAAAGAATTTATTAATTTGATTATCTAAAACATTTTACCCCACCTTGCTCTTTTGAAAAAGGACCCAAATCAACTTATATGATCAGATATATTAAATTATTCAAATATTTTAAAAGAATTAAACATTATATTCAAAAATGTTAGGTGAAAACATTGCTAAAAAGGATTTTAAAAGCAACAAAAGTACAAAATCATCTCATTTTAAAACCTCGCTAAGACAGCCAGTCACTAAAGGGAAGCCTGCCTGATAAGAAAGGTCTTTGCTTGCGTGCAGAAAGATCGCGAAGATAGAGCCACCTGGTCTCCTATGGGAGGGAGTTAAGAGTCCCAACCAAACATTCCTGTGACAGTGATGGAACTGAGGAAAGGTCTCTTCTATGGACCTTAACACCTGGGCAGGGTCATGAAGGGTCAAAAATAATGAAAGATTTCTTTAAAGCTCTCTCTCAGCTTTCAGTCAAAATATATTTACAGTATTTGTAGAAACTGTGGCCCAAGCTCTATTTTATAGCCTATAGGGCATGCCAACTTTTTGTAAACTGTCCAATATGTGTGCATATTAATCTATGGAATATATTATGTCAATATGCATCTAATAGAATGCTTATGTAGCCTGATATAAATCTACTTCAAAGCCCTATTTAATAAACAGTTCTGATCTCTGTGCCTTGATTAAACATGTTACCAATACTTTTCCTGAGGTGGGAACACCATGTATTAGATGCTTATGTCTAAGGGCTGAAATATTTATACAACTGGTTTGTCTGAAACAACCCACCAACAATGGCCCTCAAACCCCAACATTTAGGAAATGTCTAGCTCTGGAGATCCTTATCAAGTGTTCTGCTTATAAGGACATAGATAGTGCAATTTCACTGTTCATGGTGGACCGCCATCTGAAGTGGCCATGTCCCATTTTCCAAGCTCTTCTCTAAACTGATAAATTAATCCAACAGGACAGGACATTCATCAGGAGAGGACATCTGTGAACTCTTTCTAAAAAGGATGTTGAAGAAATTCTCAATATAACAAATTGGCAATTCCTGCTGATCTTCTTTCTGGATCATGCAGTCTTCCTACAAGGAACACTTGACTGAACCACATCTTAGCTAGTAGGTGGGTGGATTCATTTCATGATGGTTTAGAGATAGATAGATAGATAGATAGATAGATAGATAGATAGATAGATAGATAGATAGATAGATAGATAGATAGATAGATAGATAGATAGATCTTTATTGTCATTGCTCTATACCAGTGATGGTGAACCTTTTAGAGACTGAGTGCCCAAACTGTGATTCAAAACCCACTAATTTTTCGCAAAGTGCCAATATAAAAATTTAACCTGAATACAGGTGGCTGTGAAGAGGTGATGTCGTGTGCCCACAGAAAGGGCTCAGAGAGTGCCACTTTTGGCACCCGTGCCATAGGTTCACCAACACTGCCCTATACTGAACAACAAAATTTAAAGAATCTACATCAGCTCAAAAAACATCCATACAAAAAGTATACCACAACATACCCCACCCCACATTTTGTTGGAATATGGCAAGATCTCTATTCAGACATTAAAGGTTCATTCCAAATGAACCTCATTTGGAACTGTAAACCTGTGAGTCCTAACTCTTTAATTGGCATGGCTTCTACAAAAGGAATCCTTTCACCTTGCTCAGCAGCGTACTGTTTTTAGCATTTAGCTCTTGCTAGCTGCTGTAGCCGTTGCTGATCTCACCCTCTCTTTAGATAAAGTTTATTTTTATATACTTCACTTTCATCTCAGAGTCTTCAGTCTACAGTTTTTAAAACCCAACACATTTGACCCATTTAACCAAATACAGAAGCTCCCTCAGAACCTGCATGTCCCTGCATTCAAATCCATAACCACTTTTGGATAAAAACTATTTCTCAAGGGGCTGGTCTTGGTCTTTATAACCCTATACTTCCTTCTAGAAGGCAGAAGCTGAAAAATGTCATTTCAAGGGTGTGTGGGATCCCACACAATCTCTATGGCTTTCTTATAACACCTGGAGGCATACAATTGATCTAAAATGACCCAATTGACCCAATTATCGTCTCTGTCTGCAGTCATAATGACTGGGGACAGCATTACTCTTTCCCTGGCTGTACAACTCCCAAACCACACACACAGACCATAGGTTAACACTCTCTCTATGGTGCAGTAATAGAATGCCTGCAGCAGATCTTTTGAAAGATTATTCCTCCTGAGAATTCTCAAGAAGTACAATCTCTGCTGTGCTCTCTTCATCAAATCTTTGGTGTTTGCTCCCCATGTCAGGTCCTCTCTCAGCTCAGTTCCCAAAGAACAAAACACCGAAACCTGTTCCACACAGTTTCCTTCAATAATAAGTGGATGAATGTTCAATTTGCATTTCATGAAATCCACAATGATCTCCGTTTTTTTTTAAATTGAGGATTAAATTATTTTCTCTACACCACTCCATTAGCATCTCCACATCCTTCCTATAGGCTGACTCTCCCTCTGGAGAAGTAATCAGACCAACCACAGTTGTATCGTCTTCAAAATTAATGATCTTATTACTGGGGTACAGATCACACACACACACACACACACACAGAGAGAGAGAGAGAGAGAGAGAGAGAGAGAGTAATAGATGCATCAAAAACAATCTGAATTGTGGGAAATTCTTAACAGCACATCAGTTGTATCACTGTTTATTTCCAACAACCAGTCATATACTGAAGTGCCCTTTCTTCTTTTGCAATATCAAAGAACCATTCGGCAAGTCCAGAAGAATGAATGAATCACGAACAGTGAACGAAACACCAATAACACAGAAGGGTAACAGCATTCCAAAACAAGAAACAAAGAAAGAGAGAAAACTATGTGGTCCTGACACAGTACAAATCCAGAAAAGGTGATACCTTTATTGGACCTCTTTTTTAAAACCTCAAGCAAACAGCAAGCTTTCCTGATCCAACTCCACTCCCACACATTGCAGAAAAAAATTATAAATGAGAATCCCAAAATTTTGCGACAGAAATTTGCCATGGAAGCTTCTTAAGGCGTGTTCAAATACAGGCTGCAAAAAGCCTTTGCGGGGAGATGGTGGTTTCCAACCTCACCCCTACTAGCTTTTTGCTGGAAGTTTCCCTCAAACTCTTCAAACAAAGAGCCACCGAAGAACACTTTTGAGGAAATATTCCCAAAGAGGAGAAATATAGAAAGGATTCTTCTGACCAGAACAAGGATTTCTGCTTAGGACTCCGAGGGACAGGCATATCCTCATGCATAGCCATCCTTCATTCTATCTTCATTTAGCTGTGCTTTGTGTAAATAAACAGATGAAAATCTTTAAATGTATAGGTAATTAGCTAGGAGAGCAAGTGGTGGTTCTGAATGGAAAAAATTAATAATCTGAAGCATTTGCTTTGAGAAGAACACAGATTTGACACACACACACGAGACAAAAGAAAATCTAATCAGTGAGGAAGAGAGAGGCAGACTGAATAGTGGAAGTACATCAGCACTGAAATCAGTTCATGAGTTCAATATTTTCAGGCTTTACTGTGTTTTGAAATCAAAAGCTTATTGAGATTCCTGTGTTAATCAGATTTGTAAAGACTTTACAATCGCAAGCCTCCCATTGACCAAAGCAATTTAATCTGCAGGGATCTGAGTAGTCAGAAAAGTTCTTCATTCTAATGTTCATTTTAGCCGAGTCCAGTTTTAAGAATTAAGACTCAAGAAACGCTTGTCCTGGATTACAGAGTCACCTGCTCTAGATTAAAGAGATGACAAAGCATTTCCAAACAGAAGTCACATTACAGGGTTTTCAGCTTCCATTCACAGCTGTTCTGCTCAGAGCTGGAAAATGTGAGTATTTATCAGAAAAGTATATCTGCACCTCCAGGCACAGAATCATAAAAGAGAACTGATCCAAGTCACAGAAACCAACCACTTTTGAAAACCTGAGATGATGCGGAAGTGAAAATGCAGCAAGTGGCAGGGATATTTTCCCCATGCTACACTGTTGTGTGTTAGTGTGATTTACACAGAGCTTAAAGTGTTACTTCTAAAACGTAACCAGCTGGAGGCTTCAAGCCAACATGGCAACCTCACTACGTCACAACTGTAACACAACCTCCTTTTCTTCCCCTCCCAGCTGCAGTTGTTGGAGCTGCCAGAAGATGCCCAATCTTCTGGAGCAGGTTGATTAGTAAGAGGAACTCCAGTTGAAAGGAAGATGGTTCCATCTTACTTCTGCTGCCCCACAAGTATTATCCTGCCCAGAATCCCAAGGTCTCCAAAAGGAGGTGGTTACCATGACACTTGTCTCTCATCTACATGGCCTCAGCAACTACAACAGAGCATAAAGCAGCAGCATGGACCTTTAAATGACACAGCATTGCATTACATGAGAGTGAACTAGGACGGTTACTTCATGTCCATTCTCTTTCCGGGAGGAAGTTTGTTGCGTGTTGACGTTGGTCGCAGTCATGTGGTCTTCTCCCGCTTCTGTCCCTGTTCCTGTATACCCACGGCGTGATTGATTATACTGGGATGACTGTTACCGCATGTCCTCATTCTGTGATGAGATGTCTTCGTTCTCTTTTTTTTTTCTTTTTTTGGTCTGACCTTCTGTTTTTTCGATGTTTTGATTCCCCGAAGCCTTGCCTTCAATGCGTTACAGAGCAAACTTCAAGGCATTTGATTTTAAAATCTCAGCACTGCGTTGCTAACTCCATAGGGAATTTACTGGCGAATGTCACTTCACACTCCTGCCACTAGATGGCAGCGGGCTAAAATCGACACGCGTTCTGTGACGAGGCTTACTTCACAGGCTCTCATCTTGGAATGAGAAGCGAGACGAGAAGATTCCCAAGGCCAGGGAGGGGAATCGCTCATCCCGCTTAAATCGCAGTTCAAGGGGCGTGGTCAGGACAAACTCCCGTCATCATGCAATGGACGTGCAGTAAGATTACTTTGTACCGGTACCAAGCGGGACCGTGAAGTAACGGCCTATGTGAGATGACATACATCCTCCACTATTTCATGAGATTACATCCCTGTAACTATAAATGTCAGTTGAAAATTAGACCGAAAAAATAGTTAATTGATCCTTCCTTACATTATCATCACATTTCAATGTAACTATATTTTAGATATAGGAGAAAGGACTTAATTACAAAAAAAAAAAACCCTACAAATAGGGCCTTCTCCGCTATTGCCCCTTGCCTGTGGAATAACCTTCCACCAGACTGGCCCCCTCCTTGGCTTCCTTTAAACAACTATTAAAATCCTGGTTATTTAAGTAGGCATTCCCTCAAATATAATGTAATTTCAGTGTTCCCCATTAAAACATGATTTTAACTTATTTGTCCGTCTATAATAACACTTATCCACTTTTCATGTCACTTTGCTATTTTTATTTTTTTTTTTTTTTATTATATTAATGTATTTAAGGTTTATTTTGTGTGAATTATTTAGTTTATTTGCAGCGTTTGATTACCTTAATTTGTTGTAAACCGGCCAGAGTGACCTTGCGGTCAGATGGGTGGTATAGAAATCCAATAAATAAATAAATATTAAATATTCATTGGCACTCTTACCAACCAACCACTGTCTCAGTGTTTTTTTATACCATCCATAAGTATTTGCAGTGCAATATCTCTTTCTTATCTCTGAGGATAGTTTTGCCCATAAAAGCTCACATTGAAATATAACCATTTGTCTTGAAGACGCTACCAAGTTTTACGTCATTTTTATTTGCTCTTTAATTTATTTGTTTTTGCCTCTAATACTAGCAGGCAATATACTTTAAAATATGGCTAGCATAAGCCTGGTTGGGGGTAGTCTCATGATGTCTCAAAAGGTTTAAAGCCAAACGCATCAAACTACACAAACAGGTCCAAGCATGCGAAATATCAAATATTCCTTGAATCAAATCTGTGGTTTCTTGAGTATATTAGAAAAGAAAATTCCTCTGTAATAACCTCAAGGCATGGAAAATCCACCATAACTTCAGCTATATGATCTCAGCTGCTTGTTGCTCTTTGTTAAAAACGTGCTTTAATTTCATGTCTCAATTGCTTTCTCTGCTTTTATCTGGACCTGAGTGCGCCATTGTTCCTTTCTATAAAGATGCTAAATAACAGGACCAAATGTTTTCCTTCCTTGAGATATTACTTAATAGTTAGCAATCTATTTCGTAAGCTAAGGTCCCTTCTCAGGTAAAGAATTTTCTCCCCGTCGGCCAGCCCAGAAGAATGCTGTCAGCAGTAATTGGACTTAGATTAAAAATTACACCATGAATTAATTTGAATGGTGTTGCCAAGTGTCAGCAGGCAGTGAAATCACAGTATATGAAAAGTATGACTGTAAATAGAGTCTTGTGTTCCGTGCTGGTGGCAGTTTGCGATGGAATTGGATCTCAAAAAGCTTACAGCCATCTAGCATTAAGATGCAAAATCAGCTGACACCAATGGGGCAAAATCCATGGATTTAACTGGATTTCAGCTGCTTTTCTATTCATGGAAGTCGAGATGGGCATGAACTGCACGTCACAGGTTTGTCCTGGTTCAGTGAGGCAACTGGCCAAGTGTTCCATGGGGGCTACATGCTCCCATCCTCTGGCTCCTCTTTGTGCTCACTCACTCACCAGCTAGAGTCAGCTTCCCTCCCCCACGCTTCCTTTGCATGCTCACCCACTCACCAGCTGCAGTGTGTCCCCCCGCCCCCAGTCCTCTGCCTTATCCACCCAGATAAGGATGTGGGACAGAAGTGCTATATTACACAGAGAAGGCAGAGTAGGGGAGTGCGCTGGAGTCAGTAAGTGGGTGAGTGGGCAGAGGAGGGAACGGGCAGAAGTGTGTGACACCCTCAGAACATCTGTGCAGATGCTCTGACAAACCAGACCAAACCACCCAAGTGCCCATTTCTTTATCGAAGGGGCTCAACCATCTTCCCTTTGCAGTTTCAACACTCATACAACATGCTTCCACAAATACAATAGCCCCTACCTAGAGACCAAACAGAAATGGACAAAGTAACAGTTAACTGTGATTAAAGCATTCCCTCTCTTTTTTCTGTTTTCTTTGTTTTGTTACACAACAGTTTCACACATAATTATGCCAAGTGTCTATTTTTTTTCTGTAGTGCATTAATTGTTCCTCACAATCTTCTATAGGATTCTTAATAGTTACCTAATTCTACCACAAGGAATGCCCCAGAAAGATTTATCATAAAATCCAAATAAATATTTTATTTGGGGCATTGAGCCAGTAAGTAGCAGACTCTCTGGCTACAGTTGTATGTGACAATAAACTATGAATTCTGGCTCATTGAACCAGAGTGAGAGCAAGAAATATGTCTGCTTACTCCCACTGTACCCTTCTCTTCATACAAAACAGGTCAGCAAACCAGGCAAGAATAGCTTTATTACACCATTAGTGTTATGTTTGGCAGGATTTATTTATTATTTCATTAAAGCCACTGCCATCCTCATCTCAGTGGGGATAGAGAAACGGTAACAGATGACAAAGAAAATGTAGAAGTGCTCAGTTCTTTGATAGCCCTGAATAGTGCCAAACATAGCAAGCTTCAACAGGAGCGGGAAGGCTCTTTTGATGTGAAGCAAACACTGAGTGCTGCTAACTACATAATTGGCTGGTCTGAAGGTAGACTTTAAAAAGTTTATCATGCCAATACAGTGGTCCCCCCCAACTTTCGCGGTTCATATACTGTGGTCCCACTACATCACAGGACCGCAGTATATTAAAAAAGGCCCCCTGGCGTAAGGGGCAAAGGCCTGCTTCAGGCCTCCCATATCTACCCCAGGACTGGAGCTGCCCCAAACAGGCCTGCGAGGGCCTTTCCAGGCCTTCTGGATGCCCCAAATGGCCTCCAGAAGGCCTGGGAAGGCCCTCACAGGCCTGTTTGAGGCAGTAACAGGAGCCCCCAGTTAGGACCCCCAGGCCTGACCCAACCTGCATCCGCATATGGCGGATTTTCAATTATCACGGGTCGGGGTGGGTCCGTAACCCCTGCAATAGGTGGGGGGTCACTGTAGTTTAAAACCATAGTTGACCAGAAATGAAGTAATCCATGCATGCCTTACTTGAAAGTAAGAGACTAACGTAACAGAAGGGGTGTGGAAAGTGGTGATCCTTGTTATGGAATCATTCTGATTTGTGAATTAAGATATATTTTGCAAAATTACTGCTTCTGGTCTGTTCTCATGCTATTTTTCTAGAGAAATGTTTTGAGAAATGTCATAGATTGGTACCTCGCAAGACGAATGCCCCGTAAAATGAAAAACTCATAAGACAGATGAAATTTCTGGGAATAGGCATGCTTCACAAGATGAACATTTCCTGTGGGATGCCTTGCAAGACGAAAATCTGTTCCACATTTTGAAGGAAGTTACCCAGGATGCATTGTGCCCCTGTAGTTTGTAGTGGGGTGGGAGGAGTTTTTCATCAAGTTTTGGAGCCATTCTGGACATTTGCTTTGCAGCAATTTTTGGACTTTTAGAACTTGGAAAGGTAGGGAGCTGAGGTTTCCTTGCTTTCTTTTGTGTTTTTGCATTGTTTTTGCATTTCACATTTGGCGGGAATGACCAGGGGTTTGTCTTGGAGCTTTTCTTCAGCTGCCACAATGGATCCCATTCCCCAACTAAACCAGCACACTGGATGATCAACAGAGGCCACTGGACTTTTTCATCTGAGAAATGCCTGAAAATGTTACAAATAAATTGGGAAACAATTGGAGTTCGTTTGATCATCAAACATACAAACATTTGCCTAGAGCTAGAAAACACACTGGAAAAACTTATTTTAATTTTATTTTATTCAAGATCCACTTCTCTGGCATTGCAGTTGTAATGCCAATGCAGTCAAAAAAGCCCCATTGTCTCTGACTACCCCAGCCAAAGGGTTTTGAGTGTTGCTTCTGAGTTTTTAAGATTTGCAATCTTTGTATTTCAGCGGCATGTGAGGTAGAACCAATTTTTCTCTATTTTATTGATCCATGAAATAGAATTAAAGAGATTAAGCAAAATGCCAAAAACGGAGCGGTATGCAAGAAAAAAAATATCCCTTATGATTTGGTCTCCCTTATTGCCTTATAATCATAATACCATGCCTTCTTTTTGCCAGCATCACTTTGAATTTCTATATAATTTATAGCAACCAAGGAAGATTTGACTTTCCTGGACTTGACAATGCAGAAATGTTCATGAAAGTGAAGAAAGGGTCATAAATCATGAGAGCTGATTTGAGAGTTTGGATCAAAGGCTCTGTTTTAAAAATTGTTCATGCGAGCAAAAAAAAAAAAGTTCCCCTAATTGCAGCAGAGCAGAGGGAAACACACATTTGGACATTGCCAGGATGACTGAGGTGAAGCTACTGTAGCCAATCTGTGACCTAGCCAGATTTTTCAGAGGCAGGCTGGACAGTGTTTGGGCTTTTGTAGTCAAACACACAACATTTGCAGTTGGAAAAAATATGTTTTGAAGGCTCAGAGACGGGAACATTATTACAGCCAAAATCCATTCACTTTTTTTTCACATGATATTCTATTCGCACAAATAGCATACAACTGTCATGGGGGACATGGATGAAAGGCACATATACCCTCTGATATGAGGACCGTGAGCACGTTCAGGCGCCCCATCTGGGCAAATGGCTACTTCTTGTCAGCCCATCCTTGTGCTCAAGAAGTACCGCTGGATTGCTTCTGAATGGCAACAAGACACTGAAAGAACAAAAGTGACATGTGTCCTAGATGGCATGTGTGACCACTCCTTGCCCAGCTAGACCCCCCTTTTTTTTTCTTCCCTGGACTAATCCCAAAACAACTGAAAAAGAGCAAAACAGTTAGGTCAAGCATAAACTGTACTTGTAGTTAAACAGCGTAATGGTTAGTTGGTTACTGTATACCTCAACAAGCTTGTGTTTATATTTAGCTGTTGAATAATGCAGTTCCCATTTGAAGTAATCCATTACAAGGTTTCTTAAATCTAGCATCTGCCTGGGGGGGAAACACACACACATCAGTTCTGAGATATCTTCCCCTCACCGTCAGTTACCCGGTAATTCTCTCTCTCTCTCTCTCTCTCTCTCTCTCTCTCTCTCTCTCTCTCTCTCTCTCTCTCTCTCTCTCTCTCCTTTTTAAATTTCTGATTCCTGAAGCTCAGTTCTCTCTTCTTATATAGGACCATCTGACATCTTCTCTCTCTCTCTCTCTCTCTCTCTCTCTCTCTCACTCACTCTCACTCTCTCGGGTGTCTATCAGCCAGTCACTTGTTGGTCAGATGTTACTTGGCAGACCACATACCTTACGTATATGTATGGTTCTTCACAGTATCTGGCAGAACAACTCCGGCTGCAAAGTACTGCCCATAACACCCACTCATCTCAGGCAGGACATTTGAGGGTGCCGTCGCTGAAGGAGGCCCGTAAATCTTTGACGAGAAATTGGGCTTTTCCCCTCTGCTCTGGAACCAACTTCCTCCTGAGATCTGTCTGGCACCTTCCCTCCCAGTCTTTAAGAAGCATCTAAAGATGTGGCTATTTAAAAAGCCTTTCCCCAGATATTAATCTGTTCCAATAATGATCGCTATTATATATTTATTTGCTTTTTTCTGTAGTCCATCTTGCTCCTGTTCTATGCTGTTGTTATATATTGTTTTTATTTATATACTTGTGCTTATCTGTTATATTGTATTTTACTATTTATGGTTTGATTTCTGCTTAGTTTGTAAACTGCCCAGAGTAGCCATGTAGCTAGATGGAGCAGTATACAAATTTAATTAATTAATTAATGAATTAATTAATGAATTAATAATAATAATAATAATAATAATAATAATAATAATAATAATAATAATAATAATAATAATAATAATAATAATAATAATAGGAAGAAGACAGATTGTGTGCATATTTGTAGCATGACTGGCATGATTTTGCTTCCAGGAGAGGTCTTCAGAGATTTCAACTTATTGTCCTGCTAATGTGCAGTTTTTCAAAATATAGATCTGAGCTCAAACTGGATCTTTCTTGGGCTGCATTCTGTTGGAATGGGCAGTCTCAATATCTCTGACTGCCCAGTTGTGCGCAAGATGGCTTCCACTTCTTCAAATGCAATGTATTCATGGCAGAGCATCCCAGCCTCACAGAAAGGAGTAGGGGTGACTTATGGTCTAGGACAGTGATGGCGAACCTATGGCACGGGTGCCAAAGGTGGCACTCGGAGCCTTTTCTGTGGGCACCCAACATCGTCCCTTCACAGCCACCTGTCTTCAGGTTAAATTGCTGTACTGGCACTTTGCAAAAAAAAACCTAGTGGGTTTTGAATCACAATTTGGGCACTCGGTCTCTAAAAGGTTCGCCACCACTGGTCTAGGATGTGTGTCTCACACTAATATTTCAGGTTCAGTCCCCCTGCCTTTACCCACACTTGGTATATGGCTTACCCATGAAAATACGTTAGGCCATTTAGAGGCTATGCACGTAGGGCTGTGCACAGGTCTCCTCATATGGTTTGGAAGCCAATCTGGGATTGACCTATTGATACTGGCCAAAGCAGATTTAGGTCCACTTAATTCTATTTGTGCCCTGGATCTAAATCAAACTGCAAATTTAGAGCACTGTCCTCCTACTGACAAGATCAAAGGCCACACTCCTTTTCTTTGATGGACAAGAATCATTTGATGGTTCACAAAGCTCTCCCCTCCTTTGAGGGAGGGCTTTTAAGAACCCACTAACCTTATATCAGAGCCTGAGTGCACATTACTTTGTTGGCATCCCTGCTAAGAGTACACAAAACAAGGAAGACATGAAGGCATTAAAAAGAAGGGCAGAATAGGTGTATGAGTCTGTTTCCTGCAGAAAGAACTAGAATAGTTTCATTTCATATTGTTTCATTACCTAACAAAATGACAAAACAGCATTTCATTTTTTGTTTTGTGCCCATCTCTAGTTATCAGCTTTAGCTCGGTTTCGTGAGCTCAACATTTCCACCACCACCACCACCCCTTGAAGGTTCCCAAGTGCACTCGAAATGGTTTTTGTCCCTGGAAAACTATTTGCCTGCAGTGGTCTTTCAAAAATTAAATGTATTTTCCCCCAAAGGGAAAGAAATCCTAAGGGGAGCCTTCAAGAATTTTGGGGACAGGGGATTAGAAAATATTAATCCCCCCCCAACGGCTGTACCCATTGTGTTCATATGTTTCCCATTGCAGGCCTCCCAACATGATGGTCCCTTGGAAAGACTATTGTTTGTTAATAAGTATAGGGTTACCTAAATTGCTGACTTCTAGCAGAGAGGCTGTGAATCTTGGAATTATCTTTGGTTTTTTGTATAATTCTATTTCTTGCATTGGTCATGCTCTAGAAAGGAAAATAAGCAACAAATAAAGACTGAAAAGAAAGGGAAAGGGGAAAAAATAGGTTTGTGCCAGCCAGTTGCTTCAGCCTGAGGACATAAAGAAAAGTGATATATACACATCCATGCATGACCAGAATCACGAGGAAGATACAGGAAACGGACAGAGAAGCAGAATGGCGAGTCTGTAAACTGCAGGGCAAACAGGAAAATAAGTAAATAGGAATTTTACTCGCTTTCAGGCAAAAGAGCATACTTAGAGGGTATATTAAATTAAACTTTAATTTAATGCCATAAATATGCATTTATTAATTTAAAAGTTCATTTATCATGTTTTCTCCATATTGCAAACCTAGCCCAATACATATGCAAGACATCGTTTCATGATCCCACAAGCATCAGTCAGTATCTCACAAGGATCCCTACATGAACTTGCACACCCAGAAGCACAATTTCAGGAGTACCACTTTCAGGAAAGTCGGGGAAATGGAAAGTGGTTTTGGAAAGTCTGGGATAGTTTGATTAAGATATATTCAAAGGGTGGATTTTTGACCTGCTGCTGCAAGAGCATGATCTGTTCTTGGTGCAATTGAAATAAGAGAAAGGTTAAGATATGAGACAGATGAAAGTGGTTTAAGGAAAGTAAAGGACAGAAGTTGAGTGTAACTGCTTAGAGTGACTTCCAATTAAGTATGTGCAAGGAAAGCTTGTAACAGAAACAACTTATTGTATTCAATGTTCTCTCTGCTAGCAAAAACATTCTAAAAAATTAATGTTCTAAAACAAAACTTGATTTATAATCATTTTACTCATTATAAACATGAACTTGGAGCAGCCTGTATGCAGACAGATCATGTGACTTTATAATTCTATTTTCAAAAAAATGAAAGGGCTTGTGCCTTTTTTTTCCAATATTAAATTTTGAGTATCTCAACCTTAGCTCTATAAATTCTTTTTCACTCCTAATACCCCAAAGACTTAATGAGAATTGTCAAGACCCTATAGCATTTCCCAGGGCCTCTGGAAGTTACAGTCTATGACCATCTGTGATTTCTTATTGCAGAAGCTGGGCAAGCCTATGTCTGAAATCACAAACACAGATAGTTATGCTGCTCCATTCTGAATCCATTTATTTATTTCATGTTAAACAATACAGGTTCAGCTGGATTGCAGGCAATATTTCTAACTGGGTTTTATTCTTGTTCATGTTCATTAATCATTTTACTTTTAGCTTTTTCATTGGAAAAAGATAATTTTGCAGCTATCCAAACAAGACCTGCTCAACAAAGCTGCTCAGTTGTAGGCTGTGTCTTCTCCGATCTAGAGAACCCTTTGACAAGGGCCATGCATATCATCCCAGCTTCATCTTACACAGAGGCTGCTAGGTTGGGGTTTTCCTCCAAATGTTTCCTTAACATTAGAGATGGGCACGACTTAGCGGTATTTCCGTTTCCGTTTCCGTTACTCGGTTCCGTTACTCTACGGAAACGGTAACGGGAATTACTCCCCCAGACTTCGAGCTCGAACCGACGAACGAACAATTTTGGTCTGATTTGTCGTGTTCGTTACTTGCATCGCGAGATCGCGCGATGCCACACGCGGCACAGAAAAAAAGTTTTTAAAAGTTAAAAAAAACCGGTTCCCAGCCAAAAAGCAGGCGGGAAAATGCCTGCCGTGCCTCAGGGCACCTACCAGAGGGGTTGTTTCTGGAGGTCCCCGGCCTCCCCCCTCATCCCCCGTCCTCGGCTGCTCTGGTGGGACTCGCCACAGGCTCGCAGCCACCAAAATGCCCAGTCTCGCCGCCGGCCGCCCGCAATTAAAGCGCAAGCAAGCGGCACGGACGGCACAGGAAAAAACTTTTAAACTATCCCCCCACCCATTCCCGGGCCAAAAAAGCAGGCGGAAAAATGCCTGCTTGACTAAGGGCGCAGGGCACCTACCGGAGGGGTGGTTTCTGGAGGTCCCCGGCCTCCCCCCCATCCCCCGTCCTAGTAGGCTGCTCTGTGGGACTCGCCGCAGGCTCGCAGCCAGCAAAAAGCCCAGTCTCGCCGCCGGCCGCCGCAATTAAAGTGCAAGCAAGCGGCACGGACGGCACAGGAAAAAACTTTTAAACTCTCCCCCCACCCGTTCCCGGGCCAAAAAAGCAGGCGGAAAAATGCCTGCTTGACTAAGGGCGCAGGGAACCTACCGGAGGGGTGGTTTCTGGAGGGGGGGGTCCCGCCTCCCCCCCCCGTCCTGGGCAGCCGGACTCGCGAGTCGCCATCGCCATGCCATGCGGTGCGGGCGGGGGATCCAAAATGGGGCGGCAAACGCAATATTGTTTTTTGAAATCGTGGTCCAAAAACACACAAGCACAACAGAAACACGCGAACATTTATAAACTGCCAGATTTTTCACAGTAGCAGTGGGTTTTTTCTTGCAACAAAATGTCTCTCCTCTCCTCCTCTGTCCTCCATTGATTTTATTTTATTTTATTTTATTTACACCTGCGCAATGATGGGCTGGCCAAGTGGCCAGCCATGTGGGAGTGGACAACCATGCAAATTTTTTGGAGCCATCCCACCAGTCGCATGGCCACTTGGCCATGGAGACTTCTGGGATGTGCCAAAAAGCCCCCTAAAACCTGCCCTAGCCCTAACCCTAACCCTTGACTCCGTACCCATACGTCACAGACTGTCTTCTTAGTGGGTCAGAGAGGCACCCAGAGGTGCAACCCACTAGCCCACTGTAACCTTACCCGTCACTAGCCTAACCCTAGCTCTTGCACTAAGCCACCTTAAAGCCAGATCTACTTGCTTGCATTGCACTACACGCAGCAAGTACAATTCCCTTCTGTGTGAGACATGGTGGTGCCAGAGCCTTGTGCAGAGCGGGCATGACCCTATCATTCTCACACTGGTCTCACGTCTGCACATTATGTTATGCAATATCCATATGGCTATTGCATAGCATTTTGCAGCAGCAGCAGGTGAGGAAGGGAGACCCCCATGTAGAGGGGTCTCTTGGAGCCTGCTTCCCCTTCCTAGTGGCAGGAGGCACCCACGGGTGCCTCCAGGAGCCCACTTTCCCTTTATAGCGGGCCAGAGGAGGCACCCACCCCACAGAGGTGCCTCCAGGAGCCCGCTCCCCCCCAAAAAAACCAGTACTAACGACAACGAAAAAACAAAAAAACGAACCGACTAATTTTTGGGAATTTTCACGAAAACCGGAAACAACCCGAAACGGGACTGGCCCGACTAACGACAACTCGAAAAAAATTTTTTTCAAGTCGTGCCCATCTCTACTTAACATTATCCAAAGGAAACTGAAGCCAGAATTCCTTTTCAATTGTGCATAAAATGTAGAACTGATCTTCTGCAATGGCAATTGGACTTTAGTAGCTGCCTTGGGTAGCATATTGAGATTTCTAAGGGCAAGTTTAATTAGGCTGCTATCGCACTGGCAATAAGAACTGCATTCAAGCGTCATCTAAATTGATTTTGATTTTATTGTTCACACAACAGAAAGATGAAATCAATTCATATGGGCTGCAAAGTGAGGTGTGTGTGAGTGTTTTTAATTGTCCAGCAGGGGCTTTTTAAAACATTCCACTTGTAAAATTGATTCAATTCAATGCAGTTTTTTAAAGGAGTCAATTTCAGTAGGGTAGATGCAAAAACCAGTTTAAATCACCAGAAATAAATCCATTTTCATTCAGTACATGTGCAAATGGCCATCAGTTTAAATTCCATGTGACTTGAATTTGATTTTTAAAAAAAAGCTTGACCACACCCTTGGACACAGATCTTATTGCCAGCTCAACAGAAGAAAAACTGAGAGTGGCAAATTTGTTTTTTATCGGACAAGAGTTTTCAATCTCTTGGCAACTATAATGAAAGCTGGTATTGTCTATCTATATTTATAAAGCCAGTGTTGTCCTTCCCACCATAATGTTTGCTTTGAATGTGAAGTACTGACACGTTTTACCTTCGAGGGCATGGAAAGGAGGCCAACCAACATTTCAGTTAACATGTTAATAACAGTATTTTCCACAGTGGTTGCAATCCTATCGCTTAGTTGTGGCATACTATACTAAGCAATAGCTGCCTAAATGCCCTAAGCACATCCGATCTCACCTCATTTCGGAACCTAAGCAGGGTCAGCCCTGGTTAATACTTGGATGGGAGACCACCAGAGAATACCAGGTGCTGTAGGCGCCTGGAGTAGGAACTGGCGAACCACTCCAGTATTCTTGCCAAGAAAACTCCATGGACATGGGGTCACGAAGAGTCGGTCACGGCTGTAATGATACAACACAACAAACACAACAATATTGTGTTTTGAATATTGTACTAGCAGCAGGCAGTGGAACCATGCCTTTTGATGGTGTCCTTAGTAGCTCAGTGATTTAGGCAACTGGCTGGCAAGCCAGAGGTTGGGAGCTTGATCCTCCACTGTGACTCCACGATAGGGGTAGAACATGAGGATCTATAGAGTCACCTTCAGCTCTACATTTCTAAGGTGGTGGTGTGGTGGTGGTGGTTGCTGCTGCTGCTGCTGCTACTGCTGTTGTTTACCTGACCTTTCGTAAAGAGGAGGGGTATGAATTCAAGCTTTGTACAGCCAAGCCATGTACATTTGCAAATATGTACACACACCCCCAAAGGGTTTTTTAAGAGTATTTTTACCCTGCCTTTCTCCTTGGAAAAGGACCCAGGGTGGCTTATAGTAATGAGGGATAATATACAGTCCAGTACAATTAAGACATGTTCAATTGAGAACAAGGAATTGAGGGACATCTTACAGCATTAAAGGCAACATTACATTAAAGCAGCACAGTTATAAGTACAGTGCTACCTTGTATAAAGGAATTAATTTGTTCCAAATAAAATTATGTTAAGCAAATTTTCCTTTATGCAAATTTCCCATAGGAATGCATTGAAAACAGAGTCATCCCTAATTGTGACCATCTTTGTTGTACAGATTCGCCCCATAGACAATTCTGTTAAGCAAATTTCCCCTATATCCAATTTTTTTTATGTTGTACAGATTTTATGTTATAAAAACCGTTTGTTATATACGCGGGTCCACTGTATTCATAAACAAAAAGTCTATGTGAACCCATAGGGTTAATTGGGTCTTCTCTTTCCTTCAAAGCGATCCCAACCCACGAGGCATCCTGTGATAATTATAACACCATAATTTCATGTAACCAATAATATTTTGATACAAGTTGTCATTGTAGAGGTAGAGATAGAAGGTGGGGAAACAAACCCTGTTCAGAGAAGCCAATGATCCCTAAATACATATACAAGTGGTTAACTGTAAGCTGGGTTGGTCCAACAGCAGAATGGAGGTTTAGTGCACAGTTCTGCAGATAGATCCCATTCATCCACCACAAGCAGCAGAGAAGGGGAGTCTGCAACCACACTTAGCAAGTTCCTCCTGTAATGGCAACAGAAATCTTCACTGCACTGAGTGCCTTGCCAGTGACATTCTACAGGCAGGAAAAAAACAGTGAGTGCTGCTTATGGGCCATTCCATAGAGCTTAAAGCACTTTCTAGGCAGTTTATAATTTAATGATGCAGGCCACCACCCGCCCCCAGCAAGCTGGGTTTTCATCTTATTGACCTCCGAAGGATGGAAAGCTGAGAGAAACTTCACCCTGCTACCTGGAATTGAACCCCAGGTAGTGGGCACTGTATATTATCGAATATAAGCCGACCTGAATATAAGCTGAGGATGTTTTTTTACCACAAAATACTGGTAAAACTTACTGACTCAAGTATAAGATGAGGGGTTATATTTAGGTTGACTTCTATTCCTCGCCTGACACCAGGCTTGCATGGTCGGCAACCCAGAGAGTGGGCTGGGGTTGTGGGCTGTACCCCCCTCACCACCAAGGCAGCATCAAGTGGGCCCAGCATGGCCTGAGCCTCCCAGTTGAGTGCACAGGAGGTGGCGGAATGGGCAGGACTTGCCTTTTGCCACACTCCCCAAGGTGGAGGAGCGCTCTGGAGGGAGCAGAAGGGGTTTCCAAGGCCATGGGGAGCCGCCCCCCCCCAGTGCCACCACAGCCACCAACAACCCCCAGCAGAGGGGGCTTTAAGAGCCATGGGGAGCCGCAGCCACTGATGAATCCCTGCGGAGGGGATCTCCCAAGGCCGCATAGAGGTCTCCCAGCACCTGCTGGCACCTCAGCCTTCGACATCCCCCCATGGAGGGGGCTTCCAAGGCTGTGGGGAGGCCTCCCGTTGCCTGGCACTGCCACAGTCACTGACACCCCCCCATGAAGGGGGCTTCCAAGGCCGTGGGGAGGCCTCCCAGTGCCTGACGCTGCCGCAACCACCGATGAACCTCCACAGAAGGGGCGTCTGAGGCACTGGAATGGGCGGGATTGCCCTCCGCCCAGACTAGCCCTCCTGAGCGCTCAGCCGGCTGAGTGCGTGGGAGACAGAGGAACAGGCAGGACTAGCCCTCCATTGCCTTTCCCAAGTCGGCTACCATATTCACCCGAATATAAGCCGGGGCGGTTCTTTTTTTAGCCCAAAATAAGGGCTGAAAAACTTGGGTTATATTTGAGTATATATGGTACTTGCAGTTTAACCATTGCGCCATGAGGAAAAGCAAAGGGGAAGGGGCATTATGGACATTTTTGATGGGTTGGGAATAGAGGTGGGCACAAAATGGAAAACAACATGCTGTTTCATCATGTTGTAAGATTATGATTTGTTCTAGAAGAGATGGCAGAGAAGCTTTCTCGAGCTCTTCACTGTAAGCCCCCCCAAATTTGGAAAGGTTTTGGGGGTCAGGAAGCTGAGTTATGAAGCTCCAAAGGGGGAATCCCTAGGGAAAAAATCCTTCTATTGGAATTGGAAGCCAAGCTGCTTGTTTAATTGAGAGAGTTTGTGGTGCGTGTGCTAGCAATTTAGGAGTTAATTTAGCCAGCAGCTTAACTACTGAATAGCTGGCGCATGCACTGAAAACTCTCTCAATTAACTATCCACACCCCCTTTGGAGCTTCATAACTCAGCTCCCTGACCCCCAAATCTTTCCAGATTTCAGGGGGTTACCTAGAATCACTTGAGGATGGTACCCGCGCCACTTTGGTGCCAAAACATTGCTGGCAAATGCACTAAAGTTTCTTAAATTCTGAATGGTAAGGAAGATAGTGCATTGGCATTTCCCCTAGTCTTTCAACAGACATGCTTGACATTATGCCCAACTTTCAGAACACCTATTAATTTGCAGTTGCATATTCTGGGAAAGGTGGTGCACAAACCCTCCAGCATATGTATTTATAATTCTGCAGCTAGAAGAACATCCGTTGGGAAAAAAAAGTTCCTCAGAGCCTGCCATTCAGAGTGAGAAACATCAAAAAAGAAGTAGCAGTACTTCATGCCAAAAACTGATGGTGCTGTTTGTATTTTTGGACGCAACTGCCCAATTAATTCTCCTAAGAGTATTTTATGAATGTGTCCTTGACCTGAACCTTGAGCCTCAGATGATAACATTAGGGATTGAGCTGGAAAGAGTGCTTGTCTGGAAATTCAACGGCTGGAAAAATGAGCTCATGAGTGGCTACTTAAAAGCTCCTGGCAGAAAAGGGCTATCGTCCAGCAGACAAAGATACTATTGACATCATTGTAGCACAAGGCCTAGAGAGTCTGTTTCAGAAGGTGTTAAATAAATCTCTATGCTTATTAATCGTTAACTGCAGTGATCTGGTCCAGTGCGAATGATGAAGCAATGGAAGAAGGACACCACCACCCTTCTGGAATCATATGATGCCACAACACCCTTTCTGTACAGAAAGAGAAATCTGTAAAGGCATAGATCATTGTGAGGTGAAACCAGACCATCTAAGAACAAGGAAAGCTGTGCAGAGAGAAATTAAACAATTGTGGTACAGTGGTTAAATGCCTGTACTGCAGGTAAAACTGTGCTCACGACCTGGGGTTCAATCCCTGGTAGCTGGGTCATGGTTGACTCAGCCTTCCATCTTTCTGAGGTCGGTAAAATGAGTACCCAGCTTGCTGGGGGGGGGCAATGTGTAGCCTGCATAATTGAACTGTAAACCATCCAGAGACTACTTGAACTGGTATGGGGCGGTATATAAGCAGAACACTTTGCTTTTTGCTTTTACTTGCTCTATTTTAGCTGAGAAAAAGTGAGAAAGAGGGGAGGGGAGAGAGAGAACAAAGAACTTTCCTATGGCTCTGTTTTTTTATCTTCTTGCTTCAGGAAGTTAAGGTTCCGAGTCGAATGTACCACCATACTTAACGCTAGCACCAAGCATGTTCAAGTTCCCATGTTTAGAGTTTAGAGGCATGTCCTGTCAGCTGAACATGCACCAAGCATGTTCAAGTTCCCATGTTTAGAGTTTAGAGGCATGTCCTGTCAGCTGAGTTTAGAGGCATGTCCTCAGAGTTTACTTACACACACACACACACACACACACACACACACACACACACACACACACACACACACACACACAATCAGTTTTGTGTTTATTCCTTTAAAATGAAATGCAAAAACCTACTGGAAATGGAGAACTGTTATGTTTATGAAGATTCTCAGTCATCCAGGTGAGGTTATCTGGAAGTTGAATCATGGCAACTGGCCTTCTTTTCTTGTGAGACTGAAATGTTTCACTGCTCATCCAAGCAGCTTTGTCAGTGTGGGGAATACGTCTGTGAAGATTCTCAGTCATCCAGGTGCGTTTATCTGGGAGTTGAGTCATGGCTACTGGACTTCTTTTTTGAGAGATAGAAACGTTTCGCTGTTCATCCAAACAGCTTCATCGGTCTGAATGCAGCTGGTGCAAACCCTGACTCTTATAGGCAGCTTTGACCTCTAGTCACCCTGGCCTCAATTAGGCTCATCAGATGAACTAAATAGGCTCGTTAGAGAGACAATGGTATCCTTAGCCTTGAGGTGAACCATGGCTTAAGGTGCTGAAACCTATCAAGAAAGGGTCGTTAATGGTCGTTAGCTATGGCCTTGGTGGTAAAGGCTTTTTGATTTGTCTTGGTAGTGTGGAAAGCACAGCTTGATAAGTAGCAGATAAACTATGCCGGAGGCCACCACCTCTGTTGAGGGAGGGATTTTCAATGCTCACATGAATGGCCTCCCTTACTCCTCTTTCAAACCACCTCTCTTCTTTGTCTAATATGTGTACATCCTCATCTTTGAAAGAGTGCCCTTTCTCCTTCAAATGGAGGTGTACTGCTGATTCTGGACCTGAGCTGTTACCCCTCCTATGTTGGGCCATCCTTCTGTTTAATGGCTGTTTGGTTTCCCCAATGTAGAGGTCTGAACACTCCTCACTGCATTGGACCGCATATACTATATTGCTCCTTTTATGGTTGGGTACCGGATCCTTTGGGTGGTAGAAGTTTACAGGAAAGTAGAAGTTTACAGGAAACCCACCCACACAGATCAATACTTACTGTTCGACTCCCACCATCCATTACAGCACAAACTAGGAGTCATCAGGACCCTAAGCCACAGAGCAGAGAGCATCCCCACCTCCACAGAAGCCAAGAAGAAGGAAGACAGGCACCTGAAGACAGCACTTAAGGCCTGTGGATATCCAAAGTGGGCCTTCAACAAAGCAGTGGGCCATCCCAGAAGAACAAGGGATCAGTCTGAGACCCAGACCCAGCGGAAGAACCTGGTCATTCCTTACATGGCTGGAGTGTCAGAGAAGCTTAAAAGGATTTTTGGCAAACACCACATCCCTGTTTATTTCAAACCCACAAACACACTAAGGCAGAGACTTGTCCACCCAAAGGATCCGGTACCCAACCATAAAAGGAGCAATATAGTATATGCGGTCCAATGCAGTGAGGAGTGTTCAGACCTCTACATTGGGGAAACCAAACAGCCATTAAACAGAAGGATGGCCCAACATAGGAGGGGTAACAGCTCAGGTCCAGAATCAGCAGTACACCTCCATTTGAAGGAGAAAGGGCACTCTTTCAAAGATGAGGATGTACACATATTAGACAAAGAAGAGAGGTGGTTTGAAAGAGGAGTAAGGGAGGCCATTCATGTGAGCATTGAAAATCCCTCCCTCAACAGAGGTGGTGGCCTCCGGCATAGTTTATCTGCTACTTATCAAGCTGTGCTTTCCACACTACCAAGACAAATCAAAAAGCCTTTACCACCAAGGCCATAGCTAACGACCATTAACGACCCTTTCTTGATAGGTTTCAGCACCTTAAGCCATGGTTCACCTCAAGGCTAAGGATACCATTGTCTCTCTAACAAGCCTATTTAGTTCATCTGATGAGCCTAATTGAGGCCAGGGTGACTAGAGGTCAAAGCTGCCTATAAGAGTCAGGGTTTGCACCAGCTGCATTCAGACCGATGAAGCTGTTTGGATGAACAGCGAAACGTTTCTATCTCTCAAAAAAGAAGTCCAGTAGCCATGACTCAACTCCCAGACAGTGTGGGGAATGTTAGTGGCAAGGCCCTAACTGCAGAAATGGCCACGGGCATGCGACCAGACTCCTCTATACCTGTGACCATCATCTTGTCAGATCACCATGAGATGATGCTCCTGGAGCTTGGTGCATGTAAATCTTAGAAGTACCAGCCAATGAGAAGTTACACAATTAAATGAAAATCCTGTGCACTGCATCTTGAAAGAGTACCAGGTGATGGTGACTAAGTCCTCTATCACACAACCACTAAATGCTCACTTTCTCTGAGAGTGGTCATGTGACATTAGATGCGCATTTACCACCCCCACGGTAACATTTTTGGAACCTCTTTTTTGTGTCTCCATTTGCCAAATGTGCATCAAAGCGCTGTTTTAAAAAGCTATTTGCTGCAAAATGGTTGAAAATTGAAGGAGATGTGGCTTTTTGGAGTTCACACGACCTTTGCTTCGCACCAAAATGTGCATCAGTAAGCGAAGTAATTTGATCAAGCCTCTAGCAGTGGTGCAGGAAGATGCGCTTGGGATGCACTTCAGGGGGCGTGGTCAAGGAGGGACTTCAGAAGATGCAGCTGGCCATGGGGACACAATCTTTAGATGAATTCAGTAAAAGAAAAAGGCGCATTTAAGTGGTTGTGTGATAGAGGCCTATGTCTTCTGGGTGTAATGTGTACCATATACAGAAATGTGGATGCTACCAGGAAGTTTCAGGATGTGGAATAACTCTTACACTCTGCCTGATTTCCTTTCTGCAACTTTGCCAGTTTTTTGGGGGGCGGGCGGGCGGGGAGGAATGGTATTTGACTTTACTTCAGGAAAGAGTTATTTAGTCAAATATAAATATTATATTTGTATCTGACATTACAAAAAATATTTAGGAGTCCCAAAGCCACCTTGGTTGTAGGCATTGTTTGATGTGTACGAACTAGAGGTGGGCATGAAACAGAAAACCCATGGTTCGGGTTCGTTTGTTTTGCCCCACCCTTGGTTCGGGTTGGGTTGGGTTCGTACAATTTTTTTAAAAAAAATCATACGAACTGAACCAATCCGAACTGATTCGGGCCAACTTACCAGGCGGCGGCAGGGTGATTCTGGCCCCCGGGGCAAGGGCTTTTTGAGGTGCTGGCTTGGTGCCAGAGCCTCAGGTTTTTTTTTCCTGCATTGGCAATGGGGCCATTTTTCAGAGGGATCCTGCCAACCTGTCATCAGCTGGACCCCTTTAAAAATGGGCCAGTCAGCACTGGGGAGAACCCCTGGTGGCAACTGGACCATTTTTAAAGGGGTCCAGCCAATGTCAAGTTGGCAGAACCCATCAGAAAATGCTAGGGAGGGCAGCTCGATCCCTGGAACAGCCTTCAGAAAACAGGTCAGGAGGGAAGTTGCAGTGATCGTGTTGTCCTCCCGACCCATTTTCTGAGGGCTCCTGCCGAGCTGCCGCTTTAAACCTGGCCCAGTTGGTACCAGGGGGAACCTGGTAGGAGGAGCCCTCAGAAAATGGTGGAGGAAAGGGTGGGCTTTAAAGATCCTTTTACTGCCAAAGCCAGCGCTGCAGCTGATTGGCAGCACTGGCTTCTGGTGGGGAAAAAAGCCTATGGTTTCCCCACACCAATGGCAAGGGAAACCTTTCCCATAGGAATACATTGCTTCAATGCATTCCTATGGGAAAACGAAAAACAAAACGAACAAAGCAGAAATTTCCATTTTGTTTTATTTTTCTTTGATGGGCCAGTTCGTTATTAATTTCATTAGGTAATGAAACAAATAACAAAATGAATTCAAAATTCATTTCGTGCCCATCTCTAGTATGAACAGCTACAGTACTTGTGTTTGGAGATATGAGCTATTGCTTCAGGATAACTGCCTGTTTGGCATCTTAGAAATTTCTGATTTGCAGAAATGTGCACAAATATTGGTTCAATGTTTATGTTATTTTTATGCCTTTAAGAACTTTATTGATTTAGTATCCAGACATTCCCAGGTTAGATGGGTGCATCCCCTCCTTCCAGACAGTCTGTCAAAATATAGGAACATTTTTTTTCTCTGAATAAAAAAGTAAGAGGTTCCGTATAGCCCAGGTTCTTTATGGAGATGCAGGTGAGCTACTAACAGACACCTACGCTAATAGATGCAGAGATGCAGGAGTATTTTCCTCAGGTATCCAGTCTAGCTTTTCCAGGAAGGAATTATACATGCAGTTTGGGGGATTTCTGAGGATCCTCAGAGCAAGGCATCACAAGGAGGTTGCCACAAGAGACATTCTAGGCTGTAGTGAGACATCTCCAGAGGCCCCCGTCCACAACGCCTACCTTTGAGAAAGAAGCTTTTTCTTTCAAGCCCAGATGCTGAATACAAACTAAGCAGGACAGGAAGTTAAACTCAGCACCACATGATCATTTCAAGGTGAAATTCTCTCATACTTTTAAGGAGTGCTCTTTAGGAATTCTGTTGCTGGCTGCTCTGGTGATAATTTTGTTCTAGATAAAACCAGATCCAAGTGGAGTGGAAATAAATAAGCAGAACCACCCACAGTCTGTGTTTTATTGCAACTCTGAGGGAGTGACAACAAAATGCCATGCATATTGCTCTGGAGTTGGCAGGGTTACATTCAATGTATTTCCATTGGGGACATGATGTACAGCTAATCATCATGAATAAGACAAACCTATTTACTGATTATTCTTTCTTTCTTTCTTTCTTTCTTTCTTTCTTTCTTTCTTTCTTTCTTTCTTTCTTTCTTTCTTATTTCTTTCCTTCCTTCCTTCCTGTCTGTCTCTCTTTCTTGCTTTCTTTTTACTCCACCAGCAGGGAGGGACTCTTGGCTTTTTTGCAGCAGTTCAATTCACATCAGGTTTCTGGCATGTGTGATGGTTTGTGTTGGTGTAAAAGAAGAATGGTGCTGGGCATCTCCTGGGTTAGCGTTGAAGGTGATGTATTCAGTGGGATATGCTGTGCTAGTACACAGGGAATGTATGCACTCCAAGTAAGCTCTCTTTTTTGTTTTTACTTGTATTTGTTTGTTTGCTACTTAAATCTGTGTTGTTGTTATTGTTGTTGTTGTTGTGTTGTTACAGTCGCAATCGACTGCTCCCTATTAGTGCCGAAGTGCTAATCTGGGCAATTACAATAATAATTTTAAATAACCGAAATACAAATAAAAGATTTAGAACAAAAAGAACTAGCCAATAAAACCAGATGGTGCTACATAACACAAGATAGAGGACAAAAATCAGTCAAATAGGGTAAGTGTGGAAAGCCATGACATCAATTGCCTCCTGAATGCCCACAGGGCGGAGGGCAGTTGATGCTCCTCTGGAAGTTGGTTCCACAAGACCAGGGCCACCATGAAGAAGGCCCTACTTCTTGCAGATGACTTACCGGTCTCCCTCAGGGTGGCCACCTTAAGGAATGCCTGCACCAGGGAACTGAGGGAGCTTTTGTCTAGTTGGGGCAGAGTTGGGTGATGAACCTAAGGTTGTTAAAGGCTAATCCGGACATGGCTGCAGTTTGAGACTCATCAGAAAGAGCCTATGGGTCCTATACCATGCAATCACAATTATTTTGCTTCTTTCTTAGCTGTCTATGCATTCATCCCTGGCCGCTACCGCACTTCAAACAGCAACTGCTTTTTGTTTTGAATCGCTCTTTGCCCTCCCCCATCACATAGTCGCTAAAGCGATTCAGCATTCCACACTTGGGCATAGAGATGGGCACGAAACGAGCGATTTTTCGTTTTCATTTCCGTTTTTTCATTTCGTTACGCAATGAAAACGAAACGAAATTTTTAAAAAAAAGAAAACGAAAATGAAAACGAAACGACCAAATTTTTCGTTTTCGTTGCAGCAGATGCATTGAACTAAAAAGAATGCTAACGAAACAGCAATTTTTCGTTTCATTTTCATTTTTTCTTTTCATTACCTAACGAAACGAAAACAAATTTTTTTGCAAAAAATGTCACAAAAACGAAAATGAACCGAAACGGACCCCTAAACAACCAAACGACAAACGAAACACCATTTTTTTGAGTCGTGCCCATCTCTACTTGGGCATTTTCTCAAGAACTGGTTTCCCCACCTGCACTTTGCTAAACTGCTCTTTGTTCCGATTTAGTCCAACATTTTCCCATTATCTGGTTCAATTTTGGAAATTATTTTTTAGGATAATGTCATGCCGTTGTTCTTCCATTCAAAGTAATGTAGCTAATTTTAGATTACTTACAACGTGGCACATTGATTTTGATAGCCTACTTCCGTGACCGGAAAAAAACAGAATTGTACCCAAAAGAGGAAGTAGAAGGACCGGAGGTCAGCAGAAATGATTACACTGCAGGAGGATTTCTTTTTTGGCTTTTCCGACAGCAGGATAAGGTATACAGAGGGGGAAACCCAGAAAAAAACAGTCATGGTGTGCGCAGTATGAGCCAAATTGCTTCAAAAAGCAGTCTAGAAATCAGTTTTAAAAAACACCACCCCTGGTGGACGTCGCAAGAAAAACTGACACAGTGGCCAAAAAGGGGTGTGGCCAAGGGGGCTCCACTGAAAAAGCGATTGGAAGTGCGGTAAGTGATTTTTGAGGTGATTTGACTTTAAGCAAAAGGTGATTCAAAACCTAAGTGTGGTAGGACTCCCTCTGATCACATCACTTAATGCAATGGCTTTTTTTTTTCAAACGGCAAATGATCATTAGCTTTTCATTTCAGAGCAATGGGGAACAAAAGCCCAAGAAAACCATTACTGTGATTGCAAAGGTCTGACAAGTGGACAACTCAGCACTAGATCACTTATCGTATTTTTTCCATGTGTAAGACTATATTTTTATCTAAAATCATTAGACCAAGGAAGTAAGCCAAGGAGGGAACTGTGGGGTTGCAAAACTCCCCTCACCTTGCCTCTGCAAACAGTTGCCTTATATATGGGGGAGTCTTAAAGATGGAAAAATACATTACTTGCAATATTTTTTTTAAGAAACTGAAGAATTGGACTGGGTGTAATGAGTTTTGCACTTCTGCAGAGCCCTGTGGCGCAGTGGTTAAATGTCTGTACTACAAGTAAAACTGTGCTCATGACCTAGGGTTCAATCCCAGGTAGCCGGCTCATGGTTGACTCAGCCTTCCATCCTTCCGAGGTCAGTAAAATGAGTACCCAACTTGCCGGGGGGGATGTGTAGCCTGCATACTGGAATTAAAACTGTAAACTGCCCAGAGACTACTTGAAGTAGTATGGGGTGGTATATAAGCAGAACACTTTGCTTTGCTTTTGCTGTATGCCTGTATTTGGACACACAAAATCTGTGACTGCCTTATGGGAAACTCCCATGTCAGCAGAGCTGCTTTCAGTACTGATAGCTGACAGCAGATGATGAAAGGAAGGGTCTGGCAAGGAGGGGAAGGGGAACAGAGGAGGAAAGCCAACTTGTGGTCCTGGAGAGAATTGTAGTTATTTGCAGCTTGGTGTGGACTCTTGCCCTGAAATTACCCAGAGTACTTAAACATTTCCGTCTGGAGAGTAATGATGGTTTAAATGCCAAAGACGACTTCTAATCAACCCATCTGAAACCCAATTCAAACCAATAAGGTTCCCCAGTGTATTCACATCCATGCTGAGTAGACTTTTAAAAGCAACAAATCTGTTAGCTCTGATTAACCTGTTCCAGGGAGACTTACAGGGAAATTCTATGCATGATTACTTTGGCATATATAATATTGAGTTCAAAAGCGCTTATTCTTATATAAGTGCATATAGAATGATAGCCTTAGAGAGGTTACTATTTATTAAATCTGAACCACAGATATTCTCTACTGACAGATTAATCACATATGGAGAAAAAATTATTATAGGGATTTCTCTCATTTTTCCTGATTTCAATGCTGTTTTGAAAAACATTCTAACATTTGCATGTGGAAAATAATACTTCAATTCTGGTAAATATATGAAATCAACTCCTGTTACCCTATAATCATTTTTATAATCTTCTGGGCAATAATTCTAATAAACTGTTTCTTAAAAATCTACCATTGGAAAAATTAGAACAGTTGATATTCCGGGCCAAGTTTTTTCATCGTAAGCAAAAGATGCAACTCATTAAAACATTAAAAACTTAGCCAAAAGGATTTCAATTTCTGAGGGTTCAGAAGGAAATGATTATAAGGTTTTATTCTGATTATGCCAAGCAAGAAATAAATTAATTATGACTTTCCTGGCCTTAGCACTGATAATGATTTGACCACGTACTGCCCCTGAACTGGGTTAGTAATAGCAAGTACAGCAATTAGAAAAGGCTTCAGACAGGTATGGAACTAAGTCTCTTCATAAAAGATTGAACCGGGAGGGGGGTTATAATTTCACCACACTTTCTTTCCTGTTTTACCACAGCCAGCTTATTCAAATAAATGTCCTCATAAATCTCACAAACCGTACCGCAAGCCCTTTACTTCAATTGCAGGACTCTGGTCAAGCCTCTGCTCATGACCTGAGTTTGATCTTGACGGGTTCAGGTAGCTGGCTCAAGGTTGACTTAGCCTTCCCTTTTGCCAAGGTTATCTGGAAGTTGAGTCATGGCTACTAGACTTCCTTTTTGAGAGATAGAAACGTTTCACTGCTCATCCAAACAGCTTCATCAGTCTGAATACAGCTAGTGTGAGTCCTCCATCTTATAGTCAGTCAGCTTTGACCTCTTGTCATCCTGGTCAGAATTAGGCTCATAAGATGAACAATGGCCTGAATAGGCTCGTTAGGGAGACAATAGTATCCATAGCCTTAACATGAACAACGGCCTAAGGCGCTGAAACCTATAAAGAATGGGTCGTTAGCTATAGCTTTGGTGGTGAAGGCTTTTTGATTTGTCTGAGTACTTTGGAAAGCACACCCTGATAGACTATGCCTGAGGGACCACCTCTGTTGAGGGAGGGGGTTTCGATGCTCACTAATGGCTTCCCTTACCCCTCTCTCAAACCACCTCTCTTCTTTGTCTAATATGTGTACATCCTCATATTTGAAAGAGTGCCCTTTGTCCTTCAAATGGAGGTGTTCAGTGGAAACTATAGATGGGTCAATGTAGTCCAGTAGCCATGACTCAATTTCCAGATAAACTCACCTGGATGACTGAGAATCTTCACAGACATTTTGCCAAGGTTGGTAAAATGAGTACACAGCTCGCTGGAGGTTAAAATGTTGTAAACCAGTGATGGTGAACCTTTTAGAGACTGAGTGCCCAAACTGTGATTCAAAACCCACTAATTTTTCACAAAGTGCCATAACAGCAATTTAACCTGAATACAGGTGGTTGTGAAGAGGCAATGCTGGGTAACTACAGAAAGGGCTCTGAGAGCCACCTTTGGCACCCATGCCATAGGTTTGCCAACACTTCTTTAAACTATGTTAACTATGTTGTAAATCATCCAGAGAGTATTCTAAGAACTATGGGGTGGTATATAAATCAAAACAGCCACAACCACATCATCTAGGTTTAGGGAACAGCCCTACCAGTAGACAGGCTGCTGAAGTGATTATTGTTGGCTGAGATTTCTGGGACCAGAAATAATATCTTTTCTATAGAAAGTTTGCCCTGTGTGTGCCAAAACAGCTTGCTGCTTCAGACACAGTGGAGGATGTTAACCTCTCAAAAGTATTGATATGAGATTCAGACAAGCTCTGGCATAGGAAATAGTATGTTGGACTATAGCTTGGGGGACTTTTGCTGAAATCCCAAGCTAGGTGTGAAACTCACTAGGTAAATCTGTGGAAGCAATCACAGCCTCTACCAGTGGGAAGGAAGGAAGCCATGTATGCCAAACAGAGACCACTAGAGGAAAATGGAGTATAAATGTAATGTATAAATGCATAAATTAAGAATAACATTTCAGTTCATTCAACTTCTGTATGTGGGGTGTTGGGGAGGGAGAGAAATTGCAATCTTAGTCTTTATAGCAGAAATAAAATCCCTTTACAACGGAAAGCAAACACATGGTCCCTGATAGGATAATGGTTAGTTGGGCCCTCCTGTGGGTGTGTCTAGTGCTACATACAGTCTCTCCCAAATGGTAGCATGATAGAAACAACCAAGAGAACCCATATTAGAGGAAGGATCTTTCTGGTTTCAGGCCGGCTTTTGTACAGAGACTACCTTGGTCGCCCTGTATGATGACCTCTGCCGGGATAGAGACAGGGGGAGTGCAACCCTGTTGATACTCCTGGACCTCTCAGCGGCTTTCTACACCATCGACCATGGTGTCCTTCTGGATAGGCTGTCCTCCTCCTCCCCTTCCTCTTCCAAAGGAGGTTGTCTGCTCCAGTAAGGTGCTGGTGGTCGTATAACATCAATTTGTCACCCCCAGATCACTGCACTTGGGGGCATTTGCCCCTGTTTGCCCTCCCCTAGTTACACCACTGGTCCTAGGTGCTAATTCTGGTGCATTAAGTAGGTTCAACTTTGTTGGGTTCCAGAGCCACCATGGGTTGTACCTGTATTGAAATGTTATTAGATTGTTGTTGTCATTTTTAAAAACTGCCAATTGATAGATATTCATTCCTGTTAATGGAAGAAACATGAAAATAAAAGTAATTCCACTGAAAGCAGCACCTTGCACCTAACTGCAGACAAGAAGTGATGTTCCTGTAGACTTCCCAAATGCCAAATCCCCTTGTTCTGACAATAAAATAAAATAAAATCCAGCAATGCCAGTAAGGATCTGGAAGTGAAGGTCTAGAAACTACATGGATACCCCAGACTGCTATTTTGCTTATGTAGCCCATGTTATTACAGAGTTGCCAATCAACTGTAGGTAGGGAATGTGTGCATAGCTATTGCTCTGGTGATAAATCTGTGTCTGTGCTGTGGTCCTCAGAGTACTTCCACAACTAAATGTTCCTCCATAAAACTCACTACACTAGGACCCCTTATCCATGGATTCAGTATCCACGAAGTATCTTGCCTTCTCTCTCTCTCTCTCTCGTTTCCTCCCCCCCTCCCCCCTCCCCCCTCTCTCTCCCACACATACACACCTATACCATCTTAGTGATAATCAGATCATAGTATGGCCTGATGTGTAGTTATCTGCTAGTAACACAAGTGATACGCTCACACTATTAGTGTATTTGAAAGTGTGGTGTAGTGGACATAGTGATAAGCTAGGACTCTGGGGAACAGGGGTTTGAATCCCCACTCAACCATGGACACTCACTGGCAGAGTGAATCACTCCGTAAATACCTCACTTACATTGAAAACCCTATTAGGTCATTATAAGTCCATTCAGACATGGCAACAACACAAAATGCACACACATATTAGAAAGACTTGAAGGCACGAACATCAGTTTTGATGGACAAGAAGTCTAGTTTGTAATTTTACCCACAGACCACATTAATCTTCAGTGAAAGGAGTCTTTCTCGGGGGGGTCACCATTTTCTAGTGTAAATGCCTCTTTTCACTGAAATTTCTTAATTAAATCATAATAACAGTGATTCCAAAAAGATATAAGCCAGTTTTATGTGTGATAAGACCACTGATTAAAGTCTACATCATGGTACTGCACGTGGTATCATTTTATTTGTGCCTCATCTCAACATGTAATTTGATTTAACATAATGGAATCTTGTTGTGCCCTAATTGCAAGAAGAGACTAATTTGTTTTTAAATAGTTTTTTCCAAGTCAATTCAGTTTAGTATGGACATAGGAGAGGAAACACACTATCAGATGAAATCACAAATCTAAATTTAATCCATTCTTAATGGTCTGTGGTATTAGTTGACTAATATTTCCCAGCCAGTGCATTTCAGCTGTTACCTAGGAAAATGTAATTAACAAACAAGTTGACTCTTGTTTTATAATCCTCTCTTCAAGGTAGCATTTGTTCATTTTTCAATAGGGATCAGCAATTGATTAAAGAAATGTACCTGACAGAACACTGGGAGCTGTTGGAATAGAACCTAGTGCTTAATGTGGGTTTATTAACTGTCATTCCCTCCACCCCCCCACCCCCATTCTTTTAACAAGCAGCATGTTATTCTTTTGCAGCAAGGGCCCTGTTTGTCTGCTCATCACTGTTTAATGAGCTTCAGTAGAACTTGGTGAGTTTGAAATAAGTCCCCAGTCAATATGAATAAACCTGACCTAGCTATTTATCTTTCAAGGAAAATGTGTTTTCAGCCAGTGAGGAATCATTTTAAGATTATCTACAATCCATGCATCATCTTTAGCAGCCGTTGAGGAACCACACATCAGGATAAGAGGTACAGGTAGCACAAATTCATTATCCCTGAATACTTATCTCCATCCACTTAATTTCTCTTCTAGCCCTTTCAATGCATAATTCATTGTGAGTATACCCAGGAGTAGAGATGGGCACGACTTGAAAAAAAAATTTTTCGAGTTGTCGTTAGTCGGGCCAGTCCCATTTCGGGTCGTTTCCGGTTTTCGCGAAAATTCGCAAAAAATTAGTCGGTTCGTTTTTTCGTTTTTTCGTTGTCGTTAGTACTGGTTTTTTGGGGGGGGAGTGGGCTCCTGGAGGCACCTCTGTGGGGTGGGTGCCTCCTCTGGCCCGCTATAAAGGGAAAGTGGGCTCCTGGAGGCACCCGTGGGTGCCTCCTGCCACTAGGAAGGGGAAGCAGGCTCCAAGAGAGACCCCTCTACATGGGGGTCTCCCTTCCTCACCTGCTGCTGCTGCAAAATGCTATGCAATAGCCATATGGATATTGCATAACATAATGTGCAGACGTGAGACCAGTGTGAGAGTGATAGGGTCATACCCGCCCTTCACAAGGCTCTGGCACCACCATGTCTCACACAGAAGGGAATTGTACTTGCTGCGTGTAGTGCAATGCAAGCAAGTAGATCTGGCTTTAAGGTGGCTTAGTGCAAGAGCTAGGGTTAGGCTAGTGACGGGTAAGGTTACGGTGGGCTAGTGGGTTGCACCTCTGGGTGCCTCTCTGACCCATTAAGAAGACAGTCTGTGACGTATGGGTACGGAGTCAAGGGTTAGGGTTAGGGCTAGGGCAGGTTTTAGGGGGCTTTTTGGCACATCCCAGAAGTCTCCATGGCCAAGTGGCCATGCGACTGGTGGGATGGCTCCAAAAATTTGCATGGTTGTCCACTCCCACATGGCTGGCCACTTGGCCAGCCCATCATTGCGCACTGTGCAGGTGTAAATAAAATAAAATAAAATAAAATCAATGGAGGACAGAGGAGGAGAGGAGAGACATTTTGTTGCAAGAAAAAACCCACTGCTACTGTGAAAAATCTGGCAGTTTATAAATTTTCGCGTGTTTCTGTTGTGCTTGTGTGTTTTTGGACCACGATTTCAAAAACAATATTGCGTTCGCCGCCCCATTTTGGATCCCCCGCCCGCACCGCATGGCATGGCGATGGCGACTCGCGAGTCCGGCTGCCCAGGACGGGGGGGGAGGCGGGACCCCCCCTCCAGAAACCACCCCTCCGGTAGGTGCCCTGCGCCCTTAGTCAAGCAGGCATTTTTCCGCCTGCTTTTTTGGCCCGGGAATGGGTGGGGGGAGAGTTTAAAAGTTTTTTTCCTGTGCCGTCCGTGCCGCTTGCTTGCGCTTTAATTGCGGCGGCCGGCGGCCGGCGAGACTGGGCTTTTTGCTGGCTGCGAGCCTGCGGCGAGTCCCACCAGAGCAGCCGAGGACGGGGGATGAGGGGGGAGGCCGGGGACCTCCAGAAACAACCCCTCTGGTAGGTGCCCTGAGGCACGGCAGGCATTTTCCCGCCTGCTTTTTGGCCAGGAACCGGTTTTTTTTAACTTTTAAAAACTTTTTTTCTGTGCCGCGTGTGGCATCGCGCGATCTCGCGATGCAAGTAACGAGCACGACAAATCAGACCAAAATTGTTCGTTCGTCGGTTCGAGCTCGAAGTCTGGGGGAGTAATTCCCGTTACCGTTTCCATAGAGTAACGGAACCGAGTAACGGAAACGGAAACGGGAATACCGCTAAGTCGTGCCCATCTCTACCCAGGAGCACTGTGAACATTGTAAATTAAACTTCGCATTTGGAGCAGAAGGTATCTTGGTTGTTCTTGGAGGATGACCTTTGGCGAGAGAACAGAGAGTATGATGGGCATCTTCAAACTCTCAGTGTCTTTCCATGCCATCAACCATGGTGCCCTTCCAGACGTGTTGCCTAGGTTGGCTCCAAGGCCTTATGGGGACCCAGGATTGGGGGCGATTGCACTAAAATGTCACCTACAGCTGACATCCATCAACCTCTTTCGTCATATTGAAAAGAGACAATATTAGACATAATCCATACTATTGGTGTGAACTTCCTTCAAAACGAGTGTCGAACCCTCATCACCACGTTCTTCGTAATTTCTGCTCAGTAGCTCAAGAATCTGGGGAAATCAGGGTTCTTCGTGTAGGGTCTACACAGGGCAACTGTCCTCTTCAAATCTGGCACAAAAACCACAAGGAATACGATTGGAGTGAGGCTAGGTACCCCTTTCTAAGAATGTTCACAGCAAAGAGGTAAAGAACACCCAAATGAGGCTAATAGGTCTTCAGAATCAGTGCCTGGATGAGGGCTGGCTGTTAAAATAATATGGAAATTATAGATGGGTCATTGTAGGCCAGGCATGTCCAAAGTCAGGCCCGGGGACCAAATGTGGCCCATTTTCAAATTTCTAGTGGCCCGCAGCCTCTTCTCCCCACCGGCTCAGCCTGTCATGGCTCCTCCCCATACCGGACAGAGGTGCCAGTTTGCAGTTTTACAGTTTGCCTGTCCTCACTGTCTCTGTCCATTTCCCCAGCCACCTGCCCAGCCTACCCCCCCTGGCTACAGTGTCTTCCCTGCCTCTATACATGTTATAGAGACGTGTCCAAAGTCCAACCCGGGGGCCAAATGCAGCCGAATGGTCGCCCCCCTCACATTTTCACCTTGCCAAATCTGGCCCTCCTTGCAAAAAGTTTGGACACCCCTGATGTAGGCCATTGAAAATTGCTAACGATACTAATGGACACAATCATATTGCAGGGATGCTGTCTAGATTTTGTTAAAAGATTATCCTCTGCCATATTGACATACTTGGGCCACACAATCATCAAGAGCCTTTCAATGTCTGCCTCCCTTCAATGAGACAAATGAGAGTACTGCAGCTACAAAGAAGTGGGCCTGATTCTTGGTGGCAAAATCGTGGTCACAAGGGGATCAGTTGGCAGCTACAGTGCTGTCATTTTCAGCACTAGCTAAAGCCCTGCATTTGTTTATTAGGCTTTTTAGCCTTTTTAAAAAAAAGCAGTTTAGCTCTTTTTAGAACATGGCCACTACCATTGTTCATTTTAACCAGTTGATATTTTATGTTTGTTTTTTTAAATTGCATGTGTGTCCTAGAGAATGTAACAGGCAGTATGAAAATACGTCTGTGAAGATTCTCAGTCATCCAGGTGCGTTTATCTGGGAGTTGAGTCATGGCTACTGGACTTCTTTTTTGAGAGATAGAAACGTTTCGCTGTTCATCCAAACAGCTTCATCGGTCTGAATACAGCTAGTGCAAGAGACCTTCTTATAGTCAGCTTGACCTCTTGTCCCCTTGTCTGATTGGCTCATAAGATGAACAAAGCCAGAATAGGCTCGTTAGGGAGACATTAGTGTCCATGGCCTTAATGTAAACAATGGCCTAGCTAACGACCCATTCTTGACAGCTAACGACCCATTCTTGATGGGTTTCAGCACCTTAGGCCATTGTTTACATTAAGGCCATGGACACTAATGTCTCCCTAACGAGCCTATTCAGGCTTTGTTCATCTTATGAGCCAATCAGACAAGGGGACAAGAGGTCAAGCTGACTATAAGAAGGTCTCTTGCACTAGCTGTATTCAGACCGATGAAGCTGTTTGGATGAACAGCGAAACGTTTCTATCTCTCAAAAAAGAAGTCCAGTAGCCATGACTCAACTCCCAGGCAGTATGAAAATGCCATTATGAACTAACAAATGGTATTATTAAACAAGTAAATGAATAAATGACAAAACCGTAGAACTTTCCTGGATCAATCGAAGTCCTTCTATAGATGAGCATGCTGTTCCCACAGTAGTTGTTCAGATGTTATTTCCTACCTGTTCTACGCCTCCATGACTTTTTAGTGGTGGGAAGTACATAAGACAAGTCCAAACTTTGGCCCTCCAGATGTTTTGGACCACAACCCCCAGAATTCCAAGACTGCCTTACCAATGACAAAGTACTGTGGGAGTTGTGGTCCAAAACATCTGGAGGGCCAAAGTTTGGACATGCCTGACATACACCATCTCCAGGTGATATGAATTGTGTTTTTTAAAAAATAATCCCATCTGTGATGTTCAAAAATTCGCAAATGAAAGCCATCAAGTGCCACCACCCAAAAATAACTCTTCAACCACCTTCTTATTGCAATCTCTGCATTGCAGAGATCCAGCCAAAACCCTGAATACTCTGAACCTGAACAAAAGCCCATTGGTCCTTTAGATATAGGCAAAGTGATATCTGTAGCAAATTTAGCACCTATTCCACCTTCAAATGTGTGTGTGTGTGTGTGTATTGTGCCATTACAGTTGTGACTGACTCTTCATGACCCCATGTCCATGGAGGTTTTTTGGCAGGAATACTGGAGTGGTTTGCCAGTTCCTACTCCAGGCACCTACAGCACTTGGTATTCCCTGGTGTTCTCCCATCCAAGTACTAACCAGGGCCGACCCTACTTAGCTTCCCAAATCAGGCGAGATTGGATGTGCTTAGGGCATCTAGGCAGCTCTCCACCTTCAAATACCATGCAGCAAAACACCCTTGGTGATGGTATAGAGTAGAGATAGGGACATATCACCCTAGAAATGGAACTGTACTATCATTACTTCATAAAGCATCACCTCCTGGACTGCACCAGGTCCCAGTGAGGGATCTTTTTTGTGGCTTCCTGTAGGGGCTAAGTAGAAGATGTAATTAGGTCCCATTTTGGAATGCAAGCATCTGACTCATTACAAACCTGTCTCGATGGTTGGAATTGCTTTCTCCTGACATGGGTGCTTCATTCAATGTTTTAATGCCCGGATGTTTTAATGCCTTGGCATTTTGTTATTAACACTGAGGTGCATCTTCTGGTAGGATTCTTTTTGCCCTCAAATCACTGTTCACAAACAGGACATACATAATTTTGATGCCGGCGCCTGCAGTTCTGTCCCCAGAATCTCTTTCATAAAGATGGTGCTGAGCAAAGATCTGCTCTCCAGCTCTAGGAAGTACACAAAGCTAATCATTCCTCAAGTCCCAGTGGCCCCATGTTTCAACCGCAATATGCCACTGAGATGGCCCTTGTGGTCCTCATCCACAATCTCTGTCCAGCAGCAACATCCCTGACAGATTACACTTTCTTGGTCTTGTTATACCTGCAAAATGTGATACAGTTGAATTTGAAGCATTCATGGAAATTCTGTAGGAATAAGTGATTATCCCTCTGCTGCTGCCACTGCCATTGCCACAGACCGTGGACCAACTTCCCTTACGGGAGCTGGGCCTGATGCCCCTGTATATGCGCCCACCACACAGCTGATACGTGGACACATGAATAAAGGAAGTGGCTGGTTCAGGGGGAAAGTAACATTTTTAAACACTGTTAATTATTGGTTAAAATATGATTGCCTTAATCCATCTGCTTGACTATGTCTCTGTTTTATCCTTTAATTTTATTTGGTCATTTGTTTTTATTTGGGTGTTTCGTTTGGTTGGTGTGAGGAATTTGAGTGTGCTCATTAATTAAAATAAACTTCCTCTTATTACACAGCAGGTAAAAATGGTTCTGGCAGGAACTTACAGAGCAGGCTGAACTACAGTGTCTCTTATTTGTTAGTTTACCTAAACTGTCACTTATTTTTTTGAATAGCTACACTCAGAGAATCTGGTGAATCAGAAAGAATAAAATGCTTCTCTTCACTTACAATTCTTCCTATATAAAAACAAACATATTTTGTAAAAATGTTAACTTCTTGTAACATTACTGAGCGTAACTGGTTATTTTACTTCACTATTAGCTAACTGAGTGGTCACATTGCTCACAGAATACTTCATGTTAACTGTTCACTTATAATCCATAACGCTAATGCTTGCTGACAGAATTTTTACCGAACCCTGACTGGGGGGAAAAGGATCTGAATTCTAAAGTAGTGAGGGAACAATTGGCTGGTATTGAGTTGAATGACAGAATGGTCCCTCCCATCGAAAACCGTTTAAATGCATCAAATGAGAGTGCAATATATCCAAATTTTTATAGTTAGCCATCTTGAATTCCATGGGAGAGGAATGCAAAACAAGCAAAGCAATGTGATAAAAGTAAGAGCGGGGCCAAAATTAACAAAAAAAGGATTTCAGCAGATATACATGTAAAGTTCTGCATTTAAGCCTTAAAGATCAGATGCAGAGATATGGGATAGATAGCCATCAATGTTAAAAGGTTGAAAGGCAAGGCTGGGGAGAATTTCTTTTAGTGGAATTTCAGGCTGATTTATTTTTGTAGGCGTTTCTCTGAGGTTGCATTTCAATGAGGAAAAAATGAGGCCAAAATTATGAGCATATTTTAGACATTTTAAATTTCTTATTGCTAGTGACTAAACCTTAAGAGGAGTTTTGCAAATGTTTAGAATTGTTTAAAAAATTCAAACGTTGGTTGTTGTTGTTGTTGTTGTTGTTGTTGTTCAGTCATTCAGTCATGTCTGACTCTTTGTGACCTCATGGACCAGAGCTCACCAGGCCTTCCTATCTTCCACTTCCTCCCAGAGTCTGGCCAAATCCATATTGGTTGCATCGATGACACCGTCCAGCCATCTCATTCTCTGCCGTCCTCTTTTCCTTTTGCCTTCGATATTTCCCAGCATCAGGGACTTTTCCAAGGAGTCCTCGCTTCTCATGAGATGGCCAAAGTACTGGAGCCTCAGCTTCAAAATCTGTCCTTCCAGTGAACATTCAGGGTTGATTACTTTCAGGATGGATAGGTTTGATCTCCATGCAGTCCAGGGGACTCTCAAGAAGACTCTCCTCCAGCACCACAGCTCAAATATCCACCATAAGAAATGTGGTAGGGAAAGGGGCATGGCCCTTATAAGAACTGTAGGGGCCGGGAATAGGACCCCAGAAGAGATAGAGGGGGGCGGGTTGGAGGAGGAGTGGCCATCTATGTCAAAGAAGGGGTAAAATCCAGCAGAATGGAGATGGACAGAGGGTCTGACTCCACCATAGAATTACTGTGGGTTAAACTACCAGGTCCAAGGAGTGATGTGATCGTTGGAGTATTCTATCGTCCACCAGATCAGAAAATTGAGGGGGACCTTGAAATGAGGAGAGAAATCATGGAAGTGGCTAAAAGGGATAGGATAGTAATCATGGGGGACTTCAATTATCCCCACATTGACTGGGCCAATGCGAGCTCCGGGCAAGAAAGAGAAACTGAGTTTCTCGACTTGCTGAATGACTGTGCCTTAGAGCAACTTGTCACGGAGCCCACCCGAGAACAGGCAACTCTGGATCTAATATTGTGTGATACTCAGGACCTGGTCAGAGGTGTGAATGTCACTGAGCCTCTGGGGAACAGTGACCATGCTGCTATTACCTTTGCCATGCATGTCGGAGGAAGAGTGTCAACCAAATCAGACATAAAAACCCTTGATTTTCGAAGGGCAAACTTCCCTCAGATGAGGAAACTAGTTAGAGAGAAACTGAAGGGGAAGGTTAGAAGAATCCAATCTCTTCAGAGTGCATGGAGCCTGTTTAAAACAACAATAATAGAGGCCCAGCACAAGTGCATACCACAAAGAAAGAAGAGCTCATTTAAGTCCAAGAGGACACCGGCATGGTTAACGAGTGGAGTTAGAGAGGCTCTAAAGCGCAAGGAGAGGTCCTTCTGTAAATGGAAATCCTCCCCAAATGAGGAAAATAAAAAGGATCACAAACTCTGGCAAAAGAAATGTAAGAAGATGATAAGGGAGGCAAAGAAATACTTTGAGGAACGAATGGCTAGCAATATAAAGGGTAATAATAAAAGCTTCTTTAAATATGTTAGAAGTAGAAAACCTGCCAGAGAACCAATTGGGCCTCTGGATGGTGAGGGAGGAAAAGGGGAGGTTAAGGAGGACTTGGACATTGCAGAGAAATTGAACGAGTTCTTTGCGTCTGTCTTCACGACAGAGGACCTTGAGCGGATTCCGCTGCCTGAGCCGCCCCTCTTGACTAAAGAATTAAATCAAATACAGGTTAAAAGAGAGGAGGTTTTAGGACTAATTGATAAATTGAGGATTAACAAGTCACCGGGCCCAGATGGCATCCACCCAAGGGTTATTAGGGAACTGAGAAATGAAATTGCAGATCTCTTAACGGTTATATGCAACTTGTCTCTTAAAACTGCCACAGTGCCGGAGGACTGGAGGATAGCAGATGTCACACCAATTTTTAAAAAAGGAAGGAGGGGGGACCCAGGAAACTACAGGCCGGTTAGCCTTACATCTGTCCCAGGGAAGATGGTGGAAAGCCTCATCCAAGAGAAAATCTTAAAACACATAAAAGAACAAACCTTGCTGAGAGAAAATCAGCATGGCTTCTGTAAGGGTAAATCTTGTCTGACAAACCTCTTAGAATTTTTTGAAAAGGTCAACAGGCACGTGGATTTGGGTGAACCGGTTGATATAGTCTATCTGGATTTTCAAAAGGCTTTTGACACAGTCCCTCACCAAAGGCTGCTGAGAAAATTGCACAGTCAGGGGATAAGAGGGCAGGTCCTCTTATGGATTGAGAACTGGTTGAGATCCCGGAAACAAAGAGTAGGTGTCAATGGGAAATTTTCACAATGGAGAGAAGTGAAAAGCGGTGTGCCCCAGGGCTCTGTCCTGGGACCGGTGCTTTTCAATCTGTTCATAAATGACCTGGAGACAGGGATAAACAGTGAGGTGGCCAAGTTTGCCGATGACACAAAACTTTTCCGTGTGGTAAAAACCAGAGAAGATTGTGAAGAGCTCCAGAAGGATCTCTCCAAACTGGGGGAATGGGCTGAGAAATGGCAAATGCGTTTTAATGTAACCAAATGTAAAGTAATGCATATTGGGGCAAAAAATCCAAACTTCATCTATCAACTCATGGGCTCTGAGTTATCCGTGACGGATCAGGAAAGAGATCTTGGTGTGTTGGTGGACAGCTCCATGAAGGTGTCTCCCCAATGTGTGGCAGCGGTGAAGAAGGCCAATTCCATGCTAAGGATTATCAAAAAGGGGATTGAAAATAAAACAGCCAACATTATAATGCCATTATACAAAACAATAGTAAGGCCCCACCTGGAGTATTGTGTACAATTCTGGTCACCGCATCTCAAGAAAGACATAGTGGAACTGGAAAAGGTGCAGAAGAGAGCGACTAAAATGATTACTGGCCTGGGGCACCTCCCTTATGAAGAAAGGCTAAAACATTTGGGCCTCTTTAGTCTGGAAAAAAGGCGATTGAGGGGGGATATGATTGAGACATACAAAATAATGCAGGGTATGTGTAAAGTGGATAGAGGGAAGCTCTTCTCCCTCTCCCAAAATACCAGAACTAGGGGACATACACTCAAATTGAGGGCTGGGAGAGTAAGAACTGACAAAAGAAAATATTTTTTCACCCAGCGCGTTGTAAGTCTATGGAACTCCCTGCCACACAATGTGGTGATGGCATCTGACCTGGATGCCTTCAAAAGGGGATTGGACAGATTCCTGGAGGAAAAGTCCATCACAGGTTACAAACCATAATGGAGATGTGTAACCTCCAGGGTTTAAACCAGGGTACTTCAAGGGCCAGATGCAGGAGAGTGGTATCAGGAGACAGATATCTAGTCTCATGCACTCCCAAACACATCTGGTGGGGCCGCTGTGAGATACAGGAAGCTGGACTAGATGGGCCTTTGGCCTGATCCAGCATGGCTCTTCTTATGTTCTTATGTTCTTAAGGGCTGGATTTCTCTCCAAGACCTGTGGTCCCCAGCTCCTCATCTAAATGTTTAGCAGATCACAAGCTAAACATGAATCAAGGGGATGGTGTAGTAGCTAAAAAGGTTAACATTATTCTAGATTGCCTCCATAGAAGTATTATTTATTTATTTTATTTATTTATTTATTATTCACACTTGTATACCGCCCTATTCCCACAAAGGGGAAATATAGTGTCTAGACAAGGATAGCCAACTGTGACCTTGCTGTTGTTTTTCAACTGCATTTTCTGCAATGCCTCACTGTTGGCTAAGGCCTATGGGACCTGTAGACAGAAAATACAGTAACTGGTGGGCCATAGTTGCACATTTCAACAAACAATGAGAAGTAACCCCCCTGTTCTGAATTGGTCAGGCCTCAACTTGAGTATACCATGTACATTTCTAGGTTGCAGAATCTTAGCAGTCAGACAAAGAATTTGCCCACTCCTGTATCATACTGGCAAAGTCTTCAAGCAGTGAAAGGAAACGAGTTGGATTCTGTAAAATCCGAAGTCCTTTTTGTTTCTTAGAATAGCTGTTGGAAAATTAGCTAGTTTTTGCCTTGATGAGTATTCAGATTCAATCCAGGTTCTATTCATGGGAAAATGCCTCATTTTCTTAACACTCACGACGTAATGCAAATTGAGACCATACAAGTGGCCTACAGCGGCCGGCATTGTTTAGCTTACTGCATGCACACAGATCTTCTTTTTGATGTCATACAAATCAGAACATTTTGCTTCACTCATGTTTCCCTTGCTGAATATTAAGAGGTTCTGCCTAGCCACTGCTGTGATAAAAGGAGGCACATGGGCTGTGCTCCAATTTCTCCTGTAATTAACATGGTGTGAAAATAAAAGAGCAAACACCATACTGCACGACCATTAAATGTGACAAATCGCCATGTTGCCCAAATGGCAAGAAGCAGGAAAGATGATATGCCTTCTGAAAGATACACAGAAAAACTGAAACTGTACAAAAGCATGTTTGCGCCTGTGTGATTGCAAAGGCACTCTGTACATGTTCTTAGACATCTATCCCGACCATGGATGCGCTAGGGATTTGATCGGAAACTCCCACATCCCATGTTCCTTTCCAATTCCTGACTCGTATTTTTAGTCTTGCCATGGGCAATTCCATCTTAAGTGTTCGTATTCCTTTCACACTTAATTTCTTTCCTGTGAATATATCTTCAGGTTTCAGTATGTCGGGGTGTACTAGGATTATATTAGAGCCGGTGTCAATTAAACCCAAATATGTTCTGCCATTTATATTCACTACTTCTCCTGAGGATGCCAATAGTCTCTCATCAGAGTTTATTAGAAAACAATGTACTCTTTCTGTTGGGGGTAGTTCTGACTGTTCCTCACTTTTATCTTGCAATTCTGACCCTTCGTTTTCTTTGGGGTTGGAAGTTCCCTCCTGACTTTTTGGGACATAAAACACCTTTTTTTCAATGTGGCTGGGTTTGGTTTTTAACTTAGAACAAAATTGTCTCGTATGTCCCTCTTTAAACATTCCCAACATGTTAGTTTTGGTTTGTTTCCGGGATATACATAGTGGCTGAAATCCAATAGTGAGTTGCCATTGGAGTTGGCCTATTGAATTAAAGGCTTTTCCGGTGGAATTGACTCACCAAATCACTACTAATTCAATGGTCTTCCTTTAGTTGCCACTTACTATGGGATTTCAATGGATACCTAGTATGGTATTGTAAATAGACTGAGTGACTCCCAACAAGAACTGTCCAACTCATTCTTTCATCCCAGACCATGCACTTGAGGGCTCCAACCCCATGGGGAGGTGCAAAAAGTAAAAACCAAGAGCTTGGCCTTCTCGGTGGTCATCCCTCATTTTTGGAAGCATCTGCCCCCTGACATCAACCTGCCTCCCTCTCTGAGGATATTTAAATGAACACTGGAGACTTGGTCCTTCAGGCAGGCCTTCCCTGAGTCTGGGTCCCAACTCCAGTGACACATTTTAGATGTAAAATCTACAACACCTCTGCCTCTTCTAACCATGATTTGTTAGATCTGTTTTTGTTTTGCCTGGTTTATGTTCGTTTATTATGTTTTTATTTATTTGTCTTTGCCCACCCATCCTGGAATAAAGAGTCAAGACATGGGTGCTGGGTTAAAATTTATTATTAACTATTTAATTTTTATTTCAGTCTTATATTTCCACAAGTGAATTATGACTCTCAGCCTTCAGAGACCTCTATGTCCTCCACCTGCAGCGGTAACCATGATAAACTATGAGGTAAGCACCAACCAGTTCACTAATCCTAAAATAATAATAATAATAATAATAATAATAATAATAATAATAATAATAATTTATTGTCATTGTGTGTATATATACACAGTATACACATACAACGAAATTCAGACACGCAGAGACCAGATTCAACACACACACACACACACACACACACACACACACACACACACACACACACACAAATCCCCAAACACTCTCACACACATTAAAAAACCCTTCAACACACACACATAAAAAATCCCTGAACACTCCCCCACCCACCAACCCCGCCCCTAAAAACACAAGCATCCTAAAATGCAAGGAGAGGCACAGCTTTAAACAGCAAACCTAAAAAAATTACGAACATAAGAAGAGCCATGCTCGATCAGGCCAAAGGCCCATCTAGTCCAGCTTCCTGTATCTCACAGTGGCCCCACCAAATGTGTCTGGGAGTGCACAAGACTAGATATCTGTCTCCTGATACCATTCCCCTGCATCTGGCCCTTGAAGTACCCCGGTTTTAAGACTGGAGATTATACATCTCCATCATGGTTTGTAACCTGTGATAGACTTTTCATCCAGGAATTTGTCCAATCCCCTTTTGAAGGCATCCAGGCCAGATGCCATCACCACATCCTGTGGCAGGGAGTTCCACAGACCAACAACATGTTGGTTAAAAAAAATTATTTTGTCTTTTCTCACTCTCCCAACCCTCAGTTTGAGTTAATGTCCCCTAATTCTGGTATTTTGTGAGAGGGAGAAGAGTGTTCCTCTATCTATCCACTTTGCTCAAGCCCTGCATTATTTTGTACGTCTCAATCATACAACCCCTCAAGCACCTTTTTTTCCAGACTAAAGAGCCCCAAATGTTTTAGCCTTTCCTCATAAGGGAACCTTGTAGGAGTCTTTGAAGGCTGTTTCCCATGCTTGTCCCAACTGTAACATTACTTGTGGTGAAAAGAGGGTTCTATTATGCCTGCTCAGCAATGGAAACTCAGTGGGAGAGTGGGATTGATAAAACCACTCTTTAAATATTTCACTTACCTTAAACATCCCACTAAGGTCACTGTAATTTAGTTCTGACTTGAAGGCATATGACAACAGCATACAATTCCAACCATTGTACAGAACCAGAAATAAGCTACTGCTTGGGAAGATGCAGTGCTAGTGTATATCTATCAAGTTCTATGTGCCATCTCTTACTGCAGCATGTCTGTCCCCAGTATTAATTTGTTCTTCTTCATGCCAGCTCAAAGTGCATCAGGAAGAATCCGGTTGCATTCTACAGCACTTTCTTCACAATAGTGTGCCTAGCATGAAAGTTTCATGCATTACAACATAGCATCTCTAGCCTTTCTCCTGAATTTGCATTCATGGGTGAACCCCAGCCATTCATACCACAAAGAAGTTCTTGTTATGAATTATTGTTGTAGGCACTTTTATGGCCCATAGGCTGCAACATCACATGTATGGAACAGTATCCATATTAGTGAAATAGTACTACACCTGGGAATCTAAAGCTTGGGACAGCAAGGTCAGAAATTAATGATAAATGGAAAATATATCCAATGACCATTTTTTTAATTTCTAATTCTAACCAAGATGTTGCATTTGCACATTCATATTATTAAGTATAATTTAAAAACCAAGGTAAAAATTACTGTGTGGTGCTATTGTACCATGATTATGCATTTGAGGAGGGGACACCTTGTTAGTGGAGGTTCTGTTGGTCACTGCACATTTGAAGAAAGAAAGAATGAAGGGGTACTATGTTCCCAATCTTTGTCTGCTTGTTGTTAAGAAACAAGCATTTTCCTAATGACGCACTGACACCAACAGGAAAGGCCTGTTCAATGTATTTGGTGACTCATTTCAATTTGCTATCTAGTGCTCTCACAGTTTGCTTATTAGCCTTGGCGCTGGTAGCTAATGGATACTCAGTAGGAAGCAGCTTTTCATCATGAATGTCTGATGGAAGAATGAGACAGAAATCAGGAAGATTCTTGTCAATGGCAAAGCTTCCCCAATGTGGCACCCCTCCCATCATTTTGGACCACAACTCCCACTCTTATTCTTCCCAATAAGCATAGCGGCACCTGGAAATTTTGGAATGGGGAAGACAGAATTAAGTGTGACAAAAATGGTCTCTTTCATTGAGTACTTGAGGCTGGATTATGGCAGTGGGCTCTATGTGGGACTACCTATGGAAAGTCTCAGGAAACCTCAGCAAGTCCAAAAGGCAGCAGCCTGATTGCTAGGGCTGGTTACACAGATCACAGAATACCCTTGTGGCAGCAGCTCTATGCACAAGTCAAAGCACTGGTTTTAACCTATAAGCTCTAAATGGCTTGGGTCCATACTATCTCATGGACGTATGAGCCAGTTTGGGTGCTAAGATCATCAGGTGAGACCATTCTCTCGGCCCCACCATCCTCACAGGTGCGCTTGGTGGGGGCATAGGAGAGGAGCTTATCTATTGTTGCTCCCAGACTCTGGAATTCCCTCCCACAGGAGGCCAGACTTGCCCCTTCTTTACTGTCCTTCCGTAAGCAGCCAAAGACCTTTCTGTTCAGACAAGCCTTCCCTCAGTATATAGCTACCTGTTGTGTGACTGTTAAGAATTGTTATGCATTATTGCTGGACTGGGTTTGTAGGACTACCTGTGTCTGGAAGTTGAGTCATGGCAACTGGATTTCTTTTCTTGGAAAAGATGGAAAAGATGGAAATGTTTTGCTGTCCATCCCAACAGCTTTGTCAGTACTACCTGTGGTTTCCATTTTTCCACCTTCCATCTGTCAGAGTGGCATTTTCCCTGAATTTATTTACTTACTGTTCTTAGCTTTAACATTGTCTTGTTAATGATGTAAGACTAATTTTCACATTCATAGTTCTTAAGTTTAAACATTGTCTTTAATGTGTTAACAACTGTTGTATGCTCATTGTCCTTCAATGTTGTGAGCCACCCTGGGTCATTTCTAAGGAGAAAGGCAGGATAAAAATACAGTAATACCTCGGATAACGAATGTCTCTGATAACAAATGTTTCGGATAGTGAATAGAAATTTCTGAGTATAGGGCTGCCTCGGATAATGAATGTTCCCTATGGGCTGCCTCAGATAACAAATGTTTCATCATGCCTTACAAAAACAAGTATACCCAGGATGCACCCCCATAGCTTATGGAGGGGTGGGACAAATGAGCATTTTTTTTTCATGGTGTTTTGGAGCCATTCTGGTTTTTGCTGAGGGATTTGGACCTTTTGAACTTGGAAAGGTAGGAAGCTGAGGTGTCCTTTTTTCCTGTCTTTCTATTGCAAAATGGAGGGGTGAGCTGAGGAGGAGTTTGCAGAGAATCGTCATGGCTTTTTTCTGTCTTTCCATTGCTTTCCATTACTAAATGAAGGGTGAGCTGAGGAGGGGTTTGCAAACAATTGTCCTGGCTTTTTTCTTAAAATACCTTGCTTGTCAATGAATGTGTTTCAATTCAGGTTGGTGGTTGTGTGAACACCTCTATTGATTTACTTTCTGCCTTTGTTGATTTTAAGCACCATTGGCACTACAGGTTTGCCACTTAAAATTTTAAAAAAGTGTTTAGCAATGTAAGTGCACAGTGGCCATGAATGAATTGTCCTGGGATTTTGCTTTGTTTTGTTTTGCATTGTTGAAAGTTTGTCACTGCATCACTTTATTAATACATTCTGTATTACAGCCACGCTTCCATTTTGCTCCTTTCTGGCACTAAAAACATTTATTTTCTAATTATTATCCTTTGTGTTCTCCACTGCACGGCTCTCTCCCCACCCCTTGTCCTTCAGATTTTACGACACCATGTGGCACCATGTACACAGTATTTCAGAGTGGTTTTGTTGTGTAGGACGATTTTTTAAATTTAGATGCAACCATCAATTTAGCAATGTATGCCTTATTTAAAACTTTTCTTAAACATTTCCAAAATCGAACAAGCAGCATGTGCCTAAAAAGAAAAGAAAAGGAATGAGTGAATTCCATCTGCGAAGCCACCAAACCAGTTTTAATTATTGGGGAGGGAGGTGTCAAATTAATTTAAGTCAAAGTGATTAGTGATTGATATAGGCTCATGGTTGACTCAGCCTTCCATCCTTCCGAGGTCGGTAAAATGAGTACCTAGCTTGCTGGGGGAGGTCAATGTGTAGCCTGCATAATTAAAAACTGTAAACCGCCCAGAGACTACTTGAACTGGTATGGGGCGGTATATAAGCAGAACACTTTGCTTTGCTTTGCTTTGCTTTGCTTTGCTTTGCTTTACAGAGGCTGCCTTTACTCCCAGGAGTAACAGTCAGCCTGGAACTTTTCCCAACCTCTGGCTCCACAGTCAAAGTGCTATGTCTTTCAAAAACAAGAAAGAGGATAATGTTAATGTGTAAAGACAATCTGTGCATCTGTAACATAGAAAAATGCCTAACACCAACTACATGGGTTATCGCCACATTTACAAGGGAACATATTTATATTTTCTCAAATAATGCTTTCCCCTCTGGTAAGTATGAAAAAATGGCGAGCAGTTATGCTCAAACTGAAACCACCAAAGCCATATAAAATGTGTTATTCACCGCCCTCCCCATGGCTAATTCCAGTTGTTAATCCCAACTACCGCAAATCCATTGTCTACATATAAATAAGTCCCCTTGATTTCTTTGAGGCACACTGGCTCAGACTAACAAATCGCTTTGGCCCATTAATCTATCCAGAATATTACTGCTGGTTTACAGTTGTGTAAAGGAAATGGCACAAACTATAAACTCAAATTGCTGCTCATAAACAAGGTGCTGCTTGTGTTGCTGGCAGGTGCTAAAGAAATGAGAGGCCAACTTTTCCCCTCTCTTGCAGGACTTACTTCACTACCTGCCTGAGTGTTAGGAAACACTCACCATTAAGTGAGATGACCATCTTGGATGGCAGATACTCGGAAAAGAAAAGCAGCTAGCTTTGAGGTGCCATTTATTTTATTTTCACCTTTTATTCCACCTTTCTCCCAGGAGAGCAACCCAGGGCAGCCCACAAATTATTAAAAAAAAACAGACCAATCAAAACATATGTTACCATTTAAAAGATAAGCCAAATGTATGAGAGCTAAAATAGTTAAAACACATTGTATAAGTACCATACACTATGTGTGTCACACGGCCAGTCCTGAGTCTTCAAAATAACCCTGCTCTCCTCAGCTGGGCTGTCCCATTGCCCCTGGCCCAAGTCAGAGCCAAAAGCCAGTCTGATCCTCTCATATTGAGTGAAGAGTAGGAGGAGCCCATCTTGTCCTTTGCTCCAGGCAGCAAAATATGGGCTCTTCTAACTACCCATGGGCTAAAATCCAGTAATAATTTCCAAATAGGCTAACCCCAGTGATTTAGTAGAGATTTGGTGAGTGAACTTCTCTATAAATTCTCCTGATTAAGTAGATCTAATCTAGTCATGATGACTTCCTCTTTTAGATGTTGGCCATGAAATCATTAGGGTCTAAATATTTACTGGCCCAGAAAAGGAAATTAGTATGTCATTGGCTCGTTAACTAAAGCTTGTATAATAACAGTGAAACTAACTGGCACTGGCAAGTAGCTGAATGATGTGTATTCATACTTACTCTCTTTTAAGACTAAATAGTGTAATGTGGTAATTGGGACTTAATAGCAAATGTTAGAATAAAAGTATTGTATGAATGCCATGCCTGCCTGATCATTCACTTCTGCCAGAACAGGGCAACCAAGAGGACCATCTTTGTTTATAAAGAATGTATTTATTAGTGCGCAATTCGAGCTGAGATCAGAGCAAGGTCAAGGAGTTACACACACAGCCAATTTTAATAGCTTTGGATGTTCTGCTCAAAAGGCTAATTCCAGAAAAACCTACGTCATGCAGATCATTTCCAAAATTACTTTGGATATAAACATGAATAATTCTGGCATTTGCTTATTATTAAAACTGTATGTTGTTCATTGGCCCCAGTGTCAATCTAATCTTAATTACAAAGCCCTGTACTACGCAGGCAACCCCTTTTTATGCTGTCATGCAACTTTGGAAAGAATTGCCTTTCTGACATTTGAAATGAAAATATCCATCCTCAGTGCAGGACAAAACTCGGCCCCTGTTCTTCCTGCCCCTGCTGATAGAGCACCAAGTCTTTCTTATTTCAGTTTATCAAACGGTACTATAAAAGTGGCAGCAAGATTAATGTTGTGTTGATTTAAGAGTCTCAGCAGGGCCAGGTGCTAGATCTGCTCCAACACCCGCACAGAACCTAAATTCTTATTGTCTTCAACCTTTTTTTTCTTATACAATTCCAGATTTAAAAAATAATCATTTAGAAATGCATGATTGTATTGAGTGTTTTTTTTAAAAAAATGTGTGGGCATTAAGGGAAATTGTAAAGAGATATCAGCAAAGTGATTTCCATACATAATATTAATTATGGTTGGGGAGGTTTCCACTATCAGACACTATTGTATTATAATGTTGATGGCAATGTTCCTCTGTGTGTGTGTGTGTGTGTGTGTGTGTGTGTGTATTTGTTGATATTTAGGATTTGGTGCAAGGGGTTATTGATGTGACCAAGTGTCACCAGCCAATTAAGAAATCATGCTTTTGAAAAATGTACCCCAAACATGTTAAACCATGTTAGTGGCAACATGTAATCTGTGAAGGTAAGGGAGCACAAGCCAGCTTTCACTTTGGAAGATGTTTGTTTTTGGATGCAGAAGAGAGGATAGAAGAGGAACCTCCTTGGGTTTGCCAGACTGTCCTTTAGTGCTTTCTCCTATGCTGACCTTCCTTCAATTTAGATTGCTAGGTTTGATAATGTCACTTCCTTTCTTCTCTTCCTTGTCTGTGTAAGGAGACATCTAGGTTTTGTTCTTGGGGAAAGAAAGAAGGCAGCCATCCAATCTGACTTTTCCAGATTCTTGTTCTGTACTTTCAAATTGGCAACCCTACTGGGTATTCAAGGTTTGAGAAATTATGTGGGAGTTGAGTCTTAGCAATTGATCTTCTTGGGGGTGGGATTGAAACGTTTCACTACTTATCCAAGCAGCTTCCTCTGTCTGAGAAAAGTTGGTGAGAGGCTTCCAATTTATAGTTCACCTTGATTTTACCCCACCTTGGTCTGAATAGGCTCCTTAGATGAGCAATGGCCTGGAGTGTGTGAAAGTCACACTTATGCAACCCTTCCCTACACCTATTAAATATGGGTCATTAGCGAGGCCTTCCTGGTGGAGCTGTGAAGTGCCCTTGATTTGGCTGGGGACAGATAAAAGGGCAGCATGATAAATGAGAGACTGATTATGCCTAAGTCCCCCACCCCTGTTGAGGGATATTTAAGGGTTTTTATCAGCAGCCATTATGTTCTAGCATGACACATTATCCACTGTCTTGATCTTCAGTTCAGTTCTGTACAATTAGATCTGTCACTTTTCCAATTTCAGCTGCATTTCTGTAATAAACACAAGCTTTAAAAAAATCTTAGAAAGTGTAGATGTGGTTCTTTTATAAAGTGGAAAGTATGTTCAGATAATCATTCAAAGTCTCAAAAGATTCAGTCCACAAGTCAATATTGTTCCTGTGCTGCTGTTTGCATCCTGTTCAACAGCAAGCAATTTAGAATCTCACAGGCCTGGCCAGAGACAGAAAAAGAGATGCCAGAGGGAGTGGAGACAAAAATAGTGCCAACCAGAAGCCTGTTGGTGCGAGTGAATGAGACAATGGTTGCAATTCTTGGCCTGCAACCATGTAGGCCATGATTAAAGCAAAGCTACACACAGTGAAGCCCCATTAATTTCAAACAGGAGTGTTAAGTGTGTATTTAAATCTTCCATATCAAAATGTGACTTAGAAGTGCCTAATTGTGGCTGGGACATGCCCATAAAAGTATTGATTGTAGGACCTTGAATTTGTCAAGTTTTGTGATCCTTGGCAAGAACATGGGTTTTACTGAAGAGATTTTTATTAGAGATGGGCACGAAACAAGCGATTTTTCGTTTTCGTTTTCGTTTTTTCGTTTTGTTATGCAACGAAAACGAAACGAAATGTTTTAAACAAAATGAAAACGAAAACGAAATGACCAAATTTGCCGTTTTTCGTTTTTGTTGCAGCAGATGCATTGAACTAAAAAGAATGCTAATGAAACAGCAATTTTTCATTTTCATTTTCGTTTTTTCGTTTTGTTACCTAACAAAACGAAAACGATTTTTTTTTCAAAAACGTCACGAAAACGAAAACGAACCAAAACGGACCCCTAAACGACCAAACTACAAGCAAAACACCATTTTTTGAGTCGTGCCCATCTCTAATTTTTATAAGAGACATCCTGAATTTTTGTGAGAATCCAATTCAATCACCTGCTGTATACCGGTTCGGAAATTCAGGAGCAAATTATGTGTCATTCGTTTGCCTTAGAAAACCTTATAAACCGGAGTCGAAATTGGGGGGAAACTTAATCTCAGGTTATTTCTACTTCCCAGTTAAAACTGATGGTTTTCTCTGTTAAAGGAGGCTATTTGATGGACATTTTGTCTGCTCCCCTTCAAAGGATGGAGTGATAGCAAAGTCCAATCTACTGCCAATCTTCCTTGAAAATATGTCAAAATGCAGACTGTCCTTGTTAGACTTGGCTATTACATGTTGACTAAAGAGGTGGATGAGCAGAGGGAAATAATAAATTAAAAAGTGAAATATACTTGTCTTGGATGGGATTTTTTTCCAGCTTACTCAAATATGAGCTCCCTAGCTCTTTTTGGCACCTGCTAGGGAGTGACTAGCCAGAGCAGAAAGTAGAGCCTGCCTTAGCACTTCATTCATATGCATCATTTGAAAGGCATGCATGCTTTATACTTTTTTCCAATCACACCCAAGTATTTGGAAGAAGGAAGATCATTCCAGGGCCCAGAAAGCCACATTTCTACTGTTTGGACTTGATACTGCATTGCCTTGTGTACTACAACTCCCAGAATACCAGCCACGCAGTTGTGTGTGGGATATTTTAAAAAGGCTCCTCTCAGCCCCCTGCTGTGGGATTCCCTTAGCAGACAGACCAGGAGCAGCCTCGATAGAGCAGGAAGCTGAGCCCAGGTGGGCAGCAAGGCAGAATGGAGCAAGAAGTGCTCCGTTTGAATTTCCCACTGCTTGCTCCATTCTCCCTTGCCACCCCGCTTCCCAACTGGGGCTTTTTGACTAGTTGAGGGTGGGGAGGGGGAGGGGACTCCCTCCCCCACCACATCACCCCCTGTCAAAAAGCTTCAGCTAGGAGGCAGGGGGAGCAGGCAGCCAGAAAAAAACATGCTTCTTTCTGCCTTTTGCCCCATCTCCTGCCTCCCAATTGGGGCTTTTTGACAGGTTGGGTGGGGAGAAGGGATGCACTCCTCTCCATACCCCGACCTGTCAAAAAGCCCCAGCTTGGAGGAGGGGGGAGCACAGGAAAAGGAAGGAGGAAGGAAGAAGTGATAAATTCAAGGTCCATTTGAATTTACTGCTGCCTCCTTCCTTCTCCCATGCTCCCCCTCCTCCCAGGTTTGTGTTTTTTTGTGGGAGGATAAAGAATACTGTGGACAGTAGAGTCTGCCCCCACTGCCCACAGCATTCCCTATCAAAAACAACCCCCTGGGAAGAGAGAGTGGCAGGGGAGAAAGGAGCTGTCAGGCAGTGAATTTACTGCTGCCTGGCTGCTCTCTTCCCCCTAGTCTCCCACCTCCCAGCTTGAGCTGTCAAAACCAGCTGGGAGGCAGTGTCAGACAAGAACCGACCAGGGAAACACCCAGAAGATTTTGCTGCTGAAGCGAGATCTGGTGGCGGCTTCCCGGTTTAGTTTCTCCTGAACTGAAAACATCATTTCGGTCGACACGCTGTCTGCCATTTTGTTTCAAAACAGTTTGAAACATTACAAAATGACAAAACAGTGTGTCATTTTTTGTAAGGTACCCAACCCTAACAGTGACACTAATCTTTCATTTTAGAACCCCACTAAATGGCTGACACAGTGACTGCTAGACAGTAATATTTCAGTACAGTTTAACAAAGAGTGATCAAGATTGCACTGAATCACTCAAGAAAGGAAATTAGAAACCACTGCTTTAAAGTGACCTTTAAATTCTGGACCAAAAAGGTCCAGAGAAGGGATGGCAGCAGGATGGAGCTGGGTCACGATTTGCAGTATGGTTGCTGGCAAAGAGAGTGAATCAGACCGTGCTGCCAGCATTCCAAATTGTGATCTAAATAATTGTCTCACCGCACCCCCTGCTGAGTAAGACAAGAAAGAAAAAGAATACTTGTTCTCAGTGTGTGTGTGAGAACATATAGACTGCATGGTGGTGTCACTTGAACTTTCCTTAGCTCCCTTCTGATTGGAGTATCCAGGGTTGCTGTTGTGTTTCACTGGGTTTTTCAGTTTTCACTGATCTTTTCCCTGGTGCCAGAATCTCACACAGTACGGATAATGATTTTGCCTTCGCTCAGTACAAACGACAGGTCATCTGTTGGTTGGTTTGCTTTTTATCATTCAGACCATGATCTCTGAAAGGAATGAAGATTTATCCGGCTGTTGTCCTGCCCCAGGAGCGAACAGTAACTGTCTAGGTCATCACTCCCAAATCGAAAAGACTCCCTGATTCATTCCCTCCCTCTTCCCCATACACACACAGTTGTCCACCCTCAGGGTAGGGACAATCAGCACAATCTTTTCACTGACACAGCAAGCTGTACATGGGTCTCTGGCTCCAGACCAGAACTAGGGGACAGCCACTCAAATTGAGGGCTGGGAGAGTAAGAACAGACAAAAGAAAATATTTTTTTCACCCAGCACGTTGTTAGTCTGTGGAACTCCCTGCCACAGGATGTGGTGATGGCATCTGGCCTGGATGCCTTCAAAAGGGGATTGGACAGATTCATGGAGGAAAAGTCCATCACAGGTTACAAACCATGATGGAGATGTGTAATCGCCAGGCTTAAAACCAGGGTACTTCAAGGGCCAGATGCAGGGGAGTGGTATCAGGAGACAGATATCTAGTCTCATGCGCTCCCAAACGCATCTGGTGGGGCCACTGTGAGATACAGGAAGCTGGACTAGATGGGCCTTTGGCCTGATCCAGCATGGCTCTTCTTATGTTCTTATGTTCTTATGTTCAAGTTAGCATCACGGTTGCCCTTGGCCTGTTTATGCCAAACAAATCAACCAGCTCTGTGGCCATGCACTGAAGCTGTGGCACAGCACATCATTGCTCAGTCCCTGCTTAGGAAGTTCACAGCACATTGCAAAATAGCTGCTGCTTTTCAGGGTGTGGACAGTTTATGCACAATGCTTACCAGTGAACTGGAAGCTGGATAACAAGGCAGCAGGTGCAAATAAGACAGTTGTGTGTGCTGTGAATTCCCTAAACAGTCCACTGACTATGTAAATATGATGAATTATCATAACACTGCAATTTGCTAAACAAGGACTTTTCTGGGGCATGCAAGCCATTCCTTTCTCTCTCCTGTTTGAAAAATACATTTAAAAATCAAATATTTGATTGCACTTTATTGCATTTTCAAATACATACATACAAGCATGCATATGAAATGAAGTTCAAATAAGAGCAAACCTGCTTTACAGATACTTAAGATTAATGACATTTCAGAATTTACCATCTGTTAAAATTCAGTTTACCTGATCTTTCATTTATATATAATAAGACACTTCAACAACCATATTTGCTGTTTGGAAAGCTACCGTATTTTTTGCAACATAAGACGCTGCTCTTGGGAGCCCTGGAGCGGCATGGCTGGAGAGTAAAATGCAAAGAGAAGTGCCCCCCGCCCCTGTCTGCATCTCCATGCTGAGAAGCCTCCAGCCCTTGCAGAGGCCTCCAGACCTGGTGCAGGTCCCAGCCTCAGCTGTAGCCGCAGTGGAGACTTCCCGACCTGGCTGTTTTTTTAAAAAATTACCTTGCATGCTTGATTTGTTCCATAAAATAGAAGCCAGAGATTAATCAGCCCGATTGGAGACCATAGAGATAAGAAAGAGGCTGATTACTCTCCGGCTTCTATCCTATGGAACAAATCAATCATGCAAGGTTTTTTTTTAAACAGCCTACACTGCGTTTACAGCTGGTGATGGGACCTGCACAGGGTCCGGAGGCCTCTGCAGCAGCCACTCTGGAGGCTCCCAGCAGGAGTGCATCCACCCCATAATACACAGAGACATTTCTCCTTACTGTTGGGGGAGGGGAGTGCATCATGGTGCTAAAAAATACAGTAGTTCATAACCAGGGTCATAAGGGTCTCCTTATTTAGGTCCTTGCCTCTTGAGTTCAAAATCATATGCCATCAATTCATTTTCCCCTTGTTTGCCAAAAAGTCCAACAGGGGCTTCCAGATTGCTCTGAAGGCCATTAATGATTTGTCCTTATTATGGTTGACACTTTTACCATGTCTGCTATTTCTAGCACCTTAAGTAACCATTCTTCCACTGTTAGGTGCTCTGTGTCCAAGACTGGGCATAGAGGAGACTTGCAGCTGTTGTCATATAGCTAATGTATTAGTGTTGTATTCTTTGTCACGGGGTTATCCACTAGATTTAAAAAGAACAATCACTATTAGAGATGGGCACGACTAGGGAAAATGACGTTTTCGAGTTGTCGTGTGTTGGAGGCAGTCCGTTTCGGCTCGTTTCCGTTTTTCGTGAAATTTCGCAAAAATTAGTCAGTTCATTTTTTTGTTTTTTCGTTGTCGTTAGTACTGGTTTGGGGGGGTAGCGGGCTCCTGAAGGGAGCTGCAGGAGTCAGCCAGAGCCACAAGTGACGGACTGGCAGACTCTTTGCACCCGCTGTGTCTCATGTACTTGCATGTAGTGCAATGCAAGTAGATCTGGCTTAGGGTTAAGACGGGTTAGCGCAAGGGCTAGGGTTAGGCTAGTTACGGGTGAGGTTAGGGTGAGTATTGGGGTGCACCTTTGGGTGCCTCTCTGACCCACTTAGAAGGACAGTGTACTGGCGTATGGTTTAGGCTTAGGCTTAGGGTTTGGGCTACGATTAGTGGGCTGTTTATGCCCGATTGGCACATCCCAGATGTCTCTGTGGTCAACCTGGCCAAGTGGCCATGCGATTGGTGGAAAATTTGCATGGTCTACTCCCATGGGCGAGCCCATCATTGCAAATGTGCAGGTGTAAAAAAATAAAATAAAATAAAATAAAATAAAATAAAATCAACGGAGACTTTTTTTTTGCAAGAAAAACCCACTGCTGCTACTGTAAAAATTCAAGCATTTAAAATAGCTAATTTTCGCATGTTTCTGTGGTGCTTTGGTGGGGTTTTGGGCAACGATTTCAAAAAAAAATTGCGGTCGCCATTTTGGATCCCCCGCACTGCATGGCAAATGGATGCGCCCTCCCAGCCTGGTACCAGCAGCGCAGCAGTAGCAATAGCCAAGGAGAGGGGGGCGGGGAAACCCCCCCAAATAAAACACCCGTCTGGCCTGGTAGGTGCCCTCAGACAGTTTTCGCCTACTTTTAGGGCCGGGAATCGGGTTTTTTTTTAACTTTTAAAAACTTTTTTTCTGCGCCGCTTGGCATTGCGCGATCACCGCGATGCAAGTAACGAGCACGACAAATCAGACCAAATTGTTCGTTCGTCGGTTCGAGCTCGAATTCTGGCGGAGTAATTCCCATTACCGTTTCCATAGAGTAACGGATACGAGTAACGGAAACGGAAACAGGAATACCGCTAAGTCGTGCCCATCTCTAATCACTATCTGTTTCAGACTTCGCTATCTGTCAGAACAGCTACTCCCAAATAGAACAGCCCGGACCACTCGTTCATTTCAAGCAGGGCATATAAAGGTGCCAACACCGAGGAAGGCCTGAAAAACATAAATGAGAAACCAGTCCTTCTTGGTAGCTGCCCCTCATTTATGGAATATATTGTGCTCAAAATCTTTAAAAGCCAGTTAAAAACTTGGCCTTATCGGATAGCTTTCCCAGATTGTTAACTCTTACACTTACAATGCCTGGAAATTTCTTCTTAGGCCTCTTGTTATGTCCATCTGGTTTCTGATATTTGGTATTTGGTTTTTAGTTTATTTTGATAGTATTTCAGTCTTATGTTGTTAATATCCTGCATTATTTGATTGCAAGTCTAGTGTCTCCTTTCCTTTAAACAGTATAAAACATGTAATGTGTAACATAATCAATACAAATACAAATATTTGAACACATAAATAGAAATGTGACCCAATGTAATTCTTATACAGTCTAAAGCAGTGGTTCTCAACCTGTGGGTCCCCAGATGTTCCTGGACTTCAACTCCCAGAAGTCTTCATCACTAGCTGAGCTGGCCAAGATTTCTGGGAGTTGCAGTCCAGGAACATCTGGGGACCCACAGGTTGAGAACCACTGGTCTAAGCATGAGAAGAAGAAGAAAATAAGACAGTGAACAGAATCCTTGACCAAAATGTGGGTTTTTATAGTGCCAGCTGTTTGAAAACCAGTCAAAATTATGTAACTATGCTTATACACAATGCAGATGCCCAAGCTACAAGCAATATTTCAGAACAATTAGCAAACAAATGTAAAAGATGAAAAATTACTCTTTTAAGTTAGCTGTGCACCTGTGACTAGACTAAATGTATCTCTTAAACAAGCTACCTAAACTGGAATGTGAATTCCTTAAATGTTTCATGGTAACACAAAAGTGCACTTGTAACCACTCAGAGGACAAAAAGACAACAACATAAAATGGACACTGGAGGCATATTAGAAAGCCACAGATATAAACTGAAAATCACTTTGAAACAGACACCAGTCAGCAGGGATTAACAAATAAATGTGAGATTAGTCCCCTCGGCTCAGTGGTCTAGGTATCTGGGTGCAGAGCCAGAGGTTGGAAGCTCAATTCTTCCCTGTGCCTCCAGGGAAATGAGCCAGCCTGTGTGACCTTGCGCAAGCTGCACAGTCCCAGGGCACTTCAGACCTCTTCCCGGAAGAAGGGAAGAGTAAATCACTTCTGTGTATTCCCTACCTGGAAAACCCTCAAAAGAGTTGCCATGTCAGAACTGACTTTGATGGCATGTGATAAAGAAGTATCCTTTGTTATTATTATAAGCTGGGAGGTACATTAATCACATTAAATAAAGCTGTTAACAGCCAACAGATAGTACGCAATGCCTTTCTCTTTGTAAGCAATTTCATTGCCGGCAGAAGAAGATAACCCGCAGCCTGCTACTAAGCTCAATGATTGGTTGGTATATCATCAATATAAAATGCAAACAGAGTGCAGCAGAGACCCAGAGAAAGAAGAAAGTCATCAGTATATACTTCACATTCTCCCTGTCTCCTTATATAGTTTACTATCCAGTGTATCTTAATAAGCTCTTCATATCTTTAAATCTAGTTTATGGCTAATAAATTAATTATACTATTTATATATTATGTGGCTTTCAAAGAATACTTGGCATAATAAATACCGGTACCTTATACAATATTCTTATTTTTATAGATCAAATATAAACTTGCTTAATAAAAGAGAAAAAAATTGTACCAATTCATTTTTTTCTATTCATATGTAGATTAAAGAAAACATTTATGAAGATACCCAGAAGACCTTTTCTAAAATGCTATGAATCATTTTGGGTCACACAAAGACAAATTAAAAAAACCTCTTCTTTTTAGAAGATGAATCCCAAAACTTTATGAGGTTTACCTACAGATATTTCTTGGTTCTTTGAGGTCTCTTGACACAGGTTGGCGGCTGGAATTCATAAGATCCACTCCTAAAATACCTTAGCAGAAACCAGGAAATAATAAAATACATGCAAACTAGATAATTTTACATTACTGCACAACCAGAAAAATCGCAGAGCTTTTTCATACCCCTCCACCCCTCCTCCGCAATGCTCTTTTATTTCCAAAAACCTACTCCAGAAGATTAAATAGCTCTCTAAGGTGGGTTTTTAAGTTTTATGTCATACCCCCGGGGAAAGAAGGTATTATCCTTTTCTTATGATTAATGTTGTTGTTGTGTACCATAAAATCACTTGGGACCTATGGCTACATAGTCAACTAATGATCTCCAAATTGTCCTCTCCTCAACAGTCTGAGATTAATGTACAGTTTGTTGTTATGCACCCTTAGGTTGCCACTGACTTATAGCGACCCCGTGAACAAGTGGCCTCCAAAATATCCTGTCCTCAGCAGCCCTACTGTTGCATACTCAAACTTGCTGCTTCCTTTAGGGCAGTGCTTCCCAAACTTCCTAATGCCGTTCCTCATGTTGTAGTGACCCCTTCCCCTGCTTGGAAGAGGCCACAAGCCCCCTTTGGCAGGCCACTACCACAGGTGCCATAGAGAACTTGCCTCTACAGGCACCCTCGGCCAATTGCAGCCTCCGGTGCCATTGACTGACATCACCTCCAGACTATCAATGGCACCGGAGACTGCAATTGGCTGAGGGTGCCTGTAGAGGGAAGTTCTCTATGGCACCTGCGGTAGTGGCCTGCCAACGGCTTCTGGCCTCTTCCCCTTCCTCCCCCTCCTCCTCCAGACCCAAGCCATTTGTGCCTTTTTCTTCACTGGCTCATGGTGACCCCTGTGAAATGGTTGTTCAACCCCCAAAGGGGTCCCAACCCCCCAGGTTGGGAACCACTACTTTAGAGCATCAGTCTCATCTCGTATTTGGTCTTCCTTTCCTTCTGCCTTCCTCCTTTCCCAGCATTACTGTCTTTTCCACAGATCCTGCCTTCTTCGGATGCATCAAAAATAGGACAGCCTGAGCTTCAACATTTTTGCATCCAGAGACAGTTCACGCTGGATTTTGATCTCGGAACCAATAGTTAGTCTTTCTGGCCAGGCAGGATATCCACAAATGTCTTCTCCAGCACCACATTTCAAATTATCTCCCCACCACCACCACCACAGTCCACTTTCTTTACTGTCCTCCTTTCACACTCATACATAGTGTTTGGAAATACAAGAATGTTGATGATTTTGGTCTTGGTCTCCATTGACACTTCCTTAGTCTTGATTATCTTTTCTAATTCTTTCATTGCCACCCTTCCAGGTCTCAAGCTTCTGACTTCTTTCCTGCAGACTCCATTGGAATTGATGACTGAATCAAGGTATACAAAATCTTTCACTGTTTCAGTTTCTTCATTGTCAATGTTAAAGTCATGCCATGCTTCTATAGTCGTGACTTTTTCCGTTCTTAATGATTTAAAAAGCTTAGGGTGACGCATTTTTCCTAAGTGGAAGGAGACTTCTTACTTGAAAATGAGATGCAATCTGGTTTTGGAGTTCATGCAAGAGGAAACACATGGGAATGTCACTAAGTGCTGAGCATTTAACTTTATGAGATGGTACAGCTGTTGAACAGCTATAGAACTGAGCTATAAATGTTTCTTCTGCCATATGCTTAACTCAGGTCAACCTCATCTGCAATATAAAGATAATCATAATAAGCCACTAACAAGAAAAAACCTAGCAAGAGCCTTGAAGACAACAGATTTATTACATTGCCTCAACTCTCATGTACTGTGGCTAATTTCATATAAGCAAGTACAGTAGTTTTATCCAGAATTCCACATGACCTTGCATGGTTCTTACAAAGGCTGCAAATAGAGATGGGCATGACCAGGAAAAAATTTTTTCCGAGTTGTCGTTTTTCAGGACGGGCCCGTTTCGGCTCGTTTCTGTTTTTCGCGAAATTTTTCAAAAATTTGTTGTTTCGTGGTGTCGTTTTTTCGTCTGTTGTTAGTACTGGTTTAGGGGGGTAGCGGGCTCCTGGAGGCACCTCTGTGGGGTGGGTGCCTCCTCTGGCCCGCTATGAAGGGAAAGCGGGCTCCTGGAGGCACCTTGTGGGTGCCTCCTCTCCTCACCTGCTACAAAATGGCATGCATAGCCAATTGGATATGCATACCAAGTTGAGTGGCAGAGAGGCACCTCTTTTGGGTGCCTCTCTGTAGACCACAGGCCCACTGCTGATCTGGCCGCTCTGTGGTTCACTAAGAAGGGAAGTGTACTTGCGTGTATAGTGCAATGCGAGTACACAGGTTTGGCTTAGGGTTAGGGTTAGCGCAGGGGCTAGGCTTAGGGTTACAGGTAAGGTTAGGGTGAGTATTGGGGTGCACCTCTGGGTGCCTCTCTGACCCACTTAGAAGGACAGTGTACTGGCGTATGGGTTAGGCTTAGGGTTAGGGTTAGGGTTCGGGCTACGGTTATGGGCTTTTTATGCCCGATTGGCACATCCCAGAATTCTCTGTGGTCAACCTGGCCAAGTGGCCGTGCGATTGGTGGAATGGCTCTAAAACTTTGCATGGTCACTCCCATGCCCAGCCCATCATTGTGCAGGTGTAAAAAATAAAAATAAAATAAAATAAAATAAAATCAATGGAGAGGAGGACAGAGGAGACATTTTTTGCAAGAAAAACCCACTGCTACTGTAAAAAATCTGGCAGTTTAAAAAAAGCAATTTTCGCATGTTTCTGTGGTGCTTTGGTGTGTTTTTGGACCACGACGAAACGATTTAAAAAAAAAGATTGCGGTCGCCCGCCCCATTTTGGATACCCCGCCCGCACCGCATGGCGTCGACGAGGATGCCCCACCAGAGCAGCCCAGGACAGGAGGGGGGGAAGGCCGGGGACCCCCCCCCCCGAAACCACCCCTCTAGGTGCCCTCACTCAGGCAGGCATATTTCCGCCTGCTTTTTTGGCCGGGAATCAGGTTTTTAAAACTTTTTTTCTGTGCCGCTTGAATGGCGGCGGCGAGCCGGCAATGTTGGCGGGATGACAAGGATGCCTGCCGGCCACCAATCCGCCAGAGCAGCCCAGGAAGGACAGGAGGAGGGGGGAGTCCGGGGACCCCCCCCCCAGAAACCACCCCTCTGGTAGGTGCCCTCACTCAGGCAGGCATATTTTCGCCTGCTTTTTTGGCCGGGAATCGGGGCTTTTTTAAAACTTTTTAAAACTTTTTTTCTGTGCTGTTGGCATCGCGCGATCGGACCCAATTTTTCTTTTTTTGGTTCAAGTTCGAGTTCTGGCAGAGTAATTGTTGTTCTTCGTTTCGTTGCGTAACGGAAACGAGGAACGGAAACGGAAACAAGAATTTCGTCGAGTCGTGCCCATGTCTAGCTGCAGATTATGAGGCAACCAGTGGCACAAATAAGGCCTCCAGGTGAAGAAGACATACTGTATATGAAATGTCTTCCCCCCCCCCCAAGGACATTGTGCTAACAGTTGCATCATTATCGTAATTTTTGTTGTTGTTACATGAATTAGTCTCTGCCTGGGACACAATGTCTCAGCATCTAAGCTGAAAAGGAGGCATCAAGTTCCATGTTGCTTCATTAGTGAAAGAAAATTAAAAAATTCCTCCTACTAGTGAGTGCACTCCCCAAACACAGCTCAAGTCAAAACACACCAGAAGGTAGGAATGGGTGGGGGTGGGGTGGGGAAGCACTTTTCACTGATTTCACACACCTGCTATAGTCCCAGTGCCTTGCTTTGCTATCCCACAAGCTGTTACGTTGTTCTGCTGTAAAATCCTCTACGTCTGACCCTACATGCACATTTCTCAGAATGATCCCTCCTAGAATAAGATTTTTTTTTAATTTTTTATTTAAAAATATACTAATTACATAAAAAAGACAAACATCAACAACAGTGCACCCCTTCACCAACAGGATCACTCTTCATATTTCCATTCGTCATCCTCCTCTCCAGAACAAAATCAATTGTTGCGCGGAAACCTTACCCTTATCCCATACAAGCACATATTCAATAAATCTACCCCATATATCATAGAAAATATCTCTTTTAAAGTCTCCTTTTTTAACCTTGAGAGAACAAGTCAATTTACATTTACGAGAAAGGGTATGGGACTTCAAAATCTAAAGGAGTTGTAATTTTAATTTCTAAATATTGTGAATTTGTAGTACAAGAAGTAATAAAGGATGACAATGGTAGATATTTAATAATTCAGGGTTTATTGGGAGAAGAAGACTATACTCTAGTAAATGTTTATGCACCTAATGTACAGCAAGGAGTTTTTTATGAATCCGTTCTAAAAAATTTGGAGAAGGTGAAAAAAGGGTATGTTATTATGGCAGGAGACTTTAATATGGTACTGGACAAAGTAAAGGATAAATCTGATATTAAAAGGGATGATATGACTAATAGAACTACTATTTTGAATAAAGTAATGAAAACCGCAGGTCTAAAGGATATTTGGAGAGAATTAAAGGGTGATGAGAGAAGATCTACATATTATTCTTCGGTCTATAAAAGTTATTTCTAGTATAGACTTTATATTTGTATCCCATAATTTGCTTTCTAAAATAATTGAAACAGAAATTAATACTATAAAAGTAACGGACCATGCTCTAATGGAAATGGAAATGAAGGTTAAAAAAGATTATAAAGAGGCAAGAAGATGGAGAATGAACTCTAGTATTTTTCAAAATGTAGATGTAATTGAAAGGGTAAAACATGAATGGCTAGAAATATGGTCTATAAATGAAGCAGCTGGAAGTGAAATGGGATTGATATGGGACACTATGAAGTCAGTTATGAGGGGATTAATTATAAAGGAAATGTGTAAATTTAAAAGATCAAAAGAGGAGAATATTAAGAAATTAGAAGATGTAATTAAAAACCTGGAGCATAAGTATCTTGTAAATAGAGATAATAGAACGTTTTTAGAACTTCAAGCTAAAAGAAAAGAATTAGATAGCATAGAATTAGATAAAGTTCAGAGAGATTTAATGTATATGAAGAGAAATTATTTTGAATTTAGTAATAAAAACTCTAGATTTTTGGCACGGTTATGTCAACCTAGAAGAGCAAAAAAACGCAATAGGTGTAATTAGAGATAAATTAGGAAAGAAGTGTAGCCTGATGAAAGAAAAATTGCAAATATTTCAAGAATTTTATGAAGATTTATATAAGGGAGGTAATGTCTCAAAGCAGACATAGAACAGCATGTTAAAGAAATTGTTAAAGAAAAGATACTAGAGACAGACATGAGGGAACCTAACAAGGATATGATGGACCCTAGTTCATATAGACCTATCTTATTAATAAATCAAGATGCTAAGATTTTTACCGCAATATTAGCGAATAGAATGAATGGGTTTATTACAAAATATATCAAGGAAGATCAAAATGGGTTTCTAAAGGGAAGACAAATGCCTAATTTAACTAGAAGAGTGCTGAATATTATATATGATACAGAAATGAATAAACAGAAGGCTGGTATTCTATCATTGGATATATTTAAGGCTTTTGATTGTGTGGAATGGCCAACACTAAAAATAGTGATTGAAAATTGGGGGTTTGGAATGAAATTTAGAGGGGTGTTAGATCAATTATATTTTGAAAATACATCTGAGATAATAATTAATGATGGGATTTCAGATCGGATATCTCTAGGCCAAGGTACTAGACAAGGTTGCTCCCTCTCCCCAGTTCTATTTTGTATAATGATTGAAATGTTTGCGGATAAAATAAGGAATGATGAATTAATTAGCGGATTAGGTACTGATAATAAAGTAAAGATTAATTTATTTGCAGATGATTCCTTATTGACAATTAAAAAGCCACTAGAGAGTATGGATAGAGTTAAATATCATTTGGAGAAATTTGGGTCAATATCTGGATTGAGGGTTAACTGGCAGAAATCTCAGGAGATGTTGTTTAATCATAACAAGGAAGAACAAGAAGTGTTTAACCATAACTATGGATGTAAGATAAGTTACTCAATTAAGTCTTTTCTTGCAGAGAAGCAGAGAGGAAGCAGGCTGTGAAAGGAAGCACACGGCTGTGAGAGGAAGCACACGGCTATAGAGGAAGCACACGGCCAGAGGGCATAGAGCTTACTTCCTGTCCTTGCAGGAAGTAAGGGGCGGAGTTTTATCTATAAATAGCTGCTCCCAGCAGCCTCCCAGCCCTTTTCTTGCAGAGAAGCAGAGAGGAAGCAGGCTTTGAGAGGAAGCACACGGCTGTGAGAGGAAGCACACGGCTATAGAGGAAGCACATGGCCAGAGGGCATAGAGCTTACGTCCTGTCCTTGCAGGAAGTAAGGGGCGGAGTTTTATCTTTAAATAGCTGCTCCCAGCAGCCTCCCAGCCTTTTTCTTGCAGAGAAGCAGAGAGGAAGCAGGCTGTGAGAGGAAGCACACGGCTGTGAGAGGAAGCACACGGCTATAGAGGAAGCACACGGCCAGAGGGCATAGAGCTTACTTCCTGTCCTTGCAGGAAGTAAGGGGCGGAGTTTTATCTTTAAATAACTGCTCCCAGCAGCCTCCCAGTCCTTTTCTTGCAGAGAAGCAGAGAGGAAGCAGGCTGTGAGAGGAAGCACACGGCTGTGAGAGGAAGCACACGGCTATAGAGGAAGCACATGGCCAGAGGGCATAGAGCTTACTTCCTGTCCTTGCAGGAAGTAAGGGGCGGAGTTTTATCTTTAAACAGCTGCTCCCAGCAGCACGTGCCTAACGGCGCATGCAAACTAAAAAATAAAACTAAAAAAAAATTTCTTCTGGGTATCTTTGAGTTCCCAAGCCAAGCTACTCCTGAGGAGATCCTACGCACATTAGCAAGTGCTTTAGCGGCCCCTACACTGTTAGATCTTGATTAAACAACAAAAGAAGTAAATAGTCTTACTAGATAAAAAAATTAGTGTAAGTTTACATTTTTGAGACCTTGAATACATTTTATTGCACTCGTTAAAATGGAGTTGGAGGGAGCAGCTATAGTTACCTGCAGTACTTGTGCTATATTTGTCATCTTGACAGAGCGTGTGCAGAACTACATTTGCTGCAAGTGCAAGCTGGTTGTGCTATTGGAAGAGAAGGTCCAGCAGCTAGAGGCTCGCATATCGGACCAGCAACATATTAAGGAGCTTGAGCGGTTCTTGGACAGAGCGGAACAGACTACCCAGGTCCAAGAAGAGACAGGGCACACTTCTGAGGATGTAATCACTTCCCCAACCCAGGAGGTAGATGGGTGGAGGAATGTGACTCAAAGGAGTAGAAGGCCAAGGGATCGCTCAGAGAGTCTCATATTGCACAATCAATTTGAGGCTCTTTCCCTCATCACACCTCATGAGGCACACACCGAGGAACAATTGGTTCCACCTGAGGATCTCTCCCTCATTACTACTGATGAGATACAAGATCAGGTGCATGTAGATGAGCAGGCTGCAGGAGAGAAGCTCCTTGTACTAGGAGATTCTATAATTAGAAATACAGAGGGATGGATTTGTGAGGAGCATGATAACCGTATGGTCACTTGCCTGCCAGGTGCAAAGGTTGCAGACATCACGAGAAATCTAGATAGCTTGTTAGAGAGAACTGGGAAGGAGCCAGTGGTCATGGTACACGTTGGTACCAATGATGTCGGGAAGGCCAAGCGGTCAGTCTTGGAAGCCAAATTCAGGTTGTTAGGTAGAAGATTGAAGTTCCGGGCTTCCAAGGTAGCATTTTCAGAAGTGCTACCTGTTCCTCGTGCAGGACCCGCCAGGCAGGCAGAACTCAGAAGCCTCAATGCGTGGATGAGGCGATGGTGTCGAGAGGAGGGCTTTAGATTTGTCAGGAACTGGAGAACATTTTGGGACAAGCCAAACCTGTTTAGGAGGGATGGGTTGCACTTGAATCATGATGGGACCAGATTGCTGGCACTCAACCTCAAAAAGGCAGCAGAGCAGCTTTTAAACTGATAACTGGGGGAAAGCCGACAGGAGCTGAGTGGCATCCGGTTTGGAACACCTCATCCTCGGGGAACGAGGTTGGAGAGGGTAGAGAATCACATAGAGATGACATAGCAGGTATTAGCACTGGGAGAATAATGGACTGTGACAGTTTGTCTACTGAAAATAAAAGCTGTGAGGGAAAAGAACAAGGCAGCAGCTGTTGTTGCGGGACCCACTGTACAGGTGCTTCTACGCCAATGCTCGAAGCCTCCGAGCAAAGATGGGAGAACTTGAACATTTGGCAGCTAGGGATAACATAGATATAATAGCCATAACAGAAACCTGGTGGAATGTGGAGAACCAGTGGGATACAGCAATCCCAGGCTATAAACTCTATAGAAGGGATAGAGAGGGGCGGGTTGGAGGAGGAGTGGCCATCTATGTCAAAGAAGGGGTAAAATCCAGCAGAATGGAGATGGACAGAGGGTCTGACTCCACCATAGAATCACTGTGGGTTAAACTACCAGGTCCCAGTAGTTATGTGATAGTTGGAGTATTCTATCGTCCACCAGATCAAAAATTTGAGGGGGACCTTGAAATGAGGAGAGAAATCATGGAGGTGGCTAAGAGGGACAGGATAGTAATCATGGGGGACTTCAATTATCCCCACATTGACTGGGCCAATGCGAGCTCCGGGCAAGAAAGAGAAACCGGGTTTCTCGACTTGCTGAATGACTGTGCCTAAGAGCAACTTGTCATGGAGCCCACCCGAGAACAGGCAACTCTGGATCTAATTCTGTGTGATACTCAGGACCTGGTCAGGGATGTGAATGTCACTGAGCCTCTGGGGATCAGTGACCATGCTGCAATTTCCTTTGCCATGCATGTCGGAGGAAGAGTGCCAACCAAATCAGACATAAAAACCCTTGATTTTCGAAGGGCAAACTTCCCTCAGATGAGGAAACTAGTTAGAGAGAAATTGAAGGGGAAAGTTAGAAGAATCCAATCTCTTCAGAGTGCATGGAGCCTGTTTAAAACAACAATAATAGAGGCCCAGCACAAGTGCATACCACAAAGTTAGAAGAGCTCATTTAAGTCCAAGAGGACACCGGCATGGTGAACGAGTGGAGTTAGAGAGGCTCTAAAGCACAAGGAGAGGTCTTTCTCTAAATGGAAATCCTCCCCAAATGAGGAAAATAAAAAGGAACACAAACTCTGGCAAAAGAAATGTAAGAAGATGATAAGGGAGGCAAAGAAAGATTTTGAGGAACGCATGGCTAGCAATATAAAGGGTAATAATAAAAGCTTCTTTAAATATGTTAGAAGTAGAAAACCTGTCAGAGAACCAGTTGGCCCTCTGGATGGTAAGGGAGGAAAAGGGGAGGTTAAGGAGGACTTGGATGTTGCAGAGAAATTGAATGAGTTCTTTGCGTCTGTCTACACGACGGAGGACCTTGAGCGGATTCCGCTGCCTGAGCCGCCCCTCTTGACTAAAGAATTAAATTAAATACAGGTTAAAAGAGAGGAGGTTTTAGGACTAATCGATAAATTGAGGATTAACAAGTCACCGGGCCCAGATGGCATCCACCCAAGGGTTATTAGGGAACTGAAAAAAGAAATTGCAGATCTCTTAACGGTTATATGCAACTTGTCTCTTAAAACTGCCACAGTGCCGGAGGACTGCAGGATGGCAGATGTCACACCAATTTTCAAAAAAGGAAGGAGGGGGGACCCAGGAAACTACAGGCCAGTTAGCCTTACATCTGTCCCAGGGAAGATGGTGGAAAGCCTCATCCAAGAGAAAATCTTAAAACACATAAAAGAACAAACCTTGCTGAGAGAAAATCAGCATGGCTTCTGTAAGGGTAAATCTTGTCTGACAAACCTTTTAGAATTTTTTGAAAAGGTCAACAGACACGTGGATTTGGGTGAACCGGTGGATATAGTCTATCTGGATTTTCAAAAGGCTTTTGACACAGTCCCTCACCAAAGGCTGCTGAGAAAATTGCACAGTCAGGGGATAAGAGGACCAGTCCTCTTATGGATTGAGAACTGGTTGAGATCCAGGAAACAAAGAGTAGGTGTCAATGGGAAATTTTCACAATGGAGAGAAGTGAAAAGCGGTGTGCCCCAGGGCTCTGTCCTGGGACCGGTGCTTCTCAATCTGTTCATAAATGACCTGGAGACAGGGATAAACAGTGAGGTGGCCAAGTTTGCAGATGACACAAAACTTTTCCGTGTGGTGAAAACCAGAGAAGATTGTGAAGAGCTCCAGAAGAATATCTCCAAACTGGGGGAATGGGCTGAGAAACGGCAAATGTGTTTTAATGTAACTAAATGTAAAGTAATGCATATTGGGGGGGGAAATCCAAACTTCATCTATCAACTCATGGGCTCTGAGTAGAGATGGGCACGACTTGAAAAAAAAATTTTTCGAGTTGTCGTTAGTCGGGCCAGTCCCATTTCGGGTCGTTTCCGGTTTTCGCAAAAATTCGCAAAAATTAGTCGGTTTGTTTTTTTGTTTTTTCGTTGTCATTAGTACTGGTTTTTTTGGGGGGGGTAGCGGGCTCCTGGAGGCACCTCTGTGGGGTGGGTGCCTCCTCTGGCCCGCTATAAAGGGAAAGTGGGCTCCTGGAGGCACCCGTGGGTGCATCCTGCCACTAGGAAGGGGAAGCAGGCTCCAAGAGACACCCCTCTACATGGGGGTCTCCCTTCCTCACCTGCTGCTGCTGCAAAATGCTATGCAATAGCCATATGGATATTGCATAACATAATGTGCAGACAGTGAGACCAGTGTGAGAGTGATAGGGTCATACCCGCCCTTCACAAGGCTCTGGCACCACCATGTCTCACACAGAAGGGAATTGTACTTGCTGCGTGTAGTGCAATGCAAGCAAGTAGATCTGGCTTTAAGGTGGCTTAGTGCAAGAGCTAGGGTTAGGCTAGTGACGGGTAAGGTTACGGTGGGCTAGTGGGTTGCACCTCTGGGTGCCTCTCTGACCCACTAAGAAGACAGTCTGTGACGTATGGGTACGGAGTCAAGGGTTAGGGTTAGGGCTAGGGCAGGTTTTAGGGGGCTTTTTGGCACATCCCAGAAGTCTCCATGGCCAAGTGGCCATGCGACTGGTGGGATGGCTCCAGAAATTTGCATGGTTGTCCACTCCCACATGGCTGGCCACTTGGCCAGCCCATCATTGCGCACTGCGCAGGTGTAAATAAAATAAAATAAAATAAAATCAATGGAGGACAGAGGAGGAGAGGAGAGACATTTTGTTGCAAGAAAAAACCCACTGCTACTGTGAAAAATCTGGCAGTTTATAAATTTTCGCGTGTTTCTGTTGTGCTTGTGTGTTTTTGGACCACGATTTCAAAAACAATATTGCGTTCGCCGCCCCATTTTGGATCCCCCGCCCGCACCGCATGGCATGGCGATGGCGACTCGCGAGTCCGGCTGCCCAGGACGGGGGGGAGGCAGGACCCCCCCTCCAGAAACCACCCCTCCGGTAGGTGCCCTGCGCCCTTAGTCAAGCAGGCATTTTTCCGCCTGCTTTTTTGGCCCGGGAATGGGTGGGGGGAGAGTTTAAAAGTTTTTTCCTGTGCCGTCCGTGCCGCTTGCTTGCGGTTTAATTGCGGCGGCCGGCGGCCGGCGAAACTGGGCTTTTTGCTGGCTGCGAGCCTGCGGCGAGTCCCACCAGAGCAGCCGAGGACGGGGGATGAGGGGGGAGGCCGGGGACCTCCAGAAACAACCCCTCTGGTAGGTGCCCTGAGGCACGGCAGGCATTTTCCCGCCTGCTTTTCGGCCGGGAACCGGGTTTTTTTTAACTTTTAAAAACTTTTTTTCTGTGCCGCGTGTGGCATCGCGCGATCTCGCGATGCAAGTAACGAGCACGACAAATCAGACCAAAATTGTTCGTTCGTCGGTTCGAGCTCGAAGTCTGGGGGAGTAATTCCCGTTACCGTTTCCGTAGAGTAACGGAACCGAGTAACGGAAACGGAAACGGGAATACCGCTAAGTCGTGCCCATCTCTAGCTCTGAGTTATCCGTGACGGATCAGGAAAGAGATCTTGGTGTGTTGGTGGACTGCTCCATGAAGGTGTCTCCCCAGTGTGTGACAGCGGTGAAGAAGGCCAATTCCATGCTAGGGATTATCAAAAAGGGGATTGAAAATAAAACAGCCAACATTATAATGCCATTATACAAAACCAGGGGTCCTCAAAGTTTTCAAACAGCGGGCCGGTCCACCACCACCCAGACACCACTGGGGGCCGGATTACAGTCCAAAAGCAGCTGCGGAGGCTGGCTTGCTCACAAAACAGGGGGTAGGTGGGGGGTTGCAATTGGTCCCAGGGGCCGGATTCAGGACCTTGGGGGGCCGCATCCGGCCCCGGGGCCTTAGGTTGAGGACCCCTGTACAAAACAATAGTAAGGCCCCATCTGGAGTATTGTGTACAATTCTGGTCACCACATCTCAAGAAAGACATAGTGTAACTGGAAAAGGTGCAGAAGAGAGCGACTAAAATGATTACTGGGCTGGGGCACCTCCCTTATGAAGAAAGGCTAAAACATTTGGGCCTCTTTAGTCTGGAAAAAAGGCGCTTGAGGGGGGATATGATTGAGACATACAAAATAATGCAGGGTATGAGTAAAGTGGATAGAGGGAAGCTCTTCTCTCTCTCCCAAAATACCAGAACTAGGGGACATAGACTCAAATTGAAGGCTGGGAGAGTAAGAACTGACAAAAGAAAATATTTTTTCACCCAGCGCGTTGTAAGTCTATGGAACTCCCTGCCACAGGATGTGGTGATGGCATCTGGCCTGGATGCCTTCAAAAGGGGATTGGACAGATTCCTGGAGGAAAAGTCCATCACAGGTTACAAACCATGATGGAGAAACCAGGGTACTTTAAGGGCCAGATGCAGGGGAGTAGTATCAGGAGACAGATATCTAGTCTCATGTGCTCCCAAATGCATCTGGTGGGGCCGCTGTGAGATACAGGAAGCTGGACTAGATGGGCCTTTGGCCTGATCCAGCATGGCTCTTCTTATGTTCTTATGTTAAGTATTTAGGTATAATATTAGTAAACGACACATGGAAACTAAAGGAATTAAATTATAGTAATCTGAAGAAAGAAATTAAGAATAAAATGTTAGAATATTCAAGTCTAAAACTTTCTTGGTTTGGGAAGATTGCATTGATGAAAATGAAATTTTTACCAAAGTTAATTTTTTTCTTTATGATGCTTCCAATACAGTTAAATAAGGATGACCTTAAATTTTGGCAAGATTTAATTAATAACTATTGTAACAGTGGTAAAAAAAAGCTAGAATAAACAAAAAATATTGGTATATGGCCCAAAATAAAGGTGGTATAGGTTTACCGAATGTTAAAAATTATTATTTAGCAAATCAAATAAGGTTTATTGGGGATATTGTGTTTAGTCCAGAAAGATTAATATGGTGGAAAATGGAATCATCGGAAATAAAGGAGGATATTGAAAAATACGTATTCGGCACTATTAAGAAAACAAAGTTAAATGAGATTAATAACCCCTTTCTTAGATCTATGTTAAATGCATGGTATTTACATAAGAAAAAAATTATGTCCCTCGGACTCACCATTGAGATATGTAACTGAAATGGAGAATTTCCCTATAAATTTGAAAGTTTTCAAAAAAGTATTTAGGGATAAACAAGTGATTAGATTGAAAGACTGGATAGGCAAGATGAGAGGGAAAGTAGAAGTGAAGGAAATTCTCTAAGGTAGGGATATATCTTGGTTTAATTTTATACAATTAAAGAAATGGACTGATACTTGGATAAAGAAAAACAATAAACACAGAGAGTACACAAAATATGAACAACTCTTATTGTTGTATGAGGATACTCAGAAGGAAATAGTAGTAAAAAGTATTGTTAGCAAACTATATAAAATTATTTTGGATTTAGATGAAAATAGGGGAGGAGCTGGTTTGAAATTATTGTGGGAACAAGATTTTTAAAAAGAAATAAGAGAAGACTGGGCTAAAATGTGGAGAATGAGAATACTTAGATCTATGTCTGTTAGAATAAAGGAAAATTTCTTTAAAATAAGTTTAAGATGGTATTTGACGCCAGTGAAATTGAATAAAATGAATGCAATTTTTTCTAAGCTTTGCTGGAAATGTGATAATGAGATTGGTACCTTTTATCATTTGTGGTGGGAATGTAAAAAGATACAGAAATTTTGGAAAAGTATTTTTAAAGAACTAAGTGACATACTAGAAATGACTATAGAGCCCAAATCTGATATTGCTTTGTTATCAATATTTGTGGATCATAGTTATGATGTTAAAACTAAAGAGGTGATTACAAATTTGTTGACAGCAGCTAGATTAATAATTGCTAGAAATTAGAATAAGATTTTATGTCATCACTCAGTGCTTTTACGTTCTGCAGAAAGATGGCATCATATCTAATCTGACCAGGTGGAGCAGCTGTTACTAAATTTCTAGAGCACAAAACCCTTGTAATCATTATTTAAACAGCTGGTTTACTGTTTTTCAGTATTACTCAGATAATATTTTTGCATTTTTTTAAAAAATATTTGAGCAAACAAAGCATCTTTGTGTTGATTCAGACATCATTGTTTTCCTTTGCCAAAGGCCAGATTTAATTAATAACAATATATAAGGGGACAGGGGACCTTTATCTCAGCCAAAACCTCTCTCATGTCACTGTATTTACAGCTCATTCAAACAAGAAATTGGAAAGCTTGTTTTCTTTTAAATTTCAAACCCAGAATACCCTGAGAGGCATGGTTATTTGTGAAGCTGGCTGTGGGGTGGGTGGGGGGTGGGATCCTTGGACTTGTAGGCTGAAAAATAATGTTTCTAAGCTGTGATCCCAACAAATATAGTTTTTGTTGGAAAGAAATTCTCACTCCCACCTTGCGAAAAAGAAAAATGATCACTCTGAATGCTTCTTGGTTAATGGCAATTTAAAAAAAATCATTTTACTTACACTTTATAGCTTTTGTCCTGTGTGTTGGAGGACTGAGAAATGACTGCTGACAAAGCAGGCAATAGAAAGAGAGGGACAATGAACATAGGGTGTGTTGAGCCACAGACAGTATTTTATAAAACCAAGCTACATGATCAATACATTAGCTGGGTCATCTCCAGTACTGGTACTTGTCTGAACGGACTGCAGTAACGACCTCAGTTAAAATAAGGAATCCGTTACCTTTAATTTATTCAAATTTATGGGTGGGGGAAAGCATTTGAAAGATTAGCAGATATATTTCAATGTAAACATGTTGTATTTATTTACTCATTTATTTATTTGACAAGGCCAATCTGGGCAGTTTACAAAAAATATGCACAAAATGTGTATCAATTAACCAAACAACCAAATAGCAATTATATAGTAAAAATAATAAAATAAAATAACATTGAACATCAGGCATTTAAACCTTATGTGCATCATAATCGTTAAAACAATAAAAAAAACATCAGATTTCTTCTGTCCAAATAAATGCATCATGAACCTCAAAAGCTTATACAGAAATAAATGCATTTGTTTAAAGTGCTACGGTACTTTGCCTCTTTTTGTCTCCCCCTTCCCTCTTTAATTTTGTCAACGTGCTGAGACAAATCTGTCCTTTTCAGATTAACCCTCTCAGTATCCGATGCAGGGAAACACTAGAAAAGGAGGTGAGGTGAGCTACTGCATTCATATTGTATTAGGCAGCACCTCATTGATGAGTAGTGGACAGAATATTGAACCAGGTGGGTCTTGCTTCTGATACACAGCACTTTTCTCTTCTTATCCCTTATTTAGAATAAGGTAGACTTAGTCATGAGATGGCTCTGTTGGAAAGTATTTTTGAGCTTCCCCCGTCTTGTTTGGTTATAGATTGTAGTCCAGGTTACAGCTCCCTACCACCTGACAGTCAGTCAATGGAGTTATTAATCTTGAGCAGTCTGCTAGATGTTTAGAGCACTTGCCAGGTCCCCCCTTGAACCTTGGAGTTGGTCTTGATGTGAGCAATGAGGGTTTCAGCAATGGATTGCTACCTATCAAGTAGAACATGCCACATACACTCATAATCATATGTCTGGACTGATGGACAATGCAGCAGCCCATCACTGATTGTAGCATATCACAGAGAGATGTTGTGAAGACATATACTGGGAAGGCACCAGAAATAATTTTTTATATCTATTTTATATTATTCATTTAAGTATTAAGAGGTTTACTGAAAGCACATGACCCGGGAACTGCCAGTGAATCCTCAGGAGTCTGTGAGGCTCCAAGGCACTAAGTGGTTTAGGATCACAGCTTTATTTACTCAACCATTCATACATACGTCTGTGAAGATTCTCAGTCATCCAGGTGAGTTTATCAGGAAGTTGAGTCATGGCTACTGGACTTATTTTTTGAGAGATAGAAACGTTTCGCTGTTCATCCAAACAGACCTGTTTGGATGAACAGCGAAACATTTCTATCTCTCAAAAAAGAAGTCCAGTAGCCATGACTCAACTTCCAGACATTCATACATACCTAACTTTTTCCTTTCTGACTTTTTTTTACAATAGGCCCCAAGACTTGTAGCAACAAAGCCAGCAAGATATGAAAAAGCTGTAAGACCAAATTTAGAATTGCCCTTCCTTCACTTTCTTTTAATTGTTTTTTTAAAAAACAAATACAAAACAAAAAATAATTGAGATTTTTCTGTGTATAAGACCATGTTTTTGTCTAAAATTGTTAGACTAAAAATGGAGGGTCATCTTATAGAGGGAGGGAAAGCAAGGAGACAACCACCCGGTTGTGAAACTGTAATTTGGAGTTGGAAAAGTGGGACGGACATCATCTTATACACGAAGGTGTCTTATGGACAGAAAAATACGGTGTGATCTATTATCACTGTGTAGTGTATTATATCAAAATGAAGAAGAGAAAAAAATAAAGGGAAAAGAGAAAATCACAAAACGATCCATTGATCATGGATGGACAGTTATTCCTGCGGGTGGGATATAAAACTTTCTTTTACTGTTACTTTTTTCTTACTCTTGATCTTTTCTTTCTTGCCTTCTCTCTCTTTTTCTTCCTCCCTCCTTCCCTCCCTCCCTCTCAAGAAAGGTTGGACAGGAAACATCCAAGAAAGATTTCCTATAGATAACATCTAATTTACTTGCAACCCTCAAGAGAACAGAACAATTATTCCACAACCCACTTTATGTCTCACTTGAAATCCTTTTACGGTCCATAAATATGAAGCCATCCATTTCATTTGATGACATGACAGGAAGCATTTGGTTTTATGACTTTGGGTTACTGATACAGCTAAAGGTCACAAGCATGTACATATCTTTTCCCTTGAAAACATCTCTACATTACATATATTTCGCGTTCTCCACCCTGGGTGGATCTCCAGGCCAAAGCATTTGAAAACATGCACTATATAATACATGGTAATGCTATATTATTATAGTACTTACTATATAAAGCCATACAATCAACTGAGAAATGTATTCATTCATACCACATAATATTATGTGTTATGCCCACATCTTTCCATGCTTTGGTACTCTGTATTTGGGAATACAGAATAGAATTTGAATATTGTATTCTTTAATTGAGAATTACTGGCACAGCCCTCAAGAAATACTTCTCCCACTTTCTATCTGATTGCAATAAAAACAGGTTTAGAGCTGTGCAGCCATTAAAACAAGCAAAATCAAACCTAGACTATGGGTGATACCTTCATAGGCTGCTAGTAGAAAAAAATAAAATGTTGCTGAGCTTTCGAGTGCAAAAGCCCTCTTTTTCAAAGCAGGTATAAAAATCCAAACATGGCAAGGAGGTTGTAATTTGCCAGGAGGTTGTTCTTAAAAGTTCACTTGGCAAGATGGATGCCAGGCTTCTTCTTGGAAGGCACAGAGTAGCAGCATGGTCCGAAGGGGATGGACTTTACAGGCCAGTTCAAACAAAGAGTGACATGGTATGAGGCTCCAGTACTTTGGCCACCTCATGAGGAGAGGGGAGTCGTTGGAAAAGTCCTTGATGTTGGGAAATATTGAAGGCAAAAGGACACGAGGACAGCAGAGAAGGAGATGGTTTGATGGTGTCATCGAAGCAACCAATATGGATTTGACCAAACTCCAGGAGGTGGTGGAAGATAGGAAGGCACAAATGGGCACCTCCCTCAATCTTCTATGTGACTGATTTCCAATATTTTCTGAGAAAATGTCTTTCTTAAGAGTCAAAATGTTTGTTTCTTGACTCTGGGAAAGCCACTTCATTCTATGCCTCAGATAAGAAAGTGGTTTGGGCTAAAAATGGGCACAAAATGAAAAACAACATGCTATTTCATTGTTTGAAAAGGTTACAAAACTAAACAAATACAAGCAACAAGTAACAAAATGAAACACCATTTTCTGTTTGGAGAATGAAATGTTTTACCTTTCCTTGTTGCAACATACCAATACAACTCTAAGAAATCAGGAAAGCAAGCTGGAAATTACAATCCATGTGCAGAGAGGTGTGACCTGGTATGGATGATATACCAGTAAGATATAGTGCTCCATCTGGAAAGAGATGGGCTTTCAGATATATTAGTGTGCAGGATGATTTTATGGTGAGAGGGAAAGATCCCATGCAAAAATCATAGGAAATCAAGAGGATATGGCAAGATCCAGCTTCTATTACCCATAAACCACTTTTATTTAAATTTAAAGAGAAAGGATTGGCTGGTGTCAGAGCCCATGACCAGAAAAGGCAGGAAGGCAGTGAAGTGAGCTTGAGGAGGTACTAGGGCAGTGATGGCGAACCTTTTAGAGACCGAGTGCCTAAACTGCGATTCAAAACCCACTAATTTTTCACAAAGTGCCAATAGGGCAATTTAACCTCAATACAGGTGGCTGTGAAGGGGCGATGTCAGGTGCCCACAGAAAGGGCTCCGAGTGCCACCTTTGGCACCCTTTCCATAGGTTCGCCAACACTGTACTAGGGTGTACTGTTGCTTTTAGTTTTTTGGATTCCAACTCTGCAAATTCACGGAGTTCCAGCCCACAGGAAGGCACAACAACATTTTACTCATCTTGAACCTTGGAGACTTCTGTGTCTTGTCCGTCCTGTGGTTACAGAGCAAAAAGAAACTGCCCCACCGCTTCCCTGTAGCCTTGCTGCCCACCATATTCTTTGGGTGGTTTAATCCCAAAGAACTACACATTCTACAAAGACCTAGGTCTTCCAAGAGGTATCAGGGCAGCTTCCTGGTTTTGGACATTAACCAGTGAAAACACAGGTCTCAGAAGCCTCCTGGGTAGGCTCTGCTCCAGATGAATGAAATGTAGGTGCTTGTCTGTGGATCAGAAGTGGAATAATACTTGGTGGGGGAGGGGGATTTTTGGGGAGGGAGGCACATCTCTGAGACCCTCCATAGACCTGACAATGTATTGGACAGGCTTAGTTTGAGTCTTTGATATCCAAAGTTGATGGATTTCTGCCTGTTTTCTTCATCCTCACCATTAAGGTAGAAACCTGACTCTTGGACATGACTCACAGTATGCTAGAAGAACACTGAAAATGTGCTGGTCTTGGGGTTTCCATAATGCGGCTTCATGCACAGGTTGTCTTTGCGCCTGCCTCTTTTGCATCTGAAGATTGGCCTCAGCCATTTTTGCACAAGCCTCTGTAGTCTGAGCCAAGCCCTGAGTGGTTCCACATCTGTGCCCCATTTCTTATGCATAACTTCTGGATGTCTTCTACAGCTTTTGAATGCGCATTCTACACAAAAGAAACTCAGTAAGAATACATTAATAGATTATGATTCTGCCATGATCATAGGTCAATCAGAGAAGGAAGTAAGGAAGAATCCACTGAGCTACCCAATTTCTGCTCGCTTCTGCCCCTGCAGCAGGATTGAATAGAAATTGGGCAGCTCAGTTGATTCTTCTGTAGCTCAAACCATTCTCTGATTTTTGTCAGGATGTCAATCACACCTCGTGGCTGAATGTTTTCTTTCCTTGGAGCCATTCCATAAAGGATTTAACTTTAAATTGGTATGGTTTTGAAACGAAAAGGCACACTGCTTTTCTGCTTTTGGTAACTTGAAACTGTTCCCTGAAGTTCAGGGAGCCTTACTTTGCCTGATATTTCCTGTTATGAATTTCTGGCATCCTTTTCAGGATGCTGAATATATAAAGTGTTACAGAGTCCTCCCAGAGAAGCTTGTTTAGTAGATAATGCTCCTAATACTCAGAGGCAAGCAGGGAGCTAACTAATTAGTAATGTACCCACACAATTAATCCCATTTTGCAATAACTAAGTGGTGACTACGGTATATCAGGCTACACTGCAAATGCAGGTTGTACTCCATTACATTAAGTCACTTTCCAATTGTAATATAACAAGAAAGTCACACCTTTTATAATGTGCAGTGCCGTTACCTCCCTACTTAGGTGTTCTGTGCTACAAACCAGCAATTTGCAGCACTATTACACAAGATCTTTACCGTAACTGTGGTAACTAGTTTCTCATTGTAAAAGCAATGGGCAATTAATTACCTCTCCTCTTGGTATAACCCCTTCAATATCGTCAAGTTTGTGTAACTGCAACCAAGAGTACAGCCTGCATTTGCACATGCAGAGTGGTCTGCCCATGGAGTCCTTGTACTCCACACTTGCAACATGGTAGTAGCTGTGGAGTTCTTAAGCAGCAGAAAGTAACTAATAATTATAACTAGAGATTATAGGCCGTAATTATATATTATGCACTACATTATAGGTAGGTAACTCATTGGCAGGCTTGGAACAGTAACTGTTAACTACATTTAAGGAAAACCTTTTTTCCAGAGAACATATATATTTCATAAAGGTTAAATTAGACCCATAATTTATTTCATTTTCATTTGTGAGTATGCACTGGATTGGGCCTTGCACATCTGGGTGCTGAAGATTCAAACTTTTCCCCATTGCTTTTCCCTTCCTGCCCCTTAAATACAAAGGAAGGAAAGTCCTCCATGGGAAGCACTGCCAGACAGCAATTCTCAATTGAAAGCCTGCTCATCTTTGATTGATGGGTGTGACTTCTGCCACATTTGGGCCCTGCGTTGCTTCTACTGCACCTGCTGCGACTGAATAGGTGTGCCAACCTATAGGTGCATCATTAAAGCTGCAGCTTTAATCATGTCTTCCATTACAGTTTCAGTCAATCTGATTTAAAAACCCAGGGGTGACAAAGGGTTGCTTTAGTCCTTCTATATGTCAAACCAAGCACTTGGAGACTCAAAGGCCAGATGATTAGAGATGGGCACGAAATGCTAAAATAGCATTTATTTTCATTTTTCATTTTGTTCCATTCCCTTCCATTTCGTTTAAATTTAAATGATTTTAAAAAAAAATTGTTTTGTGTTTTTGTTTTGTTTCATTTTTTGTTTTTAAAAACATGTGTATGTGTGTGTACTGTGTGTGTGTGTGTGTGTGTGTGTGTGTGTGTGTGTGTGTGTGTATGTGTGTGTGTGTGTGTGTGTAGTGCTGGTGCAAATTTTTCTCCTCCCCTAAGCCCCGTGCATCAGCTGATTAGCGCTGGGGCGGGGAAAAGGTTTTTTCCCCACCCCAGCACTGATCAGCTGGCACACAGGGCTTGGGGAAATAAAAAATGTTTTAAAAGCCCAGGACTTTTTAAATTCCCCCCCAAGCCCCATGCACCAGCTGATCAGCTATAGGGTGGAGGGGAAGGTTGTTTTTCCCACCCCAGTGCCTATCAGCTGGTGCACAGGGTTTGGGGGAGGGGCTTTTAAAACTTTCCCCCAGGCCCCGTGCAGCAGCTGATTGGCGCTGGGGAGGGGGGGAATTAAAAAGCCGGATGGGGGAAACCACGGGCTTTTAAAACTTTTTTCCCACCCTAGTGCCAATCAGCTGGTGTGCAGGGCTTTAGGCAGGGGAGAAAAAGCCCACTGTTTCCTGCATCTGATCGGTTTCCCATAGGAATGCATTGCTTCAATGCATTCCTAAGGGAAACAAAAATGAAACGGAATGAAATGAAAAATTCCATTTCTTTTTGTTTCATTTTTCTTTGCTGGGTCACTTCGTTTCTTCATTTTGTTAGGGAACAAAACAAAAAAATGAAAAATGAAACAAAAAATGTTTTGTGCCCATCTCTACAGATGATAGTCTAAGAAAGTTGGTACAGCAATTAGCCAACATTTGGGTTGGGACTGAAAGAATGCAGTGGCCCTATAGGTCAGATCATCTGTCATTTCTGTTATACTCATACATAATCCAATTAAACAAGAACAGCACTGTATATTTAAAAAAACTTTCTGTGGCAAAGTGAGAGAGCAGGAAAATAAAGAGACTTGGGTGGTTTTTAAAAAACAGCAGTATTAAAAAACTAAAAAAATCAGAATGCATAAAAGGCACACATCCTATTGTGTTGATTTTATTGGTTCTACTTAGAATTCTCTCTGAAACTTAGATATAATGGATGGATTAGGGTTTGCAAAATAGAGGCTAGGTGGAAATATTAGTAATGGAAAGTGACTGGAAGTAATTAGACTTGCAAAGGCATTTGAAGTAGGAAAGTGGGTTGGCGTGGAGCACGAGTATATATGATTAACATTCCATGACAAAGAATATTTTGTATGGCCGCACAAAATGTATATCTCACACATATTTTCCACTTGTAGAGAAGGGGGGAAGCTTTTTTTCTTTCCCAGCCTCTTGGCAGGAGACACAACCGGGTTTCCAGACATATGCTGTCAATCAGTATGCACAGTTCGTTTTGTCATTGCAAGTCAGAAAATCGGAACTTTCTAAGTATCAAGCCTGGCCAAGAAAGACAGTGTCTAGCCTTAAAGAGCCAGGTGCATACGATGCAGCAACAAGGGCCAAGCCTTTGAGAGAGAGATGAAAGCAAAGACCCTGAAATTGCCAAGAACATTTGTTTTTGTTTCAACATAAACAGCTAAATTAAAAAAAAAACACTGATGCAACTTACAAAACATACTCCCACAAACATTGTCTAGCATGGGGTACACAATTTGCTGCATACTGTCTCATGTGGGATGGACGGGTCAGAGGGTATTGCTCATCACATCCCTAAGGCAATAGTTCCTAATCTTGGGTAACCCAGATGTTGGGTGTGGTACACAGAGATCACATTACACCCCTATTAAAACAGCTCCACTGGATGCCAATCAGCTATCGGGCACAATTCAAGGTGCTGAACTTGACCTACAAAGTACTATACGACCTGGGTCCTAGCTACCTCAAAGATCAACTCTCATAGTATGAACTGACTCGGGTGTTAAGGTCATCAGGAGAGGCCCTTCTCTCCATCCTGCCTCCCTCACAGGCATGTCTCATGGGAACCCCTGAAAGAGCCTTCTCAACTGCTGCGCCCAGACTCTGGAACTCCCTCCCACTAGAAGCCAGGACTGCCTCATGTCTGTTGTTCTTCCGGAAACAGGCAAAGACCTTTCTCTTCAGACAAGCTTTCCCTTAATAATGGACTACTATGTGTATTTTATGTGAATCTATAGGTTCACATAGACTACTTATAACATAGCTTTAATGTAATGTTGTCTATTAATGCTGAAAGATGTCCCTCAATTGCTTGTTCTCAAATACTTAAACATGTCTTAATTGTACTGGAATGTATATTATCCCTCATTACTGTAAGCTGCCTTGGGTCCTTTTCCAAGGAGAAAGGCAGGGTAAAAATACTCTAAAATAAATAAATGAATAGCTGTGCTGGCTGGGGTTTCTTTGGGGTCATAGTCCAAGAACACCTGGGTTACTCGAGGCTGGGCACCACTACTCCAAAGAACTGCCATGGACACAATAGACTTCCTTGTTTCATGTAAGAAATTCTGGGATGGGCTTAATGGTAGCCACATGAGGGAAATAGGCACTCCACCCGTCCCAGGAATCCAGAATGTATTTATTGCATTGGAAGGGCACAGACGCACGGTGTGGCACAGCTCATTCTAACACACCGCTACACCGCTTTCCTGCTTCTCTCTGGAAAAAAATTCCTGTGGCTGCCGTTGCTGGAGCTGTGGTTCACTTCACCTCCAGCCACTCAGATGCCAGGCCTGGACCTTGGAAATGCCAAGGAGATATAATGGAGAACACCTCATTGGGCCATCCTGCTGTCAGATTAAGCCTCACTGGAGCACAGCAGTCATGCCCACCATTGGAATCAGAGCACAGTGGCTCTCTTTATTTCTGTCACAGAACTAGAGATGGGCACGACTTGAAAAAAAAATTTTTTCGAGTTGTCGTTAGTCGGGCCGGTTCCATTTCGGCTCGTTTCCGTTTTTCGCGAAAATTCACAAAAATTAGTCGGCTCGTTTTTTTGTTTTTTCGTTGTCGTTAGTACTGGTTTGGGGGGGGTAGCAGGCTCCTGGAGGGAGCTGCAGGAGTCAGCCAGAGCCACAAGTGACGGACTGGCAGACTCTTTGCACCCGCTGTGTCTCACGTACTTGCATGTAGTGCAATGCAAGTAGATCTGGCTTAGGGTTAAGACGGGTTAGCGCAACGGCTAGGGTTAGGCTAGTTACGGGTGAGGTTAGGGTGAGTATTGGGGTGCACCTCTGGGTGCCTCTCTGACCCACTTAGAAGGACAGTGTACTGGCGTATGGGTTAGGCTTAGGCTTAGGGTTCGGGTTTGGGCTACGATTAGTGGGCTGTTTATGCCCGATTGGCACATCCCAGAAGTCTCTGTGGTCAACCTGGCCAAGTGGCCATGCGATTGGCCATGCGATTGGCGAGCCCATCATTGCAAATGTGCAGGTGTAATAAAATAAAATAAAATAAAATAAAATAAAATCAACGGAGACTTTTTTTGCAAGAAAAACCCACTGCTGCTACTGTAAAAATTCAAGCATTTAAAATAGCTAATTTTCGCATGTTTCTGTGGTGCTTTGGTGGGGTTTTGGGCAACGATTTCAAAAAAAATATTGCGGTCACCATTTTGGATTCCCCCCCCCACCGCATGGCAAATGGATGCGCCCTCCCAGCCTGGTACCAGCAGCGCAGCAGTAGCAATAGCCAAGGAGAGGGGGGCGGGGAACCCCCCCCAAATAAAACACCCTTCTGGCCTGGTAGGTGCCCTCAGACAGTTTTCGCCTACTTTTAGGGCCGGGAATCGGGGTTTTTTTAACTTTTAAAAACCTTTTTTCTGTGCCGCTTGGCATTGCGCGATCGCTGCGATGCAAGTAACGAGCACGACAAATCAGACCAAATTGTTCGTTCGTCGGTTCGAGCTCGAATTCTGGCGGAGTAATTCCCGTTTCCGTTTCCGTAGAGTAACGGATACGAGTAACGGAAACGGAAACGGGAATACCGCTAAGTCGTGCCCATCTCTACACAGAACACAGTCTGGATGACAGCCCTAGCCATGGCTTGTTGGTGGCTATATTAATTACCAGCAAGAGGAAGGAATTCCCTCAATGCTCTTATACTAGTGAACATCTAATGTATGTTATGCCTTTTCCCTCCTCTGTAAGAATGTATCTCTGAACATCTGAAGACTCGGCCACGGCATGCAATTTGTTGCTTTTCCAAACGTGGATTGTCATGAGTTAACACCTGGAGAATGCTCATGGCACGCCCTTGCTGAAACCATATGGGGCAGGACGTGATCCATACTCCCCTTTGATCCTGTCCTGGCAATTTCTCTCCCAGAAGACATTTTTGACAAGTTAATGGAGCACAGCAACATCATTTCCTAGCCCCCTCACTCAATTAGTCTCTTTTCAAATATTTATCCAATTGACCCTTGACACAAGCATTTAATAATTTCCTGAAGTAAGCAGCAGCAGCAGCTATAATTTCAATCTTGATTCTGTTCCCTTGGCCTTCAGATAGCCCAGTGCTCCCGGCCAAAATCTTGGGGCAGGGAAAGCCTTCTGAACAGAGTGAACCTATGAAAAGATCACCTATTTCAAGTTGCTCTTTGCTTCCACTCTGCGTTAATGTTTCCTCTGGCCTGGCAGACCTGCCCAATCTGCAAGCATTTCATTTTTAATTTTTGAAAGGTGGTGTTCACTAAAAGAAAGTGGTACAGCCCTGTTGGGCTGATACTTCACATCCCTCTCGCTGCAGTTCGCGGCCCCGCTGGAGACCGGTTCGAAGGAACGTAACCTCACGTCCTTGTGGGGTCAATCCGAGTTTGAAGGAACGTAACCTCACGTCCTTGTGGGGTCAATCTGAGTTCACCCCGACCACGCCCCCTGAACTGCGCTCCAAGCGGGGTGAGAGATTCCTGTCCTGGAGCTTGGGAATCTTTTCAATCCACTTCTCGATCCGTTTTGAAAACCGATTTCAACACGGAGGCAAGTTCACCTCGGCTCAAGGAAGGATGTGAAGTAACCACCTTGGGAGTCTCCCACTTCAGCAAGCAGGGAAGAAATGGCACTTGCTTAGAAGATTGTTCCTGTCGCATTATCCAGGCACAGAGAGTTCCTGAGTATCTAAACATCTCACCCCATACCTGCATTCAAGGTAGAGGCCTATTCAGTCACACCTTAAAGCAGTGGTTCCCAACCTGGGGTTCGGATGACCATTTTACAGGGGTTGCCATGAGCCAGTGAAGAAAAAGACACAAACAGCTTGGATCTGGAGGAGGATGGCGAGGAAGGGGTGAAAGAGTGAGTTGCAGCGTGATAGGTTGGAGGGGATGTTGGTCATTGGCACCAGAGGCTGTGATTGGCTGAGGGTGCCTGTAGAGGGCAGTTCTCTATGGCACCTGCGGCAGTGGCCTGCCAAAAGGGACTTGTGGCCTCTTCCAAGCAGGGAAAGGGGTCACCACAACATGAGGAACTGTATTAAAGGGTCACGGCATTAGGAAGGTTGGGAACCACTGCCTTAAAGCATGTGGGGCCCCACAGATGTTGCTGGGTGAGAGGGTATTAGCCCCATCCCCAATGTCTCTTTCATAATAAAAAAGTGACAATAGCAACTGAAGAGATGGAACTGGTTGTATCATGTAGCATCTCCATGGAAGTCTCTCTGTCTGCCTGCCTAAGAAGTGTTCACTTCTTTTCCTGCAGCCTTAGACTGGTGATGTTTGCCAATATTGCCCAATGTGTCTGAAAGGATTCCAGTCAATAAACTTATGGCCTCATTTGAACTCAGCTATTTGTTAACCTTTATCCTCCCAGTCTGGTTAGCAAATATTTCCAGAGACCTGACTGCCATATAGACTCGTCATTTCCTGAGAAACTGAGTGTGTTTGAGGCTCCTGAACTATTTTGATGTACCCATCATCTTATTATACACATTTATATATTAGTTGAAGACTTTCCCCTCTGCTGAAATTGCTGCAAATAACTAGCAATTATTTTTGCATCCACGGCAAGCTTGTTTTAGGAAACCTCCCCTTGTAAATTCTCCTTTCTTCTGCCTTTCCATTTAGCCATTGCCACTTTGGTTATGCTGTATAGCAGTGTATTTGAATTAAACTTGAACCAACACAAACAAACATTAATCCATTCTCTACCCAGTATTTCTCAGTGGAAAATCTGCATTGGTTTAAGCAATATTGGGATCTTTTTTCATTAAAGAAAAACACAGAATCCATGTGGAGCATACTTGGCATACCTTACCTTTCAGCCAGGGGATGTTATTAATGGAAAATATAGTCAAAACAGTTCTTATGCTGTATTTGGCATTTACACAGACCAGCTCATGTTTTAATTTAGAATTACCCATTTAGCCACATAGAGAGTAAAATAAAAAAATAAAAAAAATGGAGCATGCACATGGGCAACTCTTGAATCTCCTACAAATGATCCATTGTGTTTCTGTGTATTACAAAGTAATCCACAAAGAAAAGCTATATAGCAAAAGAGTTTAAAGCACATTGCACAAGAGAATAAAAAACATTGAACTTATACAGCTGGACGGCGAGGAAACGGAAGTCCAGGCGGCGAGGAAACGGAAGTCTGGGCGACGAGGAAACGGAAGTTCAAGCCAACGCCGCCCTCCGCCTTCCCCGCACCTTAAAGGGACCTTCCCCACGCCGGATGACAGAGTGCCCGGGGCAGAAGGGCAAAGGGGGGACTCGGCTGCCCTGTGAAAGTTGTGACAGTATCGGGGGCTGTCATGACCCGCCCAGGGAAGATCACTTTGGGACCCCCGTTCAGTCCCAATGCATGCAGAGAGGCTGAACGGGAGTCCGACCTTCCCCGCATCTGTCATGACAGTGCCGTGTGCTGTCAAGACCCACCCGGGGAAGATCCCTTTGGGACCCCCATTCAGCCCCTCTGCATGCAGAGGGGCTGAACGGGAGTCCCACCTTCCCCGGGCGGGTCATGGCCGATCTCCTCCGCCCCAGGTGACAGCTGCCCGGATGCCACCCGGGGCAGAGGAGATCGAGCCGCGGTCTCGCAGCCCCTTTTCGACTCTGCCCCAGAGCCTGACAGCTCTGGGGCGGAGTCGAGAAGGAAGAGGCTCCGATCCGATCTCCACATGCGAAGGCCGGATCGGAGCTCCTTCTCACCGCTCTCCGTCCAGGTGGGCTGCAGGCTCTGGGGCAGAGTCGAGAAGGAAGGGGCTCCGATCCGGTCTCCGCGCGCGGAAGCCAGATCACAGGCCCCTCTCCAGCAGCGATCCGATCTCCTCGGAGGGGATGTGACAGCCAAGCCGGCTGTCACCCCCTCGCTACGGAGATCGGAGAGATAGCCGCAGCCTCGCCTCCACTTGCGGAGGCAAGAACGGGGCTCAATCCTCCCCCACTGCCGATGCCAGCTGGGCTGTCATTGCCAGAGGGGAGGAACAAACCGAACGTAACCAAACTCATTTGTTCTGGTTCTGTTCGGTTCGTTCCTAAATTACACCGTTCTTCGTTATTTGTACCGTTATGTAACGGAACGGAGAACAGAGAACGGTAATGACAAAATGGCATTTCGTGCCCATCTCTAATCTGCACAGTTCCCTTGGAGACAGCATCAAGCATCTGGCCTTGGTCTGTTTGATGGTGAAGCCAGGAGGGCTGACACTGTCAATGCCATCTCTTCTAGGTCAGCGTAAAACAATTCTTCCTCTCCTGCAGATCCACAAGAAGGTAGTCCAGCACCACCTGCAGAGGCCACTATCATAGAAGGTGGATGAATGTGCAATCTTCTCCCCACCAAGGCTTTATCTGCATGGCCTCCACTAGATCCTCTGCCCTCTTTTCCAGGACCTCCTTCCTTTTTCTAACCCCCCCCCCAAGCCTGGCTTCTTCCTCTCAGTTGACATTCCCATGTCCTAGTTATTCATTGTTGGCTCCCTTTCACATGAACTTCACAAGTAGTGGGGAACTCCTCTCTTTAGGACTCAGGCAACTTCATGCCTTCTGACTTCTGTTGACTCAAATCATCTCTCTGCAAAGGGATAGTCCCTCAGGGCTCTTCTTCTTTGACTGGCCACACCACATGCCAGTTATGAAGTTCAGGTGGCTCAGGAACAGGTCTGGGAGACCTAACCTGGGCAGCCCCTCCACGACATGTTTAAGTTTCTGTGAGTTTACAGACATTTTTTTTACAATACTCAATCATGAGGATATTAACAAACCACCCAGATCACAAACACCTCCTCCATAGCAACATAGTATGGTGAAGTTAGAAAGGGCTCTTTTAAAGCCATCAAGTCAATCCCTTGCTCCATTTGAAGTGCACCTCCATTTGAAGGACAAAGTGCACTCATTCAAAGATGAGGATTTACAAATATTAGACAGAGAAGATATATAGTTTGAGAGAGGAGTCAGAGAAGCCATTCATGTGAGCATTGAAGCCCCCTCTCTCAACAGAGGTGGGGGCCTCAGGCATAGTCTATCTGCTACTTATCAGGGTGTGCTTTCAACAATACCTGGACAAATCAAAAGCCTTCACCACCAAGGCCATAGCTAACAGCCCATACTTTATAGGTTTCAGCACCTTAGACCATTGTTCACCTTAAGGCTATGGATACTATTGTCCCTAATGAGCCTATTCAGGCCATTGTTCATCTTAAGAGCCTATTTCAGACCAGGGTGACAAGAGGTCAAAGATGACTATATACAACATGGAGGACTCACACTAGCTGTATTCAGACTGATGAAGCTGTTTAGATGAGCAGTGAAGCATTTCTGTCTCTCAAGAAAAAAAGAAGTCCAGTAGCTGTGACTCAACTTCCAGATAAACTCACCAGGATGACTGAGAATCTTCACAGACATCTTGCTCCATGATGGAATCCAAATCAAAAGATATCTGAGAGGTGGATGTCCACATTTCTCTTGAATGCCTCCAGGGTTGGAGCACCCACCAAATCTCGAGGTAATTGCTTCAATTGCCGTGCTGCTGTAACAGTTAGGAGTTTTTTCATCATATATTCAGCCAAAAGCTGTGTTCTCTTAACTTGAGCTCATTGCTTTCATTTAATTCTTTTTTTTCTTGCCCGCATCGCATCTTGTGGAGGGTTTCCCCCTCTTTATCCTATTAGGTTTTTTTCTTCTCTCCCTTTTTTCCTTACCTGTTATACATTGTTGTTTTATTCTCGTCTGTAAACCGCCCAGAGTTCCTTCTGGAAGATGGGCGGTATAAAAATGCAACAAATAAATAAATAAATTGTTGTGTGCCCTGCACTCTGAGATGATCAAGAACAGATCCTGCCCCTCCTCTGCATGACAACCCTCCATACACTATATTTGAAAAGTGCTAGCATATCATCCCGTAGTTTTCTTTGCTCTAGGCTAAACATACCCAGTGATACATAAATGTGCCCATGGTATACATATATGAACTTGTGTGTGCTAGCAGTTGAAATAATATTCATTTAGTCATGGTAAGGCTTTAAGAATGTTTACTGTATAACGTGATGAAAAACAAAAAGTGCCTGCACATTTTTACTTTGTATAGATTTACTTGATAGACTTACAATAATTTCATAGCTTCCTTAATAACATACTAATAGCCAACAGGATACCTGAAAAAACACTACTTCACAGCAGAAAAACCTCAAACTAAGAGATAGAACAAGCAGAATAAGCTTTATCCCACCTGTCACTTCAACTATCAGACAGTTAAAGCAACCACCCCATACCACGTCAAGTAGTCTCTGGGCGGTTTACAGTTTAATTACAGTATGCAGGCTACACATTGCCCTCCCCCCCCCAGCAAGCTGGGTATTCATTTTACCAACTTTGGAAGGATGGAAGGCTGATTCAACCATGAGCCTCCTACCTGGGATTCAACCCCGGGTCGTGAACACAGTTTTAGCTGCAATACAGGCATTTAACCACAGTGCCACGAACCCCCTTCAAACACTCACTGGCTAACATCAGGCAGAGTCTGATTGGTTACAATATTCTATTATGTAAATAATGTATCTCAATTATTCTTATATACACATGTACACATATACGCATGCTGGGTTGCAAAATTATATATTCTTACAAAAATCCTATTTTAAAGAATATTGGAATTTACAAGTGAATAGTTAAGCAATCAAGCAAATTACATAATTCTGAAGCAAAGCTGATGTAAATATGGCTGGATAAATACATAGTGGCTCAATTATCTAGGCAACCTTGTCAGATCTTGTCAAACACATAGGTATAAGGTGAGTGTATATGGAGCTTTTTTACCAGGGCCCTTGAAATAATGGGACAAAGTTACTTAGTGAATAGTGATATGTAAAGCAGCTGTCTTACTAGCTGTGTTTGTTTCTTTCTTTCTTTTTAATCTAAGGGATAATTATTTAAAGAGCAGCAGCAGCAGCTCCTTCTGTTTCCCCTCCTCCTTTGTATGAACTGTGTGAGTTGTCTGAAAACCACAATGAAAAATGAAGGCAAGAAGTGAAGTGACATGTTGAATGGCAGTCCTTCCTAACACCAGATGATATATGTTGTAGCTTGGTCTGCCTGAGAGAATATAATGTTAAGACACCACAGATCTTTCACTGACTCTCGGCTGAGTGGCAAAAATGTGGAGTATTGGTCCAACACATAAGATCACAGAGTCTCTCATTTCATTTGGCCTTTCTTTCGTGTGACAGCATTAAACATCTTAAAGGATGATGTTTCTCCAGCTTCAGAAAATGGGAAAATAAACAAGTTCAGGAGAATGAGGAACAGAATGGTCTCCCTGCTTTTCAAAAAACTTTATTTCATTGTTTCATTGTCATCATTTTAAAACAATTTTTTACTTTTAATATTAATTGGTTTGTTTATTTCAATTATCATTTATTTATTTCTGCACTTGATCTTAGCCAAAAGGCCAAGAAGCGTAGAAAGCAGCGGGTTTTATGGCATGCATAGTGAACCATGCTGAAACACCACAGTCTGTATCAATACTCCCACTCTGAGCTATGTTTGACTGTCAGTTGCAATTACTGCCTTGGTTATTGCTAGACAACCTAAATTAGGTGCTGCTGAATGTATTTTGTATATGTGTTTTATTTATGCCATTAAAGGTTTTTTTTGATTTGATATTATTTATTTAAAATATTTATATACCACCTTTCTCCCAAAAGAGCCAGGTAACTTACGGTATTTAAAATAAAGACAAGTAAAGACCAAATAATAAAGTACAGTGGTCCCCTGCCTGTCCGCGGTTCATATACTATGGTCCCCCTATATTGCGGGACTGCAGTATATGAAAAAGCCCCCCTGGGCTAAGGGGGGGGAGGCCTCTTTCAGGCTTCCCATACTTATCCCAGACTGGCACTGCCCCAAATAGGCCTGTGAGGGCCTTCCCAGGCTTTCTGGAGGACCGAAATTGGCTTCCCTGTGAACCGGAAGGCATTTCCGGTTCACAGGGAGGCCATTTTGGAGCCTCTAGAAGGCTCAGGAAAGCCCTTGCAGGCTTGTTTGGGGCAGCGCCAGGCTGTGGGTAGGTACAAGGGCCCCCAGCTAGGCCCCCCCAGGCCCGACCTGACCTGCATCTGCATATCGCGGATTTTCAATTATCGCGGGTCGGGTCCCTAGGTGGTGGGTCACTGTATTGCAATATTTTCAAACCCTTAAACAACATATCAAAAAATCATAATAAGAGGAACAATACTAAAAAGCACAAGTAAAATATAAAATATAGTTTAATTGTAGGAAACCAACAGTTCAACAACTGTCCATCAACTCATGTGCCATCAAGTAAAACAACTGCAAATGATTAATCATCATCAATTCTGACTTTGAATTGTTCAAATGTCTGAGTACCCAGTATGATTTTCCAAGCACCAGGGTGGTTTCAATGGACCTGAGGTAAACCACTGAGATAAACCACAACTATTCCACATAATCATCTTGTTAATAGTTGTGAAGACCACTTCATCACATGGTGGCTAATCTCCAAGTGATGAGATCCTCCATTAGCTGGATTGGTCTCCTAATATGATAGCAAACACACTGTCACTGGGTCCATACTTGAAGCTTTCGCAGCCTTGTCCAACTTGCTGTTGCTCACATTCTTCTGACCTAACCTTCACTGAAGCCGCAGGGAAGAACTTTGTGAAAGACACAAAGCAATACTCATGAGCAGATTATTCTGGAAAAGACAATCCCTGGAATAAATGAATCACTAGCTGGTTTAACCTTATTGAAATGCTTGTTCATGTTTGTGCTTTCTTCTAAGTTCTACATCCCTTCTTTCATGATCATGAAATTATTGGAGAAACTTTATTCTGTTTGCATTCTTCTTCATAAATATTCATAAACTTCACAGCATGTTGCACAAATTAGCTTACCTCCTACCATTGTTGGGTGTCAACTTCTGCATCACAAAAAATAAAGTAAAATAAAAGGATACAAATAGCCACAGCATGTGCACAAGCAAATTTATAAACATAGATGCAAGCTTTGACATGCTTACTATAATGTATATACTAGGAATACAGTACATTTTATGGGAATGAAGGCTAGGAACAGGTGACTGATGTTTCTGGTGTTCCATGATCTAGGTCAGTGATAGCAAACCTTTCAGAGACTGAGTGCCCAATCTGGATTCAAAACTCACCTATTTTTCGCAAAGTGCCAATATGGTGATTTAAACTGAATACAATGGTACCCCAGGTTAAAAATGCTTCAGGTGCTAGCCTTCAGGAAAGTGAGGATCAAAGAGCAGGCTTTTGAATTTCCCACAGCCACAGAACCCTCGCTGTGGCCGCCGGAAATTCAAAAACCTGCTCTTCGATTCTCACTATCCCAAAGGGTAGTACCATTCAGGAAAGCAAGAATTGAAGAACAGGCCTTTGAATTTCCCACAGCCACAGCACCCTCTCTGTGGTTGCGTGAAATTCAAAAATCTGCTCTTCGATCCTCACTCACCCGAAGGGTGTCTACCTTTCAGGAAAGCAAGGATCGAAGAGCAGGGGTGCTACCCTTTGGGAAAGTGGGGATCGGAGAACAAGGGTGCTACCCTACAGGAAAGAGAAAAATCAAAGAGCAGACTTTTGAATTTCCTGAAGCCACAGCACCCTCACTTTGGCTGTGGGAAATTCAAAAACCTGCTGTTTGATCCTCACTTTCCTGAAGAGTAGCACTCCATCCACCTCTCTGCCCTGAGCAAAGCCAGGAAAGCCAGGGGGGAGTGGCAGTGGCTTGTAGGCTCATTCATAGCCCCAGTTTATTCTCCAGCCATGCCGCTCTGGGCATCTCAAAAGTAGTGTGGCTGGAGAGTAAACTGGGGCTGCAAACGAGCCCACAAACTGCTACCTCCCCTTCGTCTGGCTTTCTGCAGGGAACACAGTGGTGTGCTCCGAGCAGAGGGGGAAGTACCATGCCTGTGAGGGGTCGATGTTATGTGCCCACAGAAAGGGCTCAGTATGACACTATTGGCACCCATGCCATAGATTTGCCAACACTGGTCTAGGTGCTCCATGTTAATCCTCATCTTGAAGGTCTGTGCTCTCCCTTCTTATGGTTCTTTTCTTTATCTGTAATTCAGGGTTCCAACACAGGACAAACTTCTGGTATGCACACTCTTCCTGTTTGCCATGAACAAATCAAAGGGCACACATTACAGAGTAGCTAAGAGATTCATAAATCTCTTAAAAGTTTGGTCCCAGTAGGATTATGTGGAAAAGCAACAAAATAAAGCACATGTATTTACGAATTGATTGTGTATCAATCACTCAGGCTAACTTCCATGTAAATATAGTTAGGATTGGATTGTTTGTGAATGAATGAATGAATGCCTTACATTTTGAAATGCATCTAGATTTCATTTAAACATCCCTGCACATATTTAGTATGGAATTTTTCCCACCACTATAAAATCCTGGGCTAGCCCCACCCCCAAATTGTAATCAGCAGAATATTACTAATTGTTTGTGCCAGCATGAATGAATCAGTGTAACTTGCATCAGTAAATTATCACTAGTTATTTTACTGCTCGTATCCATCATTGCACAACCAGTCCCAAGAGTTGCTAAACAACAAGGGATACAAGTGGAAACTCATCAACTAGCAGAAATCTGCCACTGCAGTTTATTCCAATTCACTGAGACGAAATGAAGTACTTCCCATTATGTCTCATTAGTCTGGGATAACACATACAACACATAACAGTCTTCTTTTCTGACAGAAGACAGTTGTCACTGCTTCACATACTCTTGGGGTCCAAGGATTGCAGATGCTATAACAAATGTACCCCTCAAGCTGGTTCAGTTATTATTCTTTTAAATGTGGGGGACAATACCACATCACAGTAGCACAATAAGGATAAGGTATGACTAGGGGTGGAGGTGAGGGAGTAGGGCAGGCATGTCCAAACTTCGGCCCTCCAGATGTTTTGGACCACAGCTCCCACAGTCATTTGCCATTGGAAATACAGGCTTGGAATTCTGGGACCTGTGGTCCAAAACATCAGGAGGGCCAAAGTTTGGATATGCCTGGAGTAGGAAAAAGTACCCTTTGTCAATTAAAAACAAAACCTCATGAATTGTAGGAGGCCTGTATAATACAGTGAGTTCATACTGGCGGCACAGTTATCTCTACATATTGTAGTCAGGTGGTGACTGACCACCTCTAGGTGGCCCTCTCATTAAAAGGGTGCTGTTTAGCTCACCTCGGCCAGGTGTGTATCTTCAGGAGAAGGTACATGGATTATGGCAAAACTGCTGTAGTTCCAGGGCAAAGCAGTCTCTACACATGGAGGGTCCTATTTAATGGCATTAGCTCCAGGAGGACAAATTTGTAAATGGTAGCAAAGATTGAAAGAGAACTCTGTTTGGAAGTGGTTGCCATTTAGACAAGAGGAGGGTTTGACACTCCACTTCTTAACTGATATGGCCATTTGGGAGCTGGGGCTTAGATTTAAAGAGTTCCAAAACTCTCCTGCCACTCCAAAAGCTGGCGCTGAATGGGCTAGGCAGTAGAGATGGGCACGGAACAAACAAGTTTTCATTTTTGTTTTTCGGATTTCATTTTGTTGCGCAACGAAATGACAAACAAAATTTGTCTCTAAAATGAAACGAAACAAACAGAAACGCGGGGATTTTTGTCGTGCGTTTCGTTTCCCTTACAGCAATGAAGTGAGTGGCTTTAAATGCTAAAAAAATCATGAAAAATTGGAATAAATGGTAACGAAACAGTAACGAAACAGTAACGGAACAAAAACGATTTTTTTGCAAAAAAATTCATGAACAACGGAAACGAACCGAAACGGACCTCTAAACGACAAACGACAAACGAAACTCCATTTTTTCTATTCGTGCCCATCTCTACCAGGCAGGCCTGCGAACAGATAAATCTGTCCATTTTAGAGTGCTAACAATCTGAAGATCATACTGTCACATTTTTGAAGAAACCTGTGGATTTTTCTAAAAATCTATATCAACAATAAATTACGCAACATCCTCAATGAAAGTTTTAGAAAAATCAACTAGATCCATCTGTTGCTAGGACCTCTAATAGCATGCTGTACTCAGAAATAAGGCAAATGTTGCCTTTTTTTACGACATGTTTTAAAATTATCAAGCCAGCATTAGGAACCAGAAGGTATAGTTCCCAAAAAAATATTTCCTAGCCTCTCATTGTCCATCCTGCCATATAGCCGTTCAAGATGAGGAAATCACTATGGAAAAGGGGAATGGGAATTTAATTTCAGTGATACAACGGTGGCTGAATATATACAGGGTATGCCATTTACTTGCATGATATATAATGTACGAGAAGGGTCTATACTGATTGGTGGGTTGGTGGACCAATGGGAGAGTCTGGGGAGTGGCCTGAGAGGATTTAAGGCACTGCTTAGCCTTGTTTTAGCCAGATAGGGGCTGAGTGAAATACCTATACCTTCTGAAGAAACGTCCTGAGAGGGCTAAACGACAGATAGGGTCTGGAACCATCTAAGAGAGAGCTCTCAGATAGTATTTTACAGTGTCTGTGAGGAAAAAGCTAGAGTTTTGGAACTTAGGAACAGGGTGTGGCATTATTAAGTGGGTTAGAGCAAGATTCATCTTTTTGTTTATACTTCAACATGTTGCCATTGATTATTTTGGATTCTCCTTTGTAATCAATAAACTTCTTTTGTTTTTATTCAACTTAAAACAGTCTGGAGGCTTTAATTTACTAACTAAGCTCGTTGTTGGCAGTGGTGTAGGAAAATCAGAAGTGGTGTTTGTCAATAGCCCGTGAAACGACTGGGAGCAAGCACGTGAACCTACACATTCAGAGCATGTCTTGTAAGCATGTAGCATACAAAGCCTCTGTCTGGATTGGCGGATCTGGGAATTTTGCTTTCTCCTGTACTAGTTGTTTCTTTGTTTTGTTTGTTTTTATATTCAAGTTGTTTCCTTTGTATTCATGAAGGTGTGTTTGGCTTTTGAAAAGTCCTTATCCAACAATGAATAAAGCAACTATTTCACCCATCCCTGGATGGACGGACGTTCTGAGCCACATCCTACAGCAGCTTACTAGGTTAACATGACTGCACAGAGCTGGACATGATTTTGCAATGATGGCAGCAGGTTTTCTAGCTGCTGTAATCACGGCAACCCATGCAAGCTTGAGACTGCTCCTGTGGGGAAAAGCCTATCCAAGCCCCAAAATAAACAATGTGCAGACATACCCATGGATTCAAATCAAAGAGCAACAAGTACAAGGGAAAGTAGTGTTGCTAAAAATACTCTGTCTTGATGCCTTGAGCCAAATTGCTGGGGCACACCATCTTACCTAGAAATAAAATGGAATATCAAACATGTTCAAACCCTTTTTTGGGAATTGTTCATCTTCTAATGCCAGGCAAAGGGATTTGGGGTTCATTCTCAAGCCAACACCAGTCTTGGTTCCTGTCTATTTTGGCAGGAAGTCATAAGCTGGAAACTCCAACCCCATAAAAGCACAAGACAAAACACACTCTGCCTCCTCACATAAAACTAGCAGGGACAGGAAAAGCTACTCCGAATATATATGAGGAAAAACACCAGAGAATGACTGTGAATCTGAAGTTTGGGTGTTTCTATTTTTCTGTGAAGTGTTTTAAGGAATTAAACTTCTGAGCACTTCAAGATGTGAGAACTGTTTTCCAACTAGAGCAGGCCGCTATCGCTGACTGCCATTCCCTTCCATCCCAGTTTCAAGGAGCAGAGCATTCAAAGAATGGATGGTTTTGATAATCAATACTGACTGCAAATCTCTATCACTTCTCATATTACTTAAGGCTGTTGCTATCATAGCTTTATTCTATAAGTATCACCCTGCAGGCCTGATGGGTGGAGGTACAATTCATAAATTTGTCATAGAATTTATTTATTTATTTATTTATTTATTTATTTATTTATTTATTTATTTATTTATTGCGTTTTTATACCTCATTGATTTCCCAGAAGGGACTCTGGGCGGTTTACATAAATGCAAATAAGAAACAAACAACAATGCAAATTGAATAAACAGTAGAATAAACAATTAAAATAAGCAAATAAACACATAATACAAGCAAAAATCCAGCAAGAGGCAAAAATAAAATTAAAAATTAAAAAAACCTGAAAATGCTAAAAAAAAGGGGGGGGGACAATAAGCAGGAAAAACACAACACAGCAAATTACCAATTGATGTACACCTCGTTAAAAAGCCAGGTCTTTAATGATTGTTTTAAGGCTAGGAGGGACTCAATTTGGCAGATTTCACATGGAAGTTTATTCCACGCAGCGGGGCCAGCCACTGAGAAGGCCCAATTACAGGTAAATACCTTACGGTTCATAAGGATGTACTGCCCGAGTGGGAGAAATATGAAGGCAGGCATAACTCTGTCTGGAAAGGAAGCCGGGAACATCCAGATTCACTCCTCCATTGTGGAACGGAAGCCTCACCTCACCTCGGCCAAGCACAGCAGGGTGCGTGCTCTTGTCATGCTGACAGCACAAGAACACAGAAGCGGAAAGAGAAATTGGTAAGTTCTTTTAATATGATTTTGTAACAAGTCAAAGTCAGCTATTTATTTGGCAGTGGTGGAGTGATGCTGCAGCACAATGTTCTGTTCATCCCTATTAAAGTAACTGTTCAAGGTCTGCAGATCTTAGCCAGTCACAAACAGGCTGAATGGGACAAAGCAATGAATGTGCAACGCTTACCTTCAGTCAATGGCTTAAAATTGCAGGAAGGACGTATGCCTTCTCATATGCTTTCTTTGACCCCACTTGTGCCTTTGAGGTGATGAGTTGGACTAGTCGAAGGAGCCAAGGAAATGATTGCATCCTGACAGGACCAATCGAAAATATTTTCACTGCTTGAGTCAGAGAAGCAAATTATGTCCCATCCATTCAATTTAAAATATACCCGAAGCCACAGAAGACATAAAAGCACAGAGGTTCCAGTCAGGAGCCAGTCTTAAGACATCTATCATCAGATACCAGTTCCAGCCCACATGTTTTCTGAGCACAAATCTTAGCTAAAGATACAAAATAAGGACAAATGTTGTGTTTACCATTGTGTTTATCGAGTTATTCCATCAGCTTTAATGCTATTTCAGGGGCTCAAGTGACTGGAACTTAGGAATAGCCATGTCGTACTGTTTTCTTCTACAAAGGGTAAAGTAATATGCAGTGACTTTGGGCTGAAACACAAAGCAAGTTTATACAATCCATTTGCCCTTGAAGTTCCTGCTGTGGATGGACAGCTGGTGCTGGCTGATGCATGGGCTCTTTTTAAGCAGAGGCCATATTTGCTGGTGTCTTCTGAAAATAACATGGCCACAGAGAGAATACTCATCTAAGCAATCTTAGTGCCTTAGGCAACATATACTGTATTAGAATTTGGGAAAACTACTTGTTTAGACTACAAATCCCACAATTCCCCAGCCAAGAATAGGCTCTGGCTCATGGTTAATGGTAGTTTAAAAGGTAACTTTATTATTAAGCATCACCAGTATAATAATAATCAATTGAAAGCCAGCAGCCAACCCTCTGATCTAAAAACAATCATAATTAATAAGTGCCTTAAAATTCAAGTGATTGTGGCATCCCTTATCTTTTAAGTTGTTTTAAATGCATCGCTTCAGCAAAGCTTCAAAAGTGAAACTAGAAAACCAGAATGGCCAAGCACACAGACTAGAGATGGGCATGAAATGAACTTTTAGTTCATTTTTAATTCGTTATTCATTTCATTACCAAACAAAATGAATAACAAACCTCAGAGTGAATTTAGAACGAAATGAAATGAAATGAAAAAAATTGGTTCGGTTTGGTTCGTTAATGGCAGTGATGTCTCCTACCTAGTGCTGGTCTTTGGTCTTCCTGGCTGCAGGGAAAGGCCCACCGGCCCGCGCTACAGCTGTAGTGCAGGCCACATGGTCGGAAGTAAAAAATTTAAATTAAAATTAAAATTTAAAAAAAAATGAAGGAGCACTGACCTGGCCCCAGGGGTGTCCAGGTCAGCACCCTAAAATAAATAAAAATTAATAAAATAAAATAAAATAAAACCAGCACAGACTGGGCCCCAGGGGCAGCGCAGTCGGCACTTGAAGAAAAAAGAGCCCCGTGCTACAGCTGTAGCACAGGCTAGGAACCCGGAAGTAAAATAAAATAAAATAAAATAAAATAAAATAAAATAAAATAAAATACAGGAGTGCCAACCCGGCCCCAGGGGTGGCGGGTCAGCACCCTAGAATGAAAAGAAAAAAAAGTAACCAAAAAATCAGCGCCAACCCGGCCCCAGGGGCCGTGCAGTCGGTGCTTGGAAAAAAAATCAAGAAGAAACAAAAAGGAGTGCTGACCTGGCCCCAGGGGTGGCTGGGTCGGCACCCTAAAATAAAGAAAATATATTAAAAATAAAACCAGCACCAACCAGACCCCAGGGGACACATAGTCAGCACCTGAAGAAAAACAAAACAAAAAAGCCCTGTGCTACAGCTGTAGCATGGGCCAGGAACCCGGAAGTAAACAATTAAAATAAAATAAAAATAAATTTAAAATAAAATAAAATAAAAGGATCACCCTGCCGCCGTTGCCGCCGCCGCCGCCACCCAGTAAGATGATGATGAGGAGGAGGATTTGGATGATGAGGATGAGGATGCTGCCAGTCCAGTGTGTGCAGTTGCAATGTCTGTGTTTTTTGTTTTTTATTTTTGAATGTTTTTTCCCACCCGCGCGCTGTCAAATTGATTATATTGTGCAAAGTGGGGAAAAACAAATAACAAATCAACAAACCAACAAAATGATTTTTTCTAAAAAAAATGTTAAAAATGAAATGAAACGAACCAAACCCTAAAATGAACCGAACCAAAACAAATTGCCATTTTTTCAATTTGTGCCCATCTCTAACACAGACTGATTCCTAAGATATTCAGCCTGAACTCTTTTAGTCCATGGCAGAAAGTTCCCACAGAGAATATATACTTCCTGTTGTTATGTGTTGTCAAGTCGCTTCCAACTTGCGACAACCCTATGAATGAGCATTGCATAAAATGACCGGTCCTCAGCAACCCTGCTTGCTAGCTAGTCAAAATATATATCTCACAGTGTTCAGCTAATAGCAAGGCAACATGGAAGTAGTTGGGAATCATTGGACAGCAGGTTGGGAATCACTGAACAAGCTACTGTACATGTATATTAGGGACAACTTGATGTGACCCATTAGGTGTGCCAGGTTATGGAGATCAATTTCCTGTTCTAGTGATCCAGTCTTCCAGTGTGAACCAAGAATAAATGAAAGAGTTCTGCAGTAGGTTTGGGGTGCATCCCCCTCCTGACTAAGAATAAATCTCATATTCCAGTGATTAGGGGTCAAAGTATGTTAGACCTATATTTATTTATTTTATTCATGAGTATTTTTACCCTGCCTTTCTCCTTGGAAAAGGACCCAAGACGGCTTACAGTATGGAGGGACAATATACAGTCCAGTACAAGTAAGACATATTCAGGTTTAAAAGCAGGGGATTGAGGGGTATCTTGCAGCAGGAGAAGACATCAACACTAAAAGGGAACGTTAGCAGTTAAGAAAAGAGCATACATTCCATGTAATCACGTACAGTAGACCATCTAAAATTATGAGGGATGGGAACTAACAATCAATAACATAGTGTCAATGTAATCCCACAAGGAGAGATACAGGCACAAAGTTATAAGTGGTTATAAACACAAGTCTGTGTAGCCATGTATGGTAGTCCATCATTCAGGTAATAGGTTACCTGAAGGGAAAGCTTGCTGAAGAGAAAGGTCTTCGCATGTTTCCAGAAAGGCAACAGAGATGGGGCAGTCCTGGCCTCTAGTGGGAGGGAGTTCCAGAGAAGGCTCTTTCATGTACAGGAACAGAGGATCTATTAATATTCCAGAGAGATGAGTCTGGCAGACCCTTCTGATTTAAGAATCGTTCTTGCAAACAAAACCTTTCCTTTCCTTCTCATGACCAATCACAAAACAAAGCAAACTCTTTTGCAAACTACAGAAAGCAAGCACTGGTTTGGGGGGGGGGCTGTAGTGGGCCAGATTGAAAAGCCTAACTTGGTACAGGGAGGAGGAGACAGGGTCCGTTTCTTGGTAGCTGTCCCCAGACAATTGCTAGCAGTCCAGGGCTAGTGGCCACCCCAGAAAGGAGGCACGTGCCAACAAGGAGGTACTCCATCTGACTTTCCTGTTCACCATGGCTTCAGGAACTGCTGTTCTTTCATTGCTTGTTTAATTGTCCTGTAAAAGTCTTGTGTCAATATTGCTGTTTCCTGTGTTTACCTAGCTGTGGTGGACAACCCGCTCCCTTCACAGAGGCTCCTGGCTAAATTTAACATGGCAGCTCTCACAGGGTGCAGGAGGAAGGAGAGCTTGCAATCCTGGTGATGAATAGGGAACCTGTTAATTGCAATAACAATTTAAAATATGTCCTGGAAGCCCTGGTAACAAAACATGAGCAGTGTGAATTACACCCCTGTTCCCTCGCAGGTCCTATATTGTTGAAGATTTACACAGGTTCAGAATTACTGTGAAAATCAACAAATGTTAATAAAGAAACATTTCAAAGCTGTTTCATTATGACAATACCATTGGTAGCTAAAATAAACAGGTTGTTGGATTTGCGGGATTTTAAAATTATAAAATAGAAATCAGGAAAGCATATAGATTCCATTTGCATCGTTTTTAATTCCAGTGTAATCTGTTATATTTGGAGCATCCCACTGATTTCTATTAGTCTTTACCTTTTGCACAAGGCAAGCACATGAGCAGCCTGGATATAAGTTCTGCTTAGGATTTACAGCCTCTGGCTTCCTCATCTCACTGACAACCAGTGGTGGCAATGCTTTGGCACTCCAGATGTTTTGGACAACAACTCCCATAGTCATTTGTCATTGGCAATCTAGCCTTGGAATTCTGGGAGTTGTGGTCCAAAACATCGGGAGTGCCAAAGGTTCACCAGCACTGGCCTACCTAGACCCTCCTTCTCTGGCTTTTATTCACATGAGGAATGATGAGTCTTGATGAGGGGGAAAGTTGAGGATTCACTGCATGTAGGCTGTATGTCTGACTATTGCTCAAGGCTGAATACTTGCTTGTTGTCCAGGTGTGCAAAGGGCCTGAAGTGCTCAACACACACTCCTCACCTGTATGTGATACTTCTCAGACAACAGTCATTCCCAATCCCCTGCTCTAACTCTGCAATTGCTGTTTGAACTTGATATCTCACCATCTCAGGCAAACATTCAGTGTTCCCTTTTGCATTGTGTATAACTTGTGCTGGGAAATGGATAAAGGATCTGTCTCCCTATTTGTTTTACTTGAGCTCTTTCCAGCTTGTGGTACTCTCGATTGTAATATCCTCCGGCCCCGTCTGTCTGAAATGGGCACTGTCTTACAGTAGCTCAGGTCCTTCCTGGAAGAGAGACCACAGAAGGTGGTGCTAGGGGATTTATGTTTGGCACCCTGGCTACTGGCCTGTTGGGATCCCTCAGGGTTATGTTTTGTTTCCTGTGCTATGCAACATCTACATGAAACCACTGGGAGAGATTATGCAGAGCTTTGGGGCTTGGTATCATCAGCAGGCAGATGAAACTCAACTCTATCTCTCCTTACCACCTGCATCCAAGGAAGGCCCTTCAGCTTTAGACCAGTGTTTAGTATCAGTAATGGAATGATTGAGGGTGAATAAAATGAAACTTAATCCAGGCAAGATAGAGGTGCTTCTTGAAAGTTCCAAGGGAGATCAAGGAATAGGGAGCCAGCCTGTACTGGATGGAATTATCCTTCCATTGAAAAAAGAGATGTACATCTTGAGGGTGATGCTCCTGGACTCATCCTTGAGCCTCACTATTCCGATCTCAGCAGTGGCCAGGGGGGCATTTGTGCAATTAAGATTAGGGCACCAACTACATCTGTTTCTTGAGAGATCTGCTGTGGCCACTGTGACACATCCCCTAGTCACTTCCCACTTGGATTACTGTAATGCACTTTATATGGGGCCACCAGTGGAAGCACTCGGGAAACTTCAGTGGGTCCAAAATGCAGCAGCTCCACCGCTAACTGGGGCTGATTAAAGGGGTCACATAACACCCTTGTTACTGTAGCTCCACTGGATGCCAATCAGTTTCCAGACACAATTCAAGATGCTGCTTTTAGCCTATAAAGCCCTAAATGGACTCTACCTCTCAGAGTGTATTTTTTATTTGTTTGGTTATTATTGTTAGTTTTTATATTCTTAATTATGTAAGATGATTCCTTAAAATCTTAGTTCTTAGGCTTGAATTTTGTCTTTAATATTCTTGATAAATGTTCTACATTTATTGTCTCAAACTTTGTATATTGCTGTTCAGTGTCGTAAGCCTCCTTGGGTCCTTTCCAAGGAGAAAGGTAGGGTAAATATATTTTATATTAAATTAAATTAAATATTCTGAGGAAGTGGAGTTGGCCCATGAAAGTTCACATGAAAATATAATAATTGGCCTTTCCAATGGCATCATATTTTTGTTTTTTGTTTTCGTTTAGTCTGGATACACTTTTACATTGCTGCTTCATTTCTGCCACAGATAACATGGCCTTTTCTCTTGAAGCAAGTTCATGGTGAAACACACCCTTATTCACTTTGGTGGCACAACATAAACTTTGTGTCACAGCACTGAATAAAGATATATTTGAATATAATACCACGTTGCTATTTATGATCAATAAAGCCCTTAATAGTTTAGGGCCTTGATACTTGTCTCTCACAGAAAACAGCAATCAATTTCATCTGTTCCTCTCATTCCACATTATATTCCGAAGTGCTGATAATGCTAATTTTTAAATGTAGGTCTTTTCATTTTTGCTACACACACATCCCACTGCCGCTGCCTCTGAATTCAAAGTCAGCAGTCATGTTTGTCAGTTTGTCGTGTGATCTGTTCAGTTGTGAGTAATAAAACTTTTTAAATTCTTTCTTCTAGTGCAGTGGTTCCCAACCTGGGAGTTGGGACCTTTGGGGGACAAATGACCATTTAACAGGGGTCACCATGAACCAGTGAAGAAAAAGGCATAAACGGCTTGGGTCTGGAGGAGGAGGGGAAGAAGGTGGGAAGACTGAGTTACAGCTTGATAGCTTGGAGGGGATGTCAGTCAATGGCACCAGAGGCTGTGATTGGCTGAGGGTGCCTGTAGAGGGAAGTTCTCTATGGCACCTGCGGCAGTGGCCTGCCAAAGGGACTTGTGGCCTCATCCTAGCAGAGCAAGGGGGTCACCACAACATGAGGAACTGTATTAAAGGGTTGCGGCATTAGGAAAGTTGAGAATCACTGTTTTAATGTCTCAGAATAAATTATTAAAACTTGTAAGTGCCAGTGAATGAGAAAAAGGGGTGCTTTACTCTGGGGACCTTGAAGCTATTCTACGCTATGACTCCTGTGCTTCTGCTGTGAAGTTGGAGGAATTAAAGCAACATTCAAAACTCTCCAACAGCCCAGTTCCAGTTGAACATACTGCCAGGTATTTGTGTACTGACTTAAAGCCTTCACTGATGAATCTGCCTTTGATTCTCTGTTGTCATGTGCACCGGTCATCATTGCCTGTGAACCAAGAGAAATATGCTTGAATACTTGGGGGGGGGGAGTCCTTTGCAGTGCATGTTGCGCTTGACAAATGAAAAAAATGCATGTGGTGCAAATTTAAGTTTGATTTTTCTATTGAGAAAATCATTTTTACCTTTAATTGATAAAGTTAACTGAGGTTTTTACTGCAGTGAATAATCAAAATAAAAATTGTGAATGCCAAAGTATTGGTGTTGGCTTCCGATGAACTGTGTGAGTTACAATGTACCTTGCAGCCAAGAAACAAATTGGGGATCGTTAAAAAGAGATCAATGTCCAATAAATCAGATACAGAGTATGCTTTTAATATAAATTCTTCCCAGGGGGACTCACTCCAAGTACAGTCTGTGAAACTATATTTGTGATAAAAACATCCTGCCTCTTGAGACTGCATTTTTATTTCAGATTTTACCTAATCTAGAACTGGCTGCAGGGCATTTTTAACATAATAATTAGGGATGGGCACGAAAGGGAAAAATAATATTTCATTTTGTTGTTTCATGCTCACCCCCATTTTGTTTCATTTCGTTTCTTACATGAGGAACTGTACAATTTTTTTACATGAGGAACTGTACAATTTTTTAAACTTACATTTTTTTTAAATTTTATATGAAACAAAATGAAACAAAACAAAATGGCTCCCCTGGATCCTAGAGCAGTGATGGCGAACCTATGGCATGGGTGCCAAAGGTGGCACTCGGAGCCCTTTCTGTGGGCACCCGACATCGCCCCTTCACAGCCACCTGTATACAGGTTAAATTAGTGTATTGGCACTTTGCAAAAAAATTAGTGGGTTTTGAATTGCAGTTTGGGCACTCGGTCTCCAAAAGGTTCGCCATCACTGTCCTAGAGGCAGCAGATTTGATGTCCAGTACTCCGGCAGCCATTTGAAAGGGCTCCTGCTGAGCTATCAATGTCTGGAGCCCTTTAAACCTGGCTCAGTTGGCACCATGGGGACCCCCTGGTGCCAACTAGGCCAGGTTTAAAGGGGTCCAGGCATTGACAGCTCAGCAGGAGCCCTCAGAAAATGGTGTGGAGAGCAATTCCAGGCAGCAATCTCACTGCCCTCCCCACCATTTTCTATGGGCTCTTGCCAATCTATCTGCCTACCTGACTGAAAACAGTCGGGTAGGCAGTTCCACGGGATCATGCTCCCTACCTGACCGTTTTCTGAGGGCTCCTGCCAAGCTGTCAATGGCTAGAACCCTTTATACCTGGCCCAGTCGGTACCATAGAGTCCCCCTGGTACTGTCTGGGCCATGTTTAGTTCGGTAGGAGCTTGAAAATGATGAAATGAAATGGTTTGTTTCAATGGGAAAACGACTGTTTCATTTCGTCTATAAGAAAATGCTGTTTCTTCGTTTCGTTTCATTCTGTAACGAAACGACAAAACAGCATTTTGTTTTTTGTTTCCTGCCCATCCCTAATAATAATATAGTACAAGGAAAATAATCCTTGCCCTGTACACATGCATGCACACACGCACACATACTTCAAATTGTCTCAGAAAGTGATGTGCTTAGCACAGGTTTACATTTGCAGAAAGCAATATTCAGAAGCCGATGGAGCTGGATTCTTCTCCAGAGGCTGGGCTTTTGAATTTGTTGTCCTCTTTTAAACAAAACCTATTCCTGCCTAGATGCCCTAAGTACATCCAATCTCGCCTGATTTCGGAAGCTAAGCATGGTCGGCCCTGGTTAGTACTTGGATGGGAGACCACCAGGGAATACCAGGTGCTGTAGGCGCCTGGAGTAGGAACCGGCAAACCACTCCAGTATTCCTGCCAAGAAAACTCCATGGACTCCAAGAAAACTCCATGGAAGGGTCGGTCACGACTGTAACAACACAACACACACACACACATTCCTGTGTAATCAGTAGGGCTGAATTAATTTGATCTCATGCATTAGTGAGATTCAGTGATGTCAAGATCATGTGTGAGGAAGGACGAGGAAGGGAAAGTACTTGCAAGCTAGTTTGATTGAGAGCTGCAGGAGTAGAATTCCAGCCAGGCAACGCCTATTGAATTTATTTCAAAAGATGAATCAACTTCACTGTATTCAAAGCGAACTGTCCTTGTATAGTTTTACAGTGGGTTACAGACAGGCAGGTTTCGCAATACAGAAAATTAATGTACAGCTAAACAGAGATCTCAGGGAGGTTGGTACAATTTATCTTTATTCTTGGCCAGCTGTTGTCCATTGTATTTCTACCCAAGATAGGAGATAACATCAGCATGTTCCAATTACTGAACACAATTTTGTGGGGACAAAAACCTTTGCAGTTCTGGGCTTTTAGAAAATGCTTTAAAGCTGTGTTTCTATTCTTTTGCTGTTAAAACAGGGGACCCTGAGTGGTGTAGTGGATAGAGTGAGGGGCTAGGACTCTGGAGACCAGAGTTTGAACCCTTACTTGGCCATGGAAACTCACTGGAGAGAGGGGGAGCGAAACTGGTAAAGCCACTTGTTAAATATCTGACTTAACTTGAAAGCCCTGTCAGGATCACTATAAGTTGGTTCTGATGTGATGATGCATAACTATTAAAATAATATGCTTAATTGTTTAAAATGGGAGGGTTAAATGCCCTTTCACATCATTTTTAAGAGCCCTTTTTGAGTGTATCCTCTTCGGGTAAATAATTCCTTTGAGAAAATTCTTGCTGTGTCTGCACTTCAAACCCAGGAAGGAGAAAACTGCCCACCAAAGATACACAGCATTCAAAGATACACACAAAAATGATGGAGAGCAGGGTGACCCTGTGTGAACATCGTGGATTTCTGACTGATTAAAGGCAAATACGAAGACTGTGTTGACCGCACTTTTCTGCCCAAACATCCCTTGTTGATTTCGATCGTATGGCCAACAGAAATCTGATCGGTGAAGCTTTTCCTACTTACACACACCTTAATGTTTGGAAAAGCTTCACCTACCAAATCCTTTTTATTTGGTCACACAGCTGTTAAAGACATGGGGCTTATGCCAGGAAGAAAATGTTGGAAACACTACAATCGTACAGTTATAAATCATATGAATCAGTCATACAATTCAAACCTAACTGTGGATTTTTTACCAAGAGAAACACTCCTTAAAATGCAGGCCACTCCATAGTAACATCTTCTGACTCGTTTCTATCATTCATATTGGACAAGAATGTAATCCCTTTGGCTATTACTCTTCGCGGTAACATTTCCCCAATATCCGTTCATCACGGTAGAGTTAAGAATATGAGTTTTACCAAGCACTACTTTTATACTTCTTTTGTAATCCACCATGTGTCTCTACCTTCTAGACTGCTAGATCAATAGGATGGTCCAAGGACTGAAATAAAAGTCAGAATTATTTTATTTTTCTCAAAATAGAAATCCTGGAAGTATGAGTATCATTTATCTCCTTTAACATTTTTTGACAGTGGCAAAAGGTATACGGTGATAACTTCTGTTCAACCATTATTCATTGACAAGATGGATCTGGTTCAGCTCAGGCCAAACCCCCTGATGAGCAAGGATGTTTAGAAATAATTGTCTGACCCTACAGGGTTAGCAGGATTAGCTTGACTGTTTTGAAAAGTTTGGGTGCAGAAAAGAGCAATCATATAAGCAGGATTCTCATGTGTACTTGTACATACATTCCCCCAAACGCGTAGCAAAAGTTTGGAGCACCTGAGGACAAAGTTCATTTTTGTGCCCCTCCTGCCCCCCAACCGCAGGTATGGGGTGTGTGTGTGTGTGTGTGCATGTGTATGGGTGTTTGTGTGTGTCTGTGTACACATGCACCTTACACCTCTCCCATGGTGGGCCAGGAGCAAAGCGAGGAAGAGGAGGAGGAGGAGGAGGAGGAGGAGGAAGAGAGCGCCATGGTCACATGGTATGTGGCGGCAGAGGTGGTGGAGGGGGTCCCGTCGCCAAGCCTTAGCTGGGGGAAAGGAGGACTGCTGGTGGGAGGGTGCATAGCTTCCTCCTCCTGCTCCCCCTCCAGGCGCCCCCAGATTGCTGCATTCCCAGGGCAAATGCACCCTTCTGCCCCCCCCAGATATGCCTCTGCATTCTCCCACACCACTAAATTTGCTATTAGCTCCAAACGTGAAACTTACTTTTGTACTAATTGTGAGTTGTGTCCAGGCCAACTTTAATCATTACTGTGTCACTGCACTTATGTCCATCCAGTTGCCTCCAACTGATGGTGATTCCATGAATGAGTGATCACCCAGAAGTCCCATCATGAACAGCCTGCTCAACTCTGACAAACTCAAAACTATGGCTTCCCTTATTGACAACACAGTCTATCCCTTATTCAATTCTTCCTAACACTGTAGTCTTTGCGGTCTTTCCCAGCAAATCTTGTTTTTTCATGATGTGAATCAACTACAACAACCTCTTTTGCACTAGAATTGCTTTTATAGAGGTTCAAGTTTGATTTTATCCAGGGCCCACCTGTTTGTTTTTCTGACACTATATTATGAACAGTTTCACCATAGTTCACACAATTGACCCTCATGACCATAGCTTATGAGCAGGACCATTTTTAATTTGGCTGGGAAACAAGCATGCTGTGCTCAACACAGTTAATAATAGAGATGGGCACGACTTAGCGGTATTCCCGTTTCCGTTTCCGTTACTCGTTTCCGTTACTCTACGGAAACGGTAACGGGAATCACTGCCCCAGACTTCGAGCTCGAACCGACGAACGAACAATTTGGTCTGATTTGTCGTGCTCATTACTTGCATCGCGCAATGCCAAGCGGCACAGAAAAAAAGTTTTTAAAAGTTAAAAAAACCCCGATTCCCGGCCCTAAAAGTAGGCGAAAACTGTCTGAGGGCACCTACCAGGCCAGAAGGGTGTTTTATTTGGGGGGGGTTCCCCACCCCCCTCTCCTTGGCTATTGCTACTGCTGCGCTGCTGGTACCAGGCTGGGAGGGCGCATCCATTTGCCATGCAGTGCGGGGGATCCAAAATGGCGACCGCAATATTTTTTTTGAAATCGTTGCCCAAAACCCCACCAAAGCACCACAGAAACATGCGAAAATTAGCTATTTTAAATGCTTGAATTTTTACAGTAGCAGCAGTGGGTTTTTCTTGCAAAAAAAGTCTCCGTTGATTTTATTTTATTTTATTTTATTTTATTTTTTTACACCTGTGCATTCGCAATGATGGGCTCGCCCATGGGAGTGGACCATGCAAAGTTTTGGAGCCATTCCACCAATCGCATGGCCAGGTTTTGCTGACTGTACCAGGCTGGGAGAGCGTATCCATTTGCCATGCGGTGGGGGGGGATCCAAAATGGCGACCGCAATTTTTTTTTTGAAATTGTTGCCCAAAACCCCACCAAAGCACCACAGAAACATGCGGAAATTAGCTATTTTAAATGCTTGAATTTTTACAGTAGCAGCAGTGGGTTTTTCTTGCAAAAAAAGTCTCCGTTGATTTTATTTTATTTTATTTTATTTTATTTTTTTACACCTGCGCATTCGCAATGATGGGCTCGCCCATGGGAGTAGACCATGCAAATTTTCCACCAATCGCATGGCCACTTGGCCAGGTTGACCACAGAGACTTCTGGGATGTGCCAATCGGGCATAAACAGCCCACTAATCGTAGCCCAAACCCGAACCCTAAGCCTAACCCATACGCCAGTACACTGTCCTTCTAAGTGGGTCAGAGAGGCACCCAGATGCACCCCAATACTCACCGTAACCTCACCCGTAACTAGCCTAACCCTAGCTGTTGCGCTAAGCCGTCTTAACCCTAAGCCAGATCTACTTGCATTGCACTACATGCAAGTACGTGAGACACAGCGGGTGCAAAGAGTCTGCCAGTCCGTCACTTGTGGCTCTGGCTGACTCCTGCAGCTCCCTCCAGGAGCCCACTACCCCCTCCCCAAACCAGTACTAACGACAACAAAAAAACGAAAAAACGAACCGACTAATTTTTGCAAATGTTCGCGAAAAACGGAAACGAGCCGAAACGGAACCGGCCCGACTAACGACAACTCGAAATTTTTTTTTCAAGTCGTGCCCATCTCTAGTTAATAATAATATATGGAGAGAAAGACAGGGCTACCATGCAGGACCTAATTTCATGGATGGAACACCAAAAGATAGTTTGTGCCCTTCATACCTCTGTGTGCGAAACAGGAACTGGAGTCTGAACAGACTACATATGTTGAAAATTTCATTCCTTTGTGCCTGGATAGGGATGTTCGTGGTCTAATGGAGGGGGCTTAACCCAGAGTTTGGGGTTGAGGTATCCCCCACGCAGGACTAGAGGCCACCTCTGAGCTAGCTGCCAACTTGCTGGCAGGCTGCAAGGTGTGGCTAAGCCTGCCCATTTGTTTATCGCCTGCCCTTCTTGACATACTGTACACTGTTTTGTTAAACCTGATTCTGATTTACAGGTAGTGGGATTTTGGTCATCTACTCATTCTACATTCCCTGACAAGCTAAGTGTGGATTTACCACAAATACATTCTGTTAAAATGAAACCTGGGGGTGGGGGACACCATCCAGCAAGTAATTCTCTGAGAATGGCCACATATTTAATCCAGTTGTCAATTTCAATAAAATTTCAGGAAACTGACATAGCTGTGGGTAAAATGAGTCACTACAGTAAGAAGGCGCTTAGTTCAAGACATTCTTATTGTGTTCATTGTTTATTTTGCTTTGTTTTTTGTGTGGATTATAGTGTTGCAAAAGTGACTCATAGCAAATACTGCCAAACAACAGTCTGTTTGGGAAATATAAATACTAAATTTGGTTTTCTTTGGGCATAATGGATTAGATCCAAATGTAGTCAGGCTCAGAATGGGTCCATTGAAATCAATAGGACTAAGTTGCGAGCAACGCATTTAAGATCAAATTTAATTTCTTTGATTTAATATTCTATATATGTCATATTTCTAATGCTGAATGACTTATTGGAACATTCCCAAGAACATTCACCATAAGTGGCATTTATTGTGAGATGTGAAATCATTAAAATGCTGGAAAACCTAATACCTTTCTTTATGTGTTCCTTTATTGTAAAAGCAAGCTTTTTCATAAAGGGAAACCTGTTTTTGTAATATGCATGAAATAGATTAGAGAGACACCACATATTTAGTTTTGGCTTTTACAACTCTTTTACTGTGGAAACTCTGCTTACCCATAACATTCCTAAGAGGTGGACAAGATATCAAGGGAAATGCCTATTATATATAATTATCCTAATCAACCCTCCTCCCAAAACAGAATTCCCTCAGCGATAAGTGCCTCAGAAATGCTGCAGATTATGTCTGTCTGTTTGCTATTTATTCTAATTTCCCCCCTCCGCAAAAAGGTACATTAAGACAGGTTGGTGAAGGGAAACCATGTTGATGTAGAAATGCACCTGAAAAACAGAGGGAGGGAGATAAAAATATCATATAGTTTGATCCTAAACTCTCTGGATATCTTTTGTTGTAATGTAACTTACCAACTTTTTCAAATCGAAAGCCTTAAATCAAAATCTAAGGATAAGATATAACTTCAGTACAAGATTCAAAATTTCTGTTTCATCCAAGAGCCCCCAAAATGGGAACACTTAGATCTCCACTCAAAGTTGTACATTTTTAACTGGAAGATAACAACAATGTTAATTTGTGACCAAAAGGATTATCTAAAGTTTGTTTGTTTTATTTATTTGGTTGTATATTTATTTAATACATTTGTACCACCTCACTTATTGAAAATTCAGTACACAACAGACAAAGAACAAACTCCCAACAAACCACACCCCTCACAAAGTAAAAGACATGAACATGTAACAAACTCAAAATAATAGCCTATTTAACTAAAAACTGAATAGAACATAAGTACAGTATGACCCCCCCCCCTTATCCACTGATTCACCAACTGCGGATTCAGTTATCCGCAGTTCGTGATCAGTGGGGGCGGCAAGAGGGGGGAATAAATGCTGTAAAACTTACCACCGCCATTGCCCGCTGCTGCCACTGCAATGAACCAGACAGCCACCCTCTGGAGGCATAGACCGAGGACTTACCTGCCTGGCCAACTGGCCTTTGAACTTCCCGATCAGGTCCCAGGTGGCAGATCAGAAGTTTTGAACTTCCCACTCAAACTTCCGATCCACTGGCTGGGACCCATCCGGGAACTTCAAAGGCCGGTTGGCCAGGCGGTTAAGTCCCCATCCCACTCTTCTGGAGAGTGAATGGCTGGCCCGCAGCAGCAGCAGCAGTGAGGAGGAGGGAGGCAAGCATCAGCAGAAGTAAGTTTTATTTTTATTTTTTTTCCCTCCTCCTTGTCACCGCTGCCACCAGCCTTTGAACTTCCTGTACCAGACATGAGTGGGAAGGTCAAAGGCTGGTTAGCCAGGTGGGTCCACCAACTCTTTGAAGGGTGGCTGGCTGGCCGCCATCAGCGACAGAGAGGAGGAAAAAAAGTTTGTTTTCTTTTTTCCCCTCTTTGCTGCAACCAAGCCTGGTGGTGAGGAGAAAGGGAAACAAACTTTCCTTGCAATTTGGGGGGTGGGTGGGGTGTCAGGAATTAAAGCTTTTGCCCCAGCACCCCGCCACCCCCGTCACCCCCGTCAACCCGGATAAGAGCATTTGCTCTTATCCATGGCTTTCTCTATCTGCAGGGGAATCCCAGAACCCATACTCCACTGATACAGTGGTCCTAATGTAGTGGTGACACCCCCCTCTGTAATAAAACTATAGCGTATGGATCAAGCTGCTACATGAGAGGTGAGGGGAATGTCTCTGAAGGCCGCTTGAAGAAAAATCCTTTTTAATATTCTCTTGAAAATCTGGAGGAATGGGGGCCTGATGTATCTCTGATGAGAGGCCATTCCAAAGTGAGGAGGCCACCACAGAGAAGGCCTGGCTTCCAGCTCACCTCTTTCACTATGACCACACACAAGAACTGGGTGGATTGAGCAATCAGTCCTTGTTTGTGGCCATACTGAAAGAGGTGAAGAAGTCTTCAACTGGAAGCCAGGCCTTCCCATTGGTGGCCTCCTCACATTGGAATGGCCTCCCATCAGAGATACATCAGACCCCCCCCTCCAAATTTTCAGGAGAATATTAAAAAGGAATTTTGATGCTTTTTAAAAATGATAATGGTTTTCTGAATGTTTTTATACTCAGCAAATATTTTGCAAATATTCCATAAACATTTGTTAGTCATAGGTTTGATCACTAACACTATTGTCTGACAATATTATGCAACAACATCCAGTATATCGCTGTGTCTAAATATTTTATTTATTTATTTATTAAATTTATACCCCGCCCATCTGGCCATCCATAATATGCATTTAGCTTTATTGCTTCAATGGAAACGGGCACATTTCAAATTTCATAGCTAAGCTTCATTTGAAGAATCAAATGTTGAATGTTGAAGTCAGATACTAGCAGCCGCATGATCATTTTTTAAAAATTCAAATACTGTATATAAGTCTAATTTGAGAAAGTAGTGTTATAAATTTGGAGGCCAGAGGGACTAGACTGGGGTGGGTAAAGTATGACAGTGCAGATGCTGTCAGGCTGCATGTCCCAGCTCTCTTCATGCTTCCTTATGGCTAACAGATGTTGCAACTTTGACCACAATTGGATCAGAAAATCTATCAGCAACTTGAGCTGTACTCAGTCAATTCTTCTAGCTAGATTTGCTAAGCCATTAGTGAATTACATTCCTATGTCAAGATTTGAACTAATGTTTCTGCGGTCTTAGGTCAAATCTTTAGTCACAGTTCTCTCCTAAACATTTTGGGAAAAGCACTTCCAAAGTGTGGACCAAAGTACACAAAGACTTATGCTGATAGAAAAATTGTAATAGTTCAGGATGGTGATACCTCGGTTCCAAGAGAAAATGAATATTGTCCATTCCAATTGCTCCATTTTCCAATAAAGATTTATTAACAACTTCATAAGTGTCTCTTTTTCTTACAATGGGTTTTGATGATTCCGTGCATTCTACATATTCAACATTTATATTTAACACAAACGGATTGCTAACTGGGTGTTCTACCATAACTTGTTGAATATGAGAGTTTACTGGTATTGATGAGATCCCCGCCTGAAGCATTGGCTGCCACAGCAAAGGTGGCGAGCCCATTGAGCCATGGGATTCTCCCTCATAGGTGGTCTCCACCTCTCCCTCATGCGCTCCATGTTTCCCGGCCATCTTATCAGCCTAACATCCACAGACCAAGGCCACTGTTCCCCCGCTCTCCACTCTTGACCCTCCTCATTCTCTTGTCTTCCCACCGTTTCTGTCCCAACGTCCTTCATCAACGGTCTTTTACCTTCTCCTAACGGACACCTGCTACGCAGGCTTCCCCCTTTGTCATCACTATCACTGACCCAAAATGTCTCCTCTAACACTTCTGCGTTCTCCTTCTCCTCTTCCCCTACTGCTCTATTTCCTCGTTCCTTCTCTATTACTTTGAATTCATTTTCGTTCTCTTTTCTTTTCTCCTTTCCGGATCAGAGGGCGCACCACTCGCTCTTGTGTCCTTTTCTTGCTCCTCCTCACAGGTGCCACCAATCTTTTTTATTCCTCCACCATTACTTTAACCTGAATCCTCTGATGTATAAACATACTATTCTTTCAAATGGTTTCTAGCCACCATCTTCGACCTTATCATAGAATAATGAAGTTAGATAGGGGCCTACAAGGCCATCAAGTCCACCACCACCCTGGACCTGATACAGGATTACAAATCAAAGAATATCTGCCAGGCGCTTGTCCAAATTTCTCTTGAGTGCCTCCAGTGTTGGAGCACTCACCATCTCTTGAGGTAATTGGTACTATTGCTGTACTGCTCTAACAGTCAGGATGTTTTTCCTGATATCCAGGTAAAAGTTAGTTCTCTTAATACGAACCCATTGTTGTGTGTGCTGCACTCGGGGATGATCAAGAACAGATCCTGCCCCTTTATCCCTGTTAAATTTCATTCTTTTGGTCTCATCCCATTGATCAAGCCTATAAAGATCTTTTTGAATTTTGCTCCTGTCTTTCACGGTACGAGCTATTTCACATGGTTGTTTTATTTGTTTGTTGGTTGGTTTTTCATCTGCTAACTTTATAAGTATTCCCTGCACCTCTTTGTCCAAATCATTAATTAAAATGTTGAAGAGCACCAGATCCAGTACTGAGCTTTGAGGTACCCCATGTGTTATTTCTGACCATTACTTCACGTCCATTTTGTACTGCAACAAATTATATTGCGTAGTATAATTTGTTGTGGTCACGTGGTATTGTTGCTGTTCCTGCATCCCCAAGGTCACACTTTATTGTTATGAAACTTATGTGACTGCTGACAACCTAGTGTCATGATCATTCTGTAAAGTGTTTGGAAACTAATACAATGTTTGAAAACAAAAATCAGGTAAAAAGGCTGCAATTTACTCTTTGAAACAGTAATGGAGGGAACCCGCTGTTTTGATATATCTACTGAGTCCGAAAACAAAAAAAACTCAGGGGATCTGAGTGGGGGGAAATAACCAAACAGAAATGATAATGGAAAAGATGCAGAACAAACGTTACCCCACTGCGCCTTGTATCAGTATAAAAACCGCAACAAAGCAGCAACAAGAAAAACACTACCCCTAGACCAGGTACAACTTAGGGAGCGTGGTCACACTTCAGGGGGGCGTGGTTGCACTTTATTTTGAATATAGTGCAACAGACATGGGGGAACAATTTTATATTCTGCAACTGAGCGCACTTTCTAGAGCATCAAACTGGACATGAAGTAACGGCCTATGTTGAATCAGAGCACACAAGCAAAATGTTTTATGGTTACCACTCTTTTGTTTCACTTTTCCAGGCAACTCACAATTTATGAAACAAATCTGCATAAGAGGAGAAATCTTAAAATAACCAAATAGAAGATGTCAAGCACATCTACAACCAGACCTTTCCAACTTGTGTTGTGTGATGTTTGAATGTTATAGGACGGACAATATTATTCTTTTATAGGATGAACAATATTATTCTTTACTGAATAGAAAGAATTTTATACCCAACTGCTTTTTTGGTGTACCACTGAATACTCAGACAAGACTGTTGTCTTCTTTCTATCTCTCCCTCAAGATTAGAGACCTCTTGGAAACATCTGTCTAGTCACAACTGGAAGCAGAAAAAATGAAGTGGATTAATTCTGATTACCCAATCAAAAGACACCTCTCCTTATGTTTTTTTCTTTGCCTTATGTATTTTGCTTTTGAATATCTGAAATGACCAAGCATGTGACTAGCACCTTGTTAAGCAGCTGCAATTGTCTAATTAGCAATTAAATTAATTAGGTGCAACTCACTGCCACAATGTATGTAATTATTCTTACACTGGATAAAACCTGAATACAATTCCAGCAACTGTGTCATCAGAGCCCTAAACTATAGTTGATTTTTTAATTATGGTTTGAAACCAGCCAGCTCAATAAACCATGGTTTATCAAGTTTCTACAAATCATAGTCATGCATGGCTCATGACTGGGTGGGGGGACTGCCTCCTCCATTTCTGAGTTAGGCACTCTCCCTTCCCCAGGCCATGTGTCACCCATAGTCTCCATTATCCAAATGCTGCAGGAAATGCTTCTAAACCCATCTTCATAGTTTCAAAATGTAAAGGAACAGCGAGTAAGAAGGAAACGTTAATAATGAACATTATGATTTAGTCTCCTCCAAAATGGTCTCATTCATATCAATATAGCTATGAATAAGATTTTTACTTTATTAAGTAATAGCAGGATGTGCCAATTCCAAGTGATAGGGGAAGTTCCCAGAAGAACAGTGCTTTCCAGAACGCTGAGGGGAAAGCTCACAAATATATAGTGGCTTTCCAATCTATAACGTAAGTCAGGGGGTGACAAAACCCTCAGAGGCCTCCTCAGGAATTCTGGCACTGTGCGCCTTTTGAACTGCCTTTGCTTTTTGCCATTCCCTATCTTTCACAAACATCTTCTCCTTTATGAATGTCCTGTGGATCTAAACCACCAGCCCAGTTGTCTGGGTGCCTGGAAAAGTCTGTGCAAAGAAATGTTCTGGAAAGCATTTCTTCTGAGGGAACCATGCTGATGAAAAGTCACTCAGTGTTCATCCAAAATTCTGTCTCAAACCAGATCTCTAGACATGTTGTTTTTGGAGGGCTATTTAGTGAGGTCTGTCAATGTAGAAAGATGGGTAAATCTGTACACAAATGATTCTGAGCATAAGAATACTTGTGTCATCTGACTGCCAGACTAGGGCTGTTCACTAAGTAACTGCACAGTCAAATAAAGGCCAAAACAATCAGCTTAAACCCCACTTTCGTTAATCATTTACATTTTGGGCTTCATATCATTAAGATGCAGTGCTACAATGCTGATTGATAGGCCAAGAGATTCAGCAGAGCAGGTGCTAAAATAGACGTTTGGAGAATATGACAGCAGGAAATGATCTAGAACTGGATATCTTGGCCTGTAAAAATATATTAAGTTTATGATTGGGAGCTCTGTTCCACCTGTGCTTCAGAACACAGAAGGGCTGCAAGCAAATTCGGCTCAATGTTCTTACATATTCTAGTGGAAACCTTCGTATTGAGCAGGCAAAGTTCTTCCTTTCATCGGGGTGAGGTGGGGATGGAATGTGGGAAATGGGCTTATCTGTGCACCCAATCCCTGTCACATTTTTAGTCCTCAATGGAGTTAGGCACAACACCCAACTAGGGGTCCTGTGGAACACAGCGGATGGCAAATTGCATCCTTCATCTGTCTTTGTCAAGTAATGGCTGTAAAGGGGAAAGGGTTTTAAGAACTGGAAAAAGTACTTGTAATAGTGCTAATTATTATTGAAGATATTCTGCCAATAAATCTTTGTTTTTATGTCCCATCAAATATTGAAAAGGTTGGTTGAAAGCTGCCATTGTAACAGCAGGTGAACATTTGCATGTGTGAGTGAGCCATTGAAGATCAGGCATACCAGGCAAAATTTCTATGTCAACCATTCACCATTTTTCCTTGCATGGCGTCATTTTATGAACAAGCACAAGAGAATATCCTGTGTAGACCATCCTGACTGCTGTCATTGGTGCTATCAACATTCAAACTTCTCTTAACTATGTAAAGTTTGGCATCTTTTTTCCTGCTGGCAACACAGGCAAAATATTGTGCAGCAATCTCAGGCCATCTCCTGTTGGTTTGAATTGTATATACAGGAAGCACAATCTCTCACATTCATCATAAACTGGAGGTTTTTTGAAGAACTAAATTAACTCCAATCTCTCTCAGGGTTATATATATATATATATATATATATATATATATATATATATATATATATATATATATATATATATATATATATATATATATATATATATATATATATATATATATATGTTTTTCGTAGATTTTCACGGGTATAGGTATGCATGTTAGGGTGGATTCGGGTTTTCTTCCCGTGTAGAAATCTGGTTGTTTTGGCGACGTTTCGACGAGGTCTCACTCGTCATCTTCAGGCTGGTGTTCTGGCTTCTTTCTTCTTGAAGCAAAGCGTGATCTCAGTTGAAGTCCTTCTATAAATACTGCTGGGGGTGTGTGGTTTGCTTGCTCTGTTGCTGATTGTAGGTTCGTTTGTTCTTTTGTGATCTGCTGTGTGGCTGAGGCGATCGTTAAGGGCTTAACTGCTGGTGGGTTAGATGGCTGTTTAGAGACATCATGTGTGGGGTGAGGTGCTGGATGTGTGTCTATTAGCCTTTTGTTTCTTAACGACCTTGGTGATGGGTGTTCTGGCAGCATCCTGGGCTTTGGTGGAGTGGGGTCCTGTGTCTTGTGAATTCATTTTGGTCTGGCTGCGTGTCTGTGGTCTCCCAATGTTTTTTTGGCGTGTGTAAGTGTGCTCCATGTGGTGGCTGGAGTGGGGAGTAGCGGTAGATGGTGCAGTCGTGGTTTTGTTATTGGATGGTGGTTTCGTTTCATCTGTGGGAAGGGTCTGGGTTTGTGTTTGGTGTGGATGGAAGGTGGTGGTATCTTGTGTCCTTTTGGACCTGGTGTCAGTCTTTGTGACAGAGGCTCGTCTGTTGACCAGGGCTAGTTTCCAGATGTCAGGCAAGCGGGAGGTGTCATCACGTTTATTCATGTTGTTTGGGTGTTTCTCTATTTTTCAATGGCTTCCATGATTATTCGACTGTTGAAGTGTTCAGTTTTGGAGATGAGTTTGGTTCTTTTAAAATCAATTTCATGACCTGTTGTTTTTATGTGTTGGAAGAGAGAGGAAGATTTTTCTTCTTTTTTGACTGCGTTCTTGTGTTCTGCGATGCGTGCGCTTATTCTCCTGTTTGTCTGTCCGATGTATGTGGCTGGGCAGACTTTGCATGGTATTTCGTAGACTCCTTGGTTTTCTAGCTCAATCTTGTCTTTGGGGTTTCTTAAAATGTTGGCTATTTTTTGTTCGGTGCAAAAGGCTGTCTTGATATTGTGTTTGTGGAGAATTTTGCTTATTTTGTCTGTGGTGCCTTTGATGTAAGGGAGGAGGGCAGTGCCGTTGTTCTCTTCTGTTTCTTGGTTCTTGGGGGGTGTTTCTTTTTGGATTAGTTTGGTGATGGTGTTTTTTTGGAATCCGTTCGCAATTAAAGCATTCGAGAGAGTGTGTAATTCAGTTTTTAGGTGGTCTTTGTCAGCGAGGCGTTTGGTTCTGGAGATGAGGGTTTTTGCTACGGAGTTGATCTGTGCAGGGTGGTGGTGTGATTGTGCATTTAAGTAGCGGTTTGTATGTGTTTTTTTTCCGGTAGATGGTATGTCCTAAGGAGCCGTCGGGTTTTTTGTAGATTAGGACGTCCAGGAAGGGAAGTTGGTTGTTGGCTTCTATTTCCATAGTGAATTGTATTTTGGGGTGTAGGCTGTTGAGATGTGTGAGGAAGTTGTTCAGTTTGTCTTTCCCGTGTGGCCAGATAACAAAGGTGTCGTCAACATATCTGAGCCAGAGTTTGGGTTTATGTTCGGACTTCTGTAACGCGTTGGTTTCAAAGTGTTCCATATATAGGTTTGCGATGACCGGTGAGAGGGGTGATCCCATGGGTGCTCCTTCTATCTGTTTGTATCTTTGTCCATTGTGGATGAAGTATGTGTTGGTTAGGCAGTGGTTGGTCAGATCTAGGATGTGTTTGGGGGGGTTGTATTTGTTGTGGATAGCTGTCAAGGCTTCTTGAATGGGCACTTGTGTGAAGAGCGAAACAACATCGAAGCTCACGAGTAGGTCATTGGGTTGTAGGTCTTGTTTCTTTATAATTTCTATGAAGTGGAACGAGTTTTGTACGTATGAAGAGATGGATTCTGCATAGGGCTGGAGTTGTTTGGCAAGAAATTTGGCGAGGTTTTGTAGGGGTGATCCTATGGAGCTGACTATGGGTCTGAGAGGTGTTCCTTCTTTGTGGATCTTGGGGAGGCCGTAGAGCTTGGGGCATCTGGATGATTTCTCTCTGGGGATGATGCTTGGCTTGATTTCTTCACTTAAGGGTGAGGCTTTTATTTTGGCTTTGGTGGTTTTTTCCAGGTAGGTGGTGGGGTCTGTGTTCAAAGGTATGTAAGCAGGGTCTTGTAGTAGGTTGGATAGTTTGGCTTGGTAGTCAGATGTGTTCATCACCACTGTGGCATTGCCTTTGTCTGCTGGGAGAATGATTATGTTGTTGTCTTTCCTCAGGTTGGTGAGGGCTTTTTGTTCTTCTTTGTGTAAATTGCTTCTGGGTGGTTTGCTGGAGCAGAGGATATTGGTGACTTCGAGTCTGATTTTGTTGGCTTCATCTGGGTTGATTTTGGTTAGGCTGGCTTCCACTCCGCATATGATGTTTTCAGTGGGGATGTGTCTGGGGGCGACTGCAAAGTTGAATCCTTTGGACAGGACTTTACATAGTTAAGAGAACAACGGCACTGCCCTCCTCCCTTACATCAAAGGCACCACAGACAAAATAAGCAAAATTCTCCACAAACACAATATCAAGACAGCCTTTTGCACCGAACAAAAAATAGCCAACATTTTAAGAAACCCCAAAGACAAGATTGAGCTAGAAAACCAAGGAGTCTACGAAATACCATGCAAAGTCTGCCCAGCCACATACATCGGACAGACAAACAGGAGAATAAGCGCACGCATCGCAGAACACAAGAACGCAGTCAAAAAAGAAGAAAAATCTTCCTCTCTCTTCCAACACATAAAAACAACAGGTCATGAAATTGATTTTAAAAGAACCAAACTCATCTCCAAAACTGAACACTTCAACAGTCGAATAATCATGGAAGCCATTGAAATAGAGAAACACCCAAACAACATGAATAAACGTGATGACACCTCCCGCTTGCCTGACATCTGGAAACTAGCCCTGATCAACAGACGAGCCTCTGTCACAAAGACTGACACCAGGTCCAAAAGGACACAAGATACCACCACCTTCCATCCACACCAAACACAAACCCAGACCCTTCCCACAGATGAAACGAAACCACCATCCAATAACAAAACCACGACTGCACCATCTACCGCTACTCCCCACTCCAGCCACCACATGGAGCACACTTACACACGCCAAAAAAACATTGGGAGACCACAGACACGCAGCCAGACCAAAATGAATTCACAAGACACAGGACCCCACTCCACCAAAGCCCAGGATGCTGCCAGAACACCCATCACCAAGGTCGTTAAGAAACAAAAGGCTAATAGACACACATCCAGCACCTCACCCACACATGATGTCTCTAAACAGCCATCTAACCCACCAGCAGTTAAGCCCTTAACGATCGCCTCAGCCACACAGCAGATCACAAAAGAACAAACGAACCTACAATCAGCAACAGAGCAAGCAAACCACACACCCCCAGCAGTATTTATAGAAGGACTTCAACTGAGATCACGCTTTGCTTCAAGAAGAAAGAAGCCAGAACACCAGCCTGAAGATGACGAGTGAGACCTCGTCGAAACGTCGCCAAAACAACCAGATTTCTACACGGGAAGAAACCCGAATCCACCCTAACATGCATATATATATGCATGTTAGGGTGGATTCGGGTTTCTTCCCGTGTAGAAATCTGGTTGTTTTGGCGACGTTTCGACGAGGTCTCACTCGTCATCTTCAGGCTGGTGTTCTGGCTTCTTTCTTCTTGAAGCAAAGCGTGATCTCAGTTGAAGTCCTTCTATAAATACTGCTGGGGGGGTGTGGTTTGCTTGCTCTGTTGCTGATTGTAGGTTCGTTTGTTCTTTTGTGATCTGCTGTGTGGCTGAGGCGATTGTTAAGGGCTTAACTGCTGGTGGGTTAGATGGCTGTTTAGAGACATCATGTGTGGGTGAGGTGCTGGATGTGCCACATACATCGGACAGACAAACAGGAGAATAAGCGCACGCATCGCAGAACACAAGAACGCAGTCAAAAAAGAAGAAAAATCTTCCTCTCTCTTCCAGCACATAAAAACAACAGGTCATGAAATTGATTTTAAAAGAACCAAACTCATCTCCAAAACTGAACACTTCAACAGTCGAATAATCATGGAAGCCATTGAAATAGAGAAACACCCAAACAACATGAATAAACGTGATGACACCTCCCGCTTGCCTGACATCTGGAAACTAGCCCTGGTCAACAGACGAGCCTCTGTCACAAAGACTGACACCAGGTCCAAAAGAACACAAGATGCCACCACCTTCCATCCACACCAAACACAAACCCAGACCCTTCCCACAGATGAAACGAAACCACCATCCAATAACAAAACCACGACTGCACCATCTACCGCTACTCCCCACTCCAGCCACCACATGGAGCACACTTACACACGCCAAAAAAAACATTGGGAGACCACAGACACGCAGCCAGACCAAAATGAATTCACAAGACACAGGACCCCACTCCACCAAAGCCCAGGATGCTGCCAGAACACCCATCACCAAGGTCGTTAAGAAACAAAAGGCTAATAGACACACATCCAGCACCTCACCCACACATGATGTCTCTAAACAGCCATCTAACCCACCAGCAGTTAAGCCCTTAACGATCGCCTCAGCCACACAGCAGATCACAAAAGAACAAACGAACCTACAATCAGCAACAGAGCAAGCAAACCACACACCCCCAGCAGTATTTATAGAAGGACTTCAACTGAGATCACGCTTTGCTTCAAGAAGAAAGAAGCCAGAACACCAGCCTGAAGATGACGAGTGAGACCTCGTCGAAACGTCGCCAAAACAACCAGATTTCTACACGGGAAGAAACCCGAATCCACCCTAACATGCATACCTATACCCGTGAAAATCTACGAAAACAAATATCCGACCTCTACGGGGAGGAAACCTTCCAGCTGACCAGAACCTACGAGAAACTAGAAGTCCGAAGAGCCACCATCTTATGTGACATTGCATTCCTACGCAACTGCCGAGATAAAAATGTGATCCCCACAAGCTTCCAACTGAAATTCCACTCAAAAACCCCATCCAGCGAAAGGATCCTGAAAAGAACAGAACTAGCCCTAATCAGAAACGAACTACACAAGAAAAGATACCTACTAGATCAAACCAACAGAGACCTACTCACTCTCCACCTCAAACTCAGCAACAAAATCCACCCAACACTCTGGAACAAATCCAAGCAACTCGCCGCCTGGAGAGCTGAAACAGAGACCTCCCACAAGACAGACATACACACCAACAAACTCCACAAACTGGAAAAACGCCAGAAGCCCAACCCCCCACAGCAGCCCATGAAACAGTTCACAACATATCAGACAGGACACTCACCATCGCAGAGACCAAAGTCCTGTCCAAAGGATTCAACTTTGCAGTCGCCCCCAGACACATCCCCACTGAAAACATCATATGCGGAGTGGAAGCCAGCCTAACCAAAATCAACCCAGATGAAGCCAACAAAATCAGACTCGAAGTCACCAATATCCTCTGCTCCAGCAAACCACCCAGAAGCAATTTACACAAAGAAGAACAAAAAGCCCTCACCAACCTGAGGAAAGACAACAACATAATCATTCTCCCAGCAGACAAAGGCAATGCCACAGTGGTGATGAACACATCTGACTACCAAGCCAAACTATCCAACCTACTACAAGACCCTGCTTACATACCTTTGAACACAGACCCCACCACCTACCTGGAAAAAACCACCAAAGCCAAAATAAAAGCCTCACCCTTAAGTGAAGAAATCAAGCCAAGCATCATCCCCAGAGAGAAATCATCCAGATGCCCCAAGCTCTACGGCCTCCCCAAGATTCACAAAGAAGGAACACCTCTCAGACCCATAGTCAGCTCCATAGGCTCACCCCTACAAAACCTCGCCAAATTTCTTGCCAAACAACTCCAGCCCTATGCAGAATCCATCTCTTCATACGTACAAAACTCGTTCCACTTCATAGAAATTATAAAGAAACAAGACCTACAACCCAATGACCTACTCGTGAGCTTCGATGTTGTTTCGCTCTTCACACAAGTGCCCATTCAAGAAGCCTTGACAGCTATCCACAACAAATACAACCCCCCAAGCACATCCTAGATCTGACCAACCACTGCCTAACCAACACATACTTCATCCACAATGGACAAAGATACAAACAGATAGAAGGAGCACCCATGGGATCACCCCTCTCACCGGTCATCGCAAACCTATATATGGAACACTTTGAAACCAACGCGTTACAGAAGTCCGAACATAAACCCAAACTCTGGCTCAGATATGTTGACGACACCTTTGTTATCTGGCCACACGGGAAAGACAAACTGAACAACTTCCTCACACATCTCAACAGCCTACACCCCAAAATACAATTCACTATGGAAATAGAAGCCAACAACCAACTTCCCTTCCTGGACGTCCTAATCTACAAAAAACCCGACGGCTCCTTAGGACATACCATCTACCGAAAAAAACACATACAAACCGCTACTTAAATGCACAATCACACCACCACCCTGCACAGATCAACTCCGTAGCAAAAACCCTCATCTCCAGAACCAAACGCCTCGCTGACAAAGACCACCTAAAAACTGAATTACACACTCTCTCGAATGCTTTAATTGCGAACGGATTCCAAAAAAACACCATCACCAAACTAATCCAAAAAGAAACACCCCCCAAGAACCAAGAAACAGAAGAGAACAACGGCACTGCCCTCCTCCCTTACATCAAAGGCACCACAGACAAAATAAGCAAAATTCTCCACAAACACAATATCAAGACAGCCTTTTGCACCGAACAAAAAATAGCCAACATTTTAAGAAACCCCAAAGACAAGATTGAGCTAGAAAACCAAGGAGTCTACGAAATACCATGCAAAGTCTGCCCAGCCACATACATCGGACAGACAAACAGGAGAATAAGCGCACGCATCGCAGAACACAAGAACGCAGTCAAAAAAGAAGAAAAATCTTCCTCTCTCTTCCAGCACATAAAAACAACAGGTCATGAAATTGATTTTAAAAGAACCAAACTCATCTCCAAAACTGAACACTTCAACAGTCGAATAATCATGGAAGCCATTGAAATAGAGAAACACCCAAACAACATGAATAAACGTGATGACACCTCCCGCTTGCCTGACATCTAGAAACTAGCCCTGGTCAACAGACGAGCCTCTGTCACAAAGACTGACACCAGGTCCAAAAGAACACAAGATGCCACCACCTTCCATCCACACCAAACACAAACCCAGACCCTTCCCACAGATGAAACGAAACCACCATCCAATAACAAAACCACGACTGCACCATCTACCGCTACTCCCCACTCCAGCCACCACATGGAGCACACTTACACACGCCAAAAAAACATTGGGAGACCACAGACACGCAGCCAGACCAAAATGAATTCACAAGACACAGGACCCCACTCCACCAAAGCCCAGGATGCTGCCAGAACACCCATCACCAAGGTCGTTAAGAAACAAAAGGCTAATAGACACACATCCAGCACCTCACCCACACATGATGTCTCTAAACAGCCATCTAACCCACCAGCAGTTAAGCCCTTAACGATCGCCTCAGCCACACAGCAGATCACAAAAGAACAAACGAACCTACAATCAGCAACAGAGCAAGCAAACCACACCCCCCCAGCAGTATTTATAGAAGGACTTCAACTGAGATCACGCTTTGCTTCAAGAAGAAAGAAGCCAGAACACCAGCCTGAAGATGACGAGTGAGACCTCGTCGAAACGTCGCCAAAACAACCAGATTTCTACACGGGAAGAAACCCGAATCCACCCTAACATGCATACCTATACCCGTGAAAATCTACGAAAACATATATATATATATATATATATATATATATATATATATATATATATATATATATATATATATATATATATATATATATATATATATATATAATATTTTAAGAATGTAGTCCATAATCTGCCTTGTACATATTCAAGAGTAAGTGATTCAAGTTAGATTGTTGCTTGCCAAAGCATGAACTCAAAATCTGTGAGTCGTCACGTTTTTCGCTGTTATTAAAAATACATTCTTGGTAGGGATTTGTTTGTCCTGCCTAATTTCCATGTCGCTAGTCTGCATGTAATTACTAATATTACCATTTCAGCTGTGCACTCTTGGATGAAAAGGTCATTAAATCAGTTAGGAGGGATGCAAAAATGTTAATAACCATGAGTTGCCAGACTCCAGTTTTTAACTAATGCCATAAACACATGCAGCCCAAATTCATAAATTCATAAATATTATCAGACTTCCTGGGCTTCCTGGAGATAAACCGTCCAGTAAAAACAATGGTTGAGTTGGACAAACATTACACCCATTTTTGTACTTATCTCTCTTTCTTCCTAACAGAGCGGATATTACAGGCAACAAATAGCTCATTATTGGCGGAGAGTTTGGTGGAGAGTTTGTTATCAACATAAGAGATCACAATACATAAGTAAGCTGCTTAGACAACAACATAAAATATCACAAGTATGTTTTCCCTATAAAGCTTAAACTTTTTAAAAACAGCTTTGTTTTGGTTTTATCACTTAACTTATGGCAAGCAGATGATAACAAATGATAAAGCCTGGCCTGTGTTCTCCAGTCTTTGATGGGTGTTCAGTGGGTAGGTATAGAGCAGGCCTGCACAACACATTGACTGTGGGCAACCTGTCACCCGTGGCACCATAAGAAGTCACCTGCCAGGTCCCTGCCAGCCTCCTGACGGTAGGCAAGCAGGTGAGCGAGTGGGTGGGTGAGCAAGCCAGTGGCATATTTAGAGGGGGCAGGGAGAGCAATCTGCCCTCAAGCACAGCATCTTAGGCTGCCAGATTGATGGATACTCTCTGTTTGTTCCCTCCCTCCCTTGCCAACACATCTCTCTCAACTTTCCTGTTCAGTCTGGTAGCAGGAAGAACCCAGGCATCTGGGGCGCGTGCGCCCTCCTTCCCCAAAAGCCATACACCAGGGGTGCCCAAACGTTTTGTAAGGAGGGCCAGATTTGGTGGCTGAGAATGTGTCAGGGGCCGGTTGCTCGCCGACCCTGCCACCCCACTGCAAGCCCCACCCACTGACCCATAAGCCCCACCCACTGACCCCTTGCAACCCCACCCGCAGGAAGGAAGGCGGGAACCAAGGGAGGGAGGGAGGGAGAAAGGTGGAAACCAAGAGAGGAAGGAAGGAAGGTGGGGAACAAGGAAAGGAGGAAGGAAGGAAAGTGGGGACCAAAGGAAGCAGAGGGAGCCTGTTTAAAAAAAAAACATGGGGTGAAAGAGGGGACGGGAGGGGCAGGCCAGCCAGCCGCGGGCCACTCAGAATGGCCTGGTGGGCCGGATTTGGTCCCCCGGGCCGGACATTGGACAGGCCTGCCATACACACACCGAGGGAGGAACAGGAGCAAAGGAATGGGCTTATGCTTGGCTTCCTCTCAGGGGATCGTGCAAGCCTTTGCCCAAGGCAGGGGAAGCTGCCTGAAACCTCGCGTGCGTGCATCTGGTGTAAATAAATAAATAAATAAATAAATAAATCCTTCAAAAATCCTTCAAAAAAGGCCAGCAAGCGAACAAAGGCAAAAATGAAAATGCAAATCACTTGTCAATTCAAAATTACTAGAAACAAAGACTTATCTCCCTATCGCCACCACATGTTGCCTTAATTTGTTTTCTTCGAGTTTAACAGGCAGCAGCAGATTGGCCAAGCATTTAACAAAAATAATCCAAGGAAGGAAAGCATCAAAAGGAGGTGATCTACTCGGTGGAGAATCCAAAAGCATAATCTCAAGGAAGCATGCTGGCACACTATGAAACAAAAATTCACACACATAGGCGTTCATCCAGTCTAGAGATGGGCACGACTTGAAAAAAAAAATTTTCGAGTTGTCGTTAGTCGGGCCAGTCCCATTTCGGGTCGTTTCCGGTTTTCGCGAAAATTCGCAAAAATTAGTCGGTTCGTTTTTTCGTTTTCGTTAGTACTGGTTTTGGGGGGGAGCGGGCTCCTGGAGGCACCTCTGTGGGGTGGGTGCCTCCTCTGGCCCGCTATAAAGGGAAAGTGGGCTCCTGGAGGCATCCGTGGGTGCCTCCTGCCACTAGGAAGGGGAAGCAGGCTCCAAGAGACACCCCTCTACATGGGGGTCTCCCTTCCTCACCTGCTGCTGCTGCAAAATGCTATGCAATAGCCATATGGATATTGCATAACATAATGTGCAGACGTGAGACCAGTGTGAGAGTGATAGCGTCATACCCGCCCTTCACAAGGCTCTGGCACCACCATGTCTCACACAGAAGGGAATTGTACTTGCTGCGTGTAGTGCAATGCAAGCAAGTAGATCTGGCTTTAAGGTGGCTTAGTGCAAGAGCTAGGGTTAGGCTAGTGACGGGTAAGGTTACGGTGGGCTAGTGGGTTGCACCTCTGGGTGCCTCTCTGACCCACTAAGAAGACAGTCTGTGACGTATGGGTACGGAGTCAAGGGTTAGGGTTAGGGCTAGGGCAGGTTTTAGGGGGCTTTTTGGCACATCCCAGAAGTCTCCATGGCCAAGTGGCCATGCGACTGGTGGGATGGCTCCAAAAATTTGCATGGTTGTCCACTCCCACATGGCTGGCCACTTGGCCAGCCCATCATTGCGCACTGCGCAGGTGTAAATAAAATAAAATAAAATAAAATCAATGGAGGACAGAGGAGGAGAGGAGAGACATTTTGTTGCAAGAAAAAACCCACTGCTACTGTGAAAAATCTGGCAGTTTATAAATTTTCGCGTGTTTCTGTTGTGCTTGTGTGTTTTTGGACCACGATTTCAAAAACAATATTGCGTTCGCCGCCCCATTTTGGATCCCCCGCCCGCACCGCATGGCATGGCGATGGCGACTCGCGAGTCCGGCTGCCCAGGACGGGGGGGAGGCGGGACCCCCCCTCCAGAAACCACCCCTCTGGTAGGTGCCCTGCGCCCTTAGTCAAGCAGGCATTTTTCCGCCTGCTTTTTTGGCCCGGGAATGGGTGGGGGGAGAGTTTAAAAGTTTTTTCCTGTGCTGTCCGTGCCGCTTGCTTGCGCTTTAATTGCGGCGGCCGGCGGCGAGACTGGGCTTTTTGCTGGCTGCGAGCCTGCGGCGAGTCCCACCAGAGCAGCCCAGGACGGGGGATGAGGGGGGAGGCCGGGGACCTCCAGAAACAACCCCTCTGGTAGGTGCCCTGAGGCACGGCAGGCATTTTCCCGCCTGCTTTTTGGCCGGGAACCGGGTTTTTTTAACTTTTAAAAACTTTTTTTCTGTGCCGCGTGTGGCATCGCGCGATCTCGCGATGCAAGTAACGAGCACGACAAATCAGACCAAAATTGTTCGTTCGTCGGTTCGAGCTCGAAGTCTGGGGGAGTAATTCCCGTTACCGTTTCCGTAGAGTAACGGAACCGAGTAACGGAAACGGAAACGGGAATACCGCTAAGTCGTGCCCATCTCTAATCCAGTCAATTGCACTGAGATCTGCAGCTGCCTAAAAGCAAATAAAAAATTCAATGCACATTCACCTCACATCCTGAAAACTGAAGTAAGGCATATAGCAATGTCTCTGAGTTTTTTCTAACATGCTTTCTCTTGCAAAATGATCACCAATCACTGGGATGGTAAATTCCTTTCTAAAGGTTCTGTGACTGGAGTTTCCAAGTTAAATTGTTCTTTCCATAGGCAGAGACATTAATCTTCTGCTGTGGGTTTTGTGGTTCTCCTGTTACAGAATTATTTTCAAATTCTCAGTGAGTGTTTTTTAAATAAAATAAAATAAAATAATAAAAATCAGTTTTTAAATCCCCAGGTGCAAAAAATATCAGGGACTTTAAAGAGTCCCAATTTAATTCAAGGACTTTTTTAGGGTTCCTTACTTGACTTTGTATTGGTACAGATCCTTGCAATTTTTGTTTATACATGCCCAAGGCTGGTTGTGGAGTTCTTCTATTCTATACATTTTTGTTAAAATGGTGAAATTTTGCTTTATAATCATTTATTAGAGCAATTTATACCTTTTTAAGCCTTTTTAAATTTCATCTTTTTTTAACTTTATAGCATCAAAACATCAAAAAATTGCAGTTGTTCCAACAGAAGAAAAAAAAATGACCTTCAGACATTGCATTACTTATTTGTTTGTTTGAATGATTATTTTTAATCCCATCCACTCACCCATTCCCTGCGGCAAATAAATATATCCAGTAATCTGAAACCAATAATCACTATAAATGTCTGGGAGTCCCTTATTGTCTATTCTATTCATATACACAATAAAAGGATGCCACTCAGTTACAAAAGTACCCAGCTGTCTTATCCCTCTAGCTATATATAATTTACTAGTTATATTTTCCTGCAGTGCAATCTAGAGTACCATGATGCGACTGTTACTTCTTGCATATCTTTCCATCCTTTGTCCATTGACTGTCTTGCTGCCAATAACGTGTCCAATTAATGGTTTGTAAAAAATGCTCTTATTTTCCTGAGAAAGATTAATAACTGCTATTTCTGCAGATTAATAACAGATTGATTTGTAATTTTATTTAGTTCATTTAACTAGCTCTCCGAGAATTGCTGTGTTTTTCTCACAAAACCACCATAGGTGTTGAAATGAACCCTTCTTAATATCAAAGTGGAACAGGTGATACCTTTAGGCTACTAGAAAAATAACAAAAAGTTGCTAGTATTTCGAGGGCAAAAACCCTCTTCTTCGGAGCTGTACCAACAGGTTAAAATATGAGAAAAGATGAAGTTGCCAGGAGTTATTTCATACATATAAAATCCGTGGCAAGATGGAAAATATGCCAGGTAGTTTCTTAGTTGAGGCCCAGAGCTTAGATATTCTGAGGCTGCATCTGAAGTAAAGTGTAGTGTTTTTGTTGTCCCAGTCCTTCAAACAACATGTCAGGGCTCATGTACACATGTTTACACCTCCTCTCCATGTGGCTTTTCAAGGCTAATGGTCCCTTCTTGGCCAGGGAAGGGGGAGGGTTGGTGCATTTCATTTGCGACTTGGGTTTAATTTAGAATTTCATCTTATTACAGAGTCTTCCAGCACATAGGTGATTTTGCAGAGTTTATATGTTAAAGCTGGAGTGGCTTTAGATACCACTTTTGAATTATTCTCAATGGAGTTTCCCTAGAATTGACCAAGATTCCTTTATATGGGAATTTGGTAAACATTTCTGTCCATTTTCTTTCATAAATTTTAATATTCCAGTCATATTCCCATGTCTCTCACAAGCTCTATGAAGATTCAAATTCTGTACGTAGTAGTAGTAGTAGTAGTAGTAGTAGTAGTAGTAGTAGTAGTAGTAGTAGTAACAACAACAACAACAACAACTTTATTTTTATGCTACCTTTCTACAACACAATACCTATAAAATACTATAAAAATACTATACAGTATAATACAATAAAACAAGATTAAAAAACAGTAGCTGCAGCAGAGTTTAAAAAGCTCCCCAGCCAATGAAACTAAAAAAGTAAGATGTTATAAAAGTTGGTGAAGGCTGGAGGCTCAAAAGGCCTGCCTAAATAAATAAGTCTTAAGGCCTCGCTTGAATATTTCAAGGGAGGAGGCAGTTCTCAACTCAAAGGGGAGGGAATTCCAGAGTATCGGTGCCACTACTGAGAAGGCCCTATTTCTTGCCGCCGCCCCTCGCATTTCCTTGGGTGGCGGTACTCGTAGAAGGGCCTTCTCCGATGACCGAAGGGGGCGGGCCGGATTATATGGATGAAGGCGGTCTCTCAGATATCCTGGTCCTGAGCTGTACAGGGCTTTAAAGGTCATAACCAGCAGCTTGAATTGGGCCCGGAAATAAATGGGCACCAATGTAGTCCCTGGAGAAGCGGCCCAACAGAGTTGTACCGCCGAGCTCCAGTAACCACCCGGGCTGCCGCATTCTGTACCAGTTGTAGTTTCCGAACCGTCTTCAAGGGCAGCCCCACATAGAGTGTGTTGCAATAATCTAATCTTGATGTCACCATCGCATGGATCACCGTGGCCAGGTCTGCATGATCCAAGTACGGCTGCAGCTGGCGCACCAGCCGAAGCTGGGCAAAGGCCCCCCTGGCCACAGCCACTACCTGGGAATCCAGGAGCAGCTCTGAATCCAGGAGGACCCCAAGCTGGGGACCTGCTCCTTCAGAGGGGGTGCAACCCCATTCAGAGCAGGATGATATTCCAGCACCTGCATCGAAGATTTCCGAACCAGGAGAACCTCTGTCTTGTCCAGATTTAATTTCAGCTTGTTAGCCCTCATCCAGATCCCCACCAACTCCAGACAGCGCTCTAGGACTTCCACTGCCCCCCCCTGGAATCTGGGGGAAAGGAGAAATATAACTGGGTGTCATCAGCAAATTGATGGCACCCAACTCCAAATCCCCGGATGACCTCTCCCAGCGGTTTCATGTACATGTTAAATAGCATGGGGGACAGAATAGAGCCCTATGGTACCCCACACTTCAAGGGCCAGGGTGCCGAACAGGCATCCCCCAGCACCACCATCTGGGACCGATCCTCCAAGTAGGAACGGAACCACTGCAAGACAGTGCCTCCAACTCCCAACTCAGCCAATCGGCCCAGAAGGACACCATGGTCGATGGTGTCGAAAGCCACTGAGAGGTCCAGCAGGACCAACAGGGACGCACTCCCCCTTTCTAGTCCCCAGTGTAGGTCATCCACCAAGGCGACCAAGGCAGTTTCTGTCCCATAGCCTGGTCTGAAACCTGATTGAAAAGGATCTAGATAATCAGCTTCATCCAAAACCCTCTGGAGTTGAGACGCCACCACCCGCTCAATCACCTTGCCCAAGAATGGGATGTTAGAGACTGGCCGGGAATTATCTAATATAGTGGGATCCAGGGAGGGCTTTTTTAGGAGGGGTCTAACCACCGCCTGCTTCAAAGCAGGTGGGAGAATCCCCTCCATCAAGGAGGAATTAACCACCCTCCCTGTCCACTCAGTCAGTTCCGCCTTGGAAGCACTAATGAGCCAGGCTGGGCAAGGGTCGAGCCGGCAGGTGGACAGCCTCACACTCCAAAGAAGCCTGTCCACCTCCTTAGGCTGTACAAGCTGAAAAGAATCCCACAAAACTGGACAGACAGTTGTCAAGGGGACATCAACAGACATAAATGCTAATGTGGCATCCAAGTCATGGCGAATCCAATCGATTTTGTCTGCAAAGTGTTTGGTGAACTCACCACAGTGGGAGACCATGTGTGCTTCTTGATCCACAGGGGGGGCTGGATGGACTAGTCCCCGCACCACATGAAACAGTCCTGCTGGGCAATTCCCAGCAGACACAATGGTAGCAGAGAAGAAAGATCTTTTCGCTGCTACCACTGCCATGGAGTAGGCTCTGTAATGAGCTCTACACCGTGCTTGGTCGGATTCATCACAAGTTTTCCGCCACCGTCGCTCTAGACGCCTGCTCTGCCACTTCATCAGTCGTAGCTCATCAGTAAACCAAGGGGCTGCTCTGAGTCTTCGACAAGGCAGGGGTCGCTCAGGCGCAATCTCATCCACTGCCCTGGCCATTTCTCCATTCCAGAGATCAACCAGGGCCGTGGTTGAGTTGGCTGTCTTGGCAGCTGGAAAATCCCCCAGAGCCCTCAGGAAACCCTCTGGATCCATTAGCCTCCGGGGGTGGACCATAGAATATGATCCCACACCTCTGCGGAGGGATGAAGCCGCAACCAGCCTAAACCCTGCCAGGAAGTGATCTGTCCATGACAATGGAGTGATGTTGATCCGCACCACATCCAGATCACTGCCCTCTTGTTCAGTTATAAACACTAGGTCCAATACATGTCCTGCTGTGTGTGTTGGGGACAAGATCTTCTGGGACAGGCCCATGGTTCTCATGGCGGCCATGAAGTCCTGAGCTGAACCAGACTCAGGGGCCTCAGCATGAACATTGAAGTCCCCCAGCACTAAAAGGCGGGGGGACTCCAATGCCACTGCCAAGACCACTGATGTCAGCTCAGGTAGGGAGACTGTTGGGTTGCAGGGCGAGCGGTACACCAACAGAATCCCTATCCTGTCTGGTCCACTCAACACCACATGAAGACACTCGAACCCGATGAACTGCTGAACTGGGCCCCTGGTAAGGGACATGGACTCACGAAAGACCAGTGTGACTCCCCCTCCCCGCCTCTGTGATCGAGGCTGCTGCAGAACTTAGTGGTGAATAAAGCTTTGATATTACCCCTTTATTTGTTCCTATTAATGAACAAAACAGATCTTCAAATGACGTGAGACACCTCATGACCTGCTTTATAATATAATATAATATAATATAATATAATATAATATAATATAATATAATATAATATAATCTGAAGCTCCAGTACTTTGGCCACCTCATGAGGAGAGAGGAGTCCTTGGAAAAGTCCCTGATGATGGGAAAGATTGAAGGCAAAAGGAAAAGAGGACAGCAGAGAATGAGATGGTTGGATAGTGTCATTGATGCAACTGATATAGATTTGACGAAACTTCAGGAGGCAGTGTAAGATAGGAAGGCCTGGCGAGCTCTGGTCCATGGGGTCTGGAAGAGTCGGACATGAGTGAACGACTAAACAACAACAAATAAAGTTACCAGTTTGGTACCATGTTAGCCACGAGATGCCCTATTCCCTAAAGTAATCCTTTCAAAAGTCTCTGGGAAGTGGTTGATGATTTATATAAAATGCTTTAGCCTGACTAAACTCATCTTTTCAAAAATGTTTAGAGTCTAGTATTTCATCACTTGTAGAAGGCCTGGATGATTGTAGATTGGTGTTAAAGGAGATATAACTGGTAACAGCTTCTCTTTTCTCTGCTTCCACATTTGCATTACTGGATATAAAGTCCTATTTACATTTTGATATTGACTTTCAGATCCCTTTCAACATACATTTTTTAATATTTCTGATAATTCTCTTTCTAGTCAAAAGAATTTTGACCGAACTTGATATCTAGCTTCATCATATGATGGAGTTGGTAAGCTTCTTAATAAGTGCAGAATGATGGAATACCCCAGCCCTCATTTGCTAATCAATCAATAGCAAAATTATTTAATTATTCTTGATTTTTTCTTATTGAAAATGAACATTTCAGTTCCTTTCTGCCATGAGGAGACTCAGTAAATCCTGTTGGTCACTTAGTAGAAACAATCTTAAACAAATAGAAATCTAAGAAAAGTATATGTATACTTGTAATCTGCCATCAAGTCAGACCTGGCCTATAACTGTCAACTCTCCCGTTTTGGCCAGGAAATTCCTGTATTTTATTATCTTTCACATTTTTTCCTGGGATGTTGATATTCCCAGAAATATCCTGAATTCCCCCACCCCGCTTCCACTCTGAGAGTGTGCTGCTTCCCTTTCACCCAAGCAGGGCAGTTCAAAGTGGGAGGACAGTGTGGTCCCCCCATCTGCTGCCCAGATGATGGGTGCAGTGCCTTGCCTGTCTGCGGCCTGGCTGATGGGGTGGAGCAAGGTTGGGGAAGAGGGGGCGAGCTGGTGGAGCAGCCAGAGGTGTGTGCTTGTGTGCTTGCATCGGTGTGTGTGTGTCTGTGTGTGTGCACATTCAGCCTCCCTCCTCTCATCCTGGGCTAGTGGTAAGCAAAGTTGACAGATATGGACTTTACCAAGGTTAAAAGACTTTCAAGATAGAAAAAAGATATTGATGGGGTGGTTTTATCCCTTACATATCCCCATGTTTCCATTGCTTAATGACAATTCATACCCATGCATCCAGACTAGTCTGACCTGTCAAAATCAGCTGTAGGGCGGAGCGGAGAGCAGCCACTCATAAGTCAAATTGCTCATAAGTAGAGCCACTTGTAAGTAGAGGTACCACTGTACCTCTTTATTCCTTGTACTACAATAAACCATTCGTATTTGTTTTAAAAGAGGAAAACTATGAGACTCCATGATTTTAAATACCACACTTGGTCCTAAAAATAAGTTAAATGGTGGCAGCAGAATACACGTGCACGCAACACATGAGCTTTGTAGAAGTGCCAGAATGTAGGGGGAAGGGACATCTAGAAGGGAAAAAATGTGGACTGCAGGTGACCACAGATTGCTTCTTATTAGAGATGGGCACGACTTAGCGGTATTCCCGTTTCCGTTTCCGTTACTCGGTTCCGTTACTCTACGGAAACGGTAACGGGAATTACTCCGCCAGACTTCAAGCTCGAACCGACGAACGAACAATTTTGGTCTGATTTGTCGTGCTTGTTCCTTGCATCGCGCAATTGCGCGATGCCACACGCGGCACAGAAAAAAAGTTTTTAAAAGTTAAAAAAACCCGGTTCCCGGCCAAAAAGCAGGCGGAAAAATGCCTGCCGTGCCTCAGGGCACCTACCAGAGGGGTTGTTTCTGGAGGTCCCCGGCCTCCCCCCTCATCCCCCGTCCTGGGCTGCTCTGGTGGGACTCGCCGCAGGCTCGCAGCCAGCAAAAAGCCCAGTCTCGCCGCCGGCCGCCCGCAATTAAAGCGCAAGCAAGCGGCACGGACGGCACAGGAAAAAACTTTTAAACTCTCCCCCCACCCATTCCCGGGCCAAAAAAGCAGGCGGAAAAATGCCTGCTTGACTAAGGGCGCAGGGCACCTACCGGAGGGGTGGTTTCTGGAGGGGGGGTCCCGCCTCCCCCCCGTCCTGGGCAGCTGGACTCGAGTTGCCATTTCGCCATGCCATGCGGTGCGGGCGGGGGATCCAAAATGGGGCGGCAAACGCAATATTGTTTTTGAAATCGTGGTCCAAGAACACACAAGCACAACAGAAACACGCGAAAATTTATAAACTGCCAGATTATTCACAGTAGCAGTGGGTTTTTTCTTGCAACAAAATGTCTCTCCTCTCCTCCTCTGTCCTCCATTGATTTTATTTTATTTTATTTTATTTACACCTGCGCAGTGCGCAATGATGGGCTGGCCGAGTGGCCAGCCATGTGGGAGTGGACAACCATGCAAATTTTTGGAGCCATCCCACCAGTCGCATGGCCACTTGGCCATGGAGACTTCTGGGATGTGCCAAAAAGCCCCCTAAAACCTGCCCTAGCCCTAACCCTAACCCTTGACTCCGTACCCATACGTCACAGACTGTCTTCTTAGTGGGTCAGAGAGGCACCCAGAGGTGCAACCCACTAGCCCACCGTAACCTTACCCGTCACTAGCCTAACCCTAGCCATTGCACTAAGCCACCTTAAAGCCAGATCTACTTGCTTGCATTGCACTACACGCAGCAAGTACAATTCCCTTCTGTGTGAGACATGGTGGTGCCAGAGCCTTGTGAAGGGCGGGCATGACGCTATCACTCTCACTGGTCTCACTGTCTGCACATTCTGTTATGCAATATCCATATGGCTATTGCATAGCATTTTGCAGCAGCAGCAGGTGAGGAGGGGAGACCCCCATGTAGAGGGGTCTCTCTTGGAGCCTGCTTCCCCTTCCTAGTGGCAGGAGGCACCCACGGGTGCCTCCAGGAGCCCACTTTCCCTTTATAGCGGGCCAGAGGAGGCACCCACCCCACAGAGGTGCCTCCAGGAGCCCGCTCCCCCCCCCAAACCAGTACTAACGACAATGAAAAACGAAAAAACGAACTGACTATTTTTTGCGAATTTTCGCGAAAACCGGAAACGACCTGAAACGGGACCGGCCCGACTAACGACAACTCGAAAAAAATTTTTTTCAAGTCATGCCCATCTCTACTTCTTATAAAGGAATAGCCTGATATAAGGCATGGGGAGCTGAATGCCACCTCCACACTACAACATTTTCTTGCATACTTGGTTTCTGTTTCCTTTTCTTACCTCTTATCGGGAATTAACTGCCGAGTGGCTGGAAACCAACAGGCGATGGTTTGTTACGTCAGTTATTTGGAGCTTCGTTGTATAATCATCCTCTGCCTCCTGTATTAAGAAGTCCATATCTTTGCTTATCTTTGCTTCTGTCATTCCTTCTTTCCCTATCAGTTTTGTTTTTGTCTGTTTGTTTGTTTGATGAATGTATTTGGAAGTGCTAGCATGAGGCAAGAGGGCATTGACAAAATATCAATTCCAAATCTATTCATATTGAGATTTCTAATAAGCATTTATAATGCAGTTCAAAGACTGGCTTTGTTGTAGCAGGAAAGGGGGTACCCAACACAATTACTAATTTAATCTTGACACATCTATGGCATGCAAAGGAAATGATTCTTCTTCGTCTTCTTTCATTTGCCAACTATCTGTGAGGTGTAAGAAAAGACTATTAAAAGTGGGCTTCTCTAGTCTTCCTTTTGTTGCTGCCCCCGCAAAGAACCTCTCAGCATATAGATATGAAGGTTTTTTGAAGGTCACTTATACACAATCCTTGGTCTTAAAACATGAAAGGTCAATGCTGTCTGGAAACAGGGATAAAAATATGTAACATAATGAAGAAGTGAAACATAATTTGGCCACACTACCTGGTTCCATTCCCCTTCCTCACACACATACCATTTACCTCTAGAAATAGAAAAGTTTCCTCTTGTCAATTACGTTATATTAGTGGCTAGAGTTTTGGAAATTCTGCCATGTCTTTTCCCCAAAATGAAAAATAAAATTATGTTTTGCATGAATCATCCATGTTATGGTCTTCATAAAATCGACATCATTACCAAAATACGTTCCAAATTGCTGTGTAAATAACAAGATTTGAAAATACTGGCTCCAAGGAATAGGATATTATGTTATGTCAGAGCAAGGCCGGTTCTAATATGATGGCACAGCAGAATCAGGCTGTCAGCGGATGAAATTTCTGTGGTGCTACACTAACTCGAAGACATCTGGCTTTGATACAGAAAACAGATGTGGAAATATTGAACTTTGCAGACAATATTGTGCTCGCATCAATTTGTGGTAGAACAACCTCAACCCATAAAAACAAAACAAGGCAGAACTTTGTACAACTGTGCATTGTAGAGTTATGAGAATACACAGAGTGCTTGCTGCAGCTTTAATAAGGCAAATGATAAATGCCCTGAAGACAAGCCATGGGCCTACAGGAGTACCAATATATTACCCAATGGAGAAGACTTGCTTCCTATTTGTCTTTCCAATCATACATTTTTCTTCTTGATTTTTTCCCGTTTCCTCCATGCTGCAACAGTCAGCGACATACACCTGAAAACCTGTGCCTGTCCAACTCTCTTCAATTTCTGAAGTAAAAAAAAGTTGCACTATGTTCTTACCCATGGGGATTCTGGTGTGTTGAGACTCAGCACAAGGTTTCCAGAAGACTTAAATTGCACATCCTGCAGTTTTTCTGCTGAGAATTCCAGCACCCCCCTGCCTCCAAAAGGGCCAAATTTAGTAAGAACCTGAATGCGCAAATGTCTGTCTTTTGACGTATATACTACGACTACTACCACTACCAGTACTACTACTAATAAGAATAAGAATAAGAATAAGAATAAGAATACCCCAAGGGTGCCGCCTTGTCGTGACGGGGGGGTGTTAACTGCTCCAGTATGTCCAACCTTACCAGAGCGGTCTCGACTGAGGAACAGAACTAAGTACAGCCAACAACCCATGAATCATGATGAAATCTAATCAAAATAAGTCTATACCAGCTTGGTCGTCACCTGGGTTAACAAGGACCATGATGGGGGTTGATGAACCTGGACATCCGCCGATAAATGGGCTACAGGTCACGGGTCCCATTGCTGAGCAACTAGGGCATGCGCCTGTAGAATTACTGGAAGTTGAACCATCTCAGAAGCATCAGAAATATACTTTACCAGAGAATCGGGCAATCATGAAATGCTATTATAGAGCAGAACCTGAAAAACGAGGCTACCAAAAGCGGATGCATCAATTATGGAAATAAGAATATTCGAGCTCCAAGATAACTGGATTACGATTAGCTGACAAGCGAAGATATATTATCAGAAACAAGGTGTTTAGTAAAGTTGAACTAGAAGGGGGAAATAGATTAATAACACCTGGGGACATCGAACAGTCTGAAGTTGAAGAAAATATGGATGTTGTGCAAAAATTTGAACCACAAGAAGGTTCAATTAGGATTGGAACACTAGCAGAGCTCACTCTTAGACAGCAAGAATTGAAGAATAAAATACTGACACATGCTGCATTAAATGAAGAGAGGGGAAGGCTCCCGATTTTAAAGACTGTGCCGAGAAAAAAATTGGTACCATTGATGAACGACGTAAACTCTGCACTTGCAACAATCCAGATAATGACAGTTGAACAGATAAATCATCTTGCTTATAGTGCAGCAGTAATAGTAAGGGAAGAACTAGGGATTCCACAATTGAAGCCCCCCCCCATGCATTGAGAAACCAAGGTGGAAAATCAGTCTGGAGCTTAAAATCAAAACACTCCAAGCAGGTGCGAATAACTTGAAAAACCTGCAGGAGGACAAATTAAAGAATGATAAGATCAAGAAATATTTGACTAAAAATACTGGCTAAGTACAAAGAAAATTGGAGAAGCATTGGAAATAGTGAAGCAGCAAATAACAGCAACAGCTAGAAAAACTGAAAGATATGATGCCAGATTTACTCAGTATAAAGACAACCAGTTGTTTCAATCAGACCAAAGAAAGTTCTATCAGAGTTTAAATCAGAAGATAGTTATAAAAGATGAAAAGCCTGAAAAAAATGGCAACCATTCAGTTTTGGAAAGACATTTGGGGGACTGAGAAAGACTATAATAGAAATGCTGGATGGCTCCAAGATTTTGAGAAGAAATTCTCCAAGTGCACAATGAAACAACTAGAAATAACAGCTGATATGATCACCAAAAGAATACAAAGAGTCAAAAACTGGACATCACCTGGCAATGATAAACTGCATGGGTTTTGGCTTAAACACATGACCAGTCTGTATGGAAAAATGGCCCAACAATTTAATGAAATGTTGAGGACAGGTTATATTAATGAGTGGTTAACAACTGGCAAAACATATTTGATTCAGAAGGATCCAACAAAAGGATCAATACCTGAAAATTACAGACCAATAACGTGTTTACCAACTATGTATAAACTGCTGACAGGCATCGTAGCTGATAGAGTCCAGGATTATTTGGAAGCAAATAACATCATGCCAGTAGAACAGAAAGGGAACAAACGGGGAAGTAGAGGCACAAAAGATCAGTTACTCATTGATAAAATTATCCTAGAGAATAAATTATCCTAGAGATAAAATTATCCCAGAAAACTAATTTATATATGACTTGGATTTACTATAAAAAAGCCTTTGACTCAGTACCACATAGTTGGATTATTAAGTGCCTGAATGCCATTGGAATATGTAAAAGTATTAGTGCCCTAATTGAAAATACGATGAAGAACTGGAAAACAGAATTGTTTGTCAGCGACGAAAGCTACGGATTGGTTAGCATTAAACGAGGGATTTTTCAAGGTGACTATTTGTCACCTCTGCTATTTACTATTGCCCTGATTCCCCTCTCAATAATTTTGCAGAACACAAATTTAGGGTACCAAACTGCTAAAAATTCAGGGAAATGTTCTGATCTATTGTATATGGATGACTTAAAGTTGTATAGAAAATCAGAAATTGAAATACACTCACTGACCAACAGAATTTTCAGTATCTATGTTAGTATTGAGTTTGGACTAAACAAATGTGCCACAGTAGCATTGAGAAAAGGAAAAATCACTGAGAGTGATGACAAATGGACAAGCCATTAAGTATAATCAGTTTTAAGCCTATAAATATCTGGGCATACTGCAATTAGATAATATCAAGCATGGGCAAGCGAAAAATGTGGTCAGTAAAGAATATATCCAAAGGGTTAGAAAAGTATTAAAAAGTAAGCTGAATGGTGGTAACACCCTCAAGGCCATTAATAGCTGGGCCATACCGGCCAAATGGACTCAGATGGAGCTAGAGAGTCTGGATAGGAAAACAAGAAAACTTATGACCATTCACTATGCATTACATCCACGCAGTGATGTTGACAGACTGTATTTACCTAGAAAATTAGGTGGTAGAGGTCTTCTGCAAGTGAAGCAGACAGTTGAAGAAGAGAAGCATGCGTTGACAGATTTAGTAAAAAATCGTACAGAGCCAGCATTATTGGAGGTTAAGAACAGGGAGATGTTTAAAGTAAAGCAAGCAAAGGGTCAATACAGGAAAACAATGATGCAAATATGACAGCTGACATAATAAAGCACTGTATGGGCAGTTCCTTGAAAAAAATCAAAGGAAAAGTAGAAGAGGAAAAGATCTGGCTATGGCTCACCAATGGAACACTGAAAAAAGAGACAGAAGCCCTGATTTTTGCAGCTCAAGCACAAGCTATCAGAACAAATGCAGTTAAGGCTAGAATAGAAAAATCAGCTGAGTACCCCACATGTAGACTCTAAAGAGGCAGATGAAACTATCGTCCATATATTGAGTTGTTGCAAGAAAATTGCTCAGACTGATTACAAACAGTGACATAATGTAGTTGCTCAAATGGCCCACTGGAATTTGTGTCAGAACTATCATCTGCCCATAACAAAGAACTGGTGGGACCATAAGCCTGAAAAAGTGATTGAAAATGAGCATGCAAAATTATTTTGGGACTTCTGAATACAGACAGACAGGGTTTTGGAGCATAATACCCCGGATATTGTGATTGTAGAGAAGAAAAAAAGTGTGGGATCATCGATGTTGCTATGGCAGGTGATAGTAAAGCCACTGAGAAACAACTTGGAAAAAATTACCCGATATCAGGATCTGAAAATTGAACTCCAGAGACTCTGGCATAAACCAGTACAGGTGGTCCCAGTGGTAATCGGCACCCTGGGTGCAATGCCTAAAGAGCTAAGGAAGTATTTAGAAGAAATTGGAGTTGACAAAGTCACCATCAGTCAGCCACCTTACTGGAATCTGCTCACATAATTTGCCGATACATCACATAGTCCTAAACACTTGGGAAGAGTTTGACTAGTGATTTGTACTACAAAATCCAGCATAGTTAGCTGTGATGATGATGATGATGATGATGATGATGATGATGATGATGATAATAATAATAATAATAATAATAATAATAATAATAATAATAATAATAATAATAATAATAATAATAATAATAATAATAATAATAATAATAATAAAGATCAACATTGGTCAACTACAAATAGTGACATTATTAGGAACAGCATATATTCTACAAACATATCTCCAGTCATCCTAGGCTCTTGGAAAGAGCTCAATCATTGGAGAAGGCCAACTCCAGCTTAACACCTGGCAGCTATGTTCAGAAGACAATAATAATAATATACCCTATTAGAGTACAAAAATATATTCTAACAGCAAAAAGTCATAGACTTTTTGATATGTGCTTTGTCCCAGCCATATTTTTGGTCCCTAAAAGAAAAAGAAAAGTCTGTATCTTCAAGCTGAACAAAACTTAAAAGATTTTATTTTTAACTCTCAGGGGGCAATGTTATAAAGTGTCTACCTTGTAGATCTAGTGAGCATTTCACCGAAATGTATTTTCAGGGTCTACAATTAATTGATAGGGGTGAGTAACCTTCATCCTCAATGCACACAAAAAATGCTGGTTGATGTAAGAAGAAATGTATCCTGCAGAAAAACTACATATCAAACATAGAAGGATGAATCTCAGAACCGTCATGTTGAAGAGCTGTGAGAAATTTCCAAGTGAGATTCATTTCTAAGTGAGTTTCTTTACAGAACCAGAATGAAAAGGCCAGAGAGACACAGCACCCAGTTAGGTGACAGATATTTATTTATTTATTTATTTATTTATTTATTTATTTATTATTGCATTTATATACCGCACCATTTTCCACTGGAACTCTAGGCAGTTTACAGAGTAGAAAAGATAAAAACAATAAAAAGATAGGGCCCTCCATGAAGGTGGAGTCCAGCGTGAACCAAATAAGCCTCATACACAATGAGAGGACATGGACTGCTGCTCACAACGGAAATGAGAAATGAGGATGATACTGATAGACAATGCCCAAGGACTTAAATCAGTTGATTCCCATCTACTAGAAAGCAAGAGAGGAGACCTTTTACATAAAGAATGAATGAATCTAAGTGATCGTGAATATGAAGGATATGGAATGCCCTCCCAAGTGAGACCCGCCTGGCGCCAACGTTAATGACATTCTGGGACCAGGTAAAAACATTCCTGTTCCAGACGTTTTTTAACAGATTATTGTGGGTCCTGATGGCAATTTTAGTGTAGTATTTTAATATTTGTATTTATTGTATTTAAATGTTTTATTGTTTTAATATTATTGCAATTTTGTTGTTTTTAATTGTCTGAATTGTTTATTTTGATTGTGAGCCGCCCAGAGACCTTTGGGTAGTGGGCGGCATACAAGCTATATAAATAAATAAATATAAATAAATAAATATAAATAAATCTGTGACCATGATATACAAAAAAATTACTGATGAGATCAGACTCAACCACCATGGTAAATTTCCCTATATTTTCAATAACTACAAAGAAGAGAGAGATTTGCAATGTGATGATCAACACACTCATAACAAATCTATTTCCTGTCCCCCATGTGGAACTGTCACCATTGCCATAATATATGCATGACTTTTTAAATATGTCATTGACTTTGCATGCACTTTTTAAATTTCATTAGAATATTGGCTAGACATGCATTACTCTGGGGAGCACAAAATGAATATGAAGGAAGAGGAAAATAAAAACCCAAGTAACACCCGCTGGGCATTTGTGATTAATAGCTGCCAAACTGAATAAGTTATTTCATACACATGTAGCATTATTAATTATAACATTACTGGCTGATTAGCTCTTTGATATGCCATCACTATCCATTATACATGTAACATTTTTGGCTCACCAAACACACTGTTTGCCACTCACCACTCGTTCACTGTTGATAATCAGTAATGGATTTGAATTTTTCATAGCTAATAGATTATTCATGGAGATGTCACTACTTTGAGCTGCACTATATGTGAAAAACATGTTTGCGGACTGTGAAATATGGGGAGTCACAACTGAACAATCAATACTTGGAATGTATCCCATCAACACCATTGCTCCAGATTTCAGAGTAAGGAAGAATTTATTCCAGAACCCAATTGACAGGATTGTCAACAGATTATGAAATGTTAAGACTGATTGGCACAGAAAACAAAACACCGGTTTAAATTATTAAAGATGACATGCCATAATTAATCATGAATTATGAGATCCATTCAACAGTGAGACCTCAAGTTTAAAAGGTCCAACCACCCAAATTCTTAGTCAAGTCAACAGAGCTGGATTTCAAGTACCGCATCAGCTATGTCCTACACACATAGGAAGCTGCATGGTATGGGGTACCATCTGGCCCAGTACTGTTAACTGCAATTGGAAGTAGAGATGGGCACGACTCAAAGAAATGGTGTTTCATTTGTCGTTTGTCATTTAGGGGGTCCATTTCAGTTCGTTTTTGTTTTTTGTGAATTTTTTGCAAAAAAATTGTTTTCGTTTCATTATGTAACGAAATGAAAAAATGAAATCGAAAACGAAAAATTGCTGTTTCGTTAGCATTCATTACAGTTCAATGTATTTGCCGCAATGAAAACGAAACGCATGACAAAATTTCTGTTGTTTCATTTCGTTTCATTTTGGAGACAAAATTCGTTTTTCGTTTCGTTATGTAACGAAATGAAAAAACCAAAACGAAAATGAAAAATTGCTCATTTCGTGCCCATCTCTAATTGTAAGTAATAACTGCTTATGGTTCTTCTCCTGGCCTGCCTAAATATATTTGGCATTCCCTTATGGTCTCCCGTCTAAGCTCAAGAAGCTTAGCTTCTGAAATCTGATAAAATCCCCTGTGTGCAGGATGGTGTGAGGTGCCCCTCCTGGCCACTAAATTTTCTTTATTGAAATGTACTGTACCATATGAGTGTTGATTCTGTAGGCATTCCTACATAAGAACATAAGAACATAAGAAGAGCCATGCTGGATCAGGCCAAAGGCCCATCTAGTCCAGCTTCCTGTATCTCACAGTGGCCCCACCAGATGCATCAGGGAGCGTATGAGACTAGATATCTGTCTCCTGATACCACTCCCCTGCATCTGGTCCTTGAGGTACCCCTGTTTTAAGCTTGGAGTTGATACATCTCCCTCATGGTTTGTAACCTGTGATGGACTTTTCCTCCAGGAATCTGTCCAATCCCCTTTTGAAGGCATCCAGGCCAGATGCCATCACCACATCCTGTGGCAGGGAGTTCCACAGACTAACAACGCGCTGGGTGAAAAAATATTTTCTTTTGTCTGTTCTTACTCTCCCAGCCCTCAATTTGAGTGGATGTCCCTAGTTCTGGTATTTTGTGTGTGAGAGAAGAGCTTCCCTCTATCCACTTTACTCATGCCCTGCATTATTTTGTATGTCTCAATCATATCCCCCCGAGGCGCCTTTTTCCAGACTAAAGAGCCCCTTGAAGACTGTCCTTTGTGATGAAAGACAGATAAATGGAAGTTACATTTTAATGCTGCCAAAAAATAAATAAATCCCAACCTGATGAGCCAGCATGGAACAGCCAGTCCTCTTGCTAACTTAAGGACGGTCAGACTGATTTACACATGCATGTTGAGTACCTGGCCACTGGCATGAAGATATCACCAGCTTTATGTGATGTTCTTGGTGGTGCTATTGGGACAAACTTATGTGGCTTTACACAGTACAATAAGCAGGAACCCTCCCCTCTAAAAGCAATAGAGCTAGATTGCTGTACTTTGACAGGAGTGAAACAGTGCCTATTGCACATCTAATGTGCAAGCATCTGTAAAGCTGTTAAGTCTATTTTAAAATTAATTATGCCTCAGCATGTTTCTCTTATTTTAGTCTCTCAAGTTAATTTCAAATGATGCAAGATGCAAATAAAATCAAGGTACTTAACTGCGTCACTCACAGGAAAAGGTTAATAAAGCTATGTGCCACGAACAGTAAATGCAGGCTAAATTAGGAAGCATTTTACAAATATTTTATTGTAAAATTTCCTTGGTTGTTTGTGACCGTGGTCAAGATTCCTTTATTAAAGCTGCTTTAACATAGTCTTAAAATGTCATCCTGATTAGTCCAATTCCATTGGTGAGATTAAGAGCACAACAAAAGTGGTGTCTTTCACTAATGACCAATCAGCCACAATGTGGCCACAGATGTTAATGTGTGCTACAGTAAATGAGAAACAACAACTTACTTGCCTTGTCTCCCTCTTTAAGCAAATAGCAGGGGGGCCCGTGTGTGTTGAAAGGGAGCTGTTTGTGTTGGATTAGAGCAATGAAAAGGATGCGGGAGATTCAAACACCAGAACACAAACTAGGCTGAGTATATGGAAACAAATACAAGGAGATCGGGGGAGGGGGAAGGGTTTCACAGAAAATACAGATGTGGGGAATGGGAAACCCAATGGAAAGTGAGGCTGCTCAGTTTGGGTTGGAGACCTGAAAAAATATGAAACCCAAGCCAGAGCCTGCTTTCCAAAGCAAAAGAGATCTGCTTCCCTAAGCAAAAAAAAAGGCTGGCGTGTGAACACAACACCCTGAGCTCCTTGCTCTCTGAGGATGCCAGCCGCAGAGTCTGGCGAAACGTCAGGAAGAAGAACGTGGCCAAACAGCCCGAAAAACTCACAACGGCTAACAACACTCCTGTCCTATCAAGTCTTCTCTTGTTTTATCTGCTGAGCTTTCTCTGTTCTTCTTTCCATCCACCAGATAGAGAGTTCTGCCTCCTCAGCCAATGAACGTTGGACAAGTAAAGCATAGCACCACCATGGTAGGAAAAGGTCAGCACAAGAACTTTAGGGATAACAGAGCCTTGGATACAGGGCAAACTTTCTCTTATGGATGAGAAATGCAGTCAATGCAGCACTCATGTGCATCCCATTTAAGCCCCCGTTAAGCGCCATCACTGCCTTGCGTCCTTTTCCAAGGAAAAGGGTGGGCTAAAATTATTAAAAATAAAAATAAAATAAACACAGAAGAAGAGGGTGCAAATGGCCAAGATAACGTTATTGAGGTAGCTCACTTCTTGCCAAATATAGTCTCATTATCTTTTATTAAAGTTAATTACGGTGGTACCTTGTATAAAGGAATTAATTCATTCCCAATGAAATCCTGTTAAGCAAATTTTCCTTTATACAAATTTCCCATAGGAGTGCATTGAAAACAGAGTAATCCCTAATCACGACCATTTTTATGTTGTATGGATTCTCCCCATAGATGATTCTGTTCAGCAAATTTCTCCTATCTCTGGAATTTTTTATGTTGTACAGATTTTATGTTATACAAGCCATTTGTTATACAAGGGCCCACTGTACCTATATTTCATATAAATCCATAATTTTAAATTGTGAACCGTTCTGCTAGGAAGGGAGGGAAGGAAGGAAGGCCATAAATGGATCTGATACTAGAAATGGGCACGAACCAGAAAACCAGTGGTTTGTGATGGTTCATGGTTAATTCGGGGAAGGCGGTCCTGCAGTTTCTGCATAGGTGCCCACCTATCGAGTGACGGACATATGCGCAGAGGTAGCAGGCCTCACGAGGAGTCAGGCCGGCTCCCTCTCAAGGTGGCAACAGAGGCAGTGGCAGCTTCTAGACAAGATAGGGAGGCGATGAGGAAGGGGTTGGCTTCCTGTTTTTCTAAAACAAAATGAAGTTCTGAGGGTTGGGGAGGGAGTTCGGTGCTTTCTTTCATTTTGGCAAAATGGAAACCCATGAACCAAACCATGAACCAACAGAGCTTTCTAGTTCATGGCTGAGGTTGTGGCCATCTTTAAACAGCAGCAGTCTCTCTGTTTGTAGAAGAAACCATCTGAGTCTAAGCCTTTGCATTAATTTATCATTCAAGCATTTTATATTACGTACTTGGGTTCCCCCCCCCCTATTTTGTTGCTGAACTTTAAACTTTGTTCAGAAATGAAAAACAGGCTATAAGCAAAACTAATTTGTGAATTAAAAATTAAGGTGGTTTGCTTAAGGTAGAAAAGTTGAGTGTGTCCACTAAAAGGCAGCAGAATGTCAGTTTATTACTGTTTAACAACCAAGGCAAATGGAAGAGAGAGAGAAAGAGAGAGAGAGACAACATTTGAATTATCTGTCTCAAGCACTAAAATACTTGGAGTGGATTTATCATCATCATTTACTTGCTTACGTACTTGCTCCTTTATTTTGATTTTTCACTGTTTAAAGAAAAGTTGCTGCAGCTGGTTCCAGAAGAAGGGGATTCATCCAGCACAAGAAAATAACAATGTCCCAAATTGAGGCAGGATGTGCCTTTGGAAATGAGCAAAAGCTAACATATCATTTCAAGCATTTTGTCACTTATTTCATCATTTAGACTGCAAGCGACTTGTCATTCCACTGATTCAAAATAACAACCTGTGTAGAATGATGTAGTAGATAGTAACTTTTGCTGAGCTTCTATAAGTGTAGTGGGCAGTTCTTCACAAGCCACTGTTTTTTGTTGTTGTTGTTGTTGTTGTTGTTGTTGTTGTTGTTGTTGTTGTTGTTTTGAAGAATTAAGCTGGATAATCTAGTTAGGAGAGCACTTTGCTAAGTTCCCTTGGGTTTAATATTCATATTAGAGCATGCCTCTACAGTGCTGTCATAAAAGCAGAACAAAATAAAACAAATACAAGCAGTGGCATGTAATTATGACATGCAAAGGTTATGAGTTAAGTAGATGTTTATATAAGGGATTTTAATTCCAAGCTACTCATAAAAATATAGCCTGAGCAGACTCCTTTAGCACTGCCCACACCCAGAATAAGTTTCTTTTGGAAATAACAACTCTAGAAACTCTTCATTTTACTTTATTTTTTCAAGAGAAGACTGTATCAGTGACTCCATAAGATTTAAAGCTCGTGGTGGTCTAGACCACAAGTACTTTTGTTGCTAGAAGTGTGAGTGATATTTTGGTCTGAAATATCACCAAAATAACTAATATAAACTCATTACTCTCAAGGAAAACAAGATGGAAAATTATCAGAATGTGTCAGTATTTTTAACGTGGGCATATATCACTGGATTCCCAGTGTTGAATAGTGGATAAAATAATGGTCTAGGACTCTGCAGAACAAGGTTCAAATCCCCACTTGTCCATGAAAACTCACTGGGAGAATAGAACTAGAGACATGGAAGGCTGAGATGACACATACTAGTTTGAAAGCAAGACAACAACTTATTTTCTGTCTCCTCTCTCCATCAAGGTCAAGAATAGCTACAGGAAACCCTTAAATACAACCCACATGCAACTATGTATCGTGCCACATAAGGATCAAACTACATGAATTACTGTATGTGCACTAGAGATGGGCACGAAATGCCAAAATGGTGTTTCGTGTTCATTATTCGGGCCCTGGGGCCTGCTTTGTTCCATTTCTGTTTTTCAGGCCCCTGGGCCCATTTCATTTCCGTTTCTTCATTTTTCGGGTGTGGCAAGCTGTGGCCGCAGGGAGCCCTCCCAGGGCCAGGCACCACCGGAGCCGGAGGCATGTGGGCCGGGAGAATGTTCCCGTGGCCGCGGGGAGCCCTCCTGGAGCCGGGCGCTGCTCCGGTCACCACCCACAACAGGCTGCCACCCCCGGAGCACCGCCGAGCGCCACCCTCCCTTGGGCCCCCTCCCCAAGGACCGATCCGCCGCTCCGTCCGCCACCCCCATCAGGTCGCTACCCCGGAGCTCCATGAAGCACCACCCTAACTGGGGCCTTTCTCCCCGGGAACCACTCCACCCCGGGAGCCGCTGCCCCAGCAGACCACCGCCCCACAGCCCCCAGGCCTAGACCCGGGAAACCTGTGGGAGGTGCCACTGCACCCCCCCCCCCCGTGCTCCAACGATGCCCTCCGCTCATGCTTCTGAGCCGGCTGCACCGTCGCCGCTTCGCCATGTGGCCAAGATGGCACCGGGCGCAGCCGAGCTCCAACATCCTCCCGTCCAAAGCCTGCTGAGTGCTGGCGAAGAGGCCGAGATCCCGGAGCCCAGCCCTCATAAGGGCTCGGATCCCGCCTCTTCTCGTGACTCACATCGGCTCCGCCAGGGAGGGGGCAAAGAGGCTCCATCAGGTCCAGCCCCCTCTTGCCGCCCTCCGCTTGTTGAATGACAGCCCAATCGGAGATGGCTGCATAGGGGGCTGGGATCCCATCTCCGCGAGCAGAGGCGGGATCCCAGCCCCCTCTCACTGCCCTCCGCTGCTCCATTTTTCATTGTGCGAGCGGCGCGACAGCAATAACGGAAACAAACAGAACCTAAGAAAATTTTCTTGGTTCTGTTCGGTTCGAGCCTGCCCCATCGCAACGGTCGTTATTCATACCGTTACGTAACAGAACGAATAAGGGAGAATGGTAGCGAAAAAATGGTCGTTTAGTGCCCATCTCTAATGTGCACCAATTGGCATCAAGAATTAAATGCTTCATGGCTGCATTCAAAAGAGGTAATACATAGAGCTTACTGTTAGTTTTTATTCATTCTGGCATTATTGTTCCGTGTGAACATCTGGGGAACACTCGTCCTCCTGTATACTGTAGACATGAAATTATTATGAACTTGTTGGATGTTTATTCCTGACACTTGTATTACTTCCATTTGAATCAGATTGGAGTGGGGAAACTAGATGAAGGACACAAGTGCCCATGCAAATGGTAACTAGCCTGGCATTCATTGTGCCACCTTTCCCAGGGCCATGATTAACAGAAATGTACACCCAAACGCAAAAATGCATATGTCACGCACTGCCAAAGGGTGACATATTTATCAGATTGCAATTCCCCACCACCACCAAAAAAATCTACAGTATTAAAGAACTATTCTATACCAAGTTAGCAACATCACTGTCGGTGCAATCAGACTATGGCTGGCTGAGCCACAACCAACTGCAGCTTTTGCCTGCAGCTATAATGTGTCTGTAATAGAGATGGGATTTTCGTTTCTGAAGTGGTCAGCTTCCAAAACGAAACACAGGAGTCCAGCTGACGTTCAGAACCGGAGGAATTAAATTAACCAATCCCTTACCTTACGCTGGGCTCGCACGGGGCACAACTCCAACGAGGAAGAAGCCTCCGACATGTCATCTTTCCTTCTCCCTGGTGCTGGCCATTCAGAGCTGTGCAGGGAAATGCATCATCCTGCCTCCCTGTCTGATTGGCCAGTGCCAGGGAGAAGGAAAAATGACACCTCTGAGGCTTCTTCCTCATTGAAGTTATACCACGCACCACCTCAGCACAAGGTAAAGGATTGGTTAATTTAATTCCTCCGGTTCCAAATGTCAGCTGGGCTCCCACAGCAAGCTGTATTAGGCCTGTGAAAACTTTCCTCCTCTCCTTTTGGACTAGTGAAGAAAGAAATGTTATCAGATCGGGAATCCATAGCATTTGCAAGCTGGACACATCGGGAGTTTGGAGCATGTGTCACGGTGCCCTTTCAACATGGCTGCTTCAAAGGGTCACACAATGGCTGTTCTCCAGAAGGCAAGGCAGTGGAGCTAAAAGAGAAATAGCTTGCCCGATATAAGCACAAGGATAGCATCTGAAATCCAAACACTAACTTGTTGGCTTCCACATAGGAAAATGAAATTTTAAAAAATCAGTTTCAGCATAGATAGCTCATGGTCCAAGTAAGTTGGATATCCCCAACTTTCCCCACAGATTGCATGTTCATTTCACAAAAGACAGACCAACACACACACACACACACACACACACACAGAGAGAGAGAGAGAGAGAGAGAGAGAGAGAGAGAGAGAGAGAGAGAGAGAGAGAGAGAGAGAGACAAGGGGGATGGAGCAAAACACTTGCTAAAATGAAATATCCACCCAGAAACAAGCACATCACCGAGCCAAACATGCACAGAGACACAAAAATAAAACTCCCTGGAAACACAACACCAAAACAAACATACAAAATAGCTCACACTCACACAGAACAGCCAAGCAAACCATGCCCCTGTTCAGTATCAGAAAAAGACCTCCTGCCCTCCTCCAAGCCAGAGATCCACCGTATTAAAAAGATCAACTCAGAGCATGGTTACGTTACGTTCAAAGTGCTTATTGCAATCGTGTTTCGGGTGTTTGGATTCACTGTTAAAAAAAAAGAGGGGTGAGTACACCACATGTGTTAAGTGCTTATTAATTTGACAGAGAATCATGGGTTTTTTGCAGTGGCAGTGAGGTGGGAGGTTGTTCTTGTTTGTTTTGTTTTGTTTTGTTTTACTCCTCTGCCAGAGGGCCATTTATTTTAACATGGACATGGAATCTGTTCATTTAAATTGATGCCCTGTGTGTGAATGCCAAGTACTGCAGAACTTGCATGCCCAAAAGGGGAACGTTCAGCTGATTTTCCTTTTCTTCCTCTATGAAGGGGCAAGAATTCCTCTCCCAAGTCTGGCTTCCTGGCTGTCCCTCTGGAAGAAACTCCGACTCAATGTTATGATTGTTTTTAAAAAAATCGCTCTAATCTAATTTCATCTCTCAACTTGTGCAGAAGAAAGGAGGAGAGGGAAGCACTGCAAGAGCTGGGATGTCCCGGTGGATTTCTTGCAACACACACCACGGACACAAGGAAGCTATTGCTGCTATGGCTACTGCACACACAATATGGACAACAACCGCAAATGAACGCCATCCATGCTGATAATTCTTCCCACTTTCCATTTCTGTTTTGGCCAATGAGACACCACTCCAGCCCCTTTCTCATCTTGCCTCCCAGCAAACACAGCCATCTTGTGCCTCTCATCAAGCCCAATGTTCATATTTACTTGGAGTGCTTGGCTGAGGCAATTCAACAATGACAGTAACAATAATGTTAGAACCAGAGAGCTGGAATCTCTGGTACTATGGATTGAGCCAAACCTCTGTTAGGGAAACCCAGTGGGGAGTTAGACTCCCAACCTCTGGATAGGCAGCTGGATGCCTAAACCACTGAACTAGTTTCACTATGGCGGTTACTTCACATCCCGTTCGTTCCTCCTTGCTGTCCCACTTGGGACCGGTACAAAAAAAGCTTACTTCATGTCCATAGCGTGACAGCAAAAAGTTGTCTCGACCATGCCCTCAGAACTGGGAACAGAGCGTGACAAGCCATCCCTGCCCCAGGGCTGGGGAATTCTCTTGTCATGGTTAGTTCCTGGTTCCTGTTCCGAGACAAAGGACCATGTGGTAACAACTGTCACGCAACAACCAGTGTCCACCTAGTGGTCCGCGGCTGAAGCGGCATTCAACATTAATTTCCCTATGGGAAACACCATGCAGTGCAATTGTTTATTAAAGAAAGTTCTGAGAATTCTGTAGCATTGATGTGTAAATCCCAGAAGACCAGTAAATTGAAATATCAAAAAAGTTTTATTTAAGATATTTTTTTAAAAAGGGGTTAAGCAAGACAAATTCAAAATTTGTCATGGAACAAGACCATGAAGTAACAGTTGTCACGAGACAAGTAATCATGCCCATGAGTAAACGGAAACAGGGACTGAACAGGGACAAAACCACGTGACCATGAACAACGCTGTCACGGTACAAATGTAATCACGGAACAAGGTAGGACGTGAAGTAACTGCCTATATCGCACCTTTTGCTTGGCTTGGCATTGAATTAATATAGGGACCTGCCCTCCCCAACAGAGCTGTTGCAAAGCAACCTCTGGTTTAGTCTGTCACCACAGTAAGCCCTAGTGGGAGGCACACAGAAGGGACAGTATACCTAGTTGATGGGTTAGCAAGAGCATCTAGCGGGCAGCTCCTTCCATGGCAGATAAGAGAGGAGAGGTGTGATGCATGCATGGGTCATAGAATCATAGAATCATGGGAGTTGGAATGGGCCACCAAATCCAAACCTCCTGCTTGATGCAGCTTTCCAAAATCAAAGGCTATCTGCCAGGTGATTGTTTAAATTCCTCTTGAATGCCTCCAGTGTTGGAGCACTCATCACCACCTCTCAAGGTAATCAGTTCTGCTGTTCTACTAGTCTAGCAGTTAGGAAGTTTTTCCTGATATTCAACTGAATTCTGGCTTCCTGTAACTGAACCCATTGTAGCATGTCCTGCATTCTGGATTAATCAATAACCAACCCTGCTCCTCCTCTATGAGAGCCTTTCAAGCACAGTATTTGAAAAGTGCTGCCGTATCTCTCTTCAGTCCTCCTTTTCCCCAAAAGGCTAAACATGCCCAGTTCTTACCATCTTTCCTCATACAACTTGGTCTCCAGTCCTCTAATCCCCCTTGTTGCCCTCCTCTGAACTTGTTCCGATTTTTCATCATCCTTCTTGAACAAGTTCCCTGGTGAGTGCGAAGGTGTGTGTCTTTGGACATTCAACATTTTGTAAAATGTGCTTCTGTCCTTTCTATACTCCGCACCCCCCCAAAAAAAAATTGTTAAGAGGGGGATTGGCATTGGTACTACCTTGTACAGGAAGAGAACTGGCTAAGCTGCAGTACCGCAGCAAAGACTCTGCTCATGACCTGATTTCAATTCCAACCAGTTCAGTTAGCCCGCTCAAGGCTGATTCAGCCTTCTATCATCCCAAGAATGGTAAAATGAGTACCCAACTCTCTGGAAGGGAAAGTGTTCTTTGTTTAATTATGCTGTAAAACTACTCAAAGTGCTCTAAGCACCATGGAAGGGGAGGGGGTATATACCGTGTTTCCCCGAAAATAAGACACTGTGTTATATTTATTTTTTTCCCAAGAAGATACACTAGGGCTTATTTTTGGAGTAAGTCTTATTTTCGGGAAAACAGAAAACGCAAGCAAACATGCTACGAAGTACAGTAACTTTGGTGGCCCAAGCAAAGAGGGGGAAGGACCATGGATGGAAAGGGAGGGGCAACGTGCGCTCTGTGTGTGTGTGTGTGTGTGTGTGTGTGTGTGTGTGTGTGTGTGTGTGTGTGTGCGTGCGTGCGTGCGTGCACACACGCGTGCGCGTGCATGCAGGCAGGCACAGCCACGCCCATCACTAGGTCTTATTATCGGGGTAGGGGTTATATTTAACAAATGTATAGAAATCCTGCTAGGGCTTATTTTTGGGGTAGGTCTTATTTTCAGGGAAACGGTAAGTGAAAACAACAACTACCCTCTGTTCTTTCACTGTGACCTCAACAGCTAATGCTGTCCTAAGGTTTTCTTTACAGAAAGTATGTTTCTATTGCATCTCATCACTATTATTTTAAAAGGAAGGAAAAGTAATAATTTATCTAATGTATGAGACTGTTTTATCCCAGGCTGTAGTCTGCCATACTAGGTTAGTTCAAGTCAATCAATATATTTGTAAAATGTGTGTTTGTGTTCTAGGTTGCCATTTTGGGCCACATGTGTAGCTCTCCTATCATGCATATTGACTGCAGAGCCACCAAAATATAGATTTAAAATGACATTTTAAAAAGAAACTGAAATATACCATCTAATTACTATATATTTCATTTTGCATATTCCTCAAGTAAGGACTAAAGTTCAGGCTTTCAAAAATCAAAGTGCCTCCAACTCAGAATCATAGAGTTGGAAGAGACCTCAAGGGCCATCTAGTCCAACCCCCTGCCATGCAGGAACCCCATCACAATATTTCCGACAGATGGCCATCCAACCTCCAAGGAAGGAGACTCCACCACCCTTTGTGACAGCATATTCCACTGCTGAACAGCTCTAACTGTCATGAAGTTCTTCCTAATGTTCACCCTTAATAAATGCCAGTCATTATTTAACAATCAATACATAATGGAGTTTATTTTTTTTATTTTGAATATTTGTTATTTTGAATATTTTTACCCCACCTTTCACCTTGGAAAAGGACCCAAGGCGGCTTACAATAATGGTGGACAATATACAGCCCAGAACATTTAAGACGTATTCAAGTTTGAGAACAGGGAATTAGAAGAAACATCTTGCAACAAGTAAAAGGCAACATTAAAGCTAAAAAGAGCACACAAACAGTTAAATGAAAAAAAATCCTTTATGAGGGATGGAAACCAACATGTAAAGCACAGGTGTTCCTATGAGATCAGCCAATGCAATCATGCATGGCAATCCATCCAAAAGCCACACAATAGGTAGCCCACCACTCAGGGAAAGCTTGCTTGAAGAGGAAAACCTCTGCCTGCCTCTCAAAAGACAGCAGAGACCCAGCAATCCCAGCCTCCTGAATTGACAATTTTACAGGGTCATGATGACAAGCAAAAACACCAGCCATTCTGAGGGTCATGTCAGATGCCTATCGTGCCAGCTCAGCATGTATTTTAACACCATGCAGGTGACTCTGTCAGATTGTGCTGGTTCAATGCACGCCTCACAATCAAGGAGGGGAAATGGGGGAATATTATCATAGCAGCAATATAAGTGGCATACAGACACAGCATTCTCAACCAAGGTGATGTTTTCAAGTGGTAGCTCCCATCATTCCTAACCTGTGGCTGTACAGTATGGGCTATTACGGATGGCAGCTTTAAGTAGCTAGCTAGATAGCTCAGTGGTTGAGAGTTCGATTCCCCACTGTGCCTTCAGGGAAAATAACAAGCTTGTGTGACCTTGGTCAACTTGCATGGTCAAGCTGACCCATAGGAAACCAGGCTGAAATCTACCCTTAGCCATGGAAATCAATGAAAGGTGACCAGAAGCCATCGTTCCTACATCCTTCTAACTTACCTGTGACACTCAGGAGAGAGGTGATGTCCACAAGGGTGCTGACCTGAGCAGTTCTGAGGGAAAAAGTCAACACAAATCTTTTAGGCATGGTTTAACTTAAACTGCCAGCTGACATGCTGCTTGTCAAATACCACAGCGGTCCCAACATTATAATAAGATTCTTCTGTTTCTAGGAAGACGGAAAGACTTGTGGGTCTGTGACTGAGGGGAGATATATTGAAAAATCTGGGAGTTATGACGCTCATGGTGGGTGGTCTTTGGTCGTTCATGTTCTCTTCATTGTTCTTTACCTCACAGATTGCCATGAGGATAAAGATAAACAGAAAAACAAACTTTATCACAAGCATTCTTCTCTTCCTCCCCCCCCCCCACCCCCAAACCACTGATCTTCTGGCCAAGTACAAAGCTATAAAATACAAGGATACTTAAGATTTATTTCTAAGACTTCAGGTTCAGCATATCTTTGCTATCACTGCAGAATTCTGAGGTGCATTTCATTTTGATGCTTGCCACCTGGATAAGGCCATAAACCCACTCTATGAGAGGAAAGAAAAACAAATCTTTTGACAAGTTTTGTCACATCTTAGGGCAAAATGAGCTACTGCAGCAACACCTGGAACTAACTTAATAGATTTATTGCCCTTGATATTTAGAAGACTTATGGCTGGTTTTTCTTCTTTTTTCTTCCCTCTTTTTTCTTTTCTTTTTTTTTTTTTAACAAGGAACCAAACGAATGGGAGATACAACAGAAAAAGAGAGAGAGAGAGAGAGAGAGAGAGAGAGATACTTTGCAGATACCTGTTTATAGCACACCACCTTGGCGATAAGCATTACACAGCTTTGACAAGTGCAGGAAAGGAGCCACACTTCCAAAAACATGGGCAGTTTCTGCCTTGGGATGCTTGGGTCATCGGGAGGACCATCTCCCGCATGAAAGCTTTAGAGGAAGAACCCAAGACTCAGGTTTTTGGGCCCATCCGTTTCCAAGCATCCGAGTGTGTGACTTGGCACAGTGAAAACAGTAAGATTGGTTGGTGCTTGGCCGTTACTTCACGTCCCTCTCATCCCTCTTTGCTGTCCCGTTTGGGACTGGTATGAAAAAAGGTTACTTCATAGCGTGACAGCAAAATCTTGTTCTGACCACACCCCCTGAACCGGGAACAGAGCATGATGAGCCGTACCTGCCCCTCGGCTGGGGAATTCTGTTGTCATGCTTTGTTCCTTGTTCCTGTTCTGAGACAAGGGACGTGAAGTAACAGCAATGGCTGTTTCCCCCTTTCATTCTAGGAATACTCCGACAACTGAGGGCGTTTATACACGACCCCTAAGCTCCGCAGGAAATGGCTGCAAGGTCCGGACCTTACAAGTGTTTTCCCACCAGCTCCGGACTTTGCAGACAATTAAGTGCAACCCCGCCCACCTAAGCGCGACCCAGCTGCACTTTCTTGTACCTGCTTGAGGTGGGTGAAAATCCCCAGGTCCGGATTTAATCTGGTCAGTGCGGGGCTCTCCTGGCTTCTGCTTGTGTTTTTTTTGCCTCCTGCCCCTTTAAGAGAAGAGGTGGGAGGAAAAAAAGCAAGCAGAAGAGAAACGGAAGAGAAATGGAAGAGAAACGGAGCTCCGGGAAGCTCCTCCAGGTGAGCTGCATTTTCCCCCCTCTTTCTCTGGTGGGGAGGAAGGAAGAGCAACGAACCCCTAAGATCTTTGGTCCGAATTTAAGGGACCAGCGGATCTTAGGGGTCGTGTGAAAAGGCCCTGAGAAAGCCAACCGGAACTCCTGCGCCAGGCCAGGCTCGGCTACCCACCTGTCCCTGCAGGAGAAGGCTGCTCTTTTTTTTTGCAATTTATTTATAGTTTTCAAACAAAGAAGTTATCAAAGAAAAAGAAAAAAACATTGGAGCGGTTCTAATCTTCTCAAACAAAGTTTGCATCTCATCTTAACAATGTATGATCCTTAACTATCTCAATTACTCATAAATTAAACAGGAAACTTAATTGTCTTGTAATATTCGTCTAAAAATTTGTAGAAAATTTGTAGGAGAAGGCTGCTCTTGAAGGGACAGGCAGAGAGCTACTGTCAGGTGTAGGTCCGTCCTCCTCTGGTCCCAGAGGTGGGGCTGAGCTCTCCTTGCCTGCTTGCCTGCCAGGCTGCAGACTGCTGAGTTCAGGGCAAGGGTGTCTCACCTACCACCACCGCCACCACCGCCGCCACTCACCTGTGGCAAGTGGTGAGGACTCCTCCTGCCGAGCTTCCTGAGACAGACTGCACGCCCACAGCAGGGATTCAAAATATTGAAAAACGAAAGCCTGACAATTTTTAAAAAGGCTAAACGAAGCCAGGGAAATCCAGTAGTTGTCACAAAACAAGGATGTGAAGTAACAGTTGTCATGAGACAAATAATCACACTGGTGGGTAAATGAAAACAGGGATTGAACAGGGACGAAACCACGTGACCGCGAACAACGCTGTCATGGAACGAACTTAATCGTGGAACAAAGTAGGACGTGAAGTAACTGCCAAAGACAGGGCACTTCTGTGGTGACCCCATAGAAAGACACTCTCCTCAGGGACAGATGCATGCCCCCCCGTTTGTTGGCCTTGCTGGCAGGGATTTAAGGACCTGTTTATTCCAATCTGTAGTTGCTGGGTATTAGTGCACTATGCTTTTGTAATTGAGGTTTCTGTTGCTGCTGCTGCTGCTGCTGCTGCCCTCTATATCTTAATGTGATTCTTTTTTCACTTAGGTATCTTAAGAATGACTTTTATCAGGTAGGTTGGTGTATGAGGTATGTTAGTCATTTCTGTGATTCAATTATTCCTTTCATATCTCAAAGCACATTGAAATCCACTTTTTCCTGAATGCGAGCAAGAAATCTCCTGCTGTTGTCATCACTCATCCTTATCAGTGAGTGGAAAAGAACAGTCCTCTCGGTTTGTTCCATATGCTGCAAAATATTAAACTGGAGGATATTTTTTCTTTTTATTTTTTTTATTTTTTTTAATGCTGAAAAACACTCACAGTCTGTTGGGAACATTAAGCCCTCGTGCTGTCCCCAAGAAAATGTCACATACAACTGGCAACCAAATAGCCTGAGGAATGCCTTGCAAATAAATTAGACAGGCAGCCATTTGGCCCACACAGAAGAGTGCCTCCAAATACGTTCCTAGTCTCTTAGTGTACAAAGAGCATGACAAATCCTACTTAAAGATAAACTTCCTAATTCCAGTAATATTTAATCGGGGAGAGATTCTCCCCCCCCCTCTTTCTTTCACTGTTATTATTTTTAAGAAGGTTATTAAACAATATCAAGCAAACATAAAAATATCTAATAATACATAAAAAAATAGAGAGGTTGTGTTTCCTGTTCCCAGCAGGAACGTTTGAGAGTTACAATTATTTCCCTTCTCCTATGGAGCCTCATTTTCCTTCCAAAATTGACTCTTGCAAAGGTCCCATCTCCTTTATTAATATATATTATATATAATATTATATATATTATATAATATATTCCTTGTATAAAGGAATTAATTTGTTCAAAATAAAATTGTTAAGCAAAATTTCCTTTATACAAATTTCCTATAGGAATGCATTGAAAAGAGAGTAATCCCTAATCGCAACCATTTTTATGTTGTACGGATTTGTCCCATAGACGATTCTGTTAAGCAAATTTCCCCTATCTCCAGAATTTTTTATCTTATACAGATTTTATGTTATACAAAGTGTTTGTTATATGAGGGTCCACTGTATACTCAATGAATTCCTCCTCCCATATCTATGTACCTATTCTTACTTATCATCAACCTTCTTAACTTTAATCTTCCATGTTAATTTGTCATTAACTTATGAACTTATTAGAAGATCCACAATAACACTGGGACTTCCAAGAGATTGGTTTCTTGGGTTGTTGATATACCGCCGTGCTAAAAATGGATCCATCACCTCCCAAGTCAAGGTGAGTATGACATGTCATACCGACTAAAGGGGATAGCGGGAGGGACAGTGGGAGGTCTAGTCAAGAAGTAACTTTTCCTTGTTCCTGGAATCTTCTCTCGTGAAATTCATTGGCCTTTGGAGGAACAGGGAGATTGTTCTCCTCATGAGGGAAGGAGCATTTGGCTCAAACTGCCCCTTGCTTTTGCCTGAAAGTGTTCTGCAACTGTTTTAACTGTTTTTGAGGTTTTGTTCTTTTGATGTTTTCACAACTTTTGATAAAATATAAGATTTATTTAAACAGAACAAAGGACTGCAGAGCAACAATAAGTAGCTAAACTACAGGAGAATCTCACAAGAAAATAAGACAGCATGCCAACCTTGCAAATATAGGATTTTTATACATCCATCTAGCAGCGAGGCCACTCTGGCTGGTTAACAACAATTAGTTAAAACAATACAATTGAGCAGCATAGCAGCAGAGGAGAATAGCATTTTTCCAAGAGATTACAAGGCTAAACAAAGTACGGTAACTTCTGTTTGCCTTTTTATACCCCAAATTCCCATTTGGTTATTTCAGAATAATAAGGTTAGTGGTACTAAAACCACAGTTGCCTCGATCATCTATCAGATATCTGTGTTTTACTTTGAGTAATTTTGCTATTCTTTCCTTTAACGGTTGGCATAAGAGTTGAGGTACTTTTGGTAGCTCCCTGAAAATACTACTTAGTCAGGGTGGATAAGGTGTTGGGAAAGTACCAGGCAGGGAGGTTTTCTGCCAGTCATTAGCACATTTGACCCTCCTAGATTTTACCCACACCAGGAAAGTCAAGGTAGTGAGCCTCAGTGGTTCATGTAAGCTTCTTCGACCCAACATCATCTGGACAGGATAAACAACTTCTAAGACTGATATTTCCCTCCCTGTGGCTTTTTATCTTTAAATTAAAAAGGGGACTTTACATACAGCATACCCACGAAAGGAGGGCTACCCTCTGAAAGCTGTTTGAATGGGACTGTCCTTCCTGAAAGAGAGCACCTGGCTACACTAACTGCAGCCCCACAATGACTAGAAAACTGTTCAGGTCCCACATGCCAAGCAGTAACTGGGAATTCAAAGTCTTCTAAATAAATAAATAACTTGATCCTGAAGAAGCCTTAAGCTACATGTGATGAGCAAATACATATACTAGATCTGAGCCTTTTCTTCTATTTTCTTCTCTTCAAGAAAGCCAGGGGTTGGGGGTGGGGCAAAAACCAGGAGCAGAGAAGCACCCTTTAAGCCAACCTTCACCAACCTGAAGCTACTAAACTACTGTACAAATACCATCATCCCACAGCAGGACACCAAGGCAATTTCTTACCAATTCCAAATCCTAACCCTATAATTTCCCCTCCTCTTGGGAGGTTCAAAACACATCACCTCTCACATGGAGAGAAATAGGGGGATGATAGCAAGCTCATTAAACCAAGGCGCCGGTCTCACTACCGTTATCTTCGCATCTCAAATTGATGTGTACTATTTTTCTAGCTTGTGGTCATGTGATGCTTGATGCACAGTTAGTGCCCCAACGACAGTGGAGTATTTTACTTCTCTGCGTCCATCCCAACTTGCTTACTGAACATCTTTTCCCTGTTCTCCCCTTGTGGCGAATACCTGCGTTGCAGCCAGGTAGCAGTTTTTCTTCTGAAAACAGATTGTAATTGCAGGCGGAAAGACAGTAAAAATCGTGCCGGCATGCCGGTATGCCACCAATTCAGTAGTATAAATGATTACCAAGGCAGAACTACAGGAAGTGGCAGAAAAGGGGATGTGAATCTAATTGGTGCAAATTTTCTGGGGTCGCGCCTCGTTTGATGTGTTTAAAAGTGTGCATCAGTAACAGAAGTATTTTAACACAACTCCTGAATGTGTGTGTTGTGTCGTTATAGTCGTGACCAACCCTTCGTGACCCCATGTCCATGGAGTTTTCTTGGCAGGAATACTGGAGTGGTTTTCAAGTTCCTACTCCAAGCACCTACAGCACCTGGTATCCCTGGTGGTCTCCCATCCAAGTACTGACCAGGGCTGACCCTGCTTAGCTTCCGAAATCAGGCGAGATTGGATATGCTCAGGGCATCTAGGCAGCTACACAACGCCTAGCGGTAGTACAAAATGCTGCAGATAAAGTGCGCCCGGGGTACCAAAATACTGCTCTTTGCTGCGCAGTCTTTCGCAGCAAAAAGAGCAGCAAAATCGTTGTGAGACCGGGGTCCAAGTGTTGGGTGCAGTTAATAACAGCAGGAAAAGCATGTGTGAAACATAGGGCGTTTATACACGACCCCTAAGCTCCGCCGCAAATGGCTGCAAGGTCCGGACCTTAAAAATGTTTACCCACCAGCTCCGGACTTTGCAGACAATTAAGTGCGACCCCCGCCCACTTAGCGCGACCAAACTGCACTTTTCTTGTACCTGCTTTTTGGATGTGACAAATATTTGATCCGGTGTAGGGATAGTGAGTGCGGGGCTCTCCTGGCTTCTGTTTGTTCTTTTTTTTGCACCCCGCCCCTTTAAGAGATCTGAATGCTGCCGGGAACAAAACGGAGGTAAACCGGCATTCTTTTCTTTCTTTTTTCTCCCTCCCTCAGGCAGCCAGCAACCAGGAAGTGCGGAGGGGGGTGGGGACAGAGGAAGAGCGAGGAACCCCTAAGATCTCTGGTCCGAATTTAAGTGGCCAGCGGATCTTAGGGGTCGTGTAAAAAGGCCCATAGTTATCTAAAAATGTGGGAATTATTCCCAAGATGGCAAATGCCTCCTGGAAAACCAGGAAACATGTGACCTTCATGATGCTTTGGGGCTTTGACTCCCATCATCCTACACTCTTCATTATGCTTGTTAAACCCATTCTGGGTAGCTATCCAGCAGCCTCTGCAGAGCCACGCATTCCTCCCCACTTTGAACAGTGATATGATTAAATATAATTTATAATTTGGCTTTTATTCACCCTTTTTGTGTACCAGTTATTATTTCTGAATGCCTTTTTATGACTCCATCTGGCTTATTTAGCACAGTAACCTGTTTGGTTTTCCTCAGCTTTATATAAGCATTTAGTCACTTTATTACCTTTTACGAATCCTTCTGCTCATAAATGCATTCCACTGATTACTGTTTATGAGGTCACATGAAAACAGACTCCTTTGTGTCAGGCCTGTGAAGTCACTTTACGGTAGCCTACTTTTGTGCCTGGGCCCCTCAAACTACAGTGCCGAATGTATATAAAACAATTGCAAGTGTTTGTGAAATTCCTCAGGCCAGATTTCAAAACCAGCCAGGGCAGTAAAAAAACTTAAATATATTTATAGGCATTTTACCGCTGTCACAGCTAGGTTTCAAATGTAAACTTCTTTCCTGATGACATCAGTGTGCCCACTGGAACAGCCAAAACAGACGCTTTCCCTCCATCCACAGGACTGCATTTTCCAGAGACACTTCTCAATGGTCTCCAGGCAAGGCAATTTGGAAAACTCACTTTGACACACACACACACACACACACACACACACACACACACACACACACACACACACACACACACACACACACACAGAGGGGGCTTCTGGTTGTCTCTTTCCTCACCATCCCATCTCAGAGGAATTGGCTTCATCAACCAACCTGACTCTCGTTCTTCAGTCACTGCTGGGTGGGTAACCCCCACAGTGGGCCCTCGGGTACAAGTCATTCATTTATTGATTTGCTGGCATTCTGTGATTTTTGTCATCTGGCTGGATCGCTCAGTGGTTTAGGCAGCTGGCCGAGAACCCAGAGGTTGGGAGCTGGACTCCTCATGGTGCCTCCTGCAAATAGAGCCGGCTTGGTGTGGCCTTGGGCCAAGTGCACCGTCCCCAGAAAAAGAGAACGATAAACCACAGCCAAGTGTTCTTTACGTGGAAAACCATTTTTTTTAAAAAGGGTTCCCATCAGTCAGAGTTGACTTGATGGCTCACGATTGTAAGTAGAGATGGGCATGAACTGAAAAAAATGGCAATTTGTTTTGTTTTTGGTTTGTTTTAGGGTTCAGTTTGTTTCGTTTCATTTTAAACAAAAAAAATTTAAAAATTCATTTCGTTGATTTGTTATTCATTTTGTGTGTAGTGTGTGTGTGTGTGTGTGTGTGTGTGTGTGTGTGTGTGTGTGTGTGTGTGTGTGTGTGTGTGTGTGTGTGTGTGTGTGTGTGTGTGTGCAACTTTGGCTGGGGGAAAGAGACTTAATCTTCCCCTCAGCCACTGTGGGGTGGGGGAAAGAGCTCCCCCAGCCAGCGCCTCAAAGACACCCTTCTTTCCACCTCTGCATGAGGAGGCGAGGAGCGGGGTCTCTTTTCCCCGCAGCGGATGGTAGTGCCGAGTGGGCTCTGTCATCCACTGCGGGGAAGATCCCTTTAAAGAGACCCTTTTTCCCTGTCATTGGCTGGGCCCCTTTAAAAATGGCCCAGTCCCCACCAGGGGTTCTCCCCAGTGCTGACTGGGCCATTTTTAAAGGGGTCCAGCTGATGACAACTCGGCAGGATCCCTCTGAAAATGGCCCCATTGGCAACTCAGAAGCTCCACGCTGGCCACAGGGCCATTTTCAGAGAGCTCCTGCCGACCTGTCATCGGCTTGGCACCTTTAAAAATGGCCCAGTCACCACCAGGGGTTCTCCCCATTGCCAACTGGGCCATTTTTAAAGGGGTCCAGCCATTGACAGCTAGGCAGGAGCCTTCAGAAAATAGTGGAGGAAATGGCGGGCTTTTTAAATCCTTTTCCCACCAAAGCCAGCACTACAGCTGATCGGCGGCTATGGTTTCTGGTGGGAAAAAAGCCCAGATTCCCCACACCAATTGCAAGGGAAACGTTTCCCATAGGAATGCATTGCTTCAAGCTGAGTGAGCTTCCTCTTTCTCCTAGGTCTTTTTTATCCCAATTTGTGGAGAAGCAAGTTTGTTATTTCATTATGACATACAAAAATAATTCGTTTAACCATTCTGGTGGCTAAACTCACTCATTAGCTTCCATTAGAGTCAATCACAGAATAATTGGGAATTGGTAAATCAATACTTATGTTCAGTCCCAAATTCTAAATGTATGCAAGTCGACATGACACTTGCCAAGGCAATGTAAGTGGTGTATTTTTGACAACTAGGGAAAGTGCTACATCAGGAATGAGACTGGTGGACTTGCTGCCTCTTTTGTATTCCAAATTCCATGAGGCCTGGCAGCATGCCAACGGTCAAGAGGGAAGTTTTACTGTTGTGCAGTAATATTTGGAAGACTCCACCTGGGTCCTATGTGAGCAATAACACTTTGATTTGGTTTTGTTAATTAATTGGAAGCCACATGCAGTTCAGAAGCCAAAGTTGAAGCATTGCTCCTGCTAGACCCCATACTGAGACAAGATATCTCACTGATATTTCCGATCATTGCTGAAACTGCCTTTATTCACCTACACAACAGTACTGGTGCTAGTCTTCAATCTTCTTGCAGCATTTCGAACTTTGGCTAAACTCTTCTAGCGGCAAAATAGAAGTGTAGATACTTAAAGAAGAAGCTTCATGGCTCCCCAGAGTAGAACACTACTTTTGTCTCCTCAACTGGCACTTACAGTCTCAGTTACTCACTCTGAGATAGTGGAAAGAGAAAGTATAAGAGAAAGGTTCCATTTATTCATTCTTGAACAGATCAAAGTGGCATCCTGTACAAAAAAGACTACTTACAGGAACAAGCCTTAACAAGTTCATAGGATGTTTCCAGCAGAATTTTATAGACTCCATTCTAACTGCACTAACAGGATAAGTGCATACTAACAGCCAGATAACTGGGGGAGAGACTCTGAAGCAGAAAGGAAGGGCTCTCTTCAAAATCAGAAGGAGGGAAGGAATAATCGGTGACTGCTGGATTGACCAACAGTCACCCCAACCCAAAAAGGTTCCAGCCAACCAAACCTACCCATGGCAGCATATGTGGTTGGAAATAATTCCAACAAGTGTTGTCTTCCTCATTCTGCTACAATCAGCTAACTCTAAACAATGCTATATCAGAATGGGGGGTAGGAAATTTGAATGGCTATTATCACTGATTTCTTCAAGTACATCTCACTCCCAGCTCTAGCATATCTTGTAGCTGAACCAGCAAACTACCTGATACAAAATGCCCAGAGAAATTAACATGGTCCAGGGGAAAATGAATATGGTCATTGGTTAGCATTCATGGAGGGAAATTAACAAGGTAGTTGATATTAGAGATGGGCACAAATCGAAAAAATGGCATTTTGGTTTTTCGTTTTTCATTGTGGGTCCCATTTCAGTTCATTTTCATTTTTCATGAATTTTTTGAAAAAAATTCATTTTGTTTTTTGTTTTTTTGTTTTTCATTTTTACCGCTTTTTGTGTGATTTAAAGCATTTCCACACGCGGATGTCCCCCAACACCCCAGAACGGAGGGAAAACACTAAAAAATGATGCTGGCAGAGACACAGTATAGACTAGGTACGCAGGGAGGCTGCAAAGGCAGTGCCGGGCATTGCCCAGGGTGTAAGGCAGCCACAGAGTGACTGCACTGCAGGGCAGGGGAGGGTACTCACTGAGAGGTACGCACACACACAGGGAGGCTGCAGGACTGAAGCTAGAAAGAAATCTCTTCTTTCTCACCCCTAAGAGCCAGGCTGCAACCGGCAGGAACACAGAGACACACACCTGCCTGGCTGGCCTAAAGTGAAAATAATGAGTCTCAGAGACAGCAATCCCACCCGAACTCCCACCGCAGACTGCAAGGAGGACGGGGGCTGCCAGAGCTTTTTATGCCCTCTGTGGCTGCCACACCTACCCAGTCTGCAACCTGGTTGAAATTGTCCAAGAATTTACATGATCCCATCACATGGCTTGCATTCATTTTGTGGCTGGAATCCCTTTTGTGTCATCCTTAAAGGGAAAAGGGAAAATACATCGCTATGGGAGAAAGACAAAAACAAACGTTTTAAGGTAATAATTTCAAATAATTATTGATGCATTTTTACGGATGTCCAGGGCATTTTAATACCCAAGAAATCAATATTAGGCATCTGGGAGCCATTTTGAGTCGATGTCCCCTGTGTGTGTTGTGTCGTTACAGTCATGACCAACTCTTTGTGACTCCATGTCCATGGAGTTTTCTTGGCAGGAATACTAGAGTGGCTTGCCAGTTCCTACTCCAGGTGCCTACAGCACCTGGTCTCCCATCCAAGTACTAACCAGAGCCGACCCTGCTTAGCTTCTGAAATGAGGCAAGATTGGATGTGCTTAGGGCACCTAGGCAGCTTCGATGTCCCCTAACTCCCCTTAAAGGAAAAAAATACAGCAATCTGAGAAAAGACATAAATGCATGACCCCAACCCCCCTTGCAGGTATCATCAGGCAGAATAAATAATTATCGCTGGGTTTTTACAGATATTCAGGACGTTTTTTAACATTTAAAAACAGCTCATTTCATTGTGTGTCACCATTAACAAAAACAAAATGTAACAAATCTAATTTTCGTGGTTCTGTTCGGTTCGTTCCAATTTCACCACAATTTTCGTTATTCGTTTCATTATGTAATAAAACAAATAATGAATAATTGAACTTTTTTTTCCATTTCGTGCCCATCTCTAGTTGATATGCACTGTCCCAGTCTTTCTTCTACTGCCTCTACTGACAAATAACCCTTATCAGGATTGGGGGCAGGAAGGCATTATTAGAAGAGGTGGGGGTATTTTGTTCAAGCTGCCTTCAACCAGGTTTAAGAAACGACCCAGATTTTCCTCCCACTGAATTAAAGAAAAAGTGTTATTGGCACGATCACCATAAGTATTAGGTACTGTGCTGAAATGTCCTTGACCTGTGATTGGCAACCATGGGTCCCCATAGACCCACAAACACTAGCTGTTATGGTGAAAGATTCCTGGTTGTGGGAGTTGTAGCCCAACAACACTTGGAGCCCAACGTCTCTACTTTAGGCAGATTTCTGGCTCTATCGCACCTCCACATTTCCAGCACTGTTCCTCTCCCATGTTGACCGTCGTCTTCTTCGCATAGGTTAGAGCGGTGGTCCCCAACCCCCGGTCCGCGGACCGGTGCTGGTCCGTGGACCGGTCGGCACCGGGCCGCTTGGGGAGGCCGGGGAGGCTCCTCCCCTTTTCCTCCGCCGCCCTCCTCCTCCTCCTCTTCTCTCCCGCGGGCGGCCGGTGGAGGAGGAAGGCTGGAGGAGTGCAGGAGGAGGAGCCGCCGCCGCCGCCTTTGCCTCCCTCCTCCCCTCCCGGCCCCGGCGCCCCGCGCGCGGCACCCGCCTGGCCGCGCCGGGAAGCGCCCTCACTGCACCGACGAGCCGCCTCCTCCTCCTCCTTCTCCTGCTCTGGTTCCTCCTCCTCCTCCTCCTCCTCCTCCTCCCGCCGCCGCCGCCGAAGGAGCAGCAGCAGCAGCAGCGAGGGCAATTGCGGGGGGGGGTGGCGGCGGCGGCGGCGGGACAGGGGCGATTGCGGCGGCGGCGGGGGGGGCAATTGCGGCGGCGGCGGGGGGCGATTGCGGGGGGGGTGGCGGCGGCGGCGGGGGGCGATTGCGGAGGGGTGGCGCGGCGGCGGCGGGACGGGGGCGATTGCGGCGGCGGGCGGGGGGGCAATTGCGGCGGGGGCGGGGGGGCAATTGCGGAGGGGTGGCGGCGGCGGCGACGGGACGGGGGCGATTGCGGCGGCGGCAGGGGCGGGGGGGCGATTGCGGGGGGGTGGCGGCGGCGGCGGGACGGGGGCGATTGCGGGGGGTGGCGGCGGCGGCGACGGGACGGGGGCGATTGCGGCGGCGGCGGGGGGGCAATTGCGGAGGGGTGGCGGCGGCGGCGGCGGGACGGGGGCGATTGCGGGGGTAGCGGTGGCGGCGGGACGGGGGCGATTGCGGCGGCGGCGGGGGGCAATTGCGGGGGGGGTGGCTGCTGCTGCTCCTCCTCCGGCGGCGGCGGCGGGAGGAGGAGGAGGAGGAGGAACCAGAGCAGGAGGAGGAGGCTGCGGCTCGTTGGTGCCGCGAGGGCGCTTCCCGGCGCGGCCGGGCGGGTGCCGCGCGCAGGGCGCCGGGGCCAGGAGCCGCGCGTGGGTCTCGCTGCTGGCGCCCCGCTCGCTTTCCCCAGCGGAGGGGGAGGCCCACGGCGGCGGCGGCAGCAGGAGCAAGCGGGGCGCCAGCAGCGAGACCCGCGCGCGGCTCCTGGCCCCGGCGCTGGAGGAGGAGGTGGGGGCCCGCCTGCCCAGGAGCCCCGGGTTCCCCCCCACCCCGCCCGTGTGTGTGTGGGGGGGGAGTGGCACGCCCGACGCCCCAAGCCGGTAAGTGCCGCCGCCGCTGCTCTCGTGCCTCCCCCTCCTCCTTCCCTCCCATCCTTTGCTTTCACCCCCCCCCTTTTGCCTCCCAGCCGGACCCCCCCTTTCGCATTCTCCCCCCCCTCCCCCCCCTCCCCCCCGGGCCACAGGAAAATTTTCAAAAATTTCCCGGTCCGCGGGGACAAAAAGGTTGGGGAGCACTGGGTTAGAGTTTCAGCTACAAAACAGGCTTGCCTTGGACAAACATTGTCTCTGTTCTTCCAACAGGCAACACACCAACTGATTTAATTCCCACTTCTCATCTTGGTGGGAGTAAAGCAGTATTTCATCAGTTTCCTCTTTATCTTTTGCTAATGGCACTCTGGAGGATCTTTAACCTTTAATCAGAACAAACACTGTAATGGATAAATGTTGAGAATGTGCTCATTAGTATAAATGTTGGATGTGGGTGTCTGTTGAATGCTTAGCAGGATAATTAGAGATTTCCCTTTGACTGCCTACAGAGTCTTGTTGAAAGAAAAGCACTAATTGTATAACTGGGAGACCCATCAGCAACTCCTCATTAGAATTTCCAAAGGCAATTTGAATTAGCCAGTGTAGCATGTATGCCTTCTGAAAAAAATAATTTCTCTTCCAAAAGCATTCAGTTTGCAACAGTGATGGAGCTGCATCTTCTGTACATCTGTGGCTTTATCTGTTATCAATCGAAGGCAGCAGAACAAAGAAGACCTCACATGATTGTCAGTAGAGCTAAAGAGAGCTATCCAGTTACAATTCTGCTTTAGTCCATTGGAACAAATACGAGTAACCGAGCAACATGTATTCTAGGGGAGAAAGGAGGGGAAGTTCCTATGGGTGGCCAGCATCTTGAGACACTTCTGCAGCTGATGTGTCTCTGCCAGAGGAGTGCTCCAACAAAGATGATCTGAACTTTCCAGAACACAGAAGGAAGAACTGGCTACAGACTCTGATTTGTCAGGGAGGTAACAAGCCTGAGATGTGGATGACAGGAAGCAGGAGACAAGTCAGAGGAGGAGATGGGACTACAGACTAGGCTAGTTCTCAATCTTGAGTCACCCATGTGTTCTTGGACTGCAGTTCCCAGAAACCTTTGCCACCAGCTGTGCTGGCTGGGGTTTCTGGGAGTTGCAGTGCAAGAACACTGGGATAACTCAAGACTGAGAACCACCGTTCTAGCCTGTTTTCCCAAAAGTAAGACATCCCCCAAATATAAGACCTACTTACAGTTTTGCCTCTTGCTGAAATATAAGGCATCCCCCGAAAATAAGACCTCCCTGATAATAAGGCCTCTCCCGAACATAGGGCCTCCCTGATAATATGGCCCTCTGAAGGTACCGTAACTCTGGACTCCGGACCGTAGCGGCAGGTGCCGCCACGCATCTCACTGTTCACCGCAGCACAGCCAGAGCAGACAGGAAGTGCAAGGTCTCTTTTAATCAGAGACCCTGCGCTGTTGGCAGGACAAGCTGCCACCTGCTGCCCGCTCTGCCCTGATGGAGTCTGGATGCTCACAATTAGAGAGTGAGTTGCGCAGGGCAGGAGTCAGGCACATTGTGTGGACACACAGGGGTGACTGCAGTAGGGGGGAAATGTCTGATAAAGGGGTGGGGGGATGGCTGATGAAGGTGTTCACTGGCACAGGGGTGGGGGGAAGGGATCACTTAAAATGATCGTGGAAAAATAAGACACCCCCTGAAAATAAGACCTAGCACATCTTTGGGAGCAAAAATTAATATAAGACTCTGTCTTATTTTCAGGGAAATAGGGTAGGCATCCAAGGAATTGGAGAGATCTAAAGACAAATGCTTGGCTGAAAGCCCTAAGGCATAGCAGTTGGCTGTTGAGAAGGTCTTCTTGAAAGAAAGCCTCTGAAACAAAAGAGGTCTTCCCAGGCAGAGGCTTTTCTTCCCAAGGAGACCCCAAAAACCACATCTTGGGACTGAATTCTTTTCGTTTGTGCCCTGAAATGTGGAGCTGACTGCCAAGTGGCACTCCTGCACACCAGCTATAAAAATCCTCAGTTGGGACTGCAACCTACCAGAAATGATATATCTCCTACTTCCTGTACCCGCCCCCCTGCCTCAAACACCTGGACTATTTGGACTACACCGTCCGATCCTCCTTGTGGCGAGTCTGATCTTGCTCAGGGCTTCAATTCCTGCTCCTGCTACCTTGCCTTTCTCCTGGGGTTCTCTGGTCGGGAGCCACACCTGCCTTGCCCAGCACTGACAAGACACGGAGGCAGCAAAGCTACAAAAAACCCAGATAACAAGAAAGCATGACAGTAACGTTTTCAGTAGGTGACATTTGGTCCTTGAGAAATTTGGGACTATAGTTTCTATTGTGTCTTGTCATTGGCAATACTGATCGGAGCTTTGCAGAATTAAAAATTCGGAGTTTTCGGCGTTTTCTCACTTCTCCATTGAAGTGCCATGTCAGGATTGAGAAGACACAGTTTCAAATCTCCCATTAAAGCAAAAGCTCATGAGATGATTTTTGTCGGTAACCAAAGGAACAAACAACACAGGATAAACAGTATGGACAAACTGAACTCCAATATAGCTAGCTGCCAAAGCATGGATTAATTTTAAGGAAAACAAGACCACTTGCCCCTCCCCTGAAAATAAAAAATAGAGGTTGAATGCAACTCTAGTCCCATTCACTTACTTCTTCACCCACAAGGACAGCAAACATGTGCTGGAGTGGAGCTACAGTGTGTTCACCCAACTGCCTGTGACACTTGTGTGTTTAGCTGGGGGTGATCTCAGGAGTAGAGATGGGCACGACTTGAAAAAAATTTTTTTCGAGTTGTCGTTAGTCGGGCCGGTTCCGTTTCGGCTCGTTTCCGTTTTTCGCGAAAATTTGCAAAAATTAGTTGGTTTTTTTTTTTGTTTTTTCGTTGTCGTTAGTACTGGTTTGGGGAGGGGGTAGCGGGCTCCTGGAGGGAGCTGCAGGAGTCAGCCAGAGCCACAAGTGACGGACTGGCAGACTCTTTGCACCCGCTGTGTCTCACGTACTTGCATGTAGTGCAATGCAAGTAGATCTGGCTTAGGGTTAAGACGGCTTAGCGCAACGGCTAGGGTTAGGCTAGTTACGGGTGAGGTTACGGTGAGTATTGGGGTGCATCTGGGTGCCTCTCTGTCCCACTTAGAAGGACAGTGTACTGGTGTATGGGTTAGGCTTAGGGTTCGGGTTTGGGCTACGATTAGTGGGCTGTTTATGCCCGATTGGCACATCCCAGAAGTCTCTGTGGTCAACCTGGCCAAGTGGCCATGCGATTGGTGGAAAATTTGCATGGTCTACTCCCATGGGCGAGCCCATCATTGCAAATGTGCAGGTGTAATAAAATAAAATAAAATAAAATAAAATCAACGGAGACTTTTTTTTGCAAGAAAAACCCACTGCTGCTACTGTAAAAATTCAAGCATTTAAAATAGCTAATTTTCGCATGTTTCTGTGGTGCTTTGGTGGGGTTTTGGGCAACAATTTCAAAAAAAATATTGTGGTCGCCATTTTGGATCCCCCCCACCGCATGGCAAATGGATGCGCCCTCCCAGCCTGGTACAGTCAGCAAAACCTGGCCATGCGATTGGTGGAATGGCTCCAAAACTTTGCCTGGTCCACTCCCATGTGAGCCCATCATTGCGAATGCGCAGGTGTAAAAAAATAAAATAAAATAAAATAAAATAAAATCAACGGAGACTTTTTTTGCAAGAAAAACCCACTGCTGCTACTGTAAAAATTCAAGCATTTAAAATAGCTAATTTTCGCATGTTTCTGTGGTGCTTTGGTGGGGTTTTGGGCAACGATTTCAAAAAAAATATTGCGGTCGCCATTTTGGATCCCCCGCACTGCATGGCAAATGGATGCGCCCTCCCAGCCTGGTACCAGCAGCGCAGCAGTAGCAATAGCCAAGGAGAGGGGGGCGGGGAACCCCCCCCCCCAAATAAAACACCCTTCTGGCCTGGTAGGTGCCCTCAGACAGTTTTCGCCTACTTTTAGGGCCGGGAATCGGGTTTTTTTTTAACTTTTAAAAACTTTTTTTCTGTGCCGCTTGGCATTGCGCGATGCAAGTAACGAGCACGACAAATCAGACCAAATTGTTCGTTCGTCGGTTCGAGCTCGAAGTCTGGGGCAGTGATTCCCGTTTACCGTTTCCGTAGAGTAACGGAAACGAGTAACGGAAACGGAAACGGGAATACCGCTAAGTCGTGCCCATCTCTACTCAGGAGTTTGAGAGAGACATGGCTGAGGGCTCAAAATGCAGTCTCTCTCTCTCTCTCTGGCAATTTAAAAGTAGTAAACCAGACAGTTCTGGTTTTGTTTCACTGTTTATTTATTCCCAGAGTGAAAATGGCTATTCCTGAAGGCCTCCAGCAGTAGGAACAGGCCCTTCTTTTTCCACAAAGAATAGCATTTTTACATTGAGGGCCTGAGGAGGGCCTTAGAAGCCAAAAGAATGGGCTGAATCTTGCCCAGTCCTGATTTAGACCTATGTGTGTGTTTCGCACTGACAAATAGAGCTGTACATGAGGGAGGGAGGGGTTTATTTTAAACACCACATATAGTGATGTCGGAGTGGGTGAGGTAGGATGTCATCCCACTTATTCCTTCTTGTTGTCATTTTTAACTCTGTGCAACAGGAAATAACTGAAAAGGAATAATTAGTAGTGGATTTGTATTTGCCGTCTTGGCATTTATTCACTTACGTACCTGTTTGCTTATTTCATGAATACTCTGTCTTTCTGCTATTATGCTCAAGACATCATATATGGCTTGCCTCCTAGTCCTCCTTGCTTTAGGGTGAATCAGGTTCTAGAGAGAGTAATTTACCATAGATCTCATGGCAAACATTAAGCACTCCTGATGTTTTGGACCACAACTACCAGAATTCCAAGCCTAGATTGCCAATGACAAAGGGCTGTGGGAATTGTGGTCCAAAATGTCTGGAGTGCCAAAGGTTCACTACCACTGCCCTAGATTGTCCCATCAGATTCATGCTTTCCAAATTCTAGTCCAACATTCTAACCACTCCAGCACACTGGCTCTCAATACCCAATAGCTAAATCCCATTGTATTCAGGAAGCAATGCATGCAGAATTTCTCAGGGATTTATCCCCAACCAGGCCACATTTAGTGCCTGATTGTGCAACTGATTGTGCAGTTCATTTTAGAGATGGGCACCTTACGAAAAACGACACACTGTTTCATCATTTCATAAACTTACAAAAGAAAACGAACCGGCAAATAGCATTTTGTCAAGAAATGAAACAAAATGCCATTTTTTTGTTTTGGAAATGAAATGATTCATCCTAGTGGCGAGAGGCCTCTTGATCCAGACATTTTGAGAGCAAGGTGTTTATTTTTAAACTGATTATATTTCTTCCTTCCCTTCCTGCGCCTCAGCTGTTGATAACTAGCTTATCTCTGATCTTGATCTATAACTAGCCAGGAACTTAGCTCTGTTGCCTGTCTCTGGGCTGTGGACATGCAGTTTTAGGACCACAAGGCTGACTGGATCGCATTTCCCTTCCCTCCCTTGTGCTTGTGTCTGCAAGTTGATTTAAACTGATTGTTTTCCTTTCCTGATTAGGAAGGACTGGAGGTTATTTTTGATGTTTTCCTTCCTTCGCTGCCTGTGCTGAGCAGTTGTTGAGCTTATCTCTCCTATCTGATCTGAGCAATTATGTTTCATGCTTGTTTACAGCGGGTTTTTTGTTTAAAACCAAATTGATTGGAAGATTTAAGAAGGGTTTTTGATTTAAAGCTATTGAAACTCAAGCAGTTGGCTCCGTGTTAAATAAAAAAGGAAAGCTCCCCATTATTTATAGCCTTACTAATAATTTCATTTAATTTTGTTTAGTGATGAAAAGTATTTTAAAAATATTGTTATTATTAACAAAACAAAATGAAGACTGAAACAAAATGAAACACTATAAAGTGGTGCCTCTGATAACGCATTTAATTCGTTCTCAGAGGCAGTTTGTTATCCGAAAAAATTGTTATGCAAAATGTGGTTTCCCATTGAAATGAATGGGAAACTGATTAATCCGTTCTGGAGGTCCGAAAAAAGGCAAAAAAGCTGGGGGGGGGGGTTTCCAGACCTCTTTATAAAATGCACTTTAAAGGCTTGCAGTGCTGGAATGCACACCCCCAGAACACCCCACTGCAGTACAATGCAAACATGGACAAGAGAAACCAGCAAGACTACTCCAGCCTGTTCCCACCCAAAGTGCAATGAGGAAAAAAATGCAAACAAACGTAAGTAGGAAGAAAAATCCAGCCCATTTTTGCCCATAGAGCAATAAAAAGACTGCAAACACGGAGAAATGAAACCAGCAAGACTACCTCAGCCTCTTCCAGCCAAAAATGCAACAAAAAACAGTGCAAAGATTAATAAAAGCTAGCTCCCTATCTTACCAAGTTCGAAAGGTCCAAATCCCTCAGCAAAAGATGTCCAAAATGGCTCCAAAACACCATGGAAAATGCTCTAACTCCCCCCCCCCCCCACAAACTTTGCATCCTGCCATGTATGCATGGTACACATTTTTTGCAAGGCATTATGAAACATTTGTCATCCAAGGCAGCCCATAGGGAACATTTGCTATCTGAGGCAGCCCTATACCTGGAAATTTCCATTTGTTATCCAAAACATTTGTTATCCAAGGCATTCTTTATCTGAGGTATTACTGTATTTCCATTTCGTGCCCATCTCTAGTTCATATCATTAAGTTTCACTTTGCTGCTGCTTGTGCAACTTCATGGTATGCAGGAGGTACTGTGCAACAGGATTTCAGACAATATCTTGACTACTACTTTTCTTTTTGAAACATTCTTGCTAAGATGCAGTGTCCTTTCTGCATGTTCTACCAGACAATGAAATAAGCCCACTATTCTGATACTATTGTTAGGAGAGAAAATGAACCTGAAGAAGCGTGGATTGAAACCAGAGTTACAATTAGGGAAGAAAACAAAAAGACATGTCCAATAGGATGGGTGGATGGATGGGTGGGTGGGTGGGTGGAAGGAAGGAAGGAAGGAAGGAAGGAAGGAAGGAAGGAAGGAAGGAAGGAAGGAAGGAAGGAAGGAAGGAAGGAAGAAAGAAAGAAAGAAAGAAAGAAAGAAAGAAACCTTCTTGGGACCTTTTGTTGACAGATTCAGCCACAGATTTTCCTGGTGTGCATCCATGAATGTATTTGTACATTTCTGGTTCTCTTTGAGGACCCTTTCAAAGGAATGGGGAAATGTAATAAAGAAGACCAAGTCAAGGACTGGACAGTACAGGCAAGACACAGGCCTCCATTGGTTTCTTAAGGCAGCCAATGGAAAAGGAGCAGGGGCTCTAAAAGAGCAGTGGTCACAGTTGTCTTTGGCTGCTTTCACATGACTACTAAAATCTACAGCACACTTTGATGTGGATCACCTCCCCGGAGCGGCCACGTGGTTGATGTCATGGATCGGATGTTCCCATGGTCGCGTTTTGAAAATCCTCAACCATTCTGTTCCCACGACTGAGAACAGCAGCAAAGACACCATAATGGTTTTGGTGTGGATTTTCCATGTTCCCACGGACTCGAGTAACAGTTTAAAATCCGTGTTGGAATAGTGACAAGGATTTTACCACCTCGAGACCAGGTCTCGCTTAAGTGGGCGTGGCCACAGTCTAGTTTTTTAAAAGTCCGTTGCTCGTGGGAAAACAATTTTATGCTCTGCATGTGCGAGCACTTTGCAGTGGATTTTAGTGGTTGCGTGAAAGCAGCTTTTGATTCTTAAAAGGCCATTTCAGGGAGCCGTCCTACACTTTCCATCCTTTCACTTTCTCCCCTACTGGCCTTCCAGGTCTGTGCATTTGAAATCAGTGGTGCTGTGGTAACCACATGCTGAGGACTTTGTAGGAAAGGTTAATTTTTAAGGCAAAGAGACAACTCTTCTTCATCTTCTTGAGTTTACCCCTCCTTCTCCACTTCTAACTGCAATGCTGGAATTTATAAGAGGGTGTCCTGCTTCTCAAGAACAACGCTGCTTCATTATTTCCTTTTTTCCAGTAGTCACCCTGGAGACGAACAATGATTTAGTTCGTATTTGCATATCTGTCCAGACACTGTGTGCTGCCCTATTCAGCAATGTCCTCATTCAAAATGGCTGAACATTTAAAACTGCTTCGCGGACACACTCTGAAGAAGATCAGTGATGGAGAGGCACATCTGGGTCTGCAGAAGATCTTCATAAATGCATCTGCCCATTCAGCTCATCTCTAGCTTTAACACTGACTCTTGTGATGGCTCTTTCACAGGGTTTCTAAGCAGGGATACTTGCAGAGAAGAACTGCACGTTATTATGAACCCTTCTGCTACTGCACTTGTTTTTTTTTTTTAATGAAATAAACCACCTTCCTACTCCTGTCTGCTTTTATTTCTTCACTGAAATGGACTACAGTAATCTCCCACCTATCATGGGGGTTAGGGACCTGACCCAACACATGATAATTGAAAGTCCACGATATGGGGATGCTGAGTCAGGTCAGGACTGGGGGACATGGCACTGCCCTGAACAGGCCTCCAACAAAAGTGTTTTCTTGCAATCTGGAAGTCACTTCCGGTTTTTTGAAAGCCACTTCCGGTTTGTCGGAAACCACTTCTGGGGCCTTTGACAGGCCTGGGAAGCCCGTCGGAGGCCCATTTGGGGCAGCCTGTCAGGCCTGGGTTAAGTGCAGTAGGCCTCAAACAGGCCCAAGTAGCTTACCCCAGGGGCCCTTGCCTTTCATATCCTGCAGTCACGCAATATACCGGGACCGCAGTATATAAACCGCAAAATGGCGGGGGACCACTGTACTAACTACAGTGCCTAAGGGGTCTCACTTTTCCTTCCTTCAGATGTACATTCAGGCAAATAAACTTGTTTATTTTCTGACCTATCTTCTGGCAGAGGAAGTGTTTTCACAGTAACTGTTGGCAACTATCACTTTATCTCAAATGGGGAAGCAAAGAACATAGATTCTGCACACACAAAAATAATTCCTTTTCTGGAACTTTTCTGCTTTTTGCAGAGCACTCGTGGATGGAACACACACAACAATGCAATTGACTGTGGTGTTACGTGAGCCTGGTAAGTAAAAGAAGGAATGGGCTTCTATGGATAGCAAGTCAAAGTTACATATCAAAGTTATATAAACTTTTGAAATGCTGAGGAAGTTGTTTATTGACTCCTGAGGCTGTGTAAGACTGAAACCTGTAAAACCTGTGAGAAGTATCATCACTTGTGGAAGTTTTCTATTACGGCGCTTGGGTTATTGGAAGTTTCTATCTTAGAATATGTCTCATATGCCTCCAAGACATGTTGCAGCACCAAACAGTAGTCAGTTACAGAACACATGTTTTTTTTTTCCTTACAGCTGGGTTTTACAAATGGTCACAGATTCATCCATGAGAACATTGCCACACTGCCTTTTGAGATGATGCTTTCTCAAGATCTACTGAAAGGGTTCAAGTCCTGGGCTGGGTCTTCTGCCACTGTTACACTCCCTCTCAGCAATTCTTAGATTTGAGCCCTAAGCCTACATTTCAAGCTCAGCCTTATCATCGGGTATATTCAGGATTTTTATTATTGGAAAAATTGGTATGCAGACAGACTTGGCCTTTGTGAGCTTTACTACCTCTTGGTTACAATTCTGTTCTGGGAATGCTTCCTATTATGGAAGGTGGAAGGGGACTTTTGATCGTTTCCCCTCTTCCTATAGCTATGTCTATTACTTCCTGAAGGACAGGGAAACATGGGTTAGAAGAGTCACCCCATGACTGGAAGGATATATTTAACTCACATGACTTTTGGAGTGTTACAGCATCAGTGTCCTTTACCTTCACTGCATGCATGTTAGCTTGCTTTGACTAATCTTTGATCTTCGGCCCGACCCACCAGGTCTTTGCTGGCGCTCTCGCTCCGGGTGGCCACCCCCTAGGAGGCACAAAGGGTTTCTACCCATAATAAGGCCTTTTCAGTGACCAGCCCAGATATGTGGAAGAGATTCGCCAAGTTGAGCCCCTAACAGCCTTTTAAAAAGCATTAAAAACCTGACTTTTCAAGGGAGCATACGGCAATATGTAATGTATGTTGTTCGCCCGCCAGTGTTGTATTTTTGCTACCCTTAGCTTTTAGCTTCTTCACGGGCTTTTGCTTGTTTGATATTTTATTTTCTTGATTTATTTGTTGTTGCTGGTTTGTTTCTGATTTTAATTATTGATTATTTATTTAGCTTTCGTGTAAACCGCCCAGGGTCCCTCTGGGAGCGGCCTAGAAATGCTTAAATAAATAAATAAATAAATAAATAAATAAATAAATAAATAAATAAATAAATAAATAAATAAATAAAGCAAGCATAGGAGACCTTTTGAGCTGGATTTCACAAACACAAAAAGACTGCTTCGTTTACCTTCCTGCAACATTAATGCAATTTTAGTTCTGACTCTGTGCAACATCAGCAGTTTTAGATATCTCTGGCTGTGGATCCAGAAGTTAGGAGCTCGATTCCCCATTGTGCCTCCCTGAACAGGGGCTAGAACTCCATCCAGCTCTGCAGGTCTATGATGATTTCCTGTTTCTGATGCCCGGAGTCCATTTTCAGAGGTTACAAAGAGCTGCAGTGGGGAAATGATATTGATAAAGCTTCCCTGCCTTTTTTTGTATCAAAGCCATCCCTTTTTGTATCGAAGCCACTCCTTAGGTGGACAAGTTTCTCAGTTCATGGAACTTTCAACAACTGGATCAGTCTCATCATATAATTTTGATTTATCCAAAGATATCAAACTATGATTCCTTAACAATGGCCAAAGATGTACCTGAGAACCAAACTGCATCTACCTGATGTGAGTAGAGAAATGTAATTATGATGTATCTGCCCGAGACAACATCAGTGCCAAAAATAGGGCAGATCTTCTGTCACAGACTAAGTCCAATATTGCCTTTATTTTACTCTCAGTGAAAACAAATGCACAGGGGGGAAAACATTATTATCTTAAAGATAAGCCCAAGTCCCAAGCCCTCTGGAAAAACTGTGATATACTTCTCCACACACACACACCGCCCAAAAAATGTCTCAAATGCAAAAATGGAATGCATTCACCAACATCCTGGAAGAAATGATCAGCTCGTATGGCTAAGCACACCTAAGCTTTGTTAAACAAGAGATTCGGGACTGCAGGTTCAAATCTCCACTAGAGCTCTCAGCTAGAAGGCCAGCTAAGAGCAATCAGAACCTTTGTGGCTGTTGGGATTATGTGCTCTGTCATGTGTGTAGTTGCGGTGCCTCCTGCAGCCCCCTCACAACGGCCTGGAGCAAGATGCATCGTCTTAGGGCCTTTTCACACGACCCCTAAGATCCGCTGGCCACTTAAATTTGGACCAGAGATCTTAGGGGTTCGTCGTCGTTCCTGCGTTCCCACCCCCTCCGCACTCCTGGCTGCTGGCTGCGTGAGGGGAGGGAGAAAAAAAAGAAAGAAAAAAATGCCGCTCACCTCCGTTCTGCCATCTCGCTTTGCTCCCGGCACTGCATTCAGATCTCTTAAAGGGGTGGGGGCCAAAAAAAGAACAAACAGAAGCAAGGAGAGCCCGGCAGTCACTACTGTTATATCCGCATCAGGAATTTTCACCCTCCGAGAGCAGGTACATGAAAAGTGCGCTGGGACACGCTTAGGTGGGCGTGGTCGCACTTAATTATCTGTAAACTCCGGAGCTGGTGGGGAAATAATTTTAAGCTCCGGAGCTGGGAGCCATTTGCCATGGAGTTTAGGGGTTGTGTGAAAAGGCCCTTAGAGCACCACCAGAAAGCAGGACTTGGAAATAACCTCTGAGTACACCATACAGTGGACCCTCGTATAAAAAATGGTTTGTATAACATAAAATCTGTATAATAAAAAAAATTCTGGTGATAGGGGAAATTTGCTTAACAGAATTGCCTATGGGGCAAATCCATACAACATAAAAATGGTCGTAATTAGGGGTTGCTCCGTTTTCAATGCATTCCTATGGGAAATTTGTATAAAGGAAACTTTGTTTAACAGAATTTCATTTGGAACGAATTAATTCCATTACACAAGGTAACACTGTACTTAGAAAACTCTGGAAAGGTCATCATAACCCAGAGTCAAATTGGTGCCAAGTAATTATTATTCTCTTCTCTATCCCAGATAGGCAAAGTCAGCCTTATGGAAACAACAGGTTAGAATAACTAATCTCTCATCCAAGCACAAGTCAATGATTTTACAATGCATTTTACAAATACTCCCCCCTCACTTAAGATAGGACAGCCTTCACCCATGGTTATGTATTATTCTGGTTATATCACTTATTCTTTAATTGTAAGCCCATATTTTGTCTGGTGTATTACAGATGGCAGCAGTTTAATAGGTTTTATGTTTTACTTTTTCAAGTGTCTACCTTTTTCATGAAAAAGTTATCTTTCGTGCTGGGTGACAATACATTAGTCAATCTCTCCCACAAGAAAACTCTGCAATTACATCTTAGCATTTATGTTATGGATTGATACTGTCCCACTTTCCAATTTCCCTGCCTTCCAGTTTAAATATTATTTTAGAGTTTATCTAAAGTTTGTCTTAGAACTGGCATAGTAGTTTGCCACAGCGATCAGTTTATTACTTTTTAATAATCTTTTTAAAAGATTTAAAATATCTTTTTAAAAATGCATGCTTGCTACTATATATACTGTACTGAATAAAACTCTTGATGAAAGGCATGTGAATACAATCAGACTGACTAAACTCAACATAAAAAGAGACATTGATCATATAATCTCTTCAAGATTCATTTCATGCTTTCATCCATATAATCTGTAATGGAGGTGCTTTTAGCTCCTGCCAAGAGCTAAAGATATGCTAGCTGAAGAAATTTTGGCAGCAGTAATGGTCTCTTGAGTTATTACAGAGCTGAGAGAAGACGCTAAAAGTATATTCAGTTGTTCATATTTGTGAATGCTCACGATGACAGAAGGGGGAGACCCCAGCCTCAGCCCGGCTCTTACGTCTCTGGTTTCCTCACCATCCACTATGTGAAGGGTGACAAGACTGAACAAGACAACTTCTACCGTCCCTGAGGGTTGTAAAAATAAGCATCTCGATTCACACTGAAAAGCCCCACGGATAACAGAAGCTATCCAGTGCAGACTTGCTGCCTCCCACGTGCTCAGGGTGAGGAAAGTGACAACAGAAGGGCTATGGCTAAAGCAACCTCCTCTACATGTAGTTAATATAATAATAATAACCTTTATTGTCATTGTACATCCAGTGTACAGTGGAACTGGCTGAGCCTCCCTCCTCCCCCCCCCAACACTATCCCACTAAAAAGCCATTCAATCTGATTTCACACTGTGTGCTTGCTGCACAACTCGCCAGCCCCATGAGTCTATCACGAGTTATCACGTCTCGTTTAACAGTCGAACAGCCCACGGATAAAAACTGTTTTTTAGCCTGTTGGTACAGCTTGCTATACTTCTGTATCTCCTACCCAAGGGTAGGAGAGTAAAGAAGTGTTAACCGGGGTGTGAGTCATCCCTGATGATTTTCCTTGCTCTCCTAAAACAGCGGTCCCTGGCGATATCATCCCGTGGACTCAGGGGACAGCACATGATGTTTTGTGCTGTGTTCACTACCCTCTGTAAAGTCTTTCTGTTGGCAGAGGAGTTGAACATCTTCTTGTAGTGAAAGTTCCTGAATATTAATGAATCAATATTAATATTCAGAAATATGGGCCTGTGGGTAGCTACACCATCAAGTTAGAAAAGTCCGATACCATTTTAATGCCTGTGCTACACCCTGTGGAATCGTGGGTTTGATGAAGTGTTTAAAATTATGTGTGAAGAATTCTAAGTGCCTTTGCCAAATTATTGAATCCAGGATTCTGTTGCCATGGCGACACCACTTGTACCTGGCCTTGGGGATATGGCATGTGTATTGTCTAACACTAGCAGGGATCTTACAGTGGTATGTCATAAGATGTTGTGCAATCGGGAAGACTTCATGCCTCCTCGGTGAGAGGGGGGCCTTCCACGGTGCACGATACCTCTGGATTCAACCTGATGTTTGCAGAACACATCCTCTTTTTCTGGCACTGGGAAATGCATTATAGAATGGGCTGTAGAAATATTTTTCAGCTCAAACCATAAAAGAACATTTAATGTTTTTAAGGGTTATCTCCTTTACCTTCTTTGCCATAAAACGAAAAGCTTAAATAACCCTGGATGCTGCCACCTGTCATCTCCAATATTACATGAAGATACTCTAGCCTGAGACATGCATGGTTACATTTTCTTTTCTTGACTGCTTCGTCCTGTCAACTAAATTTCCTGATATGCTATATTCATTTGCAAGTGCATTAGAACAGATTTTAAAGTCTCTTTCCTTGTCTTTATTCCTTTTCAACCAGGATTTAAGTAGAGGGGTTTTTCAAAACAAACAAACAAACGATGTGCGGTTAGATGAATATATCATGCAAGAGTTTCTTCATAATAGCTCAAAAGGGCTTTGAAGGAACAAGACTGCAAATGCTGAAGAGTCTCTTTGATCTGAACAAATCTCTTTGAAAGAGAGAAGTCTAGTCTCCAGGGAAAAGAATCCCTGTGATCCTTTACCTAGGAGAGGTAACTACTCAAATGACGTGCGAGCTTTTTGTAGCGGCACACAATGGGGTAGCTAGAAGGATGTGGAAATAATCTCTGAGGGTCAGGTGTGATTTCGTATTCTTGTTCTAAAATAAGTTGATCATTTTATGATGTCTCACTCCAAGTCTGACCGATGATCAGAGGAGATATTGAAAGTCAGGAGAGCCGGCATGCTTTGGTGATTAACATGTTGGATTAAGATTTAAGGAATCCTTTTTCAAGTCATCACTCAGTTGTGGCAGTTCTGGTGATCATCAAGGTGAAGAAAAAATGCTTTAGTTGTTTAAATTAAAAATGCAACCATCCATCGTGTTCTCAGTTACTCTCTCTAAGGTGAACCAAGGGCTGTTGCAAGGGTAGCAGTGAGGGGCAGAGGCAGCAGCATGCAATGGACATCTTGGACCTTAGCCAGGGTTAGGGGAACTGGCTATTGCTGGACTCCAGCTTCCATCAACCAGAGATAACATGGCCCAGCTTGATGGTAGCTGTCCAAAAAGACACATGAAGGGCCACAAATTCGCATCCCTGTCTTAGCAATGGGGGTGTGGCAAAAGTGACAGAAGCTCTCTCAGATGTTGTTGTTGGGTGAGACACTAGGGCATTAACTTCAGCAAGTGTCTTACCTCCAAACTTTTCTTGATGAGGTGCGTTATCAAAGAGTAATATGGCTTTGCTACCTCGGTGAATGATTTGTAAGAGAAAATGGATTAAGTGAACTGTGTTTCTGTGGGTGGTATTGAGTCTTTTGGCAGCTTTCAATCACATCAACCATAATATCCTTCTTAGGTGTATGTCTGTGAATCTGAGTGTCCTGTTTTACATTGGCAAGTCCAGAAGGTAGAACTTGGGACTTCCATTGGACATGGTGACTGTAGGCCTGTAGTGTTCCTGAGGATTCCAGCTTCATTCCAACGCTATGTCATATAAATATGTAAGGACATAAAGGGATTATTTAGAGTGTAGAGTACTTGGTGCCCGCAGGACGCCGGTAAAAAATAGTCATCATGTTACTCTTGACCAGTGGCCAAACCAAGTTGTCCCTTCCAGATGTTTTGTATCATTTGCTACCAATATATGGAAGGTATTAGGTCAATGTTGGCGAATCTATGGCATGGGTACCAAAGGTGGCACACAGTCCTTTCTGTGGGCACATGTCATGGCACCCTCACAGCCATGGCACTTCCCCCTCCACTCAGAGCACGCCACTGTGCTCCGTACAGAGAGACAGGCGAAGAGGAGGCAGCAGTTTATGGGCTCGTCTGTAGCCCCCGTTTACTCTCCAGCCATGCCGCTTTGGGCATCACAAAAGTGGTGTGGCTGGACAGTAAATTGGGGCTATGAAGGAGCCCACAAACCACTGCTCCCCATTCACCCGGGTCTCTCCATGGAGTCGTTTTGAGACTGCCGAAACAGCTCTGTGCAAAGATCTAGGCGAAGGGGAGACAGCAGTTTGTAGGCTCCTTCGTAGCCCCAGCTCCTACCGTGCCGCTCTAAGTATCCCGAAAGCAGCGTGGCTGGAGAGTAAACTGGGGCTACAAAGGAACCCACAAACCACTGCCTCCCCTTCGTCTGGCTCTCTTCATGGAGAGACCGTCAAAATGGCTCCACTCCCCCCTGGCATTCCCGACAGTGTATCACCCCATCTGCTTCTCTGTCCAAGGCAGAGAGGCAGATGGGGTGCTATTCTTCAGGAAGGCACGGATCAAATAACAGGTTTTTGAATTTCCCACAACCACAGTGGGGTACCACTGTATTCAGGGTAAATTGCCTAGGGTAAATAAAAGACGATTCCTTTACTACTGGGGGTTCTACTGTTTGAAAAATAAGTAGGTTTTGAATCGTAGTTTGGGCACTTAGTCTCTAATAGGTTTGCCATCACTGTATTAGGTTGAGGAAGTATGTTCAATATCAAAGACCAAAATACAAAGAAAAACTTAAAGTGGCATAAATTAACGTTTTAATTAAAAGGACCAACACTTCACCTTTCTATACAGTATTTCTATGCATTACTCAAGGTAATGGCAATAATAACTGCATGTTGACAAACCAATGCTAACATGTGGTTTTCCTTATCAAGATTTTCCAAGTAACGAGTATTCAGAAGTGGTTCACTTTTCCCTTCTTTTGGGAGTGCTCTGGGATTGTGCAGCTTACCGAGGGCTAAACATGTTGGCTTCTACTGGGGCTTCTACTTTTTGAAAAACAAATCCATTTAGACTAGTTTAGATATGTGATTGCAGCAAATCTACTTTTCATCACCAAGAGTCTTCTCTTTTAAAAAAAACCTAACAAGATGAGGAAACCAAAGAAGGAACTCCTTGTTACAGTTTGTTAAAACAGTTCCTACAAGGCTTTGATAGAGCTGCAAACAAGCAGCAAACGAGTCTTTTCTCCTGTCTCCCTGTGTCACTATATAAATTGAATAGACCCAAATTCCCCAGTGTGTCTCCATGGTGAATGAGTCTCACCCTCAGTGAGCTATTCAACCAGCATTGCTAAATGTAACTTGTAGTCATTAAAATTACAATAGGTAAATAAAGAAATGGGAGGAAAAACTGAAGCTACGTATGGCAAATAAATTTTCAGTCCACAATAAAATTAGTTTAACTCGGTGGGGGGGGGGCTCTACCAAAACAAAAACATATTCACTTGTTAGTGGAAAGTGACAGAAGATAATCCAAACCCAGTGGGGCCAGCTGTTGTACAATACTGGGATGACCACTGAGAAAATTCAGTCTCTTGCTCCAAATAACTTTGCTTTCACCATGAATCCTAGTGGCAAAGATCTCCAGCATTTGTTCAAGTGCCCAACCTCCATAGAGTAACAAGGGAAGTAGTCCTAATAATGTGAGAATGTTAAGCAATACTATCTAATACTTTGTTTACATCTTACAAATCTCACAATTCACTTCTCCTATATAGCTACCCATTCATTTTTAATGAGCCTAGCATCCTTGTTGTTACTATTTACAGACTAGATCACAATGTAACCATAGTAAAGAAACCTGAATGTACTCACCACTCCCAAAATGTACCACACCATTTCTCCGTTGTCTGTTCTGTATTTCTATAGTGAACAACACCTTAAAATATTTCACAAATGAAGGCTAAAACTAAAACCTCTGTTTGCTCATGTAAGATACACCATTGAAGTTTCTTTTCCTCAGAATAACCTCTTCAGTTTCCAGTGATAATTATATAGTACACAAAGGAAATAAAAATATAACATTGGGCAAACATTTTGTCAAAAAAAATTTAAAAGAGGCAACTCTATATGACTAAAATATTAATCTCTAAACCCCCAGAATCCTCTACATCTTATTTGCTCAGATTCAAAAATGTGCGTTTGGATTAAATGGACTAATAACAAGAGCTCTCTTTCTCATTTCAAAAGACAACACTTAAGGTATTCCATCACTCAATACATTTATCTTCGTAAAAGCTGTTGTCTCTGGACCTTACACAGTAAAATAGCTTTACAATGGCCAAATATCCTAACTACGGTAACTACTGTAATTTAACTCCTCATTCTTGTGTGCAAAAGTGACAGCTACAACCAACAATTAACCGCTTAATTAAATTGTGTGTGTGTGTGTGTGTGTGTGTGTGTGTGTGTGTGTGTGTGTGTGTGTGTGTGTGTGTGTGTGAGAGAGAGAGAGAGAGAGAGAGAGAGAGAGAGAGAGAGAGAGAGATGATATATCTGTAAAATGGTATGTAATATAAAAATTACACAATAAATAGAGTGTGTTCTTTCTTTTGATATTTCATTTGCTTTGCTGCTTCAAAGCATTCTGGTAGCATCAAAAGTATTTCTTGGTACAACCAGGTAATAATACTGAGGACTCTCCTACAGTGTTTAGCCATGCTAGTGTCTGGATTAAGTAGCATGGGCATTTATCCAATAAGAACCAAACCAGGAACTTTTTGTCTAGATTTTGGATAATAATAATAATAATAATAATAATAATAATAATAATAATAATAATAATAATAATAATAATAATATATACATTGTGCTCTACACCAACAAGTGTGCCTGCGATCTCTACATTAAGCATGTGGACCAATCTTCACTGAAATAAACCATTCAAACATATGACGAACCACAGTTACAGACATAAAGGTGAAAGCAGTAAATTATAGTATAATGAAGTAGTTCAATTTTCTCAAATCCTATATAACAGTGCTCCCCAACCTTTTTGTCCCCGCGGACCGGGAAATTTTTGAAAATTTTCCTGTGGCCCGGGGGTGGGGGGGGAGGGGGGGGGGGAGAATGCGAAAGGGGGGTCCGGCTGGGAGGCAAAAGGGGGGGTGAAAGCAAAGGATGGGAGGGGAAGGAGGAGGGGGAGGCACGAGAGCAGCGGCGGCGGCACTTACCGGCTTGGGGCGTCGGGCGTGCCACTCCCCCCCACACACACACACGGGCGGGGTGGGGGGGAACCCGGGGCTCCTGGGCAGGCGGGCCCCCACCTCCTCCTCCGGCGCCAGGAGCCGCGCGCGGGTCTCGCTGCTGGCGCCCCGCTTGCTCCTGCTGCCGCCGCCGCCCGTGGGCCTCCCCCTCCGCTGGGGAAAGCGAGCGGGGCGCCAGCAGCGAGACCCACGCGCGGCTCCTGGCCCCGGCGCCCTGCGCGCGGCACCCGCCCGGCCGCGCCGGGAAGCGCCCTCGCGGCACCAACGAGCCGCCTCCTCCTCCTCCTGCTCCTGCTCTGGTTCCTCCTCCTCCTCCTCCTCCCGCCGCCGCCGCCGGAGGAGCAGCAGCAGCCACCCCCCTGCAATTGCCCCCCGCCGCCGCCGCAATCGCCCCCGTCCCGCCGCCGCCGCTACCCCCGCAATCGCCCCCGTCCCGCCGCCGCCGCCACCCCTCCGCAATTGCCCCCCCGCCGCCGCCACCGCAATCGCCCCCGGCCCGCCGCCGCCGCCGCCACCCCCCGCAATTGCCCCCCGCCCCCGCCGCAATCGCCCCTGTCCCCGCCGCCGACGACGACACCCCTCTGCAATTGCCCCCCCGCCCCCGCCGCAATCGCCCCCCCGCCGCCGCCGCAATCGCCCCTGTCCCGTCGCCGCCGCCGCCACCCCCCGCAATCGCCCCCGTCCCGCCGCCGCCGCAATCGCCCCCGTCCCGCCGCCGCCGCGCCACCCCTCCGCAATCGCCCCCCGCCCCCGCCGCAATTGCCCCCCCCGCCGCCGCAATCGCCCCCGTCCCGCCGCCGCCGCCGCAATCGCCCCCGTCCCGTCGCCGCCGCCGCCACCCCCCCTCCGCAATTGCCCCCCCGCCCCGCCGCAATTGCCCCCCCCCGCCGCCGCCGCAATCGCCCCCGTCCCGCCGCCGCCGCGCCACCCCTCCGCAATCGCCCCCCCCCTTCCGCCGCCGCCGCCGCCCCCCCCCCGCAATCGCCCCCCCCGCTGCCGCAATTGCCCCCCCCCCCGCCGCCGCAATCGCCCCTGTCCCGCCGCCGCCGCCGCCACCCCTCCGCAATCGCCCCCCGCCGCCGCCGCCACCCCCCCCGCAATCGCCCCCCGCCGCCGCCGCAATCGCCCCCCCCCCGCCGCCGCCGCAATCGCCCCTGTCCCGCCGCCGCCGCCGCCACCCCTCCGCAATCGCCCCCCCGCCGCCGCCGCCACCCCCCCGCAATCGCCCCCCGCCGCCGCCGCAAATTGCCCCCCGCCGCCGCCGCAATCGCCCCTGTCCCGCCGCCGCCGCCGCCACCACCCCCCCCGCAATTGCCCTCGCTGCTGCTGCTGCTGCTCCTTCGGCGGCGGCGGCGGCGGCGGGAGGAGGAGGAGGAGGAGGAGGAACCAGAGCAGGAGAAGGAGGAGGAGGAGGAGGAGGCGGCTCGTCGGTGCAGTGAGGGCGCTTCCCGGCGCGGCCAGGCGGGTGCCGCGCGCGGGGCGCCGGGGCCGGGAGGGGAGGAGGGAGGCAAAGGCGGCGGCGGCGGCTCCTCCTGCACTCCTCCAGCCTTCCTCCTCCACCGGCCGCCCGCGGGAGAGAAGAGGAGGAGGAGGAGGAGGGCGGCGGAGGAAAAGGGGAGGAGCCTCCCCGGCCTCCCCAGGCGGCCCGGTGCCGACCGGTCCACGGACCGGCACCGGTCCGCGGACCGGGGGTTGGGGACCACCGCTATATAATTTGAGAAGCTACCTATGCTGTGTGTTATTTAAAGTGATGCCTAAATTATCTTCCTATTTCTGATTCAGACATTGCCTGCTGCTAGTCATGAAACGGATCAGACCTCTATTTGATAATTTGGAACTGGACAAATGAGTCACGTCGTTGTCTCTATTTTCCTGCTTCTTTGTTGCGGAGCAACAGACTGTATGTATCATGTAAAGCTGAATTACTATTCACAGTCTTAACTAGGAAAAGGATGGAGCTGAACTTAAATAATGGAATATTCCTTAAATAATGGAACACATGAAAGCAATGCCTGTCTTCATGGATTAAATATACACAACGCAGGTCCATAAATGCCACTTATATCCTGATTATATTAAGCAGCCATTGAGGCAATCTTTGTGTTTCCTCTCATCTCTGTCCTTCATCCGGGATTCAAGCAAAGAAGACAGGTGTGCTTTATTGGGGTCTCGAGGCCCTGACCAAAGTAGCATCTCCATTCATATGAGGGAAAAACCTTGAGGCTAAATTGAAGCTGGAGTGGTTTTTGGTATTTTTTTAGCAGCTGAAAATGATCAGCCAGCTGCAGCAATGCCTAAAGCAGCCTGACCTTGCTTGGATAGAAATGGACAAGAGCCATCCACCATCAGAGTATTCCAATGCTCGGCACATGGGGTCATCTTTTAAAATGCCCCTGAACCATCAAGCGGCCATGAGCTAATATGATCTGACTGCCAGGGTGGTGGTGGTGGAGATAAGTTTCTTATCACCACAGAGTTGCACCAGCTATATTGGTAGCCAGCGCATTTCTGAATCCCATTGAAAGTACTCATTATGACAATGTTTGGTTTTCCTGAAGTGTTCAGCATTGCCTCTCAGAAGCCCCAGTTAGCATGGCCAATGGTGAGATGTTATAAGTACAGTAACCCTCCGCCGATCGCGGGGGTTAGGGACCCACCCCACCTGCAATGCAAGAAAATCCGCAATATGCGGAAGCGGGGGGGGGCATCTTACCTCCCACCGGCGCCCGTCTGCGCGGCCCGAGCCTTCCCGGGGAAGCCTGGCTGAGCGGCGTGGAGCGACTGGATCACTCCGCGTCGCCCCAGGCCTTCCCGGGGAGCCTGGCTGAGCTGCGCAGAGCGACCAGATCACTCTGCGCCGCCCCTCCGGGCCGCCCCGGGCCTTCCTGGGGAGACTGGCTGAGCGGCGCAGAGCGACCAGATCGCTCCGCGCCGCTCCTCCCGGCCGCCCCGAGCCTTCTCGGGGAGCCTGGCTGAGCGGCGCAGAGCGACCGGATTGCTCTGCGCTGCCCCTCCCGGCCGCCCCGAGGCTTCTCGGGGGGTGCATGGGAGGGCGGCATGCAGCGACCCGATCACCCCCCGCCGCTTTCCCACGCACCCCTGAGGCTTCTGGGGCGTGGGGGGCAGCGCGGAGTGACCCGCCCACCCCCACGGCCCCCCACGGTGCAGGTAATGCAATCCCGCGATGTAGCAGGGCCGCAGTAACTGAACCACGAAATGGCGGGGTGTCACTGTACTTTATTCCAAAACATCTGGAGGGCTAAACATTCCTCACCACTGCTTTAAGATGCCCAGAGAAGGCTTTTGTTTCATTTGCTGGCCATGCCCTAAACGCATCCGATCTCGCCTGATTTCAGAAGCTAAGCAGGGTATGCCCTGGCTAGTACTTGGATGGGAGACCACCAGGGAATAACAGGTGCTGTAGGCACCTGAAGTAGGAACTGGTAAACCACTCCAGTATTCCCGCCAAGAAAACTCCATGGACATGGGTTCACAAAGAGTCAGTAACGACTGTAACGACATAACACACTATCACACCCAGAACAGTGCTTGTAAAAATAGAGATGAGGGAGTCATTCCTATTACAGTGGTACCTTGTATAAAGGAATTAATTCGTTCCAAATGAAATTATGTTAAGCAAATTTTCCTTTATACAAATTTCTCATTGGAATACATTGAAAACAGAGTAATCCCTAATCGCGACCATTTTTATGTTGTACAGATTCGGCCCATAGACAATTCTGTTAAGCAAATTTTCCCTATCTGGAATTTTTTATGTTGTACAGATTTTATGTTATACAAACCATTTGTTATACAAGAATCTATGCCTTTGAAACGCATTACTTGCTGGGCTCCACTAGCCCCTGTCATTACAGGAAACCCTTAAGACCCATTCATTTTCTTTGTCCTCCTCTTGAGTTGATTTATATTGAGTTGCTGATGGGATTAGTGGCGTTCATTCATCTTATTTTAGTGTTTTTGGACTGGTTGCTTCTTTTATTATTATTTCTGGCTTTTTAGTAGTTGTTGCTTATTGCAGCATAAATTTTTACTTTGGCAAGTGCCTTCAGAAGGGCGCCATACCCTTCAAGGTGGTATATGCATATCTTAAATAAATACACCAGGTTTGAGGAGATATTTGGAAACGTATTTCCCCACATCCATGTGTCTCTTATTCAGATGCCATAAAACGTGTCAAAAAGTGAAAACAAGCTAGAAGGATTGTTGGAGCAGAAAAGGGTATTGTTAGGTCTGGTTCCTCTCTAGAAGAGAAGGCAAACATGTATGCTTGTGTATTAAAAACTAGAAGAGGTTGTTTGAAGGTGAGAGAGTTGTTCCTCTATACCAGTGGTTCCGAATCTTTATTAGGTCATGCCCCCCTTTATAATGGACAAATAACCTGTGACTTACCTTATTTGCATAAAAAGGCACTTTAATAGGGTAAATTATTGTAATTATTGTCAGAAGATAAACCTCCCTAGAAAATACAATATTGCTAGGAAAAGATGGACCACCAGGAGTGAGCACTTGGACAGTATTACCTAGCCTGTTGTGTAGATGCTTGTGTTTTTAGGGGGGGTGGGGGTGGGGGAGTGTTCAGGGGTTTTTTATGTGTGTGTGTTGAGGGGATTTTTTAATGTGTGTGAGAGTGTTCGGGGATTTGTGTGTGTATGTGTGTGTGTTGAATCTGATCTCTGGGTGTCTGAATTTCATTGTATGTGTATACTGTGTATATACACACAATGACAATAAATTATTATTATTATTATTATTATTATTATTATTATTATTATTATTATTATTATTATTATTATTATTATTATTATTATTATTAAGGCAGAACGTGAGATGGATTGACTCAATTGAAAAGCAATGGCCTTTATTCAATAAGACTGCAGCAGGAGCAGATTTTTCTTTTATCTATTTGCTTTTTAACTATAGAAGGCTTGCTTCGCTAGGATTGCAATATGGGTTGCTTCTGCTCCCACTCTGGCCTCTAGCTTCTCCTACTAGCCTGTCCTGCCCAGCTAGGTTGGACTCACCAACACCACACCCAGGAACTAAAGCAAAAATACCACTTCAAGTAGTCTCTGGGCGGTTTAGTTTTAATTACAGTAATGCAAGCTACACATTGCCCCCCAGCAAGCTGGGTACTCATTTTACCAACCTCAGAAGGATGGAAGGCTGAGTCAACCATGAGCCTGCTACCTGGGATTGAACCCCAGGTTGTGAGCACAATTTTACCTGCAGTACAGGCATTTAACCACTGTGCCACGGGGCTCATTCTAGAGAGATAATCCCCCAGATCCTGGAAGGCAGAAGCAGAAAAAATGAGAAAACTCACTTTTATCCAGAGGAAGGAAACAGAGATACAGGAATGGGTGCTTTTATTAATGCACACTCCATCCTGACCCCCTTCCCCTGCCACTCCCCTCCTCTTTAGGAACCCAACCCACTCACTGTCTTTAGCCCTTGCTGATAAAGTGAAGCAAATATTAATCCATTAACTTCATTGCATAGGGATAGAAATCCATAATGTGTTTAAGCCTGGTGACCCCCACCCTCCACCCCCAGAAAACACTTCACAACCCCCAGATTAAGTACTGAGTCCAGTTCTTGAGACCACACCTCAAGAAGGACGCTGAACATTGGAACATGTTCAGAGGAGGTCAACAAGGATGATTGGGGACCAGAAACCAAACCCTGTGAGGAAACACTGAAAGAACTGGCCATGTTCAGGCTTGAGAAAAGAAGTCTGAGGGGAGACTGACAGCACTTGTCAAATACTTAGGATAGTAATCATGGGGGACTTCAATTATCCCCACATTGACTGGGTCAATGCGAGCTCCGGGCAAGAAAGAGAAACTGGGTTTCTCGACTTGCTGAATGACTGTGCCTTAGAGCGGTGGTCCCCAACCCCCGGTCCGCGGACCGGTGCCGGTCCGTGGACCGGTCGGCACCGGGCCGCCTGGGGAGGCCGGGGAGGCTCCTCCCCTTTTCCTCCGCCGCCCTCCTCCTCCTCCTCCTCTTCTCTCCCGCGGCCGGCCGGTGGAGGAGGAAGGCTGGAGGAGTGCAGGAGGAGCCGCCGCCGCCGCCTTTGCCTCCCTCCTCCCCTCCCGGCCCCGGCGCCCCGCGCGCGGCACCCGCCTGGCCGCGCCGGGAAGCGCCCTCACTGCACCGACGAGCCGCCTCCTCCTCCTCCTCCTCCTTCTCCTGCTCTGGTTCCTCCTCCTCCTCCTCCTCCTCCTCCCCCCGCCGCCGCCGCCGAAGGAGCAGCAGCAGCAGCAGCGAGGGCAATTGCGGGGGGGGTGGTGGCGGCGGCGGCGGCGGGACAGCGGCGATTGCGGCGGCGGCGGGGGGCAATTGCGGCGGCGGCGGGGGGCGATTGCGGGGGGGTGGCGGCGGCGGCGGGGGGCGATTGCGGAGGGGTGGCGGCGGCGGCGGCGGGACAGGGGCGATTGCGGCGGCGGCGGGGGGGGGGCGATTGCGGCGGCGGCGGGGGGCGATTGCGGGGGGGGTGGCGGCGGCGGCGGGGGGCGATTGCGGAGGGGTGGCGGCGGCGGCGGCGGGGACAGGGGCGATTGCGGCGGCGGGGGGGGGCAATTGCGGCAGCGGGGGGGGCGATTGCGGGGGGGTGGCGGCGGCGGCGGGGGGGGGCGATTGCGGAGGGGTGGCGCGGCGGCGGCGGGACGGGGGCGATTGCGGCGGCGGCGGGGGGGCAATTGCGGCGGGGCGGGGGGGCAATTGCGGAGGGGTGGCGGCGGCGGCGACGGGACGGGGGCGATTGCGGCGGCGGCGGGACGGGGGCGATTGCGGCGGCGGGGGGGGCAATTGCGGCGGGGGGCGGGGGGCGATTGCGGAGGGGTGGCGCGGCGGCGGCGGGACGGGGGCGATTGCGGCGGCGGCGGGACGGGGGCGATTGCGGGGGGTGGCGGCGGCGGCGACGGGACAGGGGCGATTGCGGCGGCGGCGGGGGGGCGATTGCGGCGGGGGCGGGGGGGCAATTGCAGAGGGGTGTCGTCGGCGGCGGCGGGACAGGGGCGATTGCGGCGGGGGCGGGGGGGGCAATTGCGGGGGGTGGCGGCGGCGGCGGCGGGCCGGGGGCGATTGCGGCGGCGGCGGCGGGGGGGGCAATTGCGGAGGGGTGGCGGCGGCGGCGGGACGGGGGCGATTGCGGGGGGTAGCGGCGGGCGGCGGGACGGGGGCGATTGCGGCGGCGGCGGGGGGCAATTGCGGGGGGGTGGCTGCTGCTGCTCCTCCGGCGGCGGCGGCGGGAGGAGGAGGAGGAGGAGGAGGAACCAGAGCAGGAGCAGGAGGAGGAGGAGGCGGCTCGTTGGTGCCGCGAGGGCGCTTCCCGGCGCGGCCGGGCGGGTGCCGCGCGCAGGGCGCCGGGGCCAGGAGCCGCGCGTGGGTCTCGCTGCTGGCGCCCCGCTCGCTTTCCCCAGCGGAGGGGGAGGCCCACGGCGGTGGCGGCAGCAGGAGCAAGCGGGGCGCCAGCAGCGAGACCCGCGCGCGGCTCCTGGCCCCGGCGCCGGAGGAGGAGGTGGGGGCCCGCCTGCCCAGGAGCCCCGGGTTCCCCCCCACCCCGCCCGTGGGTGTGTGGGGGGGGGGGAGTGGCACGCCCGACGCCCCAAGCCGGTAAGTGCCGCCGCCGCTGCTCTCGTGCCTCCCCCTCCTCCTTCCCTCCCATCCTTTGCTTTCCCCCCCCTTTTGCCTCCCAGCCGGACCCCCCTTTCGCATTCTCCCCCCCTCCCCCCCCCCACCCCCGGGCCACAGGAAAATTTTCAAAAATTTCCCGGTCCGCGGGGACAAAAAGGTTGGGGAGCACTGCCTTAGAGCAACTTGTCATGGAGCCCACCCGAGAACAGGCAACTCTGGATCTAATACTGTGCGATACTCAGGACCTGATCAGGGATGTGAATGTCACTGAGCCTCTGGGGAACAGTGACCATGCTGCAATTTCCTTTGCCATGCATGTCGGAGGAAGAGTGTCAACCAAATCAGACATAAAAACCCTTGATTTTCGAAGGGCAAACTTCCCTCAGATGAGGAAACTAGTTAGAGAGAAATTGAAGGGGAAGGTTAGAAGAATCCAATCTCTTCAGAGTGCATGGAGCCTCTTTAAAACAACAATAATAGAGGCCCAGCACAAGTGCATACCACAAAGAAAGAAGAGCTCATTTAAGTCCAAGAGGACACCGGCATGGTTAACGAGTGGAGTTAGAGAGGCTCTAGTCTAAAGCACAAGGAGAGGTCTTTCTGTAAATGGAAATCCTCCCCAAATGAGGAAAATAAAAAGGAACACAAACTCTGGCAAAAGAAATGCAAGAAGATGATAAGGGAGGCAAAGAAAGATTTTGAGGAACGCATGGCTAGCAATATAAAGGGTAATAATAAAAGCTTCTTTAAATATGTTAGAAGTAGAAAACCTGCCAGAGAACCAGTTGGCCCTCTGGATGGTAAGGGAGGAAAAGGGGAGGTTAAGGAGGACTTGGACATTGCAGAGAAATTGAATGAGTTCTTTGTGTCTGTCTTCACGACAGAGGACCTTGAGCGGATTCCGCTGCCTGAGCCGCCCCTCTTGACTAAAGAATTAAATCAAATACAGGTTAAAAGAGAGGAGGTTTTAGGACTAATTGATAAATTGAGGATTAACAAGTCACCGGGCCCAGATGGCATCCACCCAAGGGTTATTAGGAAACTGAGAAACGAAATTACAGATCTCTTAATGGTTATATGCAACTTGTCTCTTAAAACGGCCACAGTGCCGGAGGACTGGAGGATAGCAGATGTCACACCAATTTTTAAAAAAGGAAAGGAGGGGGGACCCGTGAAACTACAGGCCAGTTAGCCTTACATCTGTCCCAGGGAAGATGGTGGAAAGCCTCATCCAAGAGAAAATCTTAAAACACATAAAAGAACAAACCTTGCTGAGAGAAAATCAGCATGGCTTCTGTAAGGGTAAATCTTGTCTGACAAACCTTTTAGAATTTTTTGAAAAGGTCAACAGGCACATGGATTTGGGTGAACCGGTGGATATAGTCTGTCTGTGTTTTTCAACCTTTTTTGGGCCAAGGCACACTTGTTTCATGAAAAAAATCATGAGGCACACCACCATTAGAAAATGTTAAAAAATTTAACTCTGTGCCTATATTGACTATATATAAACAGTACTTCGCTTCCTCCGCCGGGGGGGGGTTGTTCCTCCTGCTGGCGCGCCTTCCCGCCCTTCCTCCTCCTCCTCCTCCTCCTCCGTGGGCTTCCCATCATTCATTCATTCATTCCGTCGTTCGGAATGCTGGTGCGCCTTCCCCCACCCCACCCCCACCCCAGTCGCCCGCCCCTCCTCCAACCATTCATGGCACATCCGGCTGTCCAAGCATCTTCTCCCCCCCTCCCCACCCCCAATCCGTCGTTTCCCACCACCTGGGTCCCCTTCACTTCACCCGCGCCAAGGGGGGTGCATGTGTGTGTGTGTGTGTGTTCTGCTTATATACCACCCCATACCACTTCAAGTAGTCTCTGGGTGGTCGGCGGCGAGATTTTTAGCTGCTCCGGACGTGCAGTTTGTCTGCTCCAGCCGGCGCCCCCCCACCCCTTTTGAGGCTCCTTTGCCTTACCGGGGGAGGGCTCCCGGCTCCGTCCGCGCAGCCGAGGATCGGGGCCTTGCCCAGCAAGGCGAGCGGCGGCCGCGGCAGCGGTGGACCGCCTGTGATCGGCAGCAGCAGTGGCGAGGCTTGCGGCCTTGCCGCGCTCTGGCCGGTCTCTCTTTGACCGCCGCGGCACACCAGCCAACATCTCGCGGCACAGTAGTGTGCCGCGGAACACAGGTTGAAAAACACTGACTCTATCTGGATTTTCAAAAGGCTTTTGACACAGTCCCTCACCAAAGGCTGCTGAGAAAATTGCACAGTCAGGGGATAAGAGGGCAGGTCCTCTTATGGATTGAGAACTGGTTGAGATCCCAGAAACAAAGAGTAGGTGTTAATGGGAAATTTTCACAATGGAGAGAGGTGAAAAGCGGTGTGCCCCAGGGCTCTGTCCTGGGACCGGTGCTTTTCAATCTGTTCATAAATGACCTGGAGACAGGGATAAACAGTGAGGTGGCCAAGTTTGCCGATGACACAAAACTTTTCCGTGTGGTAAAAACCAGAGAAGATTGTGAAGAGCTCCAGATGGATCTCTCCAAACTGGGGGAATGGGCTGAGAAATGGCAAATGCGTTTTAATGTAACTAAATGTAAAGTAATGCATATTGGGGCAAAAAATCCAAACTTCATCTATCAACTCATGGGCTCTGAGTTATCCGTGACGGATCAGGAAAGAGATCTTGGTGTGTTGGTGGACAGCTCCATGAAGGTGTCTCCCCAATGTGTGGCAGTGGTGAAGAAGGCCAATTCCATGCTAGGGATTATCAAAAAGGGGATTGAAAATAAAACAGCGAACATTATAATGCCTTTATACAAAACAATAGTAAGGCCCCACCTGGAGTATTGTGTACAATTCTGGTCCCCACATCTCAAGAAAGACATAGTGGAACTGGAAAAGGTGCAGAAGAGAGCGACTAAAATGATTACTGGCCTGGGGCACCTCCCTTATGAAGAAAGGCTAAAACATTTGGGCCTCTTTAGTCTGGAAAAAAGGCGCTTGAGGGGGGATATGATTGAGACATACAAAATAATGCAGGGTATGAGTAAAGTGGATAGAGGGAAGCTCTTCTCTCTCTCCCAAAATGCCAGAACTAGGGGACATACACTCAAATTGAGGGCTGGGAGAGTAAGAACTGACAAAAGAAAATATTTTTTCACCCAGCGCGTTGTAAGTCTATGGAACTCCCTGCCACAGGATGTGGTGATGGCATCTGGCCTGGATGCCTTCAAAAGGGGATTGGACAGATTCCTGGAGGAAAAGTCCATCACAGGTTACAAACCATGATGGAGATGTGTAATCTCCAGGCTTTAAACCAGGGTACTTCAAGGGCCAGATGCAGGGGAGTGGTATCAGGAGACAGATATCTAGTCTCATGCGCTCCCAAAGGCATCTGGTGGAGCCGCTGTGAGATACAGGAAGCTGGACTAGATGGGCCTTTGGCCTGATCCAGCATGGCTCTTCTTATGTTCTTATGTACTTGGGAGGGAGGGGTCATACAGTGGCAAGATCTGTTCTCAATCATCCTTGAGTGCAGAACATGCATTGATGGGCTCAAGTTACAGAAAGCCAGATTTTAGTTGAATTATCAGCAAAAACTATTGAAAAACAGCATGGCAAAGGAACCATTTGCCTCAAGATGTGGTGAGCACTCCAGTGCTGGAGGCATTCAAAAGAAATTTAGACCACCTGATAGATATGCTAATTTATATTCCTGCCTTGAGCAGGGGGTTGGAGTCAATGGCTTTATAGGCCCCTTCCAACTTCATGCTTCTACGATTAGGTACCGCCGTAAAAAGTGGGAAGGTAAAACAGTGTTTCCTTGCAGCCATGCTGGCCACATGGCCACAGACTTGCACAACACTGGCTCTTTGGATTTAATACGCCCCTAGAGTCGGACACAACTAGTACACATGTGCAGGAGAACCTTTACCTTTTATAAAGAGGAAACGTTGCTTGCAAAGAATTGTGAAGAGCACAGTTAAACAAAAGAGAGGAGACAAATGCCCCTTTCTTTGGAATTCCAAACAGGAAATGTAAATTCATTTCTGCACAAGTCCTCTTTTACCTGAAAGGGAGGGGAAATGTGGTCTCCTTCTGAGCAGTATATTCATGGTGTTTTTGTAATGATGTCAGCTGATAATAGCAATTTATTGATGTCCCTTTAAAAAAATTTAAGGGTACAAGCACAGAGGCCATGAAGTGATACTTGTGAATCCAATCCTTCACCAAGGAAATAAATTGACAACATTTACACATGCTGAAATGATAAGAAATAATGCAAGACATGATTGGTACATTTTAAAACAACCATCTTGGCATAGAGGAAATAAATTGATTGTCAGAGCAGGTGAATCGATCTTAGCCATGCGTCATCTGAACTGAAAATTTTGAAAAGACCAAATAATGGCAAAAATGGCATAACTGGGATTCTTTTTCCAAGTATGGCCAAGCCCTAAGTCAACCCAAATAATCATTTCAACACGAGAAATCATCATAATGCAAGACATGACACATTATAGTAGGACCCCGGTATCCACTGGGGATTGGTTCCTGGCCTTCCCGTGGATAATGAAAACCGTGGATAAGAGAGAACGCCTGCCCGCCCACCCCCAAACTGCTGTTTCCTGACAGTAGCTTGCATTATGGCTGCTGTTTTGACATAGTAGCTTGCTTTATGGCTGCTGTTTGTGACAGTAGCTTGCTATACAGATGCTATTTGTGACAATAGCTTGCTTTATAGCTGCTGTTTGTGACAATAGCTTGCTTTGTGGCTGCTGAATTATTCAATTTTTTTCCTCTGCCAACTGTGGATAACTGAATCAATGGATAATGAATCAGTGGGTACGGGGGTCCTACTGTACTTTTGAAAAACAAGGATCCAAATTTTATAGAAGGATTTTAAGGGTAATATGAAGAAGATTCTCTCTGCAAAAAGAAAGTGGAGCAAGTAAATCTATGCTAGGCAACAAAGATATGTAATGCCTAAGTGAATGAAACAGTTACATCATTGGCCTGTTTTCTTGACCATACAAATTACTCACTTAAAACACTTTGTAATAGATCAATCTACCTCTGTAGTAGCTTAGTTATAATTTATAATAATTTATAATTTACAATGTCATTACCTTCTCGGTAAGGAAAAATGCTTTGTGTCTTTGCTCCCTAAATTTCTAAAAAGTGCCTTGCAAACAAGGATTGCCAATGTTTTTCTTCGCACGCTGCTCACGTGTTGTCAATGTGATGTTTTACAATGACCTTGAGTTCTGTATGTTTCCACACCATATCTGTACAAAGTTCTCAAGAAGCAATGAAATCCTATATGGTCAATTAGCTGGACATTTATATCTGATCTGCAAACACGCCCATGAGAAAGGTGGCTCACATAATCACCTTATCTGCACAGCAAAAGCATCCTCAAATTCTTCCATCAAGTAAATAACTACTCATTCATGCTTCCAAAATATATACAACCAGAATGGAAGAAACACTGGATTACACCAAATGTCAGGAACACTTAATACTCTTGCAAACATAAAAAGCATTTAAAGAAAATGCATTTATATAATGAAGTGCAGCACAATCAAATCCATTCTACATTCAGATGTCAATGAACTCATACAATTGCACCCATTGTATTATGATGTCCTTTATTCAGCAGCTTTTTTTGCAGTGAATCTTCCAAACAACAGGGCTGTAACAGTAAAGTCAATGAAAATACATAACTAGAATGATAAATCATAATCCTGTGATTTATTTTCAAAGCATACATTAAAACAGAGTTACACTGAAAAGCTACCTTTGAAACCTAACACCACCACCACCCCGAAATGAGTTGTATTTCCTTAGCATTACCTTGTGCTGTATTTTGGAAAGAATCATGTAAAGTGTTCACATCCACAAGTATCCTTTTTGGGAGGTAAAAACATTTCAGACATTTATTCATAAATACAGGTTGAACAGGTATACACTGCCATCTAGACAAGGATTGGAGAGCAGCACTTCAACTAAAAACAATTTCAAGTTTTTAATGCAATGATTCTTATTGGTGGTTTTTTAAAAAAATAAAAGGAATTAAAATATACGTCTTTTTAATCTTCTTTAGTACTGAACTTCAATAGGCAAAATGCAATGCTAAGATAAGGCCATTTAGAGGGGGATAGCCATGTTTCTTTCCAGATGCTATTCTCCAAAGTGACTGTTTAAATCAGGGGTGTCCAAACTTTTTGTATGGAGGGCCAGATTTGGTGGCTGAGAATGTGTCAGGGGCCGGTTGCTCCCCGACCCTGCCACCCCACTGCAAGCCCCACCCACTGACCCATAAGCCCCACCCACTGACCCCTTGCAACCCCACCCGCAGGAAGGAAGGCGGGGACCAAGGGAGGGAGGGAGGGAGGTAGAAACCAAGAGAGGAAGGAAGGAAGGTGGGGAACAAGGAAGGGAGGGAGGGAGGGACGTGGGGACCAAGGGAGGGAGGGAGGGAGGGAGGGAGGAAGGAAGGTGGGGACCAAAGGAAGCACAGGGAGCTGTGCCCACAGGTCACCCCTTGGAGGAGGTGATCTGTGCGACCTTGCAACCCCCCAAGCTCCCCAGCGGTGGCAACGGCTCGCCCGCCAGCCCACCCCAAGCTCCTTGGCGGTGGCAGAGGCCCGCTGGCCTGCCCACCCCCACACTTTTCCCTGCGGTGCCAGTGGCAGCAGACCGCCCATCTGCCCAGCCACCCAAGCTTCCCAGCAGTGTCAGTGTTGGCAGAAGATTTTTAAAAAAGCATGGGGTGAAGGAGGGGGAGGGAGGGGCAGGCCAGCCAGCCGCGGGCCACTCAGAATGGCCTGACGGGCCGGATTTGCCCCCCCCCCCGCGGGCCAGACTTTGGGCAGGCCTGGTTTAAGTTCTGCATGCAATGCAAAATCATGATGAACATTAATAACTAGTTCTCAAACCCAGAAGTATTTCCAAATATTGGAAAGCATGAGTGAGCAACTGTGGTCCTCTAGCATGGGACTCCAGTGCCCATAATCCTCTTAACTGTGCTGACTGGTGGAAGTTGCAGTCCAGTGACATAGGCAGGATTACACTTGGACCACCTCTGCTGCAAACGTACACATGAAGACACAAAAGTAAATGAGGAAAACCTACTGTACATATCCCACAATACCCCTCAAAATAAAAATGAGATAATTTTCAGAAGTAGCATTTCCCGTGCTATCAAACGTCTTACACATTCCACAGTTTTTCTGAAGCTTAGTAAGTTACATGGCATCAAGTTGGAACTCACTTAAGAGTGACCCTAAAGGGACTTTCAAGGTGAGATATTTAAGGAGTGGTTTTACCTGTTCAACCTCCCAGTGAGTTTCTATGGCCATAAGAAAATTCAACATCTGGTCTCCAGAGCCCTATTCCATCAGTATATACTACGCCACACTGAGTACCTCTTCTGAATCTTACTGGCGCATTAACACAACCCTGACATGTCCAAGTATCCCTGGCTCAATCAAGAACACTATATGTGCCCTTTTAAAGAGCCTTTCCTACTACTTTAACCCTTCCTTTGCAGAAGCCAAAGATCCAGCACTTCTTTGTAATGTTTCAAATGGTTGACTTCTCTGCAAGCATTTAATTATAATCTGGGGCTCATATGATGCAAAACCATTGTTATGTCTCTAATCTGTGTGTGGGCATGCAAAGAGAAGAGCAGACCTATGTACATGTTGACAGCATGCATCATGGCTTATTGTGGCAGGATATTTAGCTTAGACGTGTTTGCAGGTCAGACTAGGGAACACTCTTATCTCCCCACATGCCCAATTTCTATTCTTTTGTGAAACTGAAATTATTGGGTTTTATAAGCTCTTTATCAGAAAACTATGGGTGGGAACATCCAAACCTCCCCCTTTGGAGTGGAATTGCATCTCTATTTCCCAAATGGACTTCTCTGATAGGCACCATTACTTTAACGGGCATATACATATAGCAAAGGGTTGAAGACAATATTTCAAGGCACCAGTATGTATCCATTACATTTGTAATTTTTAAAGCAAAAGCAAAAGCAAAGTGTTCTGCTTATATACCGCCCCATACCACTACAAGTAGTCTCTGGGCGGTTTACAATTTTGATTACAGTGTGCAGGCTACACATTGCCCCCCCAGCAAGCTGGGTACTCATTTTACCGACCTCGGAAGGATGGAAGGCTGAGTGAACCTTGAGCCTGCTACCGGGGATTGAACCCAGGTCGTGAGCACAGTTTTACCTGCAGTGCAGGCATTTGAGCACAGTTTTACCTGCAGTGCAGGCATTTAACCACTGCGCCACGAGGCTCTTCATTAACTGCCTTCATTAGTTTTACTATTTTCCCAGATCATTTTTAGCTGTATTGGGCAGGGCCCCTGGCCCTCATGTGCATAACAGACGCACACCAGTAGGTTCCATCATGACCAGAACCAAAGAGGCTAAAAACTATCAGTCGGTACACAGGAGAAAAACTGCCCTTCACCGAGGGAAGCAGTGGCATGTGCCTTGGAGGAAACCTTGCTTACATGAGAACAGGTGCTCTTATAATTTCCACTTAAGGATGCTCAACTTTTAAAAGTGACATTTCATGAATAGGATGGCAAAGTACAAACTTAATAACATCAGGCTTGTGTTAATATTCAGACTGTGGATTGTAAAATAATTGAATGACTGCAAACAGATTTATTAATTAAGACAGGGAAAGGAGACCACTGTGAGACTTAGGCTAAATCCTCTTCCCAGGCATGGGCCAAGCAACCTGACAGATGCCCAAACAGGAATTCAAACGGTGCCTGGTGAATTAAGAGCCATTTGCTACAGCATGTTATGACATTTCCTTTCTGCCAGCCTTATTAAACAACAAGATTTTGCCCCTAAGAAAAACATCCTTGAAATTATGAGTTTTTAATGGACAGCTATGATAAATTCTGTGAATTCTACAGTTAGGAAAATTATCTGGTATAGTTCTTCTCTACAAAAATAAAACAAATCCAAATGTATATGGTAGAAATTCTGAAGATAGCAACAGCATCTTTCTCTTGTTCTTCTTTCCTTTGTAAAAAAAACAGAAACAGAATATATTATACATTACTTCTGCCATTTTCATCTGCTTATCATTCAACATTTAGATTCTATTACCATGCCAGCTTTGTTAGAAGGATTACTGAGTACTGTAAGGCATATTTGAGACAGCAGTACATAAAAGCAAATTGAGGACAGTTGTGCAGGCCCTCGTGATCTCAAGGATCGATTACTGCAATGCCCTCTACGTGGGGTTGCCCTTGACCCTTACCCGGAGAATTCAATGAGTGCAGAATGTGGCAGCCAGACTGGTGGTGGGTGCTCATAGATTCGATCACATCACCCCAGTTCTGGCACGCTTGCATTGGCTGCCCGTGACTCTCCGGATAAGGTTCAAGGTCCTGGTTTTGGTTTGCAAAACCCTCCATGGCTTGGGTCCTGAATACCTGTCGGAGCGTATCTCCCAAAGGTCAACTGAGGACAGGCCCACTAGAATGTTGCAGGCCCACCCAGGGAGGCGTGGAAATTGCTCACTCGCAGCCGTGCCTTCTCTGTGGTGGGCCCCTCGCTGTGGAACCATCTCCCGAGTGAGCTCTGTCTTGCACAGTCCCTGCCCGCCTTCAAAAAAGCACTTAAAACCATGCTTTTTAGGGAGACATTTGGCGACCTTTTAACTTAATTTATCTTTCATTTTTTCTTTTTTTTTCTTTTTTTTTCTTTTTTTCCTATTTGACACCTCTTGCTGAGGGTTTTCCCTCTTACTGGCCTGGCCTTTTCTTTTTGTTTGCATTGTACTGTTGATTTTAACATTGTTTTAAACCGCCCAGAGTTCCGTTGGAAGATGGGTGGTATAGAAATAAAATAAAAATAAATAAATAAATAAATAAATAGAATTTACCTCACGGAACATAAACATGCATTTTAATTAAACTTAAAGTGACTCTTTCAAAAATCCCAGTTCCAGGTTCTACTTCAGGGATGACTACTCCAATCTAACGGACACTAGCATTATCATAAAGCTCCTTACATCCATAACATACCTATGTGCACGCATGTACACAAGATGTGGATAAAATGCAGGTTACTTACCTGTAACTTAAGTTCTTCGAGTGGACCTCTATGAATCCACACAATGGGTCTTCGTGCCTGCACGCCTGAGTTCCCGGTCGTTCCAAGCTTAAGGCTTACAAGCCCCTCCCCTCCGTGCGCATGTTCACCCATCTCCCGCCTTGCTGACTCAGTTCCCCTCTGGTCCGCCGCTGACCCTTAGAGAGTACAACGAGCCATGACAGAGAGAGGGGAGGCAGGTGGGTGGTGTGGATTCACAGAGGTCCACTCGAAGAACTTAAGTTACAGGTAAGTAACCTGCATTTCTTCTTCGTGGACTCTGTGAATCCACACAATGGGTGACTGGCAAGCTGACTTACCGGTGGAGGGTAGTCATGGTAGCACAGTTGTCAAAACTGCTTTGCCAAATGCGGCTGATCTCTGCGACCTGATGTCTAGTTTGTAGTGCTTCAGAAACGAAGATGGTCAAGACCAGGTAGCCGCTTTACATGTCTTCCAAGGGCACTCCTTTTATGAAAGCAGTGGATGAGGCTACTGCTCTTGTAGAGTGTGCCCAAGGCATGACAGGTAGGGAGACATGCGCAGTGCTGTAAGCCATTTTGATGGTTGTGACAATCCATCTGGAGATGGATTGAGGGGATACTTGATGACCTCAAGATGGTGCCGAGGTTCTGATGAAGAGCTTGTGTGTCTTTCTAACAGAAGCTGTCCTAGCTGTGCAGAAGAGGAGCGCTCTTTTGACGTTGAGGGAGTGGAGTTTCCTCTCGAGGTAAGTACTTGGGTTTGGGAAGAAGGTTAGTAGAATAAGTGGCTGAGACACGTGGAACGATGACACTATCTTTGGTAAGAAAGAGATATCCGGATGAAGTTCCACTCTATCGTGGTGGAATTTGAGGAACGGTGGGTCCGCTCTGAGTGCAGCGAGCCCCGAAGCTCGTCTGGCTGATTTGATTGCCACTAGGAATACTGTTTTCAAGGTAAGTAAGTAAAGAGATGTGGTAGCCATAGGTTCAAACGGCGGCTTAGTTAGACAGTTCAGTACCAAGGAGAGAGACCATTGTGGTGTCAGGGCTCTGTGTTGTGGACGGAGGTTCGTGATGCCTCTTAGGAACCTCTTAAGTTTAGGATGTGTAAACAAAGCTGCAGCCTCAGACTCAGGTGGCTGATGAGCTACTATGGCTGCAGTGTAGACTCTTAGGGTAGATAGGGATAGTCCTCTGTTGAAGAGTAAGAGGAGGAATTCCAGGAGAACCTGGATGTTGGTTGGACTCGAGGGTTGAGAGTTAGCGCGAGTGAAGTGTAGGAAGGATTCCCACTTATGTGCATATAGGGTATTAGTAGACTTTTTCCTGGAGCTTGTGAGTACTTCTGCAATTGTTAGCGGAGGTACCATGCCGTTAGGTGGAGAGTCAGGACGTCTGGGTGCCTGACTTGGCCCTGGTGTTACGTCAGGAGATCGGGTGTTGATGTCAGCCTGACGGAGTCGATCGCCATTGTTTGGAGGACTTGAAACCATGGCTGTCTTGGCCACCACGGGGCCAGAAGTATGACATGGGCTCCTTGGTGACTGATCTTCATCAGCGTCCTCTTAATGAGCGGTATTGGTGGGAATGCATAAAGGAGGTCGGCTGGCCACCTGGTGGCAAAGGCATCTCTCTGTGAGTGTTTGCTGATTCCCGCTCTGGAACAGTACAAGCTGCACTTGGTGTTGGCTTGAGATGCAAACATGTCCATGGTCGGGGTTCCCCCTCTGGTACAGAGGATCCGGAACACTTCTTCTGATAGGCTCCACTCGTGACTGTCATGTGTGGGGCGGCTCAGTTCGTCTGCAGCGACGTTGTTGCATGACGCGGTGTGTATGGCTATTGGGTGAATGTCCTTGGCTATGCACCATCTCCAAAGTTTGGGGGTGAGGTGCAGGAGAGATTTCGAGTGAGTGCCTCCTTGCTTGTTCAAGTAATAAAGTGCTGTGGTATTGTCTGTTATTACTTGGACCATCTGGTGGGCAAGGAGGAGCTCAAATGTCTTGAGGGCTTTGAAAATGGCAAGGAGTTCCAAATAGTTGATATGATGAACTCGCTCCTTGAGTGTCCACCTGTGATGGATCGACAGGTGGTTGCAAGTGGCGCCCCATCCCGTGGTACTGGCGTCTGTCGTTACCTGAATGGATGGGTAACGCTGTTTGAAGGGCCTTCCCACTCTGAGATTGCGGGAGGACGTCCACCACTTTAGGCTGGTGAGGAGAGAGGAGGTAATTCTGAGCCGTTTGGATGGTCGCAGTGAGGTTGAAACCTGGCTAGAAGCCATGTCTGCAGCGGTCTCATGCGGAGTCTGGCATGTGGTATGATAGCTGTAGTAGAGGCCATCAAGACTAGTAAGTGTTGGGCCTGATGAGCAGATACCTTGTTGGGGCTCTGAAATGGGTATAGAGCCTGTTTGATTCTTATTGGGCGATCTGGCGCTAAGTATGCCCTTGATTTTGAGCGTCCAGAAGAGCTCCTATGTACAGCACTGACTGGCAGGGTATGAGGTTGGACTTGTTTTTGTTGAGACGAAGTCCCAGGGATGTCTTGATCCTTCTCTGCCCTTGTTTTGTAGGTGTTACCCGGAGCCAATCGTCTAAATATGGGAAGATGTGGACTCCCTGGAGCTTGAGTAAGGCCGCCACCTGTGCCATGCACTTTGTAAACACCCGCGGGGCGGAAGAGAGACCAAAGGGCATGGCTTTGAACTGGTAAGTTGAGCCTCCTATCCGGAAGCGGAGGTATTTCCGGTCTTGAGGGGCTATGGAGACGTGAAATTAAGTGTCCTGTAGGTCCAGGACGATGAACCAGTCTCCATGTTGTGTATAAGATTTTGCAGCCTTACGCATCTTCTGGATGTTGTCCAGTGACGCATCAGGGGACGTCGCAAAGAGTCCTTCCCCATCAAATGGGGAGTCTTCTATACGGTTTCTGGCATCATCTGTAATATTGGATGTCCTGAGCCAGGCATGACGACGGAGATGTATAGCAGTCGTCAGTTGCTTAGAAGCTGCATTCATTATGTGCATGGAGGTTATCATCTGGTAGTCGATCAGAGACAAAACTTCCATGTATGAGGCCTGTGCTTTGCCCTTTATTCTTCCGGAATGTGGTTTATGAAGTCTGGAAAAGTGAGTAGGAGGTGACGGGTATACGCCTCCATTGCACACAGATAGTTCAGTGCTCTCAAGGAGAATGAGGCAAGGGAGTAATGACGCCTGCCAATGAGGTCTAGCTTCCGAGCTTCCTTGTTGCTCGGGGTGGTGTTGGAATGGGACTTCCTTCTGTTTTGCGTGGCATCCACTATCACCGAATTCGGTAGGGGGTGCTTCCTAAGGAAGCCTGTGCCGTCACTATGTGTCTTGTAGAGGCTATCAATTCTCCTTGGAATCAGAAGATCTGGCCCAGGCCTCCTTGGCCTTTTCCAACATAGAGGGAATAAATCCCATTCGCAAAGGAGGTGGCCTGGACTTTTGCAAGTGGCCAAAGAATTTGCACGAGTCACTTGCGGCTGGGAGTTGCACTTGAAGTCCCATGACTTGTGCAATTTTGTGTATCATCTGTGAATAATGTTTAAAGTCTTCCATTGGGGTGGAAGATTCTTTGTCTGGCATATCGGTCTCAAAGTGTCTAGATATTGAGAGGGTGGACCGATGCGACTTCTGAGAGGCTGCCCCGTGTCGGAATCGTCCGTTAACGGGCGATGCATGGCGGCTGGCGAATCCGGCAGCTGTGCCTGCTGATCCACTGCTTGCGGTGTGGTGTCAGTGGGGCTTTGCAGGGCATGGCTCTGAGAGGCTAGACCAGCAATGGTGTCAGTGTTGGACACCAGAGGGCGCTGGGCCGGTGGCTTAGGTTTATTCCTTCGCTGCCTCTTATGTTGTGAGGAGGCGGATGAAGAAGTGGTAGAAGAATCAGTGTCTGAGGAGCTGGACACCATGCGGGCATGACATCGTCTCTTTTTAGAACGGCATTTGCTTTTATGACGCCGTGCGGGGGACGAGGAGGAGGAAGATCCATGACATCGGTGCCTCTTGCCCTGCCTGCGTCTAGATTTTAGATGCCTAGGAGAGGATGATGACGTGGAATCATGAGAGTCTACCCTCACCCTCTTTCTGCCCCGACTCGGGGAGACAAGTGGGCATTGATCTTTTGCAGGACGCCCGACATCAGAGACTCCTCTCTCTTCGATGTCTGATCACATAGCGCTCAAGCACTTGGGGGCATCTAGACCCTGCTCCTCCGCGTCAGAGTGCTGGAGAGCTGAGGTCATGGAGGCAGCCTGTAGATTCTGTAGGTGCGACAACGGGTTGTAGCTGACTGTGGCCATGTCCGTGTCATGGACAAGCTGGCCCGGCGGTAAGCCTGATAGAATCATAGGGCTATGAGGGGGTTCACGGGTACCTGTTGCCTGATTTTCAAAGGCATGGGACCAAGGCTCGTCTCGTGTGGCATCAGGAGACTGGGCGCCGACCTGCGCTGAACTGTGAACCCCCTCTACGCTGCGGGACTCGGTTAAGACGAGTGCGGGTGGTTTCGGCGTCGCCGTCATTGATCGCACATCAGAGACCATTTCCTTTGATCTTTTCTCCGGAATCGGAGCAGGCTGGAGATGTTTTTTCTTTCTTTCTCCATCGTTTTGCCTTTGGTTGAAGATTTGGATTTTGAGGAAGTAGAAGGTATGGAAGCCTCGGAGTGGGTTTCCATGGGTTGGAGGGATTTTTCCCACAAATAAGCCCTTAACCGCTCCAGGCGATGTTTAAGGGCCAGCTTCATTAGCCTTTTGCAATGCGGGCAGAGTTCAGGTTGATGAGCCTCGCCCAGGCAAAAAAGGCACAAACTGTCCGTTAGCTAACGGAATTCTATTCCGGCAGGATTCACACTGCTTAAACAGTGCTGCCGCGGCCATAAATGGCCTTCGCGCCCGCCAGTACGGGGGGGAGGGGGTATACAACCCCTCCGCCCTAAGGGCAGGCACTGGAAGTAAACAATAACTATACAAACTTGGAGGGGGGGACTGGGAGGAAAGGAAATAAAAGAAATTAAATATTTGAATGAAGCTTTCACTTTCCTTTTTGTTTGCAGGAGCTTGTGGAAAGACGACCACACTCAGCAGCAGCAAAAAGGAACTGAGTCAGCAAGGCGGGAGATGGGTGAGCATGCGCACGGAGGGGAGGGGCTTGTAAGCCTTAAGCTTGGAACGACCGGGAACTCAAGCGCGCAGGCGCGAAGACCCATTGTGT